>JAWWNI010000818.1:0-600000 GCA_034642065.1 Darevskia nairensis | reverse complement strand
CCAGCTGTCAAATCTCCCACCTTGTTTACATGAGCTAGATTGCAACCCAGGGCAAAAGGTCTACAACCGTGGCACCAAATGGCCAAATCTGAAGGAATAGTTGCTGTTGTAGCATCATTATATTCACATTGTATGCACCTTGCATCTGCTGATCTGAAGGGAAGATGGTCCTTCTTGGTGTGTGTGTTCCCCCACCATCATTTCAGCAGCTGTCTGGCTTCAGGGAATCGGCTTCCTCCCCCTCTTGGCAGTAGATAAGTAGAACAAAGGAAAATGAGTCTTCTTACCAGTTAGAAACTTTAATGATCACAGCGAGAGAACAAATAATCCATTTCCTAGAAATGGCGGTGCTTCCAATTAAGAGTTCCACCCCTTACCTCCCTAGCCACATACATCACTACCGCGTCTTGCCACCTGGTCTCGCCACTGTACTTTCTCTGCTGCCACCTTATCTGCTCTCCTTGACCGTGCGCTGAGAGGATGAATGTTTTCCAATGACAGTGAGTCTGATAACTCTCTCTCTCTCTCTCTCGATTCTCCTCCTCCTAGCTGTTCCCCACCCAGTTCTTCTCAGCTTCTGCCTTCTGAACTATGCCCCTCTGCAAACCACTGTTCCAAATCTATACTGTCCTGCTCCTGGGAAGATTCAGGATCCTGATCAGGAGCAGGGAGAGGGGGAGGCTCCCACCATTACTCCTCTGTGCAGCCCTCCTCAGCACAGTCCCTGATCTCTGGATGTGGCTTTTCCATTGTGTGGATGATGTGATGTCAATTAGCCAAATGGGGGAAATGTGTGATATGTGGAATGAAGGAGTTGGCAAAATGGCAGGGATTCTTCAAAAGCCCATTCATGAATGGGATAATTGGCCCAGGCACCAGTCACTCATATTTGGCTTTGTTTCAGCGGTGTCTGTTTTTGCATCGTTCCTCCCAGCTTTTTCCAGGGCTTGAAAGGGCAGACGCTTTGAACACAACCCAGATTGTCAGTGGTGTAGTGAGTCCTTTCTATTCCAACCTCCTAGTCATGCCCTCCAGCTCCCATCAGATCCAGCCAGTATGACCAATAATCAGGAATGATGGAAGTTCCAGCCCAACAACATCTGGGGGCATGGTGTTGGCTAACCTTGGGTTAGAGGGGCTTAGAGTTCATTTGCTGGGGTGCAATCCAGACGCTGTGGACCACTCTCTGAGGTTCAGTTCCCATGAGGGTAAATCACAAGGTACTAAACTACAGACAATGAAGCAACCTTGCCCCTCCTTCAAAAACACGGTTAACCAGTTGCTCAGTGACAATGCTTTTATTGAAGAGAGCAGCTTTAAAGCAAACGAAGCCAAGATGCTTCTGTGGGGGTTGTGAAAAGCTCACAAGGAAGAGTCTTCCAGGCTGCCATGGTAGCAGGAGGCGATGGTTTTCCAAGCAAAGCTGCACGGGACATCTTCAGTGGTCGACTCTTAAAAGCAAGAGAATATGGGACTGCTGGTTAATCACCAGAAAGGAAATAGTTACAGATACAGTGCTGATTTCAAACCTCTAATCTGCATAGCCCTGGTTATACATACATAGGATAATAGAATGGCAGAGTTGGAAGAGACCCCAAGGGTCTTCCCGTCCAACCCTTTTCTAAAAATACTAATTAAGACATTTATATAATGGCTTAAACATCCACATTTCTAATCACTGTACTCATTATTTATACACAATAGCTCACTTCTGATGCATAAAGTCTAGCTCTCATCTCTACTGCTCTTTCATACTAAAACAACTTCCCCATCTCCATTTGTCCAGTTGCTTCCCTTTCCCTACTGAATATTGTGGGATGTATAACACTGGTGCAGTCAATCACAACATTCCTAGAATGTACACAAGGGGCCTCGGTTCTCCAGTTAGAGTTTCCTGTACCTGGACTGAGACCACTTCCTCTGTGTGACCAGAGGTGGGAGTGGCCTCACCTGTAGTTACTCAAAGTTACAGGTGAGCAGCCATTCCACTCTCTTCCTCATCGGATCTTCGAGCATGCAACATCTCAAGAGAAGATGCACTCTTGGCTTCCAGCCAAGAGGGCCCAGATGGATCCTCCTCCCTTAAGGAGAGTCTCCACGTGTACATATTTAATCTAAGCTAGCCTGCCTTTCTGCGACTTGTAGAACCTTGGAAATGTCTGTGAGTAAACCTTTTTACTTTTAAAGAGCTATGTGTCGTGTATTTACTTTTAAGGGGGAACCAGGGGAAATATATTCCAGGAATCTACCTTGTTCTAGAAGTTCAAAAGAACTTAATCGCCACGTTTTGCTGCGCTTAATTGGGGATGAGAATCTCTGCTAGTTTGGAGCTTGTTAACACAAGCTGGGATAGGAAATATTAAACAATATTCCCTCATCCAGATTCCCACTCATCTCCCACAAATATGAGGATTTGGTCCTACACATTGCCTGCATGTAGAGCAGGGGTCAGCAAACTTACTGTGCCTTGGGCAGGTGTCTGCAGCGCCGATCGCATGGCGGGCCGGAGGGTGGGGGAGCGCGCGCCCATACGCGTGCGCACACACTATTTCCGGAGCACTTCCGGGTCGGAGGAGCACCTGAAATAGCTTGTGCGCATGTGCACAGGCCTCCTCCAACCCGGATGTGCACCGGAAATGACGCTTGCGCATGCGCACAAGCTATTTCCAGTGCTCCTCCAATCTGAAAGTGGGCAGTCGCACTGCGCCATGCCGGTAAGAGCGGGCGGCAGCAGAGGGTGGAGGGGGTTGCCGGAGGCCGGATAAATGAGCCCCTCGGGCCGTATCCGGCCCCCGGACCGTAGTTTGGAGACCCCGATGTAGAGCATTCACATATTTAATTTGAATCAGGGCCATCCTTTATGTTTTACGCCCCTATCCCAATTTACATCACGCCCCCTTTCTCCAATGACTGCATGTCACTGGTGAAATGACATTGGAGAAATGCCTGCAGAGGGATCTTGACATAAGGTTACCAGACAGCCCTGTTTCCCAGGGACAGTCCCCGGATTTACAAATCAGTCCCCTGACAAAATTGATCTATTTAGTAGGAAGTTGAAAAGTGTCCCCGGATTCATTGAAAAAAAAATCTGGTAGCCTTATCCTAACACTCAAGCAGTTTAAGCTCCCTGAGGCTAACTCCTTCAGCCAAGCCTTCTCAGAATCACCCAAAGGGCCTTCTCGTTCACAAAAATGGTTTGACTGCTTTACCCCCTCTGATGGTCACAGCTCAGACTACAGCCACATTCACCTCTATGACAAAGCCATACGATACCACTTTAAACAGTCACGGCTTTGCGTGTTCAGACCTTTTAAGCTCACCCCAAATAAATTCAGACAAGACTCAAAATTTTGGTTTGGTTTTTGGCAGAATTTAGGCCACAACTTTATTGATTACAGCATGTGATTGGTTGCATAGGCTCTGGTTCGAATAGCTCCCTGCTCTGCAGGTAGTGCTGACCCAGGGTTCCAGCATAGGTCAGCCAAGGGTGAACACCTGGATAAGCGGGAAGCCGGGAGCATGCTCTATCCGCCACCCAAATTTCCCCCCAGACTCAGGCATGGGCACAACCATCGAGGGGTTGACCAAACCATCGAGTCCCTGGATTCCTTTAGCGGAATACCCTTCACATAGGGATGGAGAGAGCGTTCTCCCATCCCTATCACCTGAACCAGAGCCTATCCGCAACCTTACAAGTTGTGACGATTTGCTACGTGGCAGGTGAAACCCAAATGGCAACAGCCAATCAGCCAAGTGGGGAAAATTCCTGCCGTGCCCCTGTCCCAACGACAGACGACACATGACAGCATAGCAAGGTCAAGCGCTATGTAGGGAGAGGTGGGCGGGTGTTCTGATGCACGCGCCGAAAAGAGGAAGCTCAGGGTCACGTGCATGGGTCTTTATAGGTCCCTTGATCACTTTAGCTCGCGTCCCATTGGCCAGATTGAGCCCTGCATTGAGGGACCTACTGATTGGGTGTTGTGGCTGTCAATCAAACCCACCCACAACACTGGGCTAGGTTGCCAGGTCTCACCACAATACGTGCCCTCTTTAAGGGAGGACCCGATTTCCCCAAAGAATTCTGGGCACTGTAGATTATTAAGGGTGCTGAGAGTTGTTAGGAGACCCTTATCCCTCCCTCCCCAAGCTAGAATTCCAGGGTGGTTTAACAACCAATCCCTCTTCACAGGGAAAGCTGGGGATTTTAGCTCTGAGTTGCTGGGTTCTCAAAGCAATGTACTATGGAGCCACAAGGAAACCATGCTCCTTTTCACGATAAGAACTGGCCTCTGCCTCACTGTGCTTGTTTCTTAGACCAGACAGCTGGAGAATGCCAATGACAGATGCATTGCTGCTCATCGTTCCATGCTCAAACAGGAATTTCCATTTCTTCTAGTGCTTCAAAAGCCTGCTATTGACTAGCGGGGGGTGGGGGTGGGAATCACCGCTTAACGCCAAAGATAACACTGGCTCAGCAATACCGCCTTCACCCTTTTCATTTCATTTTGTTTGCAAACAAGTATCATTCACAAGGGAGGTTTTTTGTGGGTTTTTTTTTTAATCTCAAGTCTTAGTTCTCACTTTTTGCAGCAAAGGTCCAGCGGACCACAGACCCCGATCTTCTCCCAAAAGGTCCTGCAGAATATTCTCTGATCACATTTCCCTCCTGCTTGGACACATTCCTCGGGATTCTGTGCTTGAGGGAATGCTGCAATGAAAGGAAGTTTGAGCAGAATGGGATAAACTGCCGTCGCATCACCATCAACTCGTTCATTTTCTTTTAGGATTTGATAGGATTCACTGTAGTCTCGGTTTGGATGAAGGAGGGCGACTTGCCTACCACCATTTTAGTGAGTGACCTGGCTGAGTAGGGATTGGTCTCGCCAATGGCTAAAGCCTAAACCTTCATCATACCCTCCAACATTTCTCCGATGTAAATAGGGACATTGCATTCCATACCCTCCAACGTTTTTCTAATGAAAATAGGGACGTTCTAAGGCAGTGATGGCTAACCTTGACACCCCAGATGTTTTGGAACTACAACTCCCATCATCCCTAGCTAACAGGATCAGTGGTCAGGGATGATGGGAGTTGTAGTCCCAAAACATCTGGAGTGTCAAGGTTAGCCATCACTGTTCTAAGGGAAAGTGGGACATTCTGGGATCAAATCAGAAACCAGGATGGCTTCTGTAAATCTGGGGCTGTCCCTGGAAAATAGTGACACTTGGAGGCTCTGCTTCATCCCAACCAAATCCCCATGTGTTTTGCAAGCTTTGTCTACCAACCTGCTATCTCAGTGATATTTCTTTGGCATAACTTTCAGTTGAACTCTGAATAATCACTCTTGTATGAGCATTAGCTGAAAGGACTTGGAATCGTAGAATCATAAGTTGTCTTAGGTTTAAGCACAACCAACGAAATGATTGCATAGGTGCAGCTTTGAGATGTAGGTCTTTGCCGCTAATGTTCAAATCCCAGCTCTTCCCATATACTGTCTTAGCAATAATTGTAAAAGACCACTAATATTGGCCAGTATTTAATTTATTTCTCCTGCATTGCTGGGAGAGAGGGTGGTGGAGAAAACCTGTCTCCATCATATGCTGAATGAATTGTAGCTGCTCAGCTGCACTACCTTCAGGGTACTTCAGTAGGAGATGATGGCTGGCAACTATCAACAGATAAAAGCTTGATTCTATCATGGACTGTGCGTGAGATCCCTCTGCTTAACCCCAATCCTGTGCCTCAGAGGACTAAGGTGGGTGTTGACGAGGAGGAAAATAAGAAGAGCCTGCTGAGTCAGGTCAATGGCCCATCTAGACTAGCATCCTGTTCTCATAGTTGCCAACCAGATACCTGTGGGAAACCTGAAAGCAGGACCTTAGAGCAACAACACTCTCTCTTCCCATGGTTTCCTGCAGTGCCAAGCAGAGCATAGGGACCGTGGCTAGTAGCCACTGATAACTTTCTCTGAGAATTTGTGCAATCCTCTTTTAAAGTCATCTAGGATGATTGCAGGTGGGACGCAGGTGGCGCTGTGGGTTAAACCACAGAGCCTAGGGCTTGCCAATCAGAAGGTCGGCGGTTCGAATCCCCGCAACGGGGTGAGCTCCCATTGCTCGGTCCCTGCTCCTGCCAACCTAGCAGTTCGAAAGCACATCAAAAGTGCAAGTAGATAAATAGGTACCGCTGCAGTGGGAAGGTAAACTGCGTTTCCGTGTGCTGCTCTGGTTCGCCAGAAGTGGCTTAGTCATGCTGGCCACATGATCCGGAAGCTGTACGCCGGCTCCCTCAGCCAATAATGCGAGATGAGCGCCACAACCCCAGAGTCGGTCACGACTGGACCTAATGGTCAGGGGTCCCTTTACCTTTACCTTAGGATGATTGCCTCCAATACTGAAGACATGTTGTCCATTGGGACACCATGTTTTCTCTGTGTTGTTATCAACCTTGATTATGATTTTTCTGCAAGGAACCACTTCAAGGTTTTTTTTTTAAAAAACCTGATGTTGAGAGAAGACTTTTTTCAAGTGTAATTGCTATGTGATAAGGGAGGGATGTGTAGGGACCCAGGTGGCGCTGTGTGTTAAACCACAGAGCCTAGGGCTTGCTGATCAGAAGGTTGGCGGTTCGAATCCCTGCGACGGGGTGAGCTCCTGTTGCTTGGTCCCAGCTCCTGCCCACCTAGCAGTTCGAAAGCACATCAAAGTGCAAGTAGATAAATAGGAACCACTCTGGTGGGAAGGTAAACGGCATTTCAGTGCACTGCTCTGGTTCACCAGAAGTGGCTTTGTCATGACCTGGAAGCTGTACGCCGGCTCTCGGCCAATAAAGCGAGATGAGCGCCGCAACCCCAGAGTCGGACACGACTGGACCTAATGGTCAGGGGTCCCTTTACCTTTTAAGGGAAGGGGTGGATCTTTGTGGACACTGCAGCTAGGGAAGATAGGGTTAATACCCCTGCCTAGCTGCAATGGACAAAAAAAATCCTCTCCCAGTAAGATCTTTCTCTCTCTCTCACACACAAATGAAATCTGATGAAATCCCCTGTGCATACCGACTGATATATTGCAAAATGGAGCAAATCCAATTCCTCCACATATGCCTTTCCACTGCATGCCTCGGGTAAGTTCTCTGAAAAGTGGTTTGTTGAGAAACCTTGCTCCAATATAATGAATTTCCAGGGACATTCCCACATCTCATGGACAGCTGTTGGTTGTCATGCAACTCACCTGGTGTAATGAGGAGAACCACAAGGGAAAACATGAAGAGAGTGGAAGAAGTCTTCATGGTTTTAAGTCGTCTCGTGTCTTAAAATCATGTAGCGATAATAAAACAGCATAGCCTGAGAATGAGTCCTGTATTTATAGGTGGTTGTGAGATTGTGGAATGGTAGATTGCGCAATAGCATACATGGTGGCCGTACACGTGTCAGTCAGAGATTTGACAAAGCTGCAGCTGATGAGCTCAATGAAGGTATTTTTGCAGGTTGTTGTGTGATTTCATGAAAATGATAACCTACAGACCTGTTTTTCCTTTTCATAAATAGCTAACATATTCTATATCATTTTAAAGATAATTTCCATAGTTTCATTATCTGGCCGCAGTTTTTCAAAATGACATCTATGTGTGTGTAAATCAATCAGAACTGTGACATTCAAGATGACTCAGAATTCCTCTCTCTTTCCCCCCTCTAAAGTTCAGTTAAAGACCTCTCCAAGAAAACAGACAACAGGTTCACAGCCCGTTATTGTATTGATAAGTTTTGCTTTCTCATTTGGTGAAATGACGAACAATTGAGCGTTAGGAGCAAAATCAGATGTATTTAGGACAATAAAACTTTGCAATAGTTACAAAAAATAAATAAATCACCCCTCAACAAATGAAAATAAATATTTTAATATATAAAAACTTTATTCTTGTCTTTGGGGTTCTGAGGTTCTTTGAAGTGGTTGGCATCTGTCTGTCTCTTGGGAGACAATGGAGGAGTGTGCCTTTGTGCGTGAAGTCAGCTCTGCCTCCGGTTCCTCCCAAAGTCCTCACATCACACACACAATGTTAGCCCGCCCCCCGAATTGGACTTTCTTCATGGTCAACACTTTAACGCTGCAGGTTCTTTCTCCAAGCTGTACTGAGCCTCACCATTTATGTGCAGAGCCCTGATGGCTCACAAGGTCAAAACCCACACAGATGGGCCACTTGTTTGTTCTCAAATGCAGTGAAGCCAACCTGTGATTGTGATTCAGTTTCTGAAGTTGTTCATGAATAGCGAGAAAATGAGAAACATAACCTTTTTGGGGGTGGGGGTGGGGGGAAAGTGCCCAGTGAGTTGGATTTCAGATGCCTATTTCTGCTTCCTCCAAGCATTGATGGTGGATTTCCCCACAGACTATGAAAGTGCCCAGCCAAACCGCAATGTGTTAACATAGCTAGATTACATACTGATTCTATCTCTTATCTAAACTAAACAAAGGTTTATGGTGCCCTGTTGAACTTCCACTAACTTGGTGTATGCTTCCACGTGCAGCAAAGGAATTGGCCAAACGATCTGAGCAACATAGTTGAAATGTATTGCCTCCTGCAGCTTTGCTTTTCAGATGGGCCATAGATTTGGTTACCTGGCCACATGTTTGCCCAATAGCTGCAAGTTCTTGTGCAACTTTGGGGTTTTTGTGTTTTTAGGTTTAGAATATTTAAGTTATAGGAGTGTGTGTGTGTGTGTGTGTGTGTGTGTGTGTGTGATATCAGAAGGTTGGCAGTTCTAATCCGCACAACAGGGTGAGCTCCAGTTGCTCTGTCCCAGCCCCTACCACGCCAGTGCAAGTAGATAAATAGGTACCGCTGTGGCGGGAAGGTAAATGGCATTTCCGTGCGCTCTGGTTTCCATCACGGTGTTCCATTGCGCCAGAAGCAGTTTAGCCATGACCCAGAAAGCTGTCTGTGGACAAACGCCGGCTCCCTCAGCCTGAAAGCGAGATGAGCGCCGCAACCCCATAGTCGCCTTTGACTGGACTTAACTGTCCAGGGGTCCTTTACCTTTTACCTTATAGGTTTAAAAGTCTAAACCAATACTTTGAATTGACCCTGGAAACAGCTCGGTAACCACTAGAGTTCTGCAATGACTGATGGGATACAATCAGTTGTAAAAACTGATCTACCTGGTAAGAACATTCTATGCTAATTGAAGTTTCCAAACACCTTTCAGAGGCAGGCCCATCTATAGCATTTTGGAGTGGCCTAACCTGGACGTTTAAAGAAACTATGGACAACTGGGCAGAGATCAAGAATTCAGAAGCCATGGTTGAAGTAAGTAATGCTACTTAATGCCAGTTGCTGGAAACGTGCTCTTGTGCATGAATCCTTCTGCATAAAATAAATTTTAATGTATTTTAATATCTGTTGAAGGCCGCCCAACAATAATAATAAAAGAAATATTATTATTATTATTATTATCCTATTTGTAGGTTTCCCTTTGAAGCATCTGGTTTGCCACTGTGAGAACAGGATGCTGGAGTAGATGGGCCTTTGGCCTGACCCAGCAGGCTCTTCGTATGCTCTTATAAAGGGGTGCAGCTGGCAAGCTTACAAAAAATATCAGGAGGTATTTTGATCTATGGTCATCTCATGTACGCAATGGAACTGCAGGGGTTGATCTTACAGCACAACTTGAGCCAAGATCGATTGAAGAACAACTCTCCAATGAACGTTATCACCTCCAAATGATACTTCTGTCCTGCCTGGATTGAGCTTCAGTTTATTACCCCCCCAGCCCCACCCCAATCCAATATATTACATAAGAATGCAAACTAGGTTAATGATTTCATGCACCTGTTCACAGTTCCCCATTCTCTCACCTTGATCAAATGAAAAGGAGAAGCCGAGTTTCTTGTCATGTGTTGATAGCCTCATTATAGTCAATTGGGTCACATGAAGCCTTAGATTTTCTACGACGATGGTTCATTTTTTATTTTTTAAAGCGATTTTTATCATTACAATAGACACATTTACTTGTCTTCTGACAATGGTTCATTTCTGAACCAAACTGTGCCGTGCCCAAGGCGATCTGAGCTGAAGTGACTCACTTTCCAAGGTGACATGGGTTCAGAATCGAATCTTATTTTAGGTGCATCCTCTTAGGTCATACACCTCAAGACCTAACATTCCAGAGGGACATCCCACAAGCCACGCAGGGACCTCACCACTCATGAATTGTGGCTTCATAAGAACAGCCCTGCTGGATCAGAGCAAACACCTGCTTCCTGCAGTGGCCAAACAAGGTGTTCTGGGAAGCAGAACATAAGCACAACAGCAATCTCCTACTCATGGCAGTAATATAGCCACGTGATTAGAAGCCATTAAAAGCCTTACTTTTCAAGATTGTGTGTGTGTGTGTGTGTGTGAATGTGTGCTCGTGTGTTAGAAGAATCTCTTTTGGTACAAGAGTGAAGTGTGTCTCCAGTGGGAATCCAAGAAACAATCATGACCACTTCTGACCAGCTTTTGGGGGAGAATGAAGGGGAAACTGCATTTAGACCTGTAGTTCCCCTTCCATCTCCTTTTTTTCCCCCTTCAATTTTTTTTAATTGATTTTAACAATGTTAAGCACTTTACATTACCGTTAAATTTTCATCCTTCCCCCCTCTCTCACTGGGGGAAGCAAATTTCCATTCCCCTCTCTCACTGGGAAAAACAATAAACATTTCGCATTTAACGTCATTAATATAGTCCATATCATTGCTTGAGTCTGGCCCATTTCTGTAGGCCAGATATTTTCCCTTTCCTCAATTTCATTTTTCGTTTGACTTCCTCAAGTCCCCCCTGTTGAATTCATAGTCTATCCTCTTTATCTGTTTCCCAAATTCAAAACATATCTAATTCTTAATCCAATATTATATTTTTCCATTTCCTTTCCCATTTCCTTATCCTTTTTCACAAAATCATTTTCCTTCTTCCTTTAACCGTCCTAGTTCTACTTAAACTAACTCCTTTTTTTCTATACCTTGGCTCCTAACTACTTCTGATACTTTCCTAAACCCTTAACAATTTCCCTTACTCCAACCTAATTTTAAACTCCTAAATTTCTTCTTTTTACACCCTTTCCTCCCTCTGGTCTCAAAATTTTTCCCACCTCTATCCTCCTAATTTTTAACCTATATTCATTAACGCCAGTATCCAGATCCATTCATTTTAGCCAGTTATAAAGGAAAAAAACAAATCAAAATATATCCTCTTTATCCCACTCCAACCCTCACACTTTTCCAAACCCAAGAGTCACCCCTTCCATCTCCTCAAACAGTTGATGGTGCATTTATTGAGAGAGCTTAAATGTTCACAGCCAGGATTCAGGATGCTCTTGTAGATGAACTGGATGGCCGAGATTTTTAACCTTTTCACATGTGGTGGGTGTGATCAAAACCTTTTGGAATGACATATACACCCAGCTCCAAACAATGCTAAATGCCTCTTTTCTAAAAACAAACAAACCAGAATCTTTTTTATTGGGTATCACAGGACCAGATATAGTCAGGAATATAAGAAAAGTCTTTTTGTGACTTCCGGTCGGCGTGCCGGAGCAGACGGTCGGGGGGACATGTCGCTCCTGACATTCCCCAATCTGACTGGGAAAAGGGGTGTCCGCGCCAGCGCCGTGGCCCCCAAAACCCCCGGGAAGGGCGTCCCGGGGTCTACAGGACCCGACTGAGCTCACTACGCCGATCCTGCTCCCCGGGAGACCCTTGCAAGGGCTCCCGAGCGTGAGCGGGAGGCGGAGCTCCAGGGTCTGCATCCCCCGTCGGGTGAAGCTGCGAGACCGTCTGCATCTGAGCACGTTGATTTCTCCAAGATTTTCAATTCGCAAAAGTGAGTAATAAAAAGGAGCAATTTGGACTTAATTAGAGACTGGTCTGGGACATCAAAACGGAGGTCTGTCCCCTGCCATTGAGAGGTTGAATCAGGAAACTGCAACCGAGGCATTTGAATTGCAACATAAGATAAACTTTGTAACTCTGTAATGGATATTTAACCCATTCATCACCCCTGGTCTTGGGGGTAGCTGAGGGGAAGTGCAAAGTGACAGAAATAAGGAACAATTTGGATTATTGAACTTTTTGAGAGGAAATTTGGAAAAGTGATTATTGTGACTGTGGGAAGCTGCGTCCTGAAATATGGCGGAGAAAAGTGATATAAACTTGTGGAAAATTTTGGAAATGCTGGAGGAACACAGAGCGGAAATGAGGAAATGGAATGTTGAAATCCGAGACTCTACCAACATGATAAAACAAAGACTAAACAAACTGCATGCCAAACTGGATGACCAGTTCCAGGAGGAGGGGGAGCATTCTGTGAAGGCCAAAAAGAAAAAGAAGAAGAAAAAGAAAAAGAAGAAATTTATAACATCAAGCTGCAAGAGGAACATCACCCAGAAATCAACAGCATCCAGCTGCAAGAGGAAACTTCTTAATAACAGGAAAAATAGAACTGTCAGACGCAGCAACAAGAATGTAACCATAAGAAAAACCAGCAACATTGGACCCAGCAGCAAGCAGCAGAAAGCAGATCTAAAGGCCCTGAATCTACAAGAGGAAGTTTGGCTCAAAACTTTGGAGATTGTTACACAAGAGAAACAATGGTTCTGGTCCCCAGAACCAACGGGGGAGGGATGAGGGACACTATAGAAGTGCTCTGGCTTCTCTTTGGATTTTTGGATAGAAACCACGGACACGGCAAAGGACTAAGAGATACTTTTTTAAGATAACATATTATTGAGAATAAGGATAAGTTAAAGAATTAATATCAAGGCTATGTACCCAGGGAGTAAGGGGAGGTGGAAGGGAAAAAGGTATTTAAAACATAAGTATGCTGAGGAGGATGTAAGAGATGGTAAAAATTTAAGTATTTGGAGATGAATTAAATTAAGATGAAAAAGAAACCTGTTTAAATTTGAGATTGTATAAAATATGGAAACAATGGGGTGGATGAGAGGGAGTCATATGAAAATGTAAGTATAATGAATGTGACCTGGCCTGGAAAAGGGCCAGGCTTAAAATTGTAAAACTAATAAAAATCATTTTAAAAAAAATAAATAAGAAAAGTCTTTTTGTATGCCACCACTACCGCGAGAGTACTTATAGCAAAATAATGGAAGAGTGACAAAATCCCCTTCACATCCAAATGGTTATTAAAGTTGGTAGAATATGCTGGATTAGATAGTCTCTTGGAAAAGATTAAAGATAAGCCAAAACATGAGTTCATTGATAACTGGGAATCTCTAAAGAGCTATTTAAAAAATAAGTGTTGCAATTTGAATTCGGTTGCAGCATTTGAGTAATCTCTGTAAATAATTAAGGATATAAGGATAAAAATAGACACATATGTATATTATTAGTTTATTATTAATATATTGATATCTTAAGGTAATAGGTTTACTAGAGTGAAAAGATGTTGAAAAGGACGGGAAGTAAAAACTACATTCTAAATTTATGATCTGAAGACTTACATTTTTCTGTTTGAATTTTATTTTGATAACTTTGATATATAGATAATGATATGTCTTGGATGTATGTATGCAATTATGGATAATAAAGCATTGGGGGAAAGAGATTTTTAACCTTTTACAGCTTAAAAAAAATTAAATGAATGATACTGTTTTTCCCTCTTTACGATGCCTATCTGTTTCCAGCAGTAGAAGAATTAGAACTGTTTATTGCATTCCTTATTTGTGCAAACAAAGAACTGGCTGACAACAGCAGGAGACCACCCAGGCAGCATATTTGAAATTCATGGCCTCCTGCTTATTTGCTTTGTAGATGGACCAAAGATTTGGGCTCATCTTTTTGCCTAATAAAAGAGAGTTGTCTTGCAACTTTGTTTCTGAAAGTATGATGATATGGAGGTGATGGTTCATAACAAGCTGGCCACAATGCAAAAATAACGCATTCTATTTTTCATTCATTTATTGCATTTATTTCCCACCTCTTTTTCCAAGTACCTCAAAGTGATGTGCATGATTCTTCCCCTCCTCAATTATTCCCCACAACCCTGTGAGGTAGGTTAGGCTGAGAGGCAGTAACAGGCCCAAGGTCACCCAGTGAGCTCCATGGCTGCATGGTGATTGGAAGGTTGGGTTGCCTGGATAAATTGACACTGTCAAAGAGAAAGTTAGGCACTAAAATAAATGATATGTCTAGGCTCTGTCAACAGACTTATAATGTCTAGATCAGGGATCAGCAAACCTTTTCAGCAGGGGGCCGGTCCACTGTCCCTCAGACCTTGTGGGGGGCTGGACTATATTTTGGAAAAGAAAAGAAAAGAATGAATTCCTATGCCCCACAAATAACCCAGAGATGCATTTTAAATAAAAGCACACATTCTACTCATGTAAAAACAGGCTGATTCCCGGACCATCTGCAGGCCGGATTTAGAAGACGATTGGGCTGGATCCGGCCCCTGGGCTGTAGTTTGCCTACCCATGGTCTAGATCAACAGAACTAAAAGCTCTGCTCTTCTTCTTCTTCTTTTTCCTCCTTTTCCTTCTTCTTTGGCGATCACTCTTAGCCAAGTAAGATTGTCTTCCATAAACACGGTTTAAACAGTGATTCTGTAAGTGACTGTGGAGGCCAATTCTGGATCCACATGTCCTTCCACAGTGGGGACATTGGTTTCCGTCCAGGAGTTGATCACGGTGAGGGTTTGCCAAACGTGCCTTCCTCTTAGCAAGTTTCTCCCTTTCGTACTGATTTCGAGCGTCTTCAAACTCCATGAAGCTTTGGAAAAGGCTGTTCTCCATTTGGAGAACATTCGCAGGCCAGTGTTTCCCAATTGTCGGTGTTTCTACCAGATTTTAAAAGATTTGCCTTGAGAGGGTCTTTAAACCTCTTTTGTTGACCACCAGCATTACGCTTTCAGTTTTTAAGTTTGGAATAGAGTAGTTGCTTTGGAAGACGATAATCAGGCATCCGAACAACATGACTAGTCCAACAAAGTTGCTTTGACATGTGTGCTTCTCCCAATATAATGGCATTAGTTTGCCTGCCTTACAAAGTGATATGTAAATCATTTGCACTTCCTTGTATTTGTGAAGAAAGCTACAAACTGTTATAAGCTAAAAACACATTTTTTTTAAAGTTTTAACAGATGACCCTTGGAATCCCTTCCAACTCTACAATTCTATAATTCTATTAAAAGATCTTCATCCTGATCAGCTTCTACTGATTGAGCGGGTGGTTGTGAAACAACTCCAGACATGACTGGACGATGCGGACTATTTGGACTCCTTCAATTCGGGTTTCAGGCCTCATCATGGGGCTGAAACTACCTTGATCGCGCTGTTCAGTGATCTCTGGTGGGCAAGGGAAAAGCTGTTCTGCCATGCCACAACTGGCTGAGGTCCCAATGGTGACAACTGCCATTGTTGGGCCTCCAAGGGGTGCCTGACCATGTGAAACCCTGCAAGCATGTTGTGATATATTTTCCAATTATTTCAAGGATTTAAAAAGATCATGTCTTCCACAACATGGATGCAATAGGTTTAGATGTCCAGTCTGGACAGGGCATCACCTGGCCTTCTCAACATGAAGTCTCTGGTGAAGGTTGCCCATAAGCAGACAACTCTCATTGCACCTGAGGAGAACAAGTGAATGCTGGTGCCTTGAATTGTGAATGAACTGGATAAGGGTTTAAATTGAAACTCAGTCTGGTGAAGATGGAGATATTGAGCAGTGGGAGGGGTGAAGATAGGACGTATCTACTGGATCTGGATGCTTTACAGGAGATTGACCAGGGATTCAGACTCCTAAATGATACTGGTGGAATAAATATAATTGGCTTGTTTGGTAAACAGGAGTGGTTTTGTGTGCATGGAAGGACCATGAGTTCCATGCAATTCTGGTGCTCAGAAGTCTTTGATCCTTTTCTGCACCTGTCTCAGTACTCATCTAGCCAAGATCAAGGAGTTCATCTCTGCATATGGTTGAACCCTCTCAGACCAGCTCAAGGGGTCTCTTGGATCTAGCTGTGTCACTGGGGATATAAGTGACATCAGGTGCTTGGGGACCATCTTTCAGCCATGGTCCTGTCTGGAACGAAACACTGGCCATGATCATTCACACTCTCATTGTCTCCAAACTAACAAAGTAGCGTGGGCAAGAAACCCGCCTGGTCTTTATTTATAACTCGCTTTAATATTTCTTTTAACCTATTTGCCAACACCCCTGTGAAAATTTTATAATCAATATTTAACAATGAAATTGGCCTGTAATTTTTGACCAGCTTCAAATCAGATCCCTTCTTGGGGAGCAGAGTTATCATTGCTTCCTGCCAAGAATCCGGGATTTTCCCATGTTCTAATATGTCTACCATTATCACTTTTAATTTTGGTACTACTATTTCCATCAATTCTTTATAGTATATAACAGGTATCCCATCCGGACCTGGCGATTTTCCTATTTTCAATTTCTTTATCGCTTCTCTTATTTCGTCTACTTTTATATTTTGATTTAACCATATTTTTTCCGCTTCCTCTAATTTTGGGGGTTTCTTCTCATCTAGATAATTTTTTATTTCTTGTTCCTTTGTTTTTTCTGATTTATATAATTTTTGATAATATCTTATAAAGCTCTCTTTTATACGTTCTGTATCTGTAAATTCTTCTCCTTCCATAATCTTACTTATTGTTCTATCCATTTGTCTCTCTTTTACCAACCAGGCTAGCATTCTTCCCGTTTTATTCGCTTGTTCAAAGTACCTTTGTTTTGTCCACACTATCTTTTTTTCGACTTCTTTATTAATTAAATCTGATAGATGCGATTGTAAATTTTTAATACTTTGGAGAATTTGTTCATTTTTCTTGCCCAAGAGACAAATTAGGGATAACACCAGGGTAAGAATATGCAGAGATGAACCCCAGTAAAAAAATCGCCATGTTACTGGTCGATGCAGAGAAAGCCTTCGACAGTTTATCCTGGGAATTTATGATTAAAACCCTAGAATATATGGATGTAGGACCGAAAATACTCAAGGGAATAAGGGCAATATATAATAGACAGACAGCAAAGATAATAGTGAATAATGAAATAACAGAGAATTTTGAGATAGAGAGGGGGGTTCGACAAGGATGCCCCCTGTCACCATTATTGTTCATTACAACATTGGAAATATTGCTAAGAGGTTTGAGAGAAGAAAAGGAAATTCAGGGTATAAATATAGGGAAATATTGTTATAAACTAAAAGCATTCGCTGACGATGTTATAATTACAACAGAATCACCTGTACAAAGTATTTCAAAAGCATTAGAAAAAATGAATGAATTTGGCCTACTATCGGGATTTAAATTAAACAAAGGAAAATCTAAATTATTAGTTAAGAATACAGGTAAAGAAGAAAGGAGAGAATTGGAAAAGCAAACGGGGATAAAGATTGAAAACAAGGTAAACTATCTAGGGTTATTAATTACAAACAAAAATGCGAATTTATTTAAGGACAATTATTTAAAAAAGTGGAAAGAAGTTAAAGATTTACTGAATAAATGGGATAAATTAAAAGTGTCAATGCTGGGGAAAATATCATTGATTAAAATGATAATATTTCCAAAAATTATGTTCCTTTTTCAGACAGCGCCAATTATAATCGGGACTAAATACCTAAAAGAGTGCCAAAAAGATTTAACAAATTTTATATGGCAAGGGAAAAAGGCGAGGATAAAAGCCGAAATTATGATGGGACCTAAAGAATCAGGCGGTTTTGCAGTCCCAAATTTGAAAAAATATTATGAGGCTGCCTGCTGGAGTTGGATTAGAGAGTGGATGACTTTAGAAAATAAAGAACTATTGGCCTTGGAAGGATGGGATCGAATCTACGGGTGGCATGGTTACTTATTATATGAAAAAATGCAGGTGCACAAAAGGTTTAACAATCATTTAATTAGGAAGTCATTAATGGAGGTCTGGGATAGAACAAAAAATCAAATAGTGGGAAAAACACCATGGTGGATTTCGCCACTTGAGGCCTCAGCTACACTAAAAAGCGAAATGAAAGATAAATGGCCGACTTACAGAGACTTAGTAGAGCGGCTAGAAGAGAAACCTAAATTAAAGAGATTTGAAGAACTGAAGAATAATGGAATTAAATGGTTGGAATATTTTCAACTAAAAGCAAATTTTGAAAAAGATGTAATATTAAGAGGGTTTGAGAGTAAAACATCAAAATTTGAGAAGGAGGTATTACAAAACGATCAAAAAATAATTACTAAATTATATAAATTTTTAAATAACGAAGATCTAGGCCAAGAAAATAAAAGGAAAAGTATAATAAAATGGGAACAAGATTTGGGATATGCGATACATCAAAAAGAGTGGGAGAAATTTTGGACCCAAACAATAAATTTTACAGCCTCACACCAGCTGAGGGAAAACCTCATGAAAATGCATCATAGATGGTACCTGTCGCCCGAGAGATTGGCAAAAATAAATAAATCAAATAGCAGTAAATGTTGGAAGTGTAATGCCCCGAATGCCAATTTCTTCCACATGTGGTGGACGTGTCCGGTTATGAAGAACTATTGGGGCCTGATTCATGAAGAAATACAGAAACTGTTAAAGACATCATATGTAAAAAAACCAGAACTATACTTATTAGGAATTATAAAAGACGAGATCCCAAAGGAAAAGGTCAATGTGTTTCTATATTCTACAGCGGCAGCAAGAATGGTGGTTGCGCAACATTGGAAGGAGAATTGTACACTAACAAAAGCTGAATGGTTGACTAAAGTGTGTGAATACTTGCATTTAGCAAAGTTAACGGAATGGATAAGGAAAACATCTAAGTGTACGATTCATAATCAATGGAAAGATTTGAATGATTATTTAGCTAGAAAAGGCGTCAATGTGAATTATTGGTTATGTTTGGAATAAGTAAAAGGAAGGGTAGCAAAGAGGAAACAAGACGCCAAAACAAAATAGCAGGAAATAAGGCTTTATTAAATATAAAGAAATGTTACAACCTGTGATGGAAGTTTTCGTTTAAATTGATGAAGTATTTAAAGTTTATTTGAGTAAAACCGAGGTCACTGGTAGGACCTCTTGTATGCTTTCTTTCTCTTTTTCTCTCCCTCTTTTTTTTCCACCTCTCCCTCGCGTCGTTTCCGGCTCAGAGGTTTCCTTTCTCACACCTTCTTTTTCCTTTCTTCCTTTCTTTTCTTGCTTTTCTTCGGAATTGTATTCACTTTTTGAAAATTAGGTAATGGATAGTGTAAAAACTATAAGATATGGTTAAATGTATAGAAGATTAGAAAACGATGTGTATGATGTTGAAGGTACATGGATGTGATGAATTACCTTTTTACTTTTTTTATCAATAAAAATTTTCTAAACAAAACAAAACAAAACAAAACAAAACAAAACAAAGTAGCGTGTTGCTCAGAAGTGCCTTTGAAAACTATTTTGCTAAAACAGCTAATCCAAAATGCAGTTGGGAGCCTCTTGACCACAGCAATTGTCACGTGGATTTTGAGAAAGTTCAAACTTGAACAGGAAACATCAGGAATATTCTATAACGTAATTGGGATGAAAATATCTTGGAACACAAAGCATATCTTGGAACACAGTCTTTGGACTATAGTAGTGGGTGGCGCTTTGGGTTAAACCACAGAGCCTAGGGCTTGCCGATAGGAAGGCCGGCGGTTCGAATCCTCGCCACGGGGTGAGCTCCCGTTGCTCGGTCCCTGCTCCTGCCAACCTAGCAGTTCAAAAGCACATCAAAGTGCAAGTAGATAAATAGGTACCACTCCGGCGGGAAGGTGAACGGCGTTTCCATGCGCTGCTCTGGTTCACCAGAAGCGGCTTACTCATGCTGGCCACATGACCTGGAAGCTATACGCCGGCTCCCTTGGCTAGTAAAGCGAGATGAGCGCTGCAACCTCAGAGTCGTCCACGACTGGACCTAACGGTCAGGGGTCCCTTTACCTTTTTAGTGTGTTGCTCAGAAGTGCCTTTGAAAACTATTTTGCTAAGACTGCTAATACAAAATGCAGTTGGAAGCCTCTTGATCACAACAATAGTCACCTGGATTTTGAGAAAGCTAAAAGCTGAGCAGGAAACATCAGGAACATTCTATAATGTAATTGGAATGGAATAATATCTTGCAACACATATTATAAAAATGACTTTCACACCTTCATTTTTTACATGTTTTTAATGAGTGGAACACGCTGCTTTATCTGTGTTGAGCAGAAATTAGCTTTCTTGGCTTCCCCGACTGAAGATCCATCTATTTTTTCAAGTAGTCGAGGTTAAGAAACATGCACTGGCCTGGAGCTCTACATCAATTTTTCTTGCAGCACACTTGGTCACTTCTACAGTCGGTTTTGGGGATGTATTTTCTGCTGGGGCATTTTTCCTTACTACTGGTAGGAATGCAACTGCCTCCCTGTTCTTTACAAGTCATTCCTTTCACGCAGCACACTTGATCCTTCACACAGTCTGTATCTTCAATGTATTCTTTAGTGCGGCAATTTTTTTTATACATGTCAGGAATGCAATTGCCCCCCAGCTTTTTACAAGCCTTTCCATCAGATCCTGTAAGAGGGGAAATGGCAAGAAATTTAGACAGATAAATAAGGAAAATAAAAAAATTCCTTCCAATAGCACCTTAGAGACCAACTAAGTTGTTCTTGGTATGAGCTTTCGTGTGCATGCACACGAAAGCTCATACCAAGAACAACTTAGTTGGTCTCTAAGGTGCTATTGGAAGGAATTTTTTTATTTTGCTTTGACTATGACAGACCAACACGGCTATCTACCTTTAACTAGATAAATAAGGAGAATGAGATTCTGACTTGCCAGGCAGGCTGATCAAACAAAGAGAGAAGGGGTGACTGAAAGAGAGAATATGAACAGAGTGAGATAGCATAGAGAGATTTATTGCTGTAAATTGTTTTCCTTATTTTCCACATTTATTTTAAATTGGGCTGTCACCAAATCGGACCCTGCTGCCTGGTGCAGTGGAGTCGCCTATTCTTAGTTGCCTGAAGTATTTTCCTTATTTTTCCTATTTATTTTAATTAGCATTGTCACCCGATTGAAGAAATTTAATTCACTGTGTGACTTTTAGAAGAATAATTGATTGAATTTCAATAAATTTGCTTGTGAGCAAATTCAGAGTCAGCATGCATGCACATGATGTACTTATGTATACTGTCTTAGAGGAAACATCCTCAACGGTGAAAACGTTGTTGTTCCCATCCATAGTTTTTAATGGGACATTCTACCAAATTAAAAAATGCTGCCTGCTGAAGTGGAATCCTCCATTCTTATATGATTAAAAATATTTAACTGATTCATCTAGCTTAGGGATGGGCAGTGCTATTTTTGCAGCAAAAGTTTTGCTAGAACTCACCACAAATGCCTTCCTTGTTCTCTCTTAAGTTATACCAGCAATGGCAGCCACCTGAGAGGTGCTGGACCTGAGTTCTGGTGAGTTCAAGCTGAATAAAGCCCTGGGAATGGAAAATACGGGGCCTAGCTCCAGATGTTGTTGTCACCCACAGTCAGCATAGGCCATGGAGGGAGTTATATTCCAGCAACATCTCAAGGTCCACAGGTTTCCCATCCCCTGATCTATGAACATTACAGACCATATTTTATATTTATGATTAAATATCCAGGGAGAGCCTTTATGAATTGATTGACAAGACAGAAATGTTAATTATCAAGTACCTAGGAATAAACAAAATATTACTGAACTGTCAAAAATATATACGTACATTTTGTAGAATAATAAAAAGCTCATGGAAAAGAGCTGGAAGGAGAAATAAAATTCCTCAATGTAGTAGAGTATATTGTAAGGCCCAACATTTTCAAGGTTCAGAAAAAATCAATTTATCATCTCTCTTAAGAACTGAGATCAGGCAAAAGGGCAAAAAGAAGAACGACCCAGAGTGTGTTGGTCCTGAGGGTTACCCAAGAGATGACGTCATAGGTCCAGGGTAGAGACAGTCCAAAGTAGCAAAAGCTGGGAGCAGAAAAAATGAACCTATGCTGCCAATACTCGTGGCAGACCAGTATAACGTAAGCAACACATAAGCAGCACACTGAAAACTATCAAACCATTTCACGTTCTTGAATCTTATATTGGTAGTCAAAGATTGAGAGAAATATATGCAAAATCTTATACAGAAGCCACAAATAAATAGAAAACTCCTTAAAGTTTTTTTCTTTTCAGACTTCTCAGTTTTTAAGGTTTTCGTTGGCCAGGCTCCTGTAGATATCGTCAAAAGCACAAGTATTAGACAGGGTGCCGGCGTTTGTCACCTGTTTCGCCCACAAAGAGTTTCGGGCTTCTTCAGTAAATTCTCTCTCAAGGTTTTGATATAGTTACATACATTCACTGGTGGTATAAACCAAACCTTATTAGTATTTAAACATTCATTATATAAGATAACAAAAGCTGGGAGCAGGGCAGGGCATCAGGTGAGGTCAGGAACGCAGGCAGGAAATCAGGGCAGGTCGAAGGCAGGAACACTAGCAGGATCTGGCAACCAACAATGTTGCTCCCGCAACTTGGGGCTGGGGCTGGCTGGCTTTTATCTGCCCCAAGGCATAGGGCGGCCCCGATCCTCTGGTGACTTGCCTCTCCTGGCCTGGAGGCGAGTACCCCTCCTACAGGAACTTAGTTCCCTTCGCCTCTCTGTCCTGAGCCTCTGCAGCTCAGGAGAGGCTGGAGGGTTACCGGACCCAGAGGCAACCTCAGCTTCCCCTGACGGGGCTGATAGTGGAGCATCATAGAATCATAGAATCATAGAGTTGGAAGAGACCACAAGGGCCATCCAGTCCAACCCCCTGCCAAGCAGGAAACACCATCAAAGCATTCCTGACAGGTGGCTGTCAAGTCTCTGCTTAAAGACCTCCAAAGAAGGAGACTCCACCACACTCCTTGGCAGCAAATTCCACTGTCAACAGCTCTTACTGTCAGGAAGTTCTTCCTAATGTTTAGGTGGAATCTTCTTTCTTGTAGTTTGAATCCATTGCTCCGTGTCCGCTTCTCTGGAGCAGCAGAAAACAACCTTTCTCCCTCCTCTATATGACATCCTTTTATATATTTGAACATGGCTATCATATCACCCCTTAACCTTCTCTTCTCCAGGCTAAACATACCCAGCTCCCTAAGTCGTTCCTCATAAGGCATCGTTTCCAGGCCTTTGACCATTTTGGTTGCCCTCCTCTGGACACGTTCCAGCTTGTCAGTATCCTTCTTGAACTGTGGTGTCCAGAACTGGACACAGTATTCCAGGTGAGGTCTGACCAGAGCGGAATACAGTGGTACTATTACTAGATGCTATACTCCTATTGATACAGCCCAGAATTGCATTGGCTTTTTTAGCTGCTGCATCACACTGTTGACTCATGTCAAGTTTGTGGTCTACCAAGACTCCTAGATCCTTTTCACTTGTACTGCTCTCAAGCCAGGTGTCACCCATCCTATATTTGTGCCTTTCTGCAGGCAATGGGTGCTCCATCCCATCAGGAGCCAGAGTAGACTCAGCAGATGCCTGCACCTGAGGATCCAGCACAGGTGAGGACCCTTCAGACTCGAGCCCTAGCCCCGGCTCTGCTGGTTCTGGAGGCGGGGAATCCTGTGGAGGCTGGGATTCCTCAGGTTCAGCATCTGAGTCTGAATCCCAGGCCATCACACAGAGCCTGTTAGTATTTTTCATTCTCCCATTGCTGTTGGATCTCGTGATCCACACTGTTTACATTTCATACTTCTGGAAGTGTGAGAAGCTTAGACACTGAACTTCCGTCCTATGTGCTTTTGTTTTTGGGCTCCTTTTGAGCTCTGTCTCCTGGACAGACAGGATGTTTGTGTGAGCTTCTCCTCGCACTGTTGTTATTTTCTTTACTATGATTTTCTTTAATTTGGTTTGATTCGATGTATATCAATAAAATTAGTGGTGCTACATACTTCCGCAGCCAAGCTTTCATTTACTCTGCTGTTGGCGTGCTCATATGAGCAGATATGAGTCGTTGAGAGACAGGACTGTTGTCAAACTTTTCTGTTACCGGAGGAAGAGGCTCCAATACAGCCCCTCAGTTTAGCACACATAAATGGAGAAATGGAGAGATTCTTACCTGAAGAAGACTGGTGGCGACACTCCTCAGAAGAGGAAGAAGCAGATGGGAAAGAGGGAAGGCCAGAACAGGAGGAGGAAGAAGTTTAGCCAGAATCAGACCCTTGTGAGGAGAGGAGCCGGAGGGCCCCCTCCCCTCCTCCCATCTCAACTGTAGAGCGTAGAGCTGAGAAACGGAGGGAGCAATTGGAGGCAGTTGCAGCTCGTAAAAGGCGTGGTGATGAGCTGGCTACTTAAGGAAGGCCGGCTGCTTCCCTCACCAGCACCTGCAACTGCTGTGCTGAAGCACGTAGTTGTGCCTGCTCATCCTGTTCCTGATTCCTGTGTTCCTGACATCAGCTTCCTGACTCCTGGCTTCCTCCTGACCTCGGCTTTGTGACTTCGGCTTCCTGACTCCTGGCTTCCTCCTGACCTCGGCTTTGTGACTTCGGCTTTCTGACTCCTGGCTTAATCCTGACCTCAGCTTCTAGACCTCGGCTTCCAGAAGGCTTGAACTGACTTTGGCTGGTTTCTGACCTGGACTGTTTAACCTCGGCTTTATCAGACTGACTGCTGCTCTTCAGCGCACCAACTTGTTGGCGTCCTAACACATAATAAGGAAGGGCCATAGCTCAGTGCCAGAGCATTGAGGTCTGGATTTCTAATGAACAAACTTCTCTCTTTAAGGTTCAACGTCCCAGATTCAATATAACCATTATATAATGGCAGCCCAAGATATTCCGGATAAGATTTAAACTAATGTACATATATTTATAATATATGTCTATGGACAGGGGCGGCCCATACTGTTTCACCACCTGAAGCAAAAAGGGAAGATGGCATCCTGTGCTGGGTGCCCCACCAAAGCCTAGCTAACCTTGGTTGTGCAGCTGTGGCTTCCATATGCCAGTTAGATCTCAAGGGGCTCCCATGAGATCTCTATGGAAACCAGAAGAAGAGGAAGAGGAAGAGGAAGAGGAAGAGGAAGAGGAAGAGGAAGAGGAAGAGGAGGAGGAGGAGGAGGAGGAGGAGGAGGAGGAGGAGGAGTTTGGATTTGATATACCGCTTTATCACTACCCGAAGGAGTCTCAAAGCGGCTCACATTCTCCTTTCCCTTCCTCCCCCACAACAAACGCTCTGTGAGGTGAGTGGGGCTGAGAGACTTCAGAGAAGTGTGACTAGCCCAAGCTCACCCAGCAGCTGCATGTGGAGGAGCGGAGACACGAACCCGGTTCCCCAGATTACAAGTCTACTGCTCTTAACCACTACACCACACTGGCTCCTCAGCCATTTCTGCTCGCTTCTCCAGTGGCACAGGATGCAACTGTGGAGGTGCCCACAAGGGGCTCCTTGAATTATGCCACCTGAGGCACCTATCTCAGCCTGCCTTGTGGAGGGTACTGAGGTACATGCTTCCAACCCCATTTTTTTTTGTCGTTTATGTCTGAATGTTTTTTAATTTCAATGTATGTTTTACCTGCAGAAAACTTGATCATCCCAGAAAACAGAAGGGCAACCATGAAGAGCCAGCATAATCTCATTGTTGAAGCTTGACTAGGATCTCAAGTTGAGCAGCAAGAGCAGAATCGTGAGGCAAAATGCTCTGATGAGAGTTCTATGTCTCCATAATGCCCAACTATTTATAGGGATTCTTGATATACTGACATGTAAGCCCTCTGCATGGATGAAATGGCATGATACACGTGATGACAAAATCTATTCACCAAGTAGAACCCCAAAAAGTTAATTACCGTATATGTTGCACATTATTCTTCAGAAATCCATAATGTTCAAAGAACAGAAAGTAAAATTCATGTCATTAAGCATGATATGCATTCATAGTTCAATGGTTTTATAGCACTTATTATTTTAAAAGTTTCTGTCTTATTTCCTGCTTTGGGTGTTGTGGTCCATTACTGCTACCATTCAAGAAGACACATTGTACAAAGCAAGGAAATACTGAACAGTGCATTAACTTGATCAAATCTTCGGGATTCAGTGGGCTGTCTGGAGGAGGTCAAGGGATCTGGAGGAGCCGGCCAATGAAGTTGAGCCATGCTGTAAAGTTGTTAAGTTTGAACTTGAGAAAAGACTTCATTTCTGAAACAACTTCATCTTTGGTGATCACTCATTGCCGAGTAAGCTTGTCTTCCATAACAACGGTTTTAACAATGAGTCCGTAAGTGACAGTGGAGGCCAATTCTGGATCCACACATCCTTCCACAGTGGGGACATTGGTTTCCGGGCAGGAGTTGATCATGGTGTGGATTTGCCAAGTGTGCCTTCCACTTAGCACGTTTCTCCCTTGCATCCCGAGTTCAAGTGTCTTCAAAGCCCGTGACACCTTTGGTAAAGGCTGTTCTCCAATTGGAGCGCTTGCAGGCCAGTGTTTCCCAATTGTCAGTGTTTATCCTACATTTTTTTTAAGATTTGCCTTGAGAGAGTCTTTAAACCTCTTCTGTTGACCACCAGCATTACACTTTCCATTTTTAAGTTTGGAATAGAGTAGTTGCTTTGGAAGACGATAATCAGGCATCCGCATAACATGTCCAGTCCAACGAAGTTGATGTTGAACTGCATTAGTCAGACTCCAGCTACAGTACTGTCCAGTTCTGAGTACTACAGTTTAAGAAGGATATTGATGATCTAGGAGTTTTGCAGAGGAGGGCAACCTAGATGATCAAGGGTCTGGAAACCAGCCTTATGAGGAATGGTTCAGGGAGCTGGATATGTTTAGCCTGGAGAAGAGGAGACTATCTATATTTGTAGGACTGTCACACGGAAGATGGCACAAGCATTGTTCTGCTGCTCCAGAGGGAAAGACCCAAACCAGGTCTTCCCCTCTGGAGCAGCAGAATTACCAGAAAGGAGATTCCAACTAGACATTAAGAAGAACTTTCTGACATTCAGAGCCATTTGACAGTGGAACAGACTCATGGTGGGCTCTCCTTTTTTGGAGATTTTAAAGCAGATGTTGGATGGCTGTCTGTCAGGGATGTTTTATCAGTGACTCCTGCATTGAAGGAGGCTAGACAAGATGACCCTTGGGTTCCCTTCCAACTCAACAATTTTAAGATCCTATGTCCCAGCAGCTGTAACTCTAGTTCTGTTCGTACCAACACACACAAAAGTCAACAATCCCTATACAAAGAATAATAGACCTAGTAGAGTATACATGGAATGGCCTTTAAAATTCACTCTAAATTTGAAAATTGGAGGATTAGACAATAGAATCATAGAATCTTAGAGTTGGAAGAGACCACAAGGGCCATCCAGTCCGACCCCCTGCCAATAGTATGTCATATCATGGTAGATAGAAAGCTGAGCTTCCAAAAAGGAAAGACCCTCCCACTAGTTATTGTTTTTCTTCATCTCTTCTCATCCAAAAATACATTGGAAGAACAAAAAATAACTAGGATGGGGAAACCACTTTTTAGTGCTCAGTCAGAACAAATGGCCATTTGGGCTTTCTCCAGATTTGACGTTAGCTCTGATTTAATACGAAAAAGCGAGACTTCGCCCCTAGGAGTTGGTTTCTATGGCACATGTGAAATGACTGGCTGTTGCTGGCTGTATTTGTCGTTTATATGGACCCAGGTGTGAAAAGAATATTCTGGTGTCATTCTTTCTACGCATCCTTTTTTTCATGTGGCTATCATCTTTAATTCTTGTGTGGTTTTACATACCCTCCAACACATCATAATGAAAAACCAGGATGCAATCTTCTGGGTGAGTCACATGATCTACATGTGATTGCTCCCTCCCCCCAGATATAAATAAGCTCCATATTCTAATAAAGTCATGTTTCTGGGAGCTTTCTGTAGATATAGTTGTAAACCTTTCTGTAGATATAGTTGTAAAGATATAGATGTAAACCTTTCCTGATAATTTGTGTGCTGAAAGAAAACCCAAGTAATCATTTCATTTGCAGAATTGTTTTATTCATCAATGTGGGTTTCTTTTATTTGGGGCAAAAAACAAGCTTCCTAAATAGTAACACGAAATCTCAAAATGTAAATGCCATTCGGGACACTTTATTCACTTTTGTTTGGTTTAAGTTTGGTTATAAATTGTGTTATGAAGAATAATACATTTTCCTCCCACCTCCTTTTAACCCAAGGAGAAACATGATCAATTGTTCAGATGACTGCAATGCTTTTACTGAGCAAAGGGTATTAAAGCAGACAAAGTTCAATTATCTTCTCATTCTTCTGCTGGCAAGAAGTTCAGCAGGTCAGGATGGAATTAAGCCAGGAGATGATTCTTTTAGCAGAACTGAGGCATCAATTAGACCTGCTCCAATTGGTTATATCCTGGTGAGAGAAGGATTATAATAATCTGGGTTAGTGTCCACAAACACAAGTTGACATTTCAATTCTCCTGCCATTGTTCCAAAGCTCTGTACACTTGATGATAGACATATCATCCCAGTTCATCTGCAAACATCTATTAACAAAATCCTTTACCGCAAACTTCAGGCCTCTGCTATTCCATTGAGTTAAAACCACCTGCCCACCAGTATTCACCAAGTTGCTCAGTTTCCCACATTTAATTCCATCCATGAGTTCATAGACATGTTGAACCTGCACAATCATGTCTGATGTGGTTACATCCAAGGCTACCTAATTTGCCCTTCACATGTCACCACATAGATAACAAACTTTAGAGAAGCAATGCAAAATATAAAAAGGAAGCATTTTGCTCCAGTGATGTAAACATGGTATCATACAGCCTTGGGGTGGGAGCTTATTTGAGTTACACAGTTTGGAACATAATACTCCTTCTATATGGGCACTTGGAATAGAATCTTTGCAGAGATAATGGCAATACAATAGACATTCATTTCCATGAGAATCACATACTTATGGGTGATCAAATAGGTTTTGCGGGGGGCTTTCTGGAGAGAGCCAGCGTGGTGTAGTGGTTAAGAGCGGTGGACTCGTAATCTGGTGAACCGGGTTCGCTTCCCCACTCCTCCACATGCACCTTCGGCTAGTCACACTTCTCTGAAGTCTCTCAGCCTCACTTGCCTCACAGGGTGTTTGTTGTGGGGGAGGAAGGGAAAGGAGATTGTGAGCCGCTTTGAGAATCCTTAAGGGGAGTGAAAGGCGGGATATCAAGTCCAAACTCTTCTTCTTCTTCCTGTTGCACCTAAGAAGAGCTCTGCTGGATGAGGCCGATGGCCCTTCAAGTCCAGCATCCTGTACTCACAGTGGCCGACTAGATGCCTGTGGAAAGTTCGCATGCAAGATTTGAGCAGAAAAACAATCTCCCCTCCTGTGGTTTTCAGCAACTGCTATTCAGAAGCATTCAAGTGTCATGGTGTCATGTTGTGGTGTGTGCACACTGCTTACTCTCTGCCCACCACCACTGTTCTCTGGCACTGCAGAGGCCTTGGACCAGTCCTGGGCTCCACATAACACCGGTCCTGAGAGAACTACATTGGCTCCCAGTACATTTCCGGGCACAGTTCAAAGTGTTGGTGCTGACCTTTAAAGCCCTAAACGGCCTCGGTCCTGTATACCTGAAGGAGCGTCTGCACCCCCACCGTTCATCCCGGACACTGAGATCCAGCGCCGAGGGCCTTCTGGCGGTTCCCTCACTGCGAGAAGCAAAGCTACAGGGAACCAGGCAGAGGGCCTTCTCGGTAGTGGCGCCCGCCCTGTGGAACGCCCTCCCAGCAGAGGTCAAAGAGATAAACAACTATCTGACATTCAGAAAATACCTCAAGGCAGTCCTGTTTAGGGAAGTTTTAAACCTGTGATATTTTAATGTGTTTTAATATCTGTTGGAGGCCGCACAGAGTGGCTGGGGGGACCCAGCCAGATGGGCGGGGTACAAATAATAAATTATTATTATTATTATTATTATTATTATTATTATTATTATTATTATTTGAGGCTTCCACCAAAACCCAGCGCAGTCACAGGAGTACCCCGGAAGCATTTCTGTGGCCAGAGTGTACCCCAACATAGGCCCTGCGGTGGAGGCCCAGTCACCACCATGGTGCCGGAGAGCCAGAGGGAAGGCCATGGGTGGCAGCAGCAGCCGGCAGCCGGGAACCCACAGTGAAAATGTTGTGGGTGCCTTGGCCCCCAAGGGCCCCTGGAGATGGTGCCAGTGCTCCAACTTACACATTGCTTTGAATTTAGAAGGAAATGTATACTTGCCATTTATATCAACATTCTGCAGCAAATGGTGTCTGGAGCACATGTCCCAATGGGAACATAAGGCAGGAGACAACCTGGGAAATTCATGCAGATCCCCTGGTTTTCTGAACAAAGCCAAGGTTTATTGATTTGAGAGGATGCTGCATACAGACAAAACAAATGGAAGAAGAACTGGTCAGATAACAGCTAGGACCGGTGCCACGGATTTTGGCGCCCTAGGTGAGGGGGCGGGGCACGTGACATCATTGCGCATGACGTACGGTGCCCCGCCCCCTGCCCTGCGGGGCGCCCCACGCTGCTGCAGTTTTCACTGCTGGTTGGGGCTGCACCGGGCGGCGGCGGGGGGCGAGGGGCAGGCTGGCCAGCGCCCCCTCCATTTTGGCACCCCCACTGCCACGGTTTTCACCCCAAGCTGCTTGCTCCGCCGCTGGTTGGGGCGGCACCGGGCGGCGGCGGGGGGGCGGGGGGCAGGCTGGCCAGTGCCCCCTCCATTTTGGCGCTCTAGGCAACTACCTAGTTCGCCTAAATGGACGCGCCGGCCCTGATAACAGCTGTGTCAACATTGCCATTAACCAACATATCTAATTTATTTAGAGTTAGCTAAGTGGTGGTTTGTTTGTTTTTTAAGTATTCATATCCCAATTGATTGTAAAAGCAAACTAACCCTCAAAGCAGTTTATGGAACAAACAGTAAAATCAGGAAAAAACCTCCAACCCTACTTTAAGACATACGTAAGTTAAATCACAAAAGCAAATTAAAATTACTTCAACTTTTCTAAGCAGGCTAGTCAAAACAAGAATGTTTTTGCAGGCGACAAAAAGGTGCCTACTTGGTTTCAATAGGCAGGGAGTTCCAAAGTGCAACTGAGTTCTTACAAGTCTGGAATGGGTATTACGGGGCACCCGGAGTAGTGCCAATTCCGCTGATCGAAGTGGCTGAGATGCTAATTGTAACACCTTGAACTTGGCCCGGCAGGAAATGGGCAATGGAGCACAGGTGCCCTATGCTGACAAGGCCTCACTCCTGTCAGCAATCGTGCTGCAGCATTCTGCACCAATTGCAGCTTCTGGGTCAAGTGCAAGAGAAGTCCTTCATAACGCACATTGCAATAATCCATTTATAGGAGCCAACTCCTTAGGGGCTGAGGGGACTTCGGGCCCCCATAAAATATTTGAGGGGGCTGAGCCCTTCCAATGCAGGTCCTTCAAGTGTCCCTGGTTTAGAGAAGCCATCGTGGTTCCTAATTTGATCCCAAAACGTCCCTCATACCTGGCCTTCGACTCTCTGGCCTTCTACTCACCTTGAGAAACGAAGAGTAGAAGGAGCGAAAACACAAAGAGACTGGAGAAGACCTTCATGGTTTCCACACACTGTCTTGTGTGCCTCAAGATCTTCCCAAAGGAGATGACAGCAGGCGAGACTGGAGAGATCTGCAGTCACTCTGTATTTATTGGAGAGATTGTGATTGCGAAATAGTAAACGCTGTGACGTTTGAAATGCTTGAGATGCATGAGAACCATGTGTCAGTCAAATATTTCATGAAGCTGATTGCAGCAAGGACTTCATTTTACAAGAATACAAAGAATAATAGATCTAGTACAGTGGAGTGTATGTGGAGTGACCTCTAAAATTGATGCTAAATCTGCAAATTGGAGTATTAAATAATAGAACACCATATCATGGTAGACAGAAAGCTGAGCTTCCAAAAAGGAAAGACTCTCCCACGGGTTATTGGTTTTTTTTTTCATTTCTTCTCATCCAAAAATACATTGGAAGAAGAAAAAATAAAAAGGATGCAAGTTGTCTTCCTTGATTATAATGGGACTACACTGTGACTATCTTGTACTGCAATCCTTTCCAGAGTTACACTGAGAAAACCACTCTTTAGTGTTCAGTCGAAATAAATGGCCATTTGGGTTTTCTCCAAAGTTGACGTTTTGCTCCTATTTAGCACTAAGAAGCAGGTGTCCCCTGGGAAAGGAGTGGCATGAGGGGGAAAATGCTTGGTCTTGCATCTAGAAACCACAGGGCAAGTGGAAAACTGCTCAGACCCATGCTTTTTATGCACAAGAGATGCAAAAGTGTGGTTGGGCCCTGAATTGCTGACTTCACAGTGGGTTATCCTCAAATATTAGTACATTTGAATCTTCTTCTTCTTCTTCTTCTTCTTCTTCTTCTTCTTCTTCTTCTTCTTCTTCTTCTTTGTGTTTTGTAGTTGTTTTGAGTTTGTGTGGAGTGCCCTGTCTGGGTTGATGGAGCAGCCGAGCAATTTCGTTGTCCCCGCTAAGGGACAATGACAATAAAGATTATCTTATCTTATCTATCTTATGATATCTTATCTTCTTTGGTGATCACTCATAGCCGAGTAAGATTATCTTCAATTTTCAAAGTTTTATACAGTTTAGAGTCACGGAGTGTAGATGATTTCAATTCCTTGGGTGTCATTCAAAATCCATTATGTATGTAGAAAACTTTGGTGATTTTTTAAAAATTAAAAATGTCATTCATTCATTCATTCATTCATTCATTCATTCAATGTGTATCCCACCATTCATCCTGAATGAGCCTTGAGTAGCTTGGGATAGCCCTACCGCAATGCTTTGTTCCTAAGTTGATCTTCACTCCAATTAGATTTGTGTACAGAAGGTATTGCTCCTGACGTACTTGAAAATTATGTGTCAATACCATGCAGCCTAAACTATGTTTGTGCCTATAAAAAGGTAAAGGGACCCCTGACCATTAGGTTCAGTCGTGACCGACTCTGGGGTTGCGCGCTCATCTCACATTATTGGCCGAGGGAGTCGGCGTACAACTTCCAGGTCATGCGGCCAGCATGACAAAGCCGCTTCTGGCGAACCAGAGCAACGCACGGAAACGCCATTTACCTTCCTGCTGCAGCGGTACCTATTTATCTACTTGCACTTTGACGTGCTTTCGAACTGCTAGGTTGGCAGGAGCAGGGACCGAGCAACAGGAGCTCACCCTGTCGCGGGGATTCGAACCGCCGACCTTCTGATCGGCAAGCCCTAGGCTCTGTGGTTTAACCCACAGTGCCACCCACGTCCCATGTTTGTGCCTATAGCTCTCTGTAACTGAAGTAATAAATGTGATGCTCATTTTCTTACGTTACAATTAATCTCTAGCGCCTCTTAGCACATGTCAGAGGTGCCAACTTGAATACAATATGGTCTCTTGGTAAGCCCTGCCCCGCATAATCGATCAAATGACATGGCTCATACGTTTAAATTAACTTAAAAACAAAACCAGAAACTTTTTTTACTGGGATTTATAGGTACCAATATTCCAAAGGAGCAGAAAATACTTTTTATGTAGGCGACAACAGCTGCACGGATGTTTCTAGGCCAGAGATGGAAAGAAGACAAAGTCCCTACCAGAGAGGAATGGCAAACCAAGCTGTTGGATTATGCTGAAATGGCAAAACTGACCGGAAAGCTCAGAAACCAAGAAGACCAAAACTTCAATCAAGATTGGGAAAAAATATATAATTTATCTGGGAGACCAATGTAAGCAGATGAAAACATTAGCTGGATTGCAATAACACTTGTAATGTAGCAAGTATTATGGACAAAATGGAGAGACATAAAATATGGATTATGAAATAATATGCAGTGGAAAATGTTGACAATAGGCTACATAGAGGGGAAGGTGGGAAGTGATTCAGAGAACTCTCCAAATATGGATATGTATTTTGTATTGTTATAATTCTATATTTGTAAAATCAAATAAAAATTATTTCATAGAATCATAGATTTGGAAGAGACCACAAAGGCCATCCAGTCCAACCCCCTGCCAAGCAGGAAACACCATCAAAGCATTCCTGACAGGTGGCTGTCAAGCCTCTGCTTAAAGACCTCCAAAGAAGGAGACTCCACCACACTCCTTGGCAGCAAATTCCACTGTCAACAGCTCTTACTGTCAGGAAGTTCTTCCTAATGTTTAGGTGGAATCTTCTTTCTTGTAGTTTGAATCCATTGCTCCGTGTCCTCTTCTCCCAGGAGAAAAGTTGTTTTCTGCTGCTCCAGAGAAGCGGACACGGAGTGCTAGGTTGAACTGTGTTGCCCAGAACTGGACACAGTATTCCAGGTGAGGTCTGACCAGAGCGGAATACAGTGGTACTATTACCAGTACTTCCCTTGATCTAGATGCTATACTCCTATTGATGCAGCCCAGAATTGCATCGACTTTTTTAGCTGCTGCATCATACTGTTGACTCATGTCAAGTTTGTGGTCTACCAAGACTCCTAGATCCTTTTCACATGTACTGCTCTCAAGCCAGGTGTCACCCATTCTGTATTTGTGCCTTTCATTTTTTTTGCCCAAGTGTAGTATTTTACATTTCTCCCTGTTAAAATTCATCTTGTTTGCTTTGGCCCAATTCTCTAATCTGTTAAGGTCATTTTGAAGTGTGATCCTGTCCTCTGGGGTATTAGCCACCCCTCCCAATTTGGTGTCATCTGCAAACTTGATCAGGATTTCATGGATTGCAAGATTAGAACAATGTACCATGCTGTGTTGAATTTGAATCACTGTGGGAATATGACTTTCAGAAGGACAGCATCTGATTCAGTATTGTCTACACTGGCTGGCAGCAGGTGTTCTGGGTTTCAGGCAGGGAACATCCCCAACCCTACCTGAAAGTATAGATTGACAAGTATATATAGTGAGATGATCTGTCTGGTTGACAAAGTGTTCTTGGACTTTCAAAAAACTTTCAACAAGGTATCTCACCACAGACTCTGAGTAAGGTTAGCAGTCATGGAATAAGAGGATAGGCCCTTTTGTGTATCATAAACTGGTTCAGCAACAGGAAGCAGAGACTAGGAACAAATAGATAGTTCTCTCAATAGACAGATGTAAAAAATGGAGTCCTTTAAGGATCAGTATTGGGGCCTGTGCTTTTAAACTTGTTCATAAATGATCTTGAGTTAGAAGTGAACAGTAAGGTGGCCAAGATTGCTGGTAATAAAATGTTGTTGTTGTTGTTGTTGTTGTTGTTGTTGTTGTTGTTGTTATTTACTGAGTTTTTATACCACTCTATACTTAGAGTCTCAGTGCGGTTCGCAGAAAATATCACAACATATATAATCAGAATAAAAACAACAACCCAATAACGCCCCTCCATAAAACAACCACATTTTATAAGGGTATAGGATGGCAAACAAATCAACCAAAGGCCTGGTTAAAGAATGTTTTTGCCTGGCGCCTAAAGGTGCGTAATGAAGGTTCCAGATGAACTTCCCTGGGGAGAACATGCCACAGACAGGGAGCCACTGCAGAGAAGGCCCCATTCTCGTGTTGCCACCCTCCAGACCTCTTGAGGAGGAGGGACACAAAGGAGGGCCTCAGAAGATGATCTCAGGGTCCGGGTAGGTTCATATGGAAAGAGGCAGGCCTTGAGGTATTGCGATCCTGAGCCGTTTAAGGCTTTATAGGTCAAAACCAGCACTTTGAATTGGGCCCGGAAACTCATTGGTAGCCAGTGCAGTTGGACCAGGATCGGTGCAATATGCTCAGACTGTCTTGCTCCGGTGAGCAACCTTGCTGCTGAATTCTGCACCAGCTGAAGATTCCAAACCGTCTTCAGAGGCAGCCCTACGTATAACGCAAAAAGAGATTGTGAAGAGCTGCAAAAAGACCTCTCCATGCTGAGCAAATGTGGAGTAAAATGGCAAATGCAATTCAAGGGGAACAAGTGTGTGTTGGCCTTAAAAAATGTTAATTTTGCATATACACTCATGGAGTCTGAACTGGCAGTGATCGCTCAGGAACAAGAACCTGGGGATTTCAATCCAGTGTGCATCAGCTTTGAAAAATGAGAGTTCTATGCTACATATCATTTGGAAGGAATGGAAATAAAACTGTCAATGTCACAACGTCATTTTGGGAGAGTTCAGAGGAGCCTGGATATACAGTTAATTTTCTTTTTTTTTCCTTCTCAAAGGTGGTGTGTCTTCTGATGAGGCCTAAACACACATATCCAGTTTGCTGTGTGTTCTTGCAGCTGAACTGGGATGATTTATAACACTTACATTTTAAACAGTGTTTTGCAACTTTTAAAATGTTAACTTAAAATAAGTATTTTCTCACTTTACGGTGGTCTGTTGTTATCTTCAGCCGAAGATAAAGATTTCATTGCATTCCTTATATATGGAAAAAATTAACTAACCAAGGAAAACCCCACGTGAGCAGAATGTTTTAAATTCATTGCCTCCTGCTTATTTGCTTTGCAGATGGATCAGAGATTTGCGCTGTGAGTGACCTCATCTTTTTGCCCGACAAAAAGAAAGCAACTCCTTTTCTGAAACAAATTGAGGCTATTGTACATAACCAACTGGTAACAATGCAGAAATAAAAACCACAATGTAAATGAAATGCTACATTGGCAGGTGTAAATAAAGTACTGGGATAAAATGCAGAGTCTTTGGGACATAAAAATAAGGGGCAGGATTTGAACATAAGAAAAGTCTTGTTGGAGAAGGCTCATCTACTGCAGCACCCTGTTTTTACAATGGTCAACCTCTGGGAAGTTCACAAGTGTGACAGCACTCTCTCCATTTGCGATTTGAGACAAGCATTCAGAGCCATATTGTCTTCAACAGTGGAGTGCTCTCACTTGTGGGGTGCCTCAGGATTCCACCCTCTCGCCCATGCTTTTTAACATCTATATGAAGCCGCTGGGAGAGATCATCAGGGGGTTTGGGCTGGGTGTTCATCAGTATGTGGATGATACCCAGCTCTATCTCTCTTTCAAATCGGAATCAGTGAAGGCAATGAAGGTCCTGTGTGAGTGCCTGGAGGCGGTTGGAGGATGGATGGCGGCTAACAGATTGAGGTTGAATCCTGACAATACAGAAGTACTGTTTTGTGGGGACAGGGGGTGGATGGGTGTAGAGGACTCCCTGGTCCTGAATGGAGTAACTGTGCTCCTGAAGGACCAGGTTTACAGTCTGGGAGTCATTTTGGACTCACAGCTGTCCATGGAGGCGCAGGTCAATTCTGTGTCCAGGGTAGCTGTCTACCAGCTCCATCTAGTACGCAGGCTGAGACCCTTCCTGCCCGCAGACTTCCTGTCTGGCTGCCCTGGCGAACGGCTGTCCCCATAACAGTGGCGCCTTTCTGTGCTGCTAATATGGAAGTAATTATCCTCCCCCAAAAAATCCAGGGCCAGGGGGGAGGGCTGCTTTACCCACAGATTGGCTGATACCTGCCACCCGGTCTGAAGGAATGCAGGGGGCAGGGGGCACTGGGTGCATTGCACTGAGCATTTTGGCAACTTTCCAAAGCTGTCACCATGAGCAGTAGACACCTGCTTTTTAAGATAAAATTCGGACTTAACTAAGAGGCATGCTCTGAACAAGGGGAGATAAAGTACTCTGCTTACAGATTCAGCCACTGGGTGCCAAGGATTCGACCTGGAGAAGAACTTTTGCTGCAATTATCTGTTTGTTGGGGGAGGTGAGCCTCTATTATTTTCTCTTGATATATTTTGCATTTGCTGTTTTATTTGGCAAATCTCCCCTGAAGGACTGTCTGTTTGAAATATGCAAGTGGGACTGAAAGAGTATTCATTATTGTTATGGTTTAACTACAAAATTGACTGTGTGAAATTTTGACTATGGTTCTGGCAAAGACCCTTAATGAAATGACAATAATAATTTACGATGGGAGCTATGGCATTTTTACTGAAGCATCAGCTTGTTAGCAGCTAGAACAAGATCACAGAAAGGAATTTTGGATATCTGCCTGGTGCTAATGGCGGATGGCGACATCTCCCTCTGTCTTGGATTTGAAGCACTAAGCTAACTACTCTCCCGAACTACTGTGGAGAGTTTGCTAATGCAGGTGCATTGATGAGTGTTGACGAGACTCTTATGTGTTCCTTCCAGATCTTGAAACCAAGACCATATAATACTGGTCCTGAAAGACCTACATTGGCTCCCATTATGTTTCTGAGCACAATTCAAAGTGTTGGTGCTCACCTTTAAAGCCCTAAATGGCCTCAGCCCAGTATACACAAAGGAGTGTCTCCACCCCCAACGTTCAGCCCTGACACTGAGGTACAGCGCTGAGGGCCTTCTGGTAGTGCCCTCACTGTGAGAAGTGAAGTTACAGGGAACCAGGCAGAGGTTCTTCTCGGTGATGGCGCCCACCCTGTGGAACACCCTCCCATCAGATGTCAAGGAAATAAACAACTATCTGACTTTTAGAAGACATTTAGGGAAGTTTTTAATGTTTGATCTTTTATCATGTTCTTAATATTCTGTTGGGAGCCGCCTAGAGTGGCTGGGGAAACCGAGCCAGATGGTGGGTTATAAATAAACTATTATTATTATTATTATTATTATTATTATTACCTCTCCTGATAATTTGTGTGCTGAAAGAAAACACAAATAATCATTACATTTGCAGAATTATGGCATTCAGCAATGTGGGTTTCTTTTATTTCGGGGAAAAAAACCATTTCCTGAATAGTAACAGAAAATCTCAAAATGTAAATGCCATTCGGGACACTTTATTCATTTTCATTTGGTTTAACGTATCCAAATGTTTCTTGTCCCTATGTAGAAAATATGATTCACTCAACAGAAGGTGCGACCACACCTAGTAAAGGACCCTCCCGGGTGGTTAAGTCCAGTGAAAGGTGACTATGAAGTACAGCACTCATACAACCGGCATTTGTCCGCAGGCAGCTTTCCAGGTCATGTGGCCAGCATGACTAAACTGCTTCTGGCACAGCGGGACACCATGACGGAAGCCAGAGCGCATGGAAACAACATTTACTTTCCCATGGCAGCAGTATCTATTTATCTACTTGCACTGGTTTGCTTTTGAACTGCTAGGTTGGCAGGAGCTGGGACAGAGCATCAGGAGCTCACTCTGTCGTGAGGATTCAAACTGTTGACCTTTTGATCAGCAAGCCCAAGAGGCTCAGTGGTTTAGACCATGGGTAGGCAAACTAAGGCCCGGGGGCCAGATCTGGCCCAATTGCCTTCTCAATCCGGCCCACGGACGGTCCAGGAACCAACGTGTTTTTGCATGAGTAGAATGTGTCCTTTTATTTAAAATGCATCTCTGGGTTATTTGTGGGGGCTGCCTGGTGTTTTTACATGAGTAGAATATGTGCTTTTATTTAAAATGCATCTCTGGGTTATTTGTGGGGCATAGGAATGCGTTCACCCCCCCAAAAAAAAATAATCCGGCCCCTCACAAGGTTTGAGGGACAGTGGACCGGCCCCCTGCTGAAAAGGTTTGCTGACCCCTGGAACTCTCTAAGCTCCTGATGGTCTGTGTTTGCACTTTTTCTTCGACTGTATAATTTCTTGCTGATGAAGCTAATTTGGCGAAACAAGGACTATAATCCGGATAACCTTGTCCTCCCTCCTTTGGGTTGCTTCGTTTCTTTGTGGCAATATCATCTTTATCTCTTGGATTGACGAGACCACAGTACCATCACCAGACTCCACAGTATCTGTTACACTCCTCGTGGCAATTACACTCTTACATTGTGGACTGGCAAGACCATACTTATTATCTCCATAATTATTATTTTCTCTCTCTTTGGAACCTCCAACAGAATCATGTGGGTTGCAAGGGACTTGTTGAACTTGAACTTTGACGTCACAGTTGTTCGGTAGAATGTTCGTATATCCTTGCATATTTGTAATTTGTACTTATGTATATGTTTAGTGTGTGTGACATGTAAATATTATATCATGTTATATTGAGACCAATTTATCAGCCGGTTACGTTTGTTGTGTGGGTGGTACATAGTTGTACGTAATCTTGGTTCTTTTGGTGTTAGACCTCTGGTTTAGACCACAGCACCACCCGGGTACTCCATTGCTGAATGGGGGCCTTAAAAGCTGGATTAGATGCAATGTCACCCTGTGATGAATCCAATCTTCATTCTCATGCATGAATGTGGATATGCATAGCTGTATTGTGCCTTTGAAATGGGGGCAACTGCCATTATAAAGTTTGGTTATAAAGATAAGATAAGATAAGATAAGATAATTTATTGTCATTGCACAAGTACAAGCACAACGCTATACAAGTGCAACGAAATTGCATGCCCCCCGTAAAAACAGAAAGAAAGAAAAAAACAAAACAAAAAGCAGCACAAAACACACACACACACCAAAGAAAGCCACACATACACACACATACACCCATCACAGCTCTCCAAGGTCATATTATCTGGTTACAGCGTTTAAGATGGTTATAGCTCTTGGGTAGAAACTGTTCTTCAATCTATTTGTTCTTGATCTAATTGTTCTATATCTTCTACCCGAAGGCAGTGTCATGAAGAATAATACATTCTCCTCCCACCTCCTTTTAACCCAAAGAGAAACATGATCAATTGTTTAGATGACTGCAATGCTTTTATTGAGCAAAGAGTACTAAAGCAGACAAAGTTCAATTATCTTCTCATTCTTCTGCTGGCAAGAAGTTCAGCAGGTCAGGATGGAATTAAGTCAGGAGATTTAGCAGAACTGAGGCATCAATTAGACCTGCTCCAATCAGTTTTATCCTGGTGAGAGAAGGATTATGATAATCTGGGTTAGTGTCCACAAACACAAGTAGACAATTCAATTCTCCTGCCCTTGTTCCAAAGCTCTGTACACTTGATGATAGACATATCATCCCAGTTCATATCCACACATCTATTAACAAAATCCTTGAACGCAAAGTTCAGACCTCTGCTCTTCCATAGAAGAACTTCAGCAAAGTGATTCAGTATTACTACAGGACATGGTCTGCAGAAAAGGGGTGAGTGAGGCTCCTGCCTGCTGCCCACAGGACATGTTGAATCTGCACAATCATGTCCAGAACCACAATGAGAAGATAATCCTCCTTCTTTGTGTATGGGCACTTGGAATAGAATCTTTGCAGAGATAATGGCAATACAATAGATATTCATTTCCATGAGCATCACATACTTATGGGTGATCAAACAGGTTTTGCGGGGGGCTTTCTGGAGAGAGCCAGTGTGGTGTAGTGGTTAAGAGCGGTGGACTCTTAATCTGGTGAACTGGGTTTGATTCCCCGCTCCTCCACATGCACCTTGGGCTAGTCACACTTCTCTGAAGTCTCTCAGCCTCACTTGCCTCACAGAGTGTTTGTTGTGGGGGAGGAAGGGAAAGGAGATTGTGAGCCGCTTTGAGACTCCTTAAGGGGAGTGAAAGGCGGGATGGGATATCAAGTCCAACCTCTTCTTCTTCTTCCTGTTGCACCTAAGAAGAGCTCTGCTGGATGAGGCCGATGGCCCTTCAAGTCCAGCATCCTGTACTCACAGTGGCCGACTAGATGCCTGGGGAAAGTTCACATGCAAGATTTGAGCAGAAAAACAATCTCCCCTCCTGTGGTTTTCAGCAACTGCTATTCAGAAGTATTGCTGTCTCCAAGTGTCATGGTGTCATGCTGCGGCATGAGCACACTGCACACTCTCCATCCTGCTCTCTTGCACTGCAGAGGCCTTGGATCAGTCCAAGGCTTCGCTGTGAGGCCTCCAACAAGGCCTGGTGCACCCTGGAAGCATGTCTGTGACCAAAGTGTGCCGCAACAGAGGCCCCGCGGTAGAGGCCCAGTTGCCACCATGGTGCCGGAGAGCCAGAAGGAAGGCAGTGGGTGGTGGCAGTGGCTGGCAGCTGGGAACCCACAGTGAAAATTTTGTGGGTGCATGGGCCCCCAGGGCCCCTGGAGATGGCGCCATTGCTTGAACAAATACATTGCTTTGAATTTATAAGGAAATGCATACTTGCCATTTATTTCTTTTTGCAGCAAATGGTGTTCACATCACATTTCCCAATGGGTTTGTAAGGCAACAGACATCCTTTTAAAGTCATGCAGGTTCCCTTTTGTTTGAAACATTGCCATGGTTTCTCTATTTTTTGAGTGGATGCTGCATACAGACAAAACAAATGGAAGAAGAACTGCTCAGATAACAGCGGTGTCAACATTGCCATTAACCAACATATCTAATTCCTTTAGAGTTAGGTAAGTGTAATGTATTTCATAAAATTTATATGCCACTTGAGTGTAAAAACAAACAAACCCTCAAAGCGGTTTAAAAACAACAACAACAACAACAACAGTAAAACTAAGAAAAAATTATGACCCTACTTTAAGACATGCATAAGTTAAAGCACTAAAACAAAATTACTTCAACTTTCTAATCATTTGTGCAGGCTAGTCAAAACAAGAATGTTTTTAGCAGGTGCTGAAAAGGTGACTGCTTGGTTTCAATAGGAAGCAAGTTTCAAAATGCAGGTGCTGCCCCACTAAACAATTGATGTGGGGCAAGGCAATCTCACAAGTAAAGCAGCCCCTATTGTCCCTCATACCTGGCCTTTGACTCACCTTGAGAAATGAAGAGTAGAAGGAGAGAAAACACAAAGAGGCTGAAGAAGGCCTTCATGGTTTCCACACACTGTCTTGTGTGCCTTAAGATATTCCCAAAGGAGATGACAGCAGGCGAGACTGGAGAGATCTGCAGTCACTCTGTATTTATTGGAGAGTTTGTCATTGTGGGATAGTAAACTGTGTGACGTTTGAGATGCTTGAGAAATGTGTCAGTAAAATATTTCATGAAGCTGATTGCAGCAAGGAACTGCTGGTTGTTGTTTTTTACTTAAAAATATCTCCATACTTTGCATAGTATGAGCAATAATAATAATAATAATAATAATAATAATAATAATAATTTTTTATTTGTATACCGCCTTTCTATCTTACGATACTCAAGGCGGTTTACAAGCAGAAGAAACAAAAAATCTCACAATAATTCAATGCAATACAAAAATATGATAATACAAAACTTCAAAATAAACAAACTACATCAAAAAGTAACGTTCAACAATCATTAGAGTAATATAAAACAATATCAACATATAAAAGTTAAACAGAAATCCACTCAACATTTACAACAAACAATTTCTAAACTAATCAATAAAACAACGGCATAAAATACATAAAATAATACAATGCAAATTCACCAAAGCTTTATGATAGGCCATGTTCTCATTTTATTTTACAAGAGGAGAACTGAGGCTTGGAGAAAAGCAATGTGCCGAAAGAAACCCCCACCAACAATGCGATAATTATTAAAACTAGTATTATTTATGCTATTTACCTCACTTGAGTCTCCTAGGTATTCAAAGGAGCTCAGCATGGGATAATCTTTGTCACTCCTCACTGTCAATCTAATCTTCCTTGGGGGATATTATGAGGTGAGTGATGTGAAAAATCATAATGTGAGCCCTGAAAGTACTGTAAAAATTGTGACAAGTAACATTTCTTAGGCACACAAAATTCAGATACAGGTTTTCATTCTCTGCCTCCCAAGGTAGTAGGCTTTTCTGTAGACAACTCTAAAGATGCTTTGTGGTGTGGTCTTAAATGGAACCGTTGTCAAATGCTACTCCACTTCACTTTCCACGATATCATGCCAAAATGAAGTAATGATCCCTGATGAATGCAGCAAGCAGTAGAATAGACTCCACCGGGAGGTTGTGGACTCTCCTTCCTTGGAGGTTTTTAAGCAGAGGTTGGATGGCCATCTGTCATGGATACTTTAGCGGAGATTCCTGCATCGCAGAGGGTTGGACTAGATGCATAGCTGTCAACTTTTCCCTTTTTTTTGGTGGGAAATTCCCTTATTCTGAATAGGATTCCTCACGAGAAAAGGGAAAGGTTGACAGCTATGACTAGATGACCCTTGGGTCCCTTCCAATTCTACAATTCTATGATGGAAATCGAAGACCGTGGTATCATAATGCATAAATTTATGGTGTGAATGTGGCCCAAGTCTGCTGCTACTTGCCTTGAGGTTGCTATGTCTTTGTTGAATCAATCAAATCTTTATTACGGTCCAGAGACTCAACAATACATTACAAAACAATACAATTTCGACAGCCCGCCTTCAGGTTACACAAAGCATTTTGTTCAGGCTTAGGAATAGGGATCATTGGTTCTTGCAACCACCGATAGAAACTTCGCCACTGCTAATGTTCTGTCATTTGTCCGGTCTTCCAGTAGGAACCTGACATAGTAAGCCTCTGATTTTCCTGGGAAAGGTACTAGCAAGGGTAATATCAGTTCTGCCCTGGCTTGCTCGAATTTCACACAGTGCAGCAAAATATGTTTTATAGAGTCAATGTCTTGGGCACATGAGCATAGTCTGTCCTGGTATGGAACTCCTCTCAATCTGCCATCCAACACTGCAGAAGGAAAGACGTTAAGTCTGGCTTTTGTAAATAGCCTTCTGTAATTTGGAACTGTCAGGTTTTTAATATAAGATGTTAACTTAAAGGCATGCCCATATTGTACTCCTACTGCGAGCGGACTGCAGACTGCGTGTGATCAATGTCGCAAGTCACTGTGTGTAATGTCCCAGAGTCTTTGCTTTAAAGTCTTTAGGGCACCTTCATTTGTTGAATTGTATTAATCATGTTGATGAATGATTTCTGATACTTTCTGATACTTTGAATTACTATGATTTCATTGAATTGCATTAATCTTTTTGCTGAATTTATTATTTGCCTCATTTATGTGTCGTTGTGTTTGACAGTGTTGTGATTGTAATGTTTGTTGTTTTTTTAATGCTACTGTGAATGTTGTGAGCTGCTTTGAGCTTGGCATTCGTCGCTGGAAAAGCGGGACACAAATAATAAATCAAATCAAATATCCCGAGGCCCAAAATGTGAATTAAAATGAAGAAATGCACCCTTCTTCCACTGTGAAGTTGGGGGTGTGTTATTTGAAGCAGACAGACAATGAGGCTCAGCAGACTTTGCCCACACAAAACGCGTGTTTGGCCCAGAAATAGGAAGCTAGACGAGGCCTGCTTTCTCAAAATACAGTGCTGTGCCTCTCTTTCTCAATAGAAATAAATACCTCAGTGCATTTCTCAGTGAAATAAATAAATTGACCCATGACCCCCCACCTAAGCAGCATATTTGAAATTTCATTGCCCCCCCCTGCTTCTTTGCTCTTCAGATTTGAGTTGTACATTTAAAGTCACCAGGTCATCTCTATAAAAGCAATTCCTCATGCAAAATAACAAATATAGGTGTGCACAGGGCAATGAGAATATTCTGGTTCTACAGGTTCACCTGTATTTTAGATAAATATTAGTTCTCAGGTGGATGTGGGGTGCAGAGTGCATCATGTATATATAGGACTTTAAAAAAAGGTTTACCTTTACCTTATATAGGACATATATAAGATGCAAGATAGGCAAGAATAAAGATGGATAAATCTTAATCTCAGGGTTGTGGGTTCGAGCCCCATTTTGGGCAAAAGATTCCTGCATTGCAGAAAGGACCCCTGTGGTCCTTTCTAACCCTATGATTCTATAATTATTTGGGCTTATCTCTATTTCTACAATTCTGATTATTTGGGTTTTCTTTCTGCACATGAATTATTCGGCTGGCAAATGTCAACATAAAACATGTTCAAACTATTGCAATTGTCTGTGCTGCTTATCAATCTGGCATAACTGTTGAATTTGCTGAAAGAGAAATATTCTTGGGGCCATCCAATGCAGGATTCAGGACAGACAAAAGAAAAGCATCTCAGCACATACATAAACTATGGCAATCACTCCCATAAGATTCCTAGTAGAAAAGCTTCTGGTTTCCTTTATTCTAAAGTTATTTTAAACATATTTTTTTCCAATTCATTATATATCATTTCCCAGAATGCTTTTATCACCTTACACATCCACCACATATAGTAGAAGGTGCCTTCTTTTTCTTTACATTTCCAGCAGATATTTGTACTTGTCTTATATATTTTTGCTAATTTACTAGGAGTCAAATACCACCGGTACATCATTTTCATATAATTTTCTTTCCGCATACAACATGCTGAAATTTTCAAATCAGTTTTCCATAACCCTTCCCAATCTGAAAGTTGTATATTATGCCCCACTGTATCATTACAGATTTAACCTATTCATATTTTGTATCTAATCTTGCAATCCATGATGAATGCAAATGATTTTTATTATTTCAGCCAATCCCACATTCCCTACTTTTTTTCCCCCCAAGCAGAGAAAACTGAAATGGCACCCCTTTCGTGGCCCTATTGATTTATCACGGAACTAAATTTCAACTCTTTGTCTCTTTTCATGTCGGATGCTATGATGGTACTATGCTGAGAATCCAGGCTCCAATCACAGAAGGTCTTGGACACAGAGGTACTGACATTCCTCTATCTTAGGAGGAGTCAGTGTTTTGTTCTAAATGTCCATGGGCTGAACGTACTGAAACAGATTTGTCTTCTTCTTCGTCCAGTCCAAATGCAACTCGGACCAAGAAGCAAAGGAGGTCAATGGAAACAGCATTCCACAAAGGTAAAAATGTTCCTCATAGTTTCAACTTTTCTGGTATTGGAAAATTTTACAAGCAGAGGTGACAGCAAAACTAACTTTACCAGGAGAGGCTAATAAGTAATCAGGTTATGGCGATTGCAACATGCCGTGCTCATCGCAGGAATGTTCTGGGATACATTGATTTCCTAACAGCCATTTCAAATTGTTCTCTAGTGAAGGGAATAATGGTTATTTTCTGTTGCTGAAACAACCCTGTAAGATGGGCCACTTTATTCGCTTTTTTAAAACGAATGGAGCTTAAAGATGAGGTTGCAGTCATGGGCCATCAGGGTGGCCACTTCAGTGCTGCTAACACAGTGGTGGTTGGACTTATCCCCCAGAGGCACACTCCATTGTTTTTCAAGGCAGATGGATGCCAGCCACAATGTCACTGCACAATTTAATTTGCATGCCTGTCCTTTTTAAATAACTGCTAAGGCTGTGCTCCGCCCCATCACAGGGCCTGATCCATGCCCCCATAACATGCCATTCTGCCACAGACCACCCAAAGGACCACCAGAATGGGACAGGAGGACCCACAAATGTAGGGTTGGTTTTTTTGGGAGCTACATTTGGAAGTGAGGTAATACACACAGGGCCATCTAAAGTGGGAGTGTGCATTAAAGCCATTAAGCTCAGAGAAAGTTTATTTTAATTGCACAAGAGTGTAAAAAATGAGACTTTGTTCCATTTGTTCTCTTTTGTCTCCCCACTTCTCTTCTAAGGGTGTTGAGAAACAATATAAGTTTCAGCTATGAGGCCTTTCTTCTGCACCCTCATTTTTTTGGTACTCCTGACTATTACAGGTATGCTGTCCCCCCCCCCATCTATGCAGAAATGTGCTGTTACTTCTCTTTGTGGGAGGCAGTCCAACCCGTGGATTGTTAAGTCACTCTCAGAATTTCCCGGTAGGGCTAGGAAAGGCCTCTGTCTGAAACACTGGGTTCGTTAATAGAGATGGAGGAGAAATTCAGTTTGGTCCACATTGCAACATGGAGCTCCCTAATTCTCACTTTCTGAATCAATGCTTGAACCAAAACACATCTATCTTTTGACATTTGCAGCTTTCCAAGCAAATAATATGCATAGAAATGAAAATATTAGTGAAAATATCTTAAAATATTTGTTATGTACTGAGCTGAACCCTAGAACAATAGGATCCAAAATGCAGTAGTCTGATTGGTCCGCAGGAGCCACCCAATCCAGCTCCAGGTGGAAGTGAATCAGTGACCTGATCGGCCTGCAAGAGCATCCAATCAGGCTCCTGGATGAAGTGAATCCCCAACCTGATTGGCCTACAGGAGTAGCCCGGAATTAGCCAATCATGTGAGGCCCATTGTGTAAATAATGTATATATAGCAGACGTTTTGTGGGAAGATTCATTCCTTGCTACTATGAGCTGAATAAAGAGCATGAAATTCACACTTGACTCCAAGTAGCCTATATTTCAATATTGTAATGCAAAACTGCGTAACAGCAAGGGAAATAACTTGCAAAATATGTATATTATATACTACTAGTAGTACTAATACATTTAGGGATGTGGGTGGTGCTGTGGTCTAAACCACTGAGCCTCTTGGGCTTGCCGATCGGAAGGTTGGTGGTTCGAATCCCCGCCATTGCTCTGTCCCAGCTTCGGCCAACCTAGGAGTTCGAAAGCATATCAGCATGAGTAGATAAATAGGTACCACTGCGGCAGGAAGGTAAATGGCTTTTCCGTGCACTCTGGCTTCCATCACAGTGTTCCGTTGTGCCAGAAGAGGTTTAGCCATGCTGGCCACATGACCTGGAAAGCTGTCTGCAGACAAACACCGACTCCTTTGGCCTGAAAGCGAGATGAGTGCCGCACCCCATAGTTGCCTTTGACTGGACTTAACCTTCCAAGGGTCCTTTACCTTTTTCACCTTACTAATACATTTATTTATACCCCTCCTTTCTCCCAGACAGGGACTCAAGGCTGCTTATAGATAAAATAAGAACAGCTAAAAGCATAGGGGAATGACCCAATCATAAAGAAAAAACAATTAAACATTAATATAATTAATATTGGACTGAGAAAGGTCCCCCAACCCTGGCAGAAGGGTTTATAGCTGGGCTGAAAACCCTCTGACGTTCTCTTTCTTCTTTGCTTGCACAGGATTATGTACTGATATTCGGAAGGCGAAGGATTGCAAAGAGGCCCACGGTAAATGCAGGCATGCAATGTGTTTGCATGCTCCCTGGCAACGGATTGGGAAGTGCGACTTCAAACGTTTTTGCTGTGTCAAGTAAGCTCGAAAGCCCAAGAGGCAACAGGAGCATATTGGCGGTCAATGCATTTAAAAATGCGGGATTGGGGTGGGGGAGGGGGAGGGGTGTGTGTTTATTTGTGAGTCTGAACTGAACCCCCCCCCCAAATTTAGAGGTTTTGCATTTTGTGCAAGCTGCATTCCAGCACAACCACAGGAAGGGAGAGTGCAATTGTATTCGAATCCTACTTGCGGGTTTCCCGCAGGCATCTGGTTGGTGGCTGTGTGAGTCTAGGTGGATCACAGAAGAAGAAGAAGAAGAAGAAGAAGAAGAAGAAGAGGAGTTTGGATTTGATATCCCGCTTTATCACTACCCGAAGGAGTCTCAAAGCGGCTCACATTCTCCTTTTCCTTCCTCCCCCACAACAAACACTCTGTGAGGTGAGTGGGGCTGAGAGACTTCAGAGAAGTGTGACTAGCCCAAGGTCACCCAGCAGCTGCATGGGGAGGAGCGGAGACGTGAACCCGGTTCCCCAGATTACGAGTCTACCGCTCTTAACCACTACACCACACTGGCCTGATTTAGCAGGCTCTTCTTATGTTCTTATCCCACCCCCCCACTCCCCAATATCTGGCGATTTGTGTATGACTGAGGATGGTCTTGGCTGCCACCTATGAAACATTTATGATGGAGTGCTTAAAAGCAACTGAAGGTGTTGGGAAGTCCACCTCTTCATTGCTGATCTGAGCAATACTTCGCAGTTGTGCTGGTCCTGTGGGTTACCCGAAAGGCGAGATCCAAGTCCGGTCCGTGGTCAGAGGTGCAACGTAAAGGCAGTCTGTGGTAACTGAAGCTGGGTGCAGGGCAGGGAGTCATGCAAAGTCAGGAACAGGTAGGCAAGCAGGGAACCAGGGTGGGTCAGGAACTCAGGCAGGAAAGCAGGACAGGTTTCAAGCAGGAACACTGGCAGGAACTGGTAACCAACAATGTTGCTCCTGCAACTTGGGGCTGGGGCTGGCCGGCTTTTATCAGCACTGAGGCATAGGGCGGCCCCGATCCTCTGGTGACTCGCCTCTCCTGGCTTGGAGGCGAGCACTCCTCCTGCGGGAACTCAGTTCCCTTCGCCTCTCTGCCCTGAGCCTCTGCAGCTCAGGAGAGGCTGGAGGGTTACCGGACCCAGAGGCAACCTCAGCTTCCCCTGAGGGGGCTGGGAGTGGAGCACCTGCAGGCAATGGGTTCTCCATCCCATCAGGAGCCAGAGCAGACTCAGCCAATGCCTGCACCTGAGGATCCAGCACAGGTGAGGCCCCTTCAGACTCAGGCCCTAGCCCCGGCTCTGCTGGTTCTGGAGGCGGGGAATCCTGTGCAGGCTGGGATCCCTCAGGTTCAGCATCTGAGTCTGAATCCCAGGCCATCACAGCAGTAGGGGCGGCCAACTCCTTTTTGGACCCCTTAATATTTTGGGGGTAGGAGCTGCCCTTCCCAATGTCCCATAAGCATGGAGGCGAAGCTCAAAGCCCAGTGTGGTGTGGCTCCAGTGTCTGGCTCCTTCTCGCCTTCCTCCTCCTGCCATGGAGGAGCAGGAGGGTCGAAGCAGCCTCCTAATGCTGGAGCACCAGGAGGACTTGGAGAAGGAGCCATGGGTCATTGAAGCTGCACTGCTGCTGCATTTGTCTCTGACCCCTGCTCCTCCCAGCGTCCTGACATCATGCCCTAGACATCAGGATGTCATGCACATTTGATGTCATGTGTGTGACGTTGTTCCTCCCAAATGCCCTCGCAAATTGGCACCTCTGCTTTGCAGATATTGGTGAGAGGGAGGGAGGGAAGGCAATTGACTAGTCAGGAGAAATGACACTGAGGACTGTAAATTAAGTACTACAGGGTTCATTGAGTAGGTGGTGAGATCTGCCTTGCAGCAGTGGACATGTGGAGCAATTTCAGGTTCCCGCTGCCTGCTGGCTTTTCAGAAATGCTGAGCAGAAGACCACACTGTTTGGATGCTGAATAAGAGGTTCAATAATGGAGCTGCAGTTCTGACTGCTGGATCCATGTATTGATGGCCACGATTACTAGAGTTGCCACATCTGGAGGGCCACTATGATTTCATAGGGTTGGATCCAATGTTAGCCAATGCTCAGATTGGACCCCTTGAAAATAGCAGACGTTGCTCTTTTCTTTTGATTGTTCTGAACCTTCCAACATTCAATTTCATTGGATGGACCTGAGTTCCAGTATTAGGAGGAAGTAGATGTCTCTCCATCTACTTTCTCCACACTATGCATAAAACACTTGATTATTCCAAACCCCTTAGTTGCATTTTCTCTAAACTGAAAAGCTCCTAATGTTGTAACCTTTCCTTATAGCAGAGGTGCACTGCCCTCTTGGAAATTTGGGTTGCCCTTTTCATGCTGCATGCATGAAAACTTTTTAAAGGGGGGGGGGTAAATAAACAAATGATGAAGATATGTTACACTGTAGTAATCTCTACATGCCCAAACTGTTTAATCCTGGAGGAATCGTGTACTTATCGTAACCTGGGCAAGTAATTTCGGTGGAAAGCCAGTACTTATATACATCTGGTTATCTCCTGGGATCCATGCTTTTAATATCCTCTCAGCCACCTTCCATGTGGGGATGCCTCAGCACAGTAAACCTTGGGTTGATGGTAACAGAATTGTGTTTTTTTCCAAAATAGTGAACTCTCACAGTCTCTCTTGTCTTTGTAGGAGAACAACCAAGTAGCCTCCTGAATGATAACCTGCCGTGGATCATGTCTCTTGCTTGAAATGTATGAGATCTGCTTAAGCACTCTGGCCTCTGAGCCAATGTTGGCAGTGAGAGAAGATGGAGAATGCTTTCACTGTCTATCCTCTAAAATAAAGCTGTTGTGCTATTTGTGTGTGTCTAAATGGTGTTTATGCTTTAATGTCCCAAGTCTGGGTGCAGGAAGCTTGTCTTAGTCCTTCTTGCATCTTTATTAGAATCGTTTTATTTTTACTTGGGTTGTAAATTGCTTCTGGACTTGGCAGAGGGGACTTAGGAAGCTAACTTTGACTCTCATTCTTCCTGGCCACGGGGGAGCTGTCATGCAGTGAAAATTGCAGTGGGTCCAGATCAGTTACTTTTTACCCAATATCTCCAATATATGTTGTCTGCAGAGAACTGAAGAGGTCTGGGTTTTGTTGCACATGGTTTATTATTATTTTTTTAACTTAACAGCTTAATTTAAGTTTTTAGAAAAATTCTACAAGGCACTGCTTTAGCATATTGAACTCAGAGAGTTTAGACAGCCTCATGTCATTTAGCCTATTAGAAGTCTACCTCGGAGGACACGAATAAATGTCATAGAGTCATAGAATCATAGAGTTGGAAGAGACCACAAGGGCCATCCAGTCCAACCCCCTGCCAAGCAGGAAACACCATCAAAGCATTCCTGACAGGTGGCTGTCAAGCCTCTGCTTAAAGACCTCCAAAGAAGGAGACTCCACCACACTCCTTGGCAGCAAATTCCACTGTCTAACAGCTCTTACTGTCAGGAAGTTCTTTCTAACGTTTAGGTGGAAACTTCTTTCTTGTAGTTTGAATCCATTGCTCAGTGTCCTCTTCTCTGGAGCAGCAGAAAACAACTTTTCTCCTTCCTCTATATGACATCCTTTCATATATTTGAACATGGCTATCATATCACCCCTTAACCTTCTCTTCTCCAGGCTAAACATACCCAGCTCCCTAAGCCATTCCTCATAAGGCATCGTTTCCAGGCCTTTGACCATTTTGGTTGCCCTCCTCTGGACACGTTCCAGCTTGTCAGTATCCTTCTTGAACTGTGGGGCCCAGAACTGGACACATTATTCCAGGTGAGGTCTGACCAGAGCGATACGGCCGAGGCATGGGCGACTCCCCCATCAGCAATAAGCAATCATCGTGCAACTCAAGGGAGCTCCGGCAGCCTTCCTGACGTGATTTGTAATGACCCATGTCTTGTAGACACTGGGCACATCTTCAGCTATCCAGCAGAGTGAACGCAGAGTAAGCTAGGCTTGAGGCTGTGTGCACGAATAGCTACTTTATTAAGCAAAGGTAGAACAAAGGAAAAATGTGTCTCCTCTCATCGGAGAGCAGTCAGAACAGAAAATAAAAACAACAAACGGAAACAGAGCACAGTAACATCCGTTCCCGTGATCCAACAATCAGTGCTGTGGAATGCATAACATAACACAGACATGTGACATCTGCACAGTGGAGGAATAGAAACCTAACAATAAACACATGCTGTGGGAATACACAAGTTAACTATTGTACTAAATTTTACTGTGAACCTGACATGTACTAATATATTTTCACCGAAGACTGGCTGCAAAAAAGGGGGGGGGGGAGTTGATGCCTAATGTTGCTGTAATTCTTTTAGTAAAATCGCCCACTAGCTTTTCTTGACCCATCTAGCTGGGATGTACTGAAGGTAGGGCAAGCAAAAATTCTAACAAGGGTCAAACCAAGGATTGCAACTGGTCACATTTACATTTTGGCAATAAATATTCTTGAAAAGTGTCTGGTCTAAAGTGTAAATAAAGGAAGAATAGAAGTTTTCAGTTTTATTAATTGTTGTTGTTTTGTGTGTGTGTGTGTGTGTGTGTGTGTGTGTGTGTGTGTGTGTGTGTTTGCCGGCAGCTCTGATTTCACCCCCCCCCAAAAAAAGATTGAGAACTTCTCAGGTGATCACCCCCCCAAAACTCAACAACTTTTTACCTCTTGAAATATGGCAACCCTGATGATGATGATGATGATGGGAGACCCAATTTGTGAAACCCTACCCTAGAGAATGATTCACCTTGTCCCAAATGGTTTCCTGGGAATTAACTTTCTTATGTGGATGGTTGGTGGGGATGGTTTTGGAAGGGTCCTAAGGATATGTATGGAAGTCATTGACATGTGCACTTTTTGGTACATTGTATTTTTGTTTTTACTTGGATATAGGCTAAATCTTGCTCTAGAGGGTTGGGACACCTTCCAGGGCATAGGGATCTGCAGGGCAGAGGGGAGAACACTAAAAATTGTTTCCTTTTTTGGTGCCAGGAGCCTTTTCAGCAGATGAATATTGCTATGGGAATAGGGGTGGGTGAATCTGTCACTTCTGCTTAGTCTCAGTTTCTCATTTTTTCCAATCTTAAGTTTGGTTCTCCATATTTCCACATCATTCAATAGGCAGCCCTATTTAGGGAAGTTTTTAATTTGTGATATTTTAATGTATTTTGGTGTCTGTTGGAGGCCACCCAGAGTGGCTGGGGGGACCCGGCCAGATGGGCGGGGTACAAATAAAAATTTATTATTATTATTATTATTATTATTATTATTATTATTATTATTCTGAGATTTTTTTTCTTTAATAATTCCTCATGATTTCCCCCCATAATGTACACATTTCCCCAGGCAATTTGCACTTTCCTGTTCAAAGCGAACCCCACTAATATAATGCATTTATTAGTTATTTTAAATAATAACTAATAAATCCCATAAATAATAAATAATAACAAAAAAATAATAAATTATTATTATTATTATTTATACCCAGCCCATCTGGCTGGGTTTTCCCAGCCTCTCTGGGTGGCTTCCAACAAAATATTAAAAATACATTAAAACATCAGTCATTAAAAACCTCCCTAAAAAGGGCTGTCTTAGGACTTCCGGTCGGCGTGCCGGAGCGGACGGTCGGGGGGACATGTCGCTTGTGACAATCCCCAACCCGACTGGGAAAAGGGGAGCCCGCGCCAGCGCCACGGCCCCCCGAAACCCCCGGGAAGGGCGTCCCGGGGTCTTAGGACCCGTCAGAGCTCGCTACGCTGATCCTGCTCCCCGGGAGACCCCTGTAAGGGCTCCCGAGTGCGAGCGGGAGGCGGAGCTCCAGGGTCTGCAACCCCCGTCGGGTGAAGCTGCAAGACCGTCTGATACCGAGCGCGCTGATTCCTCCAAGAGCAACAATTGGCATAAGTGAGTAAAAGAATCGATTTGGATATAATTAGAGACTGGTTAGGGACTTCAAAACGGAGGTCAGTCCCCTGCCATTGAGACATTGAATCAGGAAATTGCAACCGAGGCATTTGAATTGTAACATAAGATAGACTTTGTAACGGAGATTTAACCCATTCACCACCCCTGGTCTTGGGGGTAGCTGAAGGGAAGAAGAAAAGAGACAGATATAAGGATTGATTTGGATTACTGAATTTATTGATGAGAGATTTTTGAAAAGTGAACATTGTGACTGTGGGAGTCGTGCCCTGAAACATGGCGGAGAAAAGTGATGTAAACTTGTGGAAAGTTTTGAAAGTGCTGGAGGAATACAGAGCGGAAATGAGGAAATGGAATGCTGAAACCCGAGACTCTACCAACAGGATAAGACATAGTCTAAATGAACTGAATGCCAAACTGGATGACCAGCTGCAGGAGGAGGGGGAGCTTTGTGTCAAGGCCAAAAAGAAGAAGAAGAGGAAATCAACAAAACCTAGCTGCAAGAGCACATCTCTCAAACACAGGAAAAATGGAACTGTCAAACGCAGCAACAAGAAAGCAACCATAAGGAAAATCAGGAAGATTAAACCTACTAGGAAACAGCAGAAAGAAGATTTAAAGGCCTTGAACTTACAAGAGGAGGTTTGGTTTGAAATTTGGAAAAGTGTCACACAAGAGAGACAATGGTTCTGGACTGCAGAACCGACTGGGGAGGGCTGAGGGACATTATAGAAGTATTCTGGTTTCTTTTTGGATTTTGGATAAGAACTACGGATACGGCAAAGGACTAAGAGACATTATTAAGATTGCATAATACTAGGGATAAGATAAAGATAAAATTAACAATAAGGCTATGTACCCAGGGAGCGTGGGGAGGTGGAAGGGGAAAAAATGTATTTGAAATGGAATATAAGTATGCTGAGGAGGACGTAAGTGATGGTAAAAACTTAATATTTGGAGATTAAGCAATTGAAGATGAATTAGAAACCTGTTCAAATTTGAGACCCTAAAGAAATATGGAAACAATGGGGTAGATGTGAGGGAGTCATATGAAAATGTTAGTATAATGAATGTGACCTGGCCTGGAAAAGGGCCAGGCCCCGGCAAAGTTAAGGAAATAATAATTGAGGCCAGGAAGAAAACCTGACCTCGAGGAAATGTGAAATGCCTATAAAATTGTAAAACCAAATAAAAATTATTTTAAAAAATAAAATAAAAAGGGCTGTCTTAAGATGTCTTCCAAAAGTCAGATAGTTGTTTATTTCCTTGACATCTGATGGGACACAGGACATCTGTGCGTTCCACAGGGAGGGTGCCACTACTGGGAAACCCCTCTGCCTTGTTCCCTGTATACATTTTTATGCACACTTTACCCAAACACATGCATTCCCCCCCCCACACACATAACTTAGTTGGAAAACTGCATTTCAAAATTCAGAGGAGTTAAAATTGCAAATGCTAGCTGTGTTTTGGTTGGCCCAAATAGTGTTTCACAATCTTCAGATTAGATAGGTTCACCATTAAATGCAAACGGAAACAAATTTCTCCGTCATCCCATGAATAGAATTACAGTGTTTCATTAACTGAACAAGGAAATGTTCCAGGGCATTGAAGCCAATAATTACTTCAGTAATGAGACTGTGTTTTCATTTTGTACACTGTGAACTCAGTAGGTCTTTGAATGATAGCAAGAGTGTGATCAGGGATTAAAATATACAACAGTAATCACTCTTCTTTTCTTCTTCCATCACACCTTTCATCTAAGAAGCTGAAGGCGGTGCGTGCACTTCTCTCCCTCCCTATTTTTGCTCACAAGAACCCTGCGAGGTATGTTTCGCTGAGAGATGGCAACTGACCCAAGATAACCCTGTTGCATAACATAGACACTCCTTTTCACACTCCCTGCAGAGGTTGCACAGCAATATTGGTGGTGGAGTCAGAAGCGCATTGCCTGTGAACTCCGTGAAGAGATCTTCCGAGATGGTTTAAGACCTTGATTAGACTTTCTCTACTTCTGAATTTTATAAGGATCAAGTCAAAATATAAACATCGTCATTTTTGCAAAATCTGCCCCCATGTTTAGGTAGGCCTAACCAAGCTGGCGCCATTTAGAAATAGGGTCAACAATTTGTAATGACTCAGCTAGAGTTCCCTGCCTTTCTGAAACAAGGAAAGTTGCAAAAGCCTTACCTTAGGGATGCCCCATGACCATTCATAAAGGGTCCTGGAGGGCCCCATTCTTATTTTGTTCTGAAACCTCCCCTCCTCTTGTTGGGAGGGATATATGGTAAAGGTAAAGGGACCCCTGACCATTAGGTCCAGTCGCGGACGACTCTGGGGTTGCGGCGCTCATCTCGCTTTATTGGCTGAGGGAGCCAGCGTACAGCTTCCGGGTCATGTGCCCAGCATGACTAAGCTGCTTCTGGCGAACCAGAGCAGCACACAGAAATGCAGTTCACCTTCCCGCCGGAGTGGTACCTATTTATCTACTTGCACTTTGAAGTGCTTTCAAACTGCTAGGTGGGCAGGAGCTGGGACCGAGCAATGGGAGCTCACCCCGTCACGGGGATTCAAACCACTGACCTTCCAATCGGCAAGCCCTAGGCTCTGTGGTTTAGATGACAGCGCCACCCGCATCCTTGGGAGGGATATAACCAGGGCTTTTTTCTAGTGGAAACTCGCTGGAACTCAAGCACCTCTCAGGTGGGCACCATTGCAATTATTAGAGAACAAGGGAGGCATTCATAGTGAGTTCCAGCACCTCTTTTTCTGGCACTCAATCCAAAAACATCTGCTTTGTATGCATGTAGGACACCACAACTTCAATCGATGGCATCTCCAGGTAGGAGAAACCCTGGAGAGTTGCTTCCAGCTGGTTACACAATAGATGGATGAATGGTATGATAAGGCAGCTTCCTATATCACTAACACTCTTCTCTAATGATTGTATTATTCCTTTTCTTCCATTGGTTTCTTTGGGGAAAAGGTTGGCTCGGAAGTGAGTAGTACTTTGGGAAGGAAAACAACGAAACCTCAACTGAGATGCATGGAAACAATAAATGGTTTTCAGCGTGAGCTGGTGGAAGCTCATTAACCACAACCAGAAAGACAGATAAGATGTAAAGATAGTCACATGTAGACCAAAAGACAGAGACACAGACAGCTATCTTGTGTTTTAGAAAAGAGCCATTCCCAGTCACACCTGGAAATGCCTGGGATTGAACCTCTGTATGCAAAGCAGATGCTCTGTAACGGCAGAGCAGTTTCCATAAGGGCTTTCCCAGTTTGGGGAAAACAAGGCTTCACCAGTCCTAGTTTATGAAAAGGAAGGAGCCTGGCTGAGCCTTGCTCATGCATTTCCATTTGGAGAGCAGCTCAAAACAGTATTTTCCAAGCACAATGTGTGTGAGGGGGTGGGGGGAGAGCTCTCCCGCAAAGAAGGAATGTTAATCACTCTCACCGCCAGTAATATTTAAATCAGCTGATCTACCTGCTTCCTTAGAACTGGAAGTGCACTGCCATGAGGAACTCTTACCTTGCTCCAGTTCTTCTTTTTATGGGTCTCTTTCTTGCTCCAGGTAAGACATACACACTTCATAAACAATAAGTATGATATGGATAAAGAACTGGAGACTAGTGGTGCTGGTGAGGCTAATCTGACCTCTCAAGGCTTCCCTTCTCAGTCCCATCATAGAACCGAACCCCTCTCCACTGCTAAGCACCTCTCATTTTGTACTCCTGTGCTTTATGAAAGCAAAGACACAGTCCCTGGTTCAAGACTCTGCCTGTTGGGAGGGCTATACGAAGTATGGCTGCTCACCCTATGGAAAAGAAGGTAAGAGAAGTCTTTTTGCCTGGGACTTGGTTCAGAAGTGAGCCTGTGGGTGAGGTAAGTTGTATTCCTTCTTCACGGAGACAAAATTCTGCTTAAAATTAGCTGCAGACCAGGAGTTTAGGACGCTGTGGAGAAATTCTCCAGCACAACAGATTCAGCATCACTGAGGAGCAAGAGTTCCACCTTGCTTTACTTCTCTTCCCTTGTCAGCATTTGCTTGTAGGATGCCAGTGATGTTCAATATCATTTATTTTGCATGGGGGGTATAGTTTAATCATCAGGGAGCCTCATTCAAACCTGTAACCAATAGCATCTCACCCGACCTATGGTATCAGCATTTCTCCCAGCTTTATACTGTCTCAAACATTGTCAACTTGAGCCCTATTCTCCCATTTAAAAACGATCTACTAACTAGCTGGGACCCTGTTACTGAATCTGAATGTCTCCAACTAATCAAAACACTCAAAGATGGTAAAGCCCCAGGTGAAGACATGATTCCCCCTGAGGTGTTCAAATTAAACGCCCAATGGTGGGCTGCTATTTTGGCCCACCTTTTCACTGCAATTAATGATACATGTAAAATCCCGGTTAACTGGAAACTGAGTTTGGTGGCCCCTATTTACAAGAAGGGAGACAGTCAAGATCCATCAAATTATCGTCCTATAAGTCTTTTGGACATAGTGTATAAACTTTATACCCGTTATCTGTTAAACAAACTGGTTGTTTGGGCCGACCAATCAAACCTGTTTAACCTGGAACAGGCAGGGTTTAGAAAGGGCCACAGTACAATAGGACATTGCATGGTTCCACAGGCCGTAATAGATAGGTATGTGAAGTCACATAAGTATAAGCTTTTTGTGGCTTTTGTAGACCTTACATCTGCCTTTGACTCAGAGATAAATTATGGTTAAAACTCCATGATACAGACATTGACAGACGACTATTTAAGCTACTCAGAGAATTACATACAGATACCATAGTTAAAATCAGAACTGGACTGACAGGCAACTACACTGATCCATTGCCATTGGGGAAAGGGGTAAAACAGGGGTGCCTGTTAGCCCCGTTTCTATTTAATTTTTATATTAATGATATTGTCCAGTGTATGGCGTAGTATAAGACTTCTGCCCCCTCTCTTGAGGGCCAATATCTGAATACATTGCTCTACGCCGATGACATGGCTATTATGGCCCTCACCCGAAGGGGCCTATACAGCATGCTGGAAGGGCTCTCAGATTATTGCTCCCGTAATACACTAAAGATAAATTATGCCAAGACAAAAATTGTGGTATTTACCAGAGCCCGCCACAGCTCTAGATGATGCTTAGATGACCACACAATTGAACAATGTCATTTTTTTTAATATCTTGGCATCACTTTTCAGGCTACATCCAGTTGGCTTGCCCATATCAAGGCCATAACTCTCCTAACACGTGCATTGCTTAAATTTTTTTATACGAAGGGAGGACAATTAGTAATCCCAGCCCTAAAAGCCTTTTTTAGTAAGGTGATTCCTCAGATGCTCTACGGGGTAGAACTCTGGGGGTGGAACCAGAAGCTGTTAGATCGGCTCGAAATCTTACAGAACTTTTTTCCTAAAAGAATTCTAGGCCTCCCCAAAGGAACCCCAGCAGCCCTCCTAAGAGTGGAAGTGGGCCTACCCTCTTTGTCTGCTAGGGCCCATTTAAGATTTTTGCGGTCATTTATCAACCTTGCAAATGCCCCAGACACTCTACTGGCTAAACAAGCCTATGCATTTTTCCAGCACAATTCTGCTTGGTGCCAAAACCTCTCAGATATTTTATCCAGATATACTCTTCCTGAGCTCAATACTCTTAAACTCTGGAACCCGGATAAAATTCGAGAATGGATTTTTGATAGGGATGCCTTTATAGACATCATGAAGACAAAAAACTCTGGGTTTTCTTACTGGTTCCCCCGATTAAAAGCAGTTAAAGTTTGTGCCAGTTATCTGGTGGACATCACTGACCCCACTCTTCGGAGAGCCTTCACTATGGCTCGGTTCCAAACAAAACCCACAGCATACCTGGCCGGCAGATTTGCCAAAACCCCACTAGAGCATCGTTTGTGCCCCTGTGCCATGAGAACTAAAGAGGACCTTATACACTACTTTCTTCAATGTCCTCTTTATTCGAGCTTCAGAGGTGGAATTCTACAAATTATACCCAACTCAATAAGCAACCCTGAAGATCGTGTAAAAATTTTATTAGCTGATGCTAATCCTCAGATTTCTCATGGGGCAGTGGTTTATGTAATGAAGGCTATGAAAGCCAGGGAAAGATTTTTGGTTGACAAGGATAAGGTCCCTTTTTTGTCTCCATAATCTGTCTACAATGTATCTTTTTCTTTTTTAATCTGACGAAGCCATTGTTAAGGCTACATGTAATAAATTTTAATACTATTTTGTAGATATATGTGTAAAGGCTGAGTCCTCACAATAAACTTTATTCTTATTCTGATTCATAAGGCGTGGGCTTTAGGTACGGACACATAGTTAAAACAGCAGATTCTGTGAACTGATTTGGCAGCTTTTTACTCATGCAAGCCATAGAAAATTTTTACCATTGAAATTGTCTGAAGCAACATGAAGGTGTGATTCACCTTGTTTGTTCTGCATTTTCCTTTTCGCACACACTAATACCATCGTTCCCATTGTCCACCAAGGAATGTGGGCATGTGTGAACCAGCCCCAATTGGAATATTTGAGTCGGCACTACTGAATTTACTTACTTATTTACTGCAGAATGACAATAAAAGGTTTGGGGGGGGGGGAAGGAGAGTGAAATTGTTGGGTTCTACTTATTAACATATGCTTGAAGTAGCCCTGATTAGTTACACAAAATGGCTTAATCTTAACTTGTTTCATCTTTTCTTTTGCTGTTCCGCAGGACTCACAATTAATGTGAGCTCCATAGAGAAGGAATGCTATTGGACAAAGCATTATGTTGAAAGCACTCACAAAGGTTTATATTGCTGCTATGAAAATGGTGAATATTACCAAACTTCACTACTTTTTTGTAAATAATTTTTATTTTGCTTTAAGAAGATATAGACATATAACAAAAACAATAAAATATATATAAAGAGATTACTCAGAATCGCAGGAACGCCTCCCCATCCCCTCGATGGGTCCTAATGAAAATGTTTGCAACTGCATATAAGTTCATTATCCAAATTTTTTATCCATCTAAATTGTCCATATTTTTTGTTACATTGCAAGTGTGGTTAAAATCCTGCTAATGTTTTTATCTGCTTATAATGGTCTCCTGTTGTTGTTTAGTCGTTTAGTCATGTCCGACTCTTCATGACCCCATGGACCAGAGCACGCCAGACACACTTGTCTTCCACTGCCTCCCGCAGTTTGGTCAAACTCATGTTAGTGGCTTCGAGAACACTGTCCAACCATCTCATACTCTGTCGTCCCCTTCTCCTTGTGCCCCCAATCTTTCCCAGCATCAGGGTCTTTTCCAGGGAGTCTTCTCTTCTCATGAGGTGGCCAAAGTATTGGAGCCTCAGCTTCAGGATCTGTCCTTCCAGTGAGCACTCAGGGCTGATTTCCTTCAGAATGGATAGGTTTGATCTTCTTGCAGTCCATGGGACTCTCAAGAGTCTCCTCCAGCACCATACTTCAAAAACATCAATTCTTCGGCGATCAGCCTTCTTTATGGTCCAGCTCTCACTTCCATACATCACTACTGGGAAAACCATAGCTTTAACCAGGGGTCAGCAAACCTTTTCAGCAGGGGGCTGGTCCACTGTCCCTCAGACCTTGTGGGGTGCCAGACTAATTTTTTTTAAAAAAATATGAATGAATTTGTATGCCCCACAAATAACCCAGAGATGCATTTTAAATAAAAGCACATATTCTACTCATGTAAAAACATGCTGATTCCTAGACCGTCTGTGGGCCGGATTTAGAAGGCTATTGGGCCGGATCCAGCCCCTGGGCCTTAGTTTGCCTACCCATGGCTTTAACTATACAGACCTTTGTTGGCAAGGTGATTTCTCTGCTTTTTAAGATGCTGTCTAGGTTTGTCATCGCTTTTCTCCCAAGCAGCAGGCGTCTTTTAATTTTGTGACTGCTGTCACTATCTTCAGTGATCATGGAGCCCAAGAAAGTGAAATCTCTCATTGCCTCCATTTCTTCCCCTTCTATTTGCCAGGAGGTGATGGGACCAGTGGCCATGATCTTAGTTTTTTTGATGTTGAGCTTTAGACCATATTTTGCGCTCTCCTCTTTCACTCTTATTAAGAGGTTCTTTAATTCCTCCTCACTTTCTGCCATCAAAGTTGTGTCATCTGCATATCTGAGGTTGTTGATAATAATAATAATTTATTATTACAGTCGGAGACCAGCTTGTGAAACACAAATCGGACTACAATCCCAAAAGCAAAACAAACATTTAAAACAATATACAAGAATGGATTTAAAGTTTAAAAATGTGATTGGCGTATAAACACATAAAAACGTTAAGATAAACTTCCATAGAGAAATGTCCCAGAGTCGCCCATGGATCCGAGTTTGGGAATTTTCTTAACAAACTAGTTTGAATCGGGGGATGGTCTGCGCCTACAGATCCATGCGCAGAAACTGGCGACCATCCGGGTCATCTTGTGATCTTTGCCTAACAGGAGAAGATCACAATTTTCCTTTCAGGGAGGTCAGCAGGCCTCACCAGCAGGGGGTCAATGGTATCTCTACGTGCCTCATCGTAAAAAGGGACATCTAAAAAATATGTGATATTTGGTACCTATAATTCATAATAAAAAAACTTCTGTTTTTTTTAAAGAAAGGTTATTTTAAACATCTTTTTCGTTTCATTATATATCATTTCCCAAAAAGTTTTGATTACCTTACACTCCCACAACATTACCAAACTTACTTATAAATGAAAATCAGGGCCTTTAATTGGATTTTTTCTGGTGGTAGTATATATGGTTGTCAAGAATTTCTGAGAAGTTCTTAAAGGGGCTACTTTAAAACCTTGGTATAGATTAGTATGGTATACAGGCATCACTGTAAAGCTAACACACAAGTTGCAACTGGCAGGAGGAACAAAGCACACTTCTCATGAAGGGCAGTGGGACTTTATTGTATTTACAAATGTGCCAGAAAGTTGAAGTCATGGATTTCATAGTATCATAGAATCATAGAATTGGGAGGGACCCCAGGGTCATCTAGTCCAACCCCCTGCAATGCAGGAATCTCAGCTAAAGAATCCATTACAAATGGCCATCCAACCTTTGCTTAAAAACCCCCAAGGAAGGACAGTCCACAACCTCCCGAGGGAGTTCGTTCCACTGTTGGACAACAATTACTGTCAGAAAGTTTTTCCTGATGTATATTCGAAACTCCTTTCTTGTAACTTGAAGCAATTGGTTCAACTCCTACTCTCCAGAGCATGAGAAAACAAGCTTCCCCCTCTACCATGTGACAGAGTCATTTGAAGATGGTTAACATATATCCTCTAGGTCTTCTCTTCTCCAAACTAAACATACCCAGCTCCCTTGATTATCTTGGTTGCCCTCTTTTGCACATGTTTCAGATGATAGCCAAATAATATTAATAATTTTATATTTCCTATTTATAGAAATGTTCACCATTTTTTGTGTGGGAAGTGTTATTATCACAAGGGTGAAGTTATCTCCAGAGTGGAGAGTTGTAGTTTTTTTTTGCTTGATAATGATTTTGCTTCTGTAACACAACTGCAAAATGGGTATAAAAACTTAACCGAGAGAGAGAAGAGATTTGGGTTTTACTTATTAATGTATGCTTTAAGTAGACCTGATCAGGTATACAAAATGGATTTTTGCTTTTCCACAGAACTCAGAGATGAGACCAGCTCCTTAAAGATGGCGTGTTTTTGGACAAAGGATTTTGTCCAAACCAATAGGAAAAGTGTATATTGCTGCAGAAAAGTGTAAGTCCAAATATTGTTGAAAACGTCATAAGATCAGAAGCCTAACAATGCAGAGTCGATGATTATGACCATGACAATGATGGTGGTGGTGGTGGTGGTGATTATGCTTCTACCTGTATTCTACTGACCATAATTTGAAGCTCTGTTCAGGACTCCAAACTCAATGCATGCAAGTTTTCTATGCAGACAGTGATCTAGGTTGCAGGACTTGAATGTGTGACCTCACTACTCTCTTCACACGTTTGCTTCAAAGGCCTGAAGAAGACTAAATAATTTTGGAGAGGCAATCATTTCCTCTTTTTTGGTTGATATAATTATTAGCAAATCTTTGGGGTTAGAGACAATAGTATCTATCTATATATCTATCTATCATCTATCTATCTATCTATCTATCTATCTATCTATCTATCTATCTATCTATCTGTCTATCTATCTATCATCTATCTATCATCTATCTGTCTATCTATCTATCATCTATCATCTATCTACTTATCTATCTATCTCTATCTCTCTATCTCTCTATCTCTCTATCTCTCTATCTCTCTATCTATCTATCTATCTATATCTATCCTCTCTCTCTCCCCTCTCTCTCATCTATTTATCAATCAATCAATCAATCAATCAATCAATCATCTATCTATCTAATAACAATCCAGAGTTACATGTTACACCTGAGGTATGTTTCTAAGGTGTCAAAGGCCAAGATAAAGAGGTGCATATTTAGCTTGGGTCACATGTTTATTTTCCATTTTCCATTTCAGTACAGAAATAGTATAACCTCCTCATCCTTTAATTTTTTTATTTTATTTCCCCCCAATTTATTAGCATATAAAACACATACATTTACATTTACAAAATACACATACACAACAGACTACCTTATTTTCATAACATAAAACATACCTACATTACTCTATATAATACCTACCTATATTATACATATCAACATACCTACACAGCTACCCCACACGGACACCCACCAAGTGACTTGACTTCTAGCCGTTCTTGTTACGCTACTTTATTTTTCCAACTAGCTTAAATAGATTTCATTATTTCTTTAGTCTCTTCTTCTATCTTGACTTTACTCTCCTTTTACTCTAATCATTTTCTGAATTCACTCAATATCTGTCAGAAATTCTACTTTTTCCACATAAATTTTGATGTACCGATATTCCTCAAAGATAGCCCACTCCTTATTCACTTTTTGTACCATATCTCCTCTTATCCTCCCTGTTAGTTCGGCAATATGGAAGTATTCCATCATTTTAGATAGCCAGTCTGTTTTAGTTGGGACACTGCTGCTTTTCCAATTTTTGGCAATCAATAACCTTCCCGCCGTAATCGCATACATATTGGTTTGACCGTTCTTTTTATTTCCTCTGACATGATACCTAGGAAAAAGGATTCTGGGTTTTTTCCAAATGAAAATCTAAACATTTTTTTTTCAATTCATTATAGATATTTTGCTGCCACATACACCCGCACAACACCATTACTGGCCCCAACATCAAACATACCATCTCAGGACTATTTAATTGCTCATTGTGGCTATCACACAGGGTCCCCGGACGTTTCACCGTCTATTGATCCCTGTGCCACCACTTTATTTCTCGCTGCCACCAACCAGGCCCCTACCTGGTAACACATGGAGTCCAGTCAGAGTTAACTTGAACATGAAACTTCTGTTTATTTAGTGCAGTTTAACAAGTATTGGGTTTCATAAACGTTCACAGTTGATTACAGTTATTTGCTTGTCTTCTTTGTTCCTAACTGTTCCTGCCTCAGCTGAGCCTACTTCACTAACTCAACTGGCCTTCCACACCCTGCCCCATTCACACCCACACTGACCAACGAACTTCCAACTGCCAACCACCCACCCACTTCGAACCTCCCTCAACACCTGAACAGCAACCTCCACAACTTCCCCAGAGTGGGCTTTTATATTCCCTCTGACTCCACCTTCCCCCTGCCTCTGGGTTCTGATTGGGTAACCTGTTTAACTATTTACTTTCCAGCACTCCCATATGCTAGCATCACATCCCAGTACCTTCACACTCATCTTCTAACATTGTGTATGCCATCAAATGCCAACAGTGCACTTCAGCTCTCTATATTCAACAAACAGGCCAAACCCTATGCCAAAGGAAAATGGACATAAATCTGACATCAGGAATCACAAGACAGAGAAACCAGTAGGAGATCACTTCAATCTCCCAGGACATTCTATACAAGATCTCAAAGTAGCTGTCTTATTACAAAAGAATTTCAGAAATTGACTGGAAAGAGAAGTTGCTGAATTGCAACTTATTACCAAACTTAAAACCATGGAGAGACCTGGTCTGAAAAGAGACATTGGATTCTTATCTCATTATACATGATAAAGCTATTTATAGCTATCTCATCCCTTGCTTTTTCCTGTAAGACCAATTGCAGTCATTAACAGTCATCAACAGGTTTACCACACCTATCAGCCAATCACCCATTCCCACCACCCTTCTGAGTAATACCCCTCCCCACCCTCTCACTATATATCTATAAGGATCTGGTGACTTCTGTTTCAGTGTATCTGAAGAAGTGTGCATGCACACAAAAGCTCATACCAATAACAAACTTAGTTGGTCTCTAAGGTGCTACTGGAAGGAATTTTTTTATTTTTTATTTTTGTTTCAACTACGGCAGACCAACATGGCTACCTACCTGTATCCAGTAATATCGTTCACTTGTTATACAATTTAACATATCTTGAACGTGATTTGAGATGACAGCAATAACATGTATTGGCAGCCAAGAAGTTCTATCCCTCCTGTCTCATGGGTTTTGACATTAAACTTTATATCATTGCAATTTATACGTTTTTCAATTCTAATTACACTCATTACAGAATGGCTCAAAATTTAAATAAATAGAAGAAGAAGAAGAAGAAGAAGAAGAAGAAGAAGAAGAAGAAGAAGAAGCGGCACAATCCTAAAGCCTATATAATAAAACTGTAATTAGAAACGGAAATGGCTATGAAATTATGGATATGGAATGTTAATGGAATAAATAATAAGTTAAAAGAAATAAAATTGAACAAATTTTATTAAAGAAAAAAATGGATATTATTTGTTTACAAGAAACACATGTGGCAAGCAATCACAGAAAAAAATTAATCAACAAAAAATTAGGAAATGAATTTATATCTTCAAATAAAAGTAAAAAAAGAGGTGTGGTTTTGTATATTAGAGATATATATGAAGCATGGCAGATCTTCAAGGATGAAGAGGGAAGGATGATTGCAGTACAAGTGACGCTGCAAGGCAAAAAAATTAATCATAGTCAGAATTTATGCACCAAATGGTTCAAAAGCTGAATTTTATAAATCATTGGACGAGAAACTTTTTGACAGAGCCTAATGAAAAGCTGGAAGGATAGACTATTATTATTATGAAATTATATAATGGAAAATGAAAAGATATTAATCAGTAAACCTGGTGCTACAAAAGCTAAACAAAATATTAAGATGTTACAAACACAATTCTCAATTATTATAAATCAGGAGGTTGAATGGAAAATAAAGATGATGAGACAGAAAATTTTTGAATTAGAGAATAAACCAGGAAAATTGCTAGCATGGCAATTAAAGAAAAGACAGTTCTAAAACACAATTAATAAGATTAAATTCAAAGACAAATTAATTGAAAATCTGAAAGAGATTAGAAAGATTTTTTAAAAATTTCTATAGACAATTATATAAAGCTGGAAAAGAAAACGTAGTCGGAATCGAAGAATAATTTTAAAAAGAAAATGTGTTAAAAATTCTGAAAGAGAACAAAGACTGACTGAATGAACCAATAACACTAGAAGAGATACAAACAGCAATTAAAGACTTAAAAATTGGAAAGGCACCAGGACCTGATGGATTTACTGTAAAATGTTATTAAAAATTAAGTCAAATTATGATGTTACCATTGAAAGAGGTAATGAATAACATTTTAGAAAAGGGAGATATCCCAGGGACGTGGAAAGAGGCATTATTACATTGATCCCAAAACAAGATGTAGATTTACTTCAGATTAAAAATTACAGGTGAATCTCACTATTAAATAATGATTAAAAATGTTTGCAAGTATACTAGCAAACAGACTAAAAAGAGTATTAAAAGATATGATACATGAAAACCAAGTTGGCTTTCTTCCTGGTCGACAGATGAAAGATAATGGAAGTAATATACTGGATATAATAGAATATCTGACAAGCAGGAATGACAAGCAAGCAGCGTTGAGAAGGCCTTTGACAATATTTATTGGGAATTTATTATAAACCTGGAATTAATGGAAATGGGAGGTTTTTTTATAAAAGGGATGAAAGCAATCTATTCAGATCAAAAAGCTAGATTTATTGTAAACAATGTGTTAACTGATAATTTTGAAATTTCGAAGGGCACCAGGAGAAGGTTGTCCATTATCGCCATTATTGTTCATTACATTCCTGGAAGTCCTTCTAAGAGATATGAGAAAAACTGATAATATTAAAGGAATTTGTGTCAGTTGAAAAAAATACAAATTGAAAGCCTTTGCGGATGATTTAGTTATAACAGTAGAGGACCCATTAACCAGTGCAATGGAAGCACTGGAAAGAATTGAAGAATTTGGACAGGTAGCAGGTTTAAAATTAAATAAAACGGAAATGCTTCTTAAAAATATGGACCAACATTTAAAGGACAAACGGCAACAAAAAATAGGTATTGAAGTGGTAAAAAAGTTACATATTTAGGAGTCTGGTTAACACCAAATATAAATATATTTGTTTAAAGATAACTACACACCTATATGGAATGGTATCAAAAGGGACTTAGAAGTGTGGGGGGAAATGAAGCTATCCCTATGGGGTAGGATTTCAGTGATCAAAATGAATGTGTTACCCAAAATGCTATTTTTATTTCAAACAATCCCAATTATAAATGGTGTAGTTAAAATACCTTGATTAGACTTTCTCTACTTCTGAATTTTATAAGGATCAAGTCAAACTATAAACATCGCCATTTTTGCAAAATCTGCCCCCATGTTTGGATAGGCCTAACCAAGCTGGCGCCATTTAGAAATAGGGTCAACACTGGGTAATGACTTAGCTATAGTTCCCTGCCTTTCTGAAACAATGAAAGTTGCAAAAGCCTTACCTTAGGGATGTCCCATGACCATTCATAAAGGGTCCTGGAGGGCCCCATTCTTATTTTGTTCTGATCCCTCCCCTCCTCTTGTTGGGAGGGATATAACCAGGGCTTTTTTCTAGTCGAAACTCGCTGGAACTCAAGCACCTCTCAGGTGGGCACCATTGCCATTATTAGAGAACAAGGGAGGCATTGCCATTATTAGAGAACAAGGGAGGCATGTTTGTCAAAAGGGAGATATGTTTGTTAAAAGGGAGATATTAAAAGCACAACTTCAAGCAGTACCAATGAGACAAAAACATGGAAGTTGCCTAAAGAAGCTAGGGTGGCTATCTAAAGAACTTTTAACTGAGTTAAGATTTAAAAGCGATATGTACAAAAAATGGAAAAAGGGGGAAATCACCAGAGAGGAATTCAAACAAATAGCCAGCACGTGTAGAGACAAAGTCAGAAAAGCTAAAGCACAGAATGAACTCAGGCTTGCTAGAGAGGTTAAAAGCAATAAAAAGGGCTTTTATGGGTATGTCCGTAGCAAAAGGAAGAACAAGGAAACAGTGGGGTCACTTAAAGGAGAAGATGGTGAAATGCAAACAGGGGACAGAGAAAGGGCAGAACTCCTCAATGCCTTCTTTGCCTCAGTCTTCTCCAAAAAAGAAAACAATGCCAGACCTGAAGAATATGGAGCAGATGATACAGCAGGGGAAACACAGCCCAGAATAAGTAAGGAGGTAGTACAAGAATACTTGGCTAGTTTAAATGTATTCAAGTCTCCAGGGCCAGATGAACTACATCCCAGAGTATTAAAAGAACTGGCAGAGGTGATTTCAGAACCACTGGCAGTAATCTTTGAGAATTCCTGGAGAACAGGCGAAGTCCCAGCAGACTGGAGGAGGGCAAATGTTGTCCCTATTTTCAAAAAGGGGGAAAGAGAGGACCCAAACAATTATCGCCCAGTCAGCCTGACATCAATACCAGGAAAGATTCTAGAGCAGATCATTAAACAAATGGTCTGTGAGCACCTAGAAAGGAACGCTGTGATCACTAAAAGTCAGCATGGGTTTCTGAAAAATAAGTCATGTCAGACCAATCTGATCTCAATTTTGACAGAATTACAAGCCTGGTAGATGAAGGGAACGCCGTGGATGTAGCCTATCTTGATTTCAGCAAGGCCTTTGACAAGGTGCCCCATGATATTCTTGTAAAGAAGCTGGTAAAATGTGGGCTAGACAATGCTACCATTCAGTGGATTTGTAACTGGCTGGCTGACCGAACCCAAAGGGTGTTCATTAATGGATCCCCTTCATCCTGGAGAGAAGTGACTAGTGGGGTGCCACAGGGTTCTGTCTTGGGCCCAGTCTTATTCAACATCTTTATCAATGACTTGGATGATGGGCTTGAGGGCATCCTGATCAAGTTTGCAAATGACACCAAATTGGGAGGGGTGGCTAATACCCCAGAGGACAGGATCACACTTCAAAATGACCTTAGCAGATTAGAGAACTGGGCCAAGGCAAACAGGATGAATTTTAACAGGGAGAAATGTAAAGTACTACACTTGGGCAGAAAAAAATGAAAGGCACAAATACAGCATGGGTGACACCTGGCTTGAGAGCAGTACAAGTGAAAAGGATCTAGGAGTCTTGGTAGACCATAAACTTGACATGAGTCAACAGTGTGATGCAGCAGCTAAAAAAGCCAATGCAATTCTGGGCTGCATCAATAGGAGTATAGCATCTAGATCAAGGGAAGTAATAGTACCACTGTATTCCGCTCTGGTCAGACCCCACCTGGAATACTGTGTCCAATTCTGGGCACCACAGTTCAAGAAGGATACTGACAAGCTGGAACGTGTCCAGAGGAGGGCAACCAAAATGGTCAAAGGCTTAGAAATGATGCCCTATGAGGAACGGCTTAGGGAGCTGGGTATGTTTAGCCTGGAGAAGAGAAGGTTAAGGGGTGATATGATAGCCATGTTCAAATATATAAAAGGATGTCATATAGAGGAGGGAGAAAGGTTGTTTTCTGCTGCTCCAGAGAAGCGGACACGGAGCAATGGATTCAAACTACAAGAAAGAAAATTCCACCTAAACATTAGAAAGAACTTCCTGACAGTAAGAGCTGTTAGACAGTGGAATTTGCTGCCAAGGAGTGTGGTGGAGTCTCCTTCTTTGGAGGTCTTTAAGCAGAGGCTTGACAGCCATCTGTCAGGAATGCTTTGATGGTGTTCCTGCTCGGCAGGGGGTTGGACTGGATGGCCCTTGTGGTCTCTTCCAACTCTATGATTCTATGATTCTATGATTCATAGTGTGTTCCATCACCACTTTTTCTGGCACTCAATCCAAAAACATCTGCTTTGTATGCATGTAGGACACCACAACTTCAATCGATGGCATCTCGATGGTAGGAGAAACCCTGGAGAGTTGCTTCCAGCTGGTTACACAATACCGAGCTAGATGGATGAATGGTATGATAAGGCAGCTTCCTATATCACTAACACTCTTCTCTAATGATTTTCTTCCATTGGTTTCTTTGGGGAAAAGGTTGGCTCAAAAGTATGTAGTACTTTGGGCAGCAAAACAATGAAACCTCGACTGAGATGCATGGAAACAATAAATGGTTTTCAGCATGAGCTGGTGGAAGCTCATTAACCACAACCAGAAAGACAGATAAGACGTAAAGATAGTCACATGTAGACCAAAAGACAGAGACACAGACAGCTATCTGGGGTTTTAGAAAAGAGCCATTCCCAGTCACACCTGGAAATGCCTGGGATTGAACCTCTGTATGCAAAGCAGATGCTCTGTAACGGCAGAGCAGTTTCCATAAGGGCTTTCCCAGTTTGGGGAAAACAAGGCTTCACCAGTCCTAGTTTATGAAAAGGAAGGAGCCTGGCTGAGCCCTGCTCATGCATTTCCATTTGGAGAGCAGCTCAAAACAGTATTTTCCAAGCACAATGTGTGTGAGAGGGTGGGGGGAGAGCTCTCCCGCAGGAAGGAATGTTAATCACTCTCACCGCCAGTAATATTTAAATCAGCTGATCTACCTGCTTCCTTAGAACGGGAAGTGCACTGCCATGAGGAACTCTTACCTTGCTCCAGTTCTTCTTTTTATGGGTCTCTTTCTTGCTCCAGGTAAGACATGCACACTTCATAAACAATAAGTATGATATGGATAAAGAACTGGAGACTAGTGGTGCTGGAGAGGCTAATCTGACCTCTCAAGGCTTCCCTTCTCAGTCCCATCATAGAACCGAACCCCTCTCCACTGCTAAGCACCTCTCATTTTGTACTCCTGTGCTTTATGAAAGCAAAGACACAGTCCCTGGTTCAAGACTCTGCCTGTTGGGAGGGCTATACGAAGTATGGCTGCTCACCCTATGGAAAAGAAGGTAAGAGAAGTCTTTTTGCCTGGGACTTGGTTCAGGAGTGAGCCTGTGGGTGAGGTAAGTTGTATTCCTTCTTCACGGAGACAAAATTCTGCTTAAAATTAGCTGCAGACCAGGAGTTTAGGATGCTGTGGAGAAATTCTCCAGCACAACAGATTCAGCATCACTGAGGAGCAAGAGTTCCACCTTGCTTTACTTCTCTTCCCTTGTCAGCATTTGCTTGTAGGATGCCAATGATGTTCAATATCATTTATTTTGCACAGGGCGGGGGGTATTGTTTAATCATAAGGCGTGGGCTTTAGGTACGGACACATATTTAAAACAGCAGATTCTGTGAACTGAATTGGCAGCTTTTTACTCATGCAAGCCATAGACAAGTTTTACCATTGAAATTATCTGAAGCAGGGGCGTACCCAGGATCAAAACTAGGGGGGGGGGGAGCCATGGTCGTTCAGGTTTGCTTTGAACGGACGCTGATCATTTTTGCTTCGGGGGGGGGGCAGATGCCTTCTGGGGGGGCAGTGCCCCCCCTGCCCCCTGGGTACGCCCATGATCTGAAGCAACATGAAGTTGTGATCCACCTTGTTTGTTCTGCATTTTCCTTTTCACACACACTAATACCATCGTTCCCATTGTCCACCAAGGAATGTGTGCATGTGTGAACCAGCCCCAAGTGGAATATTTGAGTCGGCACTACTGAACTTATTTACAAGTGAAAATCAGGACTTGACTGACAAACCTTTAACTGGATTTCTTCTCGTGGTAGCGTATATGATCATCAAGAGCTTCTGGAAAGTTCTTAAAAGGGCTACATTATTATTATTATTATTATTATTATTATTATTATTATTATTATTATTATTATTTGGTATTGATGAGTATGGCATACAGCCCTCACTAAAAAGCTTACACACATTAAGATTGGCAAGATGAATGAAACACAAGGCCAGTTTTGCTGAAGGTCTACTGTGGAGGTCTACTGTCTTTACAAATATGCCACCAAGTGGAAAACATGTGGATTTCATGATAACCAAATAACAGTAGTAGTTCTATATTTCCTGTTTATAGAAATCATTAGCATTATTCTGTGGGAACTATTATTATCGCAAGGGTGAAGTTATTTCCAGAGTATGCAGTTGTAGTTTTTTTGTTTGTTGATAACGATTTGGATTATGTAGCACAACTGCGGAATGACAAGAAAAGGTTGGGGGGGGGAAGGACAGTGAAATTGTTGGGTTCTACTTATTAACATAAGCTTGAAGTAGCCCTGATTAGTTACGCAAAATGGCTTAATTTTAACTTGTTTTATCTTTTCTTTTGCTGTTCTGCAGGACTCACAAGCAATTTGGGCCCGATAAGGAAGGAATGCTTTTGGACAAAGCATTATGTTCCAAACACTCGCAGAGGTTTATATTGCTGCTATGAAAAAGGTGACTATTACCAAACTTGCTTACTTTTTTTGTAAATATTTTTTATCTTACTTTAAGAAGATATAGACATATAACAAAAACAATAAAATATATATAAAGAGATTACTCTGAATCTCAGGACCCTCCCTCCCTTCCCTCCATGGTTCCTAATCACAATGTTTACAACTGAATATAAGTTCATTATCCAAATTTTTTATCCATCTAAATTGTCCACATTTTTTGTTACATTGCAAGTGTGGTTAAAATCCTGCTAATGTTTTCATCTGCTTATAATGGTCTTGTTATGTACTGAGTTGAATAGGATCCAAAATGCAGCAGTCTGATTGGTCCTAGAACAATAGGATTCAGAATGCAGCAGTCTGATTGGTCCTAGAACAATAGGATTCAGAATGCAGCAGTCTGATTGGTCCGCAGGAGCCACCCAATCCAGCTCCAGGTGGAAGTGAATCCACAACCTGATTGGCTTACAGAAGTATCCTGGAATTAGCCAATCACGTGGGGCCCATTGTGTAAATAATGTATATAAAGCAGACGTTCTGGGGCAACTCTCATTCCTCGCTACTATGAGCTGAATAAAGAGCACAAAATCCACACTCGACTCCGAGTATATTTCAGGTCTCCTGTTGTTGTTTAGTCATTTAGTCATGTCCGACTCTTCGTGACCCCATGGACCAGAGCACACCAGGCACTCCTGTCTTCCACTGCCTCCCGCAGTTTGGTCACTGTCCAACCATCTCCTCCTCTGTCACCCCCTTCTTCTTGTGCCCTCAATCTTTCCCAACATCCGGGTCATTTCCAGGGAGTCTTCTCTTCTCATGAGGTGGCCAAAGTATTGGAGCCTCAGCTTCAGGATCTGTCCTTCCAGTGAGCACTCAGGGCTGATTTCCTTCAGAATGGATAGGTTTGATCTTCTTGCAGTCCATGGGACTCTCAAGAGTCTCCTCCAGCACCATAATTCAAAAGCATCAATTCTTCAGCGATCAGCCTTCTTTATGGTCCAGCTCTCACTTCCATACATCACTACTGGGGAAACCATAGCTTTAACTATATGGACCTTTGATGGCAGGGTGGTGTCTCTGCTTTTTAAGATGCTGTCTAAGTTTGTCATCACTTTTCTCCCAAGAAGCAGGTGCCTTTTAATTTTGTTTCTGCTGTCACCATCTGCAGTGATCATGGAGTCAAAGAAAGTAAAATCTCTCACTGCCTCCATTTCTTCCCCTTTTATTTGTCAGGAGGTGATGGAACCAGTGACCATGATCTTAGTTTTTTTTATGTTGAGCTTTAGACCATATTTTGCACTCTCCTTTTTCACCCTCATTAAGTGGTTCTTTAATTCCTCCTCACTTTCTGCCATCAAGGTTGTGTCATCAGCATATCTGAGGTTGTTGCTATTTCTTCCAGCAATCTTAATTCCGGCTTGGGATATCTGAGGTTGTTGATATTAATAATAATTTATTATTACGGTCGGAGACCAGCTTGTGAAACACAAATGGGACTACAATCCCAAAAGCAAAGCAAACATTTAAAACAATATACAACAATGGATTTAAAGTTTAAAAATGTGATAGGTGAATAAACACATAAAAACTTTAAGATAAACTTCCATAGAGAAATGTCCCAGAGTCGCCCATGGATCTGAGTTCGGGAATTTTCTTAACAGACTAGTTTGAATTGGGGGATGGTCTGTGCCTACAGAACTGTGCGCAGAAACTGGCGACCATCCGGGTCATCTTGTGATCTTTGCCTAACAGGAGAAGATCAAATTTTTCCTTTCAGGGAGGTCAGCAGGCTCACCAAGATACTCAATGGTATCTCTATGCGCATCATCGTAAAAGGGACATCTAAAAAATATGTGCTATTTGGTACCTATAATTCATAATAAAAATGCTTCTGGTTTTTTTTAAAAGAAAGGCTATTTTAAACATCTTTTTCATTTCATTATATATCATTTCCCAAAAAGTTTTGATTACCTTACACTCCCACCACATTACCAAATGTACTTATAAATGAAAATCAAGACCTTTAATTGGATTTCTTCTGGTCGTAGCATATATGGTTGTCAAGAATTTCTGAGAAGTTTTTAAAAGGGCTACTTTAAAACCTTGGTATTGATTAGTATGGCATACAGGCATCACTGTAAAGCTAACACACAAGTTGCAACTGGAAGGAGGAACAAAGCACACTTCTCATGAAGGGCAGTGGGGCTTTATTGTACTTACAAATATGCCAGAAAGTTGAAGACATGGATTTCATAGTATCATAGAATCGTAAAATTGGGAGGGACCCCAGGGTCATCTAGTCCAACCCCCTGCAATGCAGGAATCTCAGCTAAAAAATCCATGACAAATGGCCATCCAACCTTTGCTTAAAAACCCCCAAGGAAGGACAGTCCACAACCTCCCCAGGGAGTTCGTTCCACTGTTGGACAACAATTACTGCCAGAAAGTTTTTCCTGATGTATATTCGAAACTCCTTTCTTGTAACTTGAAGCCATTGGTTCAACTCCTACTCTCCAGAGCATGAGAAAACAAGCTTTCCCCCTCTACCATGTGACAGAGTCATTTGAAGATGGTTAACATATCTCCTCTAGGTCTTCTCTTCTCCAAACTAAACATACCCAGCTCCCTTGATCATCTTGGTTGCCCTCTTTTGCACATGTTTCAGATGATAGCCATATAATATTAATAATTTTATATTTCCTATTTATAGAAATGTTCACCATTTTTTTGTGTGGGAAGTGTTATTATCACAAGGGTGAAGTTATCTCCAGAGTGGAGAGTTGTAGTTTTTTTGCTTGTTGATGATGATTTTGCTTCTGTAACACAACTGCAAAATGGGTATAAAAACTTAACCAAGAGAGAGAGAAGAGATTTGGGTTTTACTTATTAATGTATGCTTTAAGTAGACCGAATCAGATATACAAAATGGCTTTTTTAATATTCATTTTGCTGTTCCACAGAACTCAGAAATCACATCGGCTCTATATGTAATAATCTTGGTTGCAGCTCCTTAAAGATGGCGTGTTTTTGGACAAAGGAGTTTGTCCGAACCAATAGGAAAAGTGTATATTGCTGCAGAAAAGTGTAAGTCCAAATATTATGGAAAACTCCATAAGATCAGAAGCCTAACAATGCAGAGTCGATGATGATAACCATGATGACCTCTCCTGCAACTTCTGGTACTGCTCTAAATCTCAAATTAAGTTCTTTTTGCCTCATTTCCATCATCGCTAAAGAGTCTCAGGTCTCCTCTTGTAATTTGGCCAATTCTGCAACTTCTCCTTTAACCTGCTCACCATCTTTTCTCATCTATTTCACTTCTTTTTGTGTTTTTCTAATGGCATCTTCCAGAGCTTGCATTTTTATCTTAACATCTTGTACAGTTTTACCTAATTCCAATTATTTACCTATTTATCTACTTGCACTTTGATGTGCTTTTGAACTGCTAGGTGGGCAGGAGCACTTTTAAAATCCTAATTTCTGAATTGCAATTTTTGAAGTTGCCAATAGGTGTCACCCACTTTATAAAGGCAGAGAGGGACATAAAACAAACAAACAAACAAACTAAAGAGAACTGCAATTTCCCTCTTAGCCTCTAGATGGTACCGGTGGTCAAATTACTTCTTCACTTTCCCTTGTTTTGTCTGCAACCGCTTGCTTATTTGCCAACCAGGTAAGTTCTCAAAACAAAGGCTGTTACTATTTTTAATTTATTCACTCTCCACTTTCGGTTTCTTTGTTAGGCAGCCTTCAGGAAAATAAAGAAAAAAACCAAGAAGTTCTAAGTCAAAATGAAGTCTCTTCGGCTGCTTCTATATGTGTCTAATGCACTGAAAAGAAAAGAAAAGGGGGTAAACAGAAACACCCACCAATAGAAATGACTGACTCTCATACGATCGGACCTCAGCCATGCTGATAATTCAGTGTTCCAGAGGACGACACGGCTGGCACACTCTGAAGTCATTCCCATAGCCAGAAATATCTGTTAGATAAAATAATTAGATTTGGACAATAAACAGACATAGTCTGAACCGAAGAAGACTGAGTAAAAAACCTGCAGAACTGCACAGTCCCTGGTGTCTAAGCTTGGACTTCAAAGATGCCCCTATTTTCATTGGAGAAATGTTGGAGGGTATGGAGTTATCTGACTCATGAACTGTCTGAAAGCAATCCTGTATAGGTAAGCTTTTTTGTTTTGTTTAATGTTTTATTATGTTTTTATATATGTTGGAAGCTGCCCAGAGTGGCTGGGGCAATCCAGTAAAATGTGGAGGTTATAAATAGTAAAATTATTATGGAATGGGACATCCCTATTTTCACTGGAGAAAAGTTGAAGGGTATGTAATCAGTTTCTGTACATTGTGCCAATAAATCATCAATGACCATAAAGGAATGTATCAACAATTTTTGACTAAATGGTGATCCACAGATTTTGATGGATGTAGGAGGGATGTGGACTTTTTGGGGGGTCTTTTCCCCAAACCCACAGTTCACGAGATTAGCCACGAGAGAGCCAGTGTGTTGTAGTGGTTAAGAGCGGTGGACTCGTAATCTGGTGAACTAGGATTGCATCCTTGCTCCTCCACATGCAGCTGCTGGGTGACTTTAGGCTAGTCACACTTCTCTGAAGTATCTCAGCCTCACTCACCTCACATAGTGTTTGTTGTGGGGGAGGAAGGGAAAGGAGAATGTTAGCTGCTTTGAGAAGCCTTCAGGTAGTAAAAAAACGGGATATGAAAACCAAACTCTTCTTCTTATTGTAATGTAGGTAGGAAACTTTATTTGTTTCCCTTTCCAAAGGGATGAAAACTGCCAAGTTTCACAAGTACGGATGCAGTGGTTCTTCCACATGGGCAGACTTTACCACTTCAAGGTGTGCAAAGTAGAAATCACTTAACGTCCCCCTAGTGCTGTGGGAATGTTAAGGATAGTAGGAAAGGATATATTGATTAAGTATTATCCTCCCTTCACTCACACTAGTAAGTGATGTAGCAAAGCAGAGTCCCCTCAATAGAGCTGGAAGCTAGTTTGCAGATTCATGTGAATCTCTTAGTTAAGATTATTTCCTGGTTTCCCCTTTGATGCCTCTTAAAAGAATAAAAACACAAAAGTCTTTTTGAGTAAAGTAACAAAATGTTTACTCACATTTCAATACACGATTTGATCCCTGAAAGGCAGGCTTTACTTAGTAGTTACACAAAGAAAGCATGAGTTCATCTCATATGGAGATTGAACTCATGCTGCTGGCTGAGAACCAGCAGACAGCAAAATTACATTAAGACAACAAAATAATGATAAAGAATAATAATTTATTATTTCTACCCCACCCATCTGGCTGGGCCTCCCCAGCCACTCTGGGTGGCTTTCAACAGAAGGTTAAAAATACATTAAAACGTCAGTCAGAGAGCTGCCTTCAGATGTCTTCTAAATGTCATATGGTTGTTTATTTCTTTGACATCTGATGGGAGGGCGTTCCACAAGGCGGGCGCCACTACCAAGAAGGCCCTCTGCCTGGTTCCCTGTAACTTTGCTTCTCGCAGTGAGGGAACCGCCAGAAGGCCCTTGGCGCTGGATCTTATGGCTGCAGGAGAGCAGCATGGCAGGAAAAGAACAGTGAGCAAGAGAGCAAGTGAAGACAGAGATCAAGACGAACTGAGAAAATGACTGCATGAGTTGGCTCTTTCATGGAGTCAGCCAGTGCCATGTCCATCTCACAGATCACATGCAGGGGGAGGATATTCCAGTCCAGTGGAACAGGAAGTTACACTGACTGGATGTCCTCCTGTATGTGGCCACTCTAGGGAAATAAGGAATGTTGCATTTGACTGCATTTGATTACATCCCACAAGTGCGTTGTCACAATGTGCCTGAATACTGCTGATGAGGAGGAATTTTCCATGTGGAAAGGGAAATAATAGACTGCTAATGAGCAGCATAACTGGAAGCTTATTTTAAAGGGAAAAGCAGGATTAACTGAGTGCGGAGGAAGTACCAGTTCTTGAAAAGGAATATGAGGAAAGTTTATTTAGAATATTAATTGCTGGCAGGGGGGAGAGGTTTAACCCTGTTCACTTTGCTCACCAACCCCCACTCCCCCCCCACTATAACATATTAAACCTTCTCCTTTCTACCCTATGCAACAATGAAGCCCCATTTTCAACCTTCCTAACCATGTTGTAAAAAGGTAAAGGTAAAGGGACCCCTGACCATTAGGTCCAGTTGTGACCGACTCTGGGGTTGCGGCGCTCAACTCGCATTATTGGCCGAGGGAGCCGGTGTACATCTTCCAGGTCATGTGGCCAGCATGACTAAGCCGCTTCTGGCAAACCAGAGCAGTGCACGGAAATGCCGTTTACCTTCCTGCTGGAGCGGTACCTATTTATCTACTTGCACTTTGACGTGCTTTCGAACTGCTAGGTTGGCAGGAGCTGGGACCGAGCAATGGGAGCTTACCCCGTCGCAGGGATTCGAACCGCCGACCTTCTGATTGCCAAGCCCTAGGCCAGGGGTAGGCAACCTAAGGCCCGGGGCCGGATGTGGCCCATTCGCCTTCTAAATCCAGCCTGCGGATGGTCCAGGAATCAGCGTGTGTTTACATGAGTAGAATGTGTCCTTTTATTCAAAATGCATCTCTGGGTTATTTGTGGGGCATAGGAATTCGTTCATATTTTTTTTTTCAAAAGATAGTCCAGCCCACCACATGGTCTGAGGGACGGTGGACTGGCCCATGGCTGAAAAAGGTTGCTGACCCCTGCCCTAAGCTCTGTGACCAGCAAATCCTTAAAATGCCTTAAGATAGGGTGGAAAAGTGGAAAATAGGAATGGGTGAGTTACATGAAGCTCAGAAAACTTACTCATCTGCCTCCATTTTTTAGTATGAGCCAGGAAGAGTTGTGGTCTTATTTCATTTTTTCAAAATAAATAAATAATATGTGCCCTAACAGGTTGAAAGGTAAAGGACCCCTGGACGGTTAAGTCCAGTCAAAGGCGACTACTCCTGAAGGAGTCTTTTGACTCACAATATGTAAAGCACACCAAGAACATAAATTAAATTAAATTAAATTAAATTAAATTATTAAATTAAATTAAATTAAATTAAATTAAATTAAATTAAATTAAATTAAATTAAATTAAATTAAATTAAATCTCAGCTTTAAAAGCTCAACTCTCACTAAGTTGGAGCTTTGGAATCCCCAGATCCGGGGTCTGCATGCTTCATAATGAATTGGTGGATGTGGACAGACACAGTTTAGCTAACAAGCAGGGGTCAATAATGCATTGCCTGTGGGTGCATGACATCTATGATGGCTTTGCTCTGAGCTTCATTTTTTTAAAAAAACTTTTTAAAATGTAAGTAATCAGTCCTCCTGGAAAGAAACTTATTAAACAAAATGTGCAAATAACTTTCGAAGCAATTTCTTTGAAATCAGCTTGTGTGGCTACTCCTGCCTGTAGGGGTTCTAGCCAATGAATGATGTCAGAGTTATGACTGATAAGTGAGTTGTTTAGACCCCAGGCGATCGGAATCCTCAGTGTCCTAAAGAAGTTCTGTTTTCTTCTCCATTTTATCGTAACCTTTCCTGCTCCTGTGTTATTTTCTCACCCTTGGAATCTCTTTACCTTGGCCTTCCTCTTTCCCTAGTAACCATGATATGGTGTGTTTATTTGAGATCAAGTGGTTATGGAAGTTATATACTGGAATACAGATTTTGCTAATCCTCTCTTTTACTACCCTGACTGTCAAGCTATGCTCCAGCTTTTTGCATTTGCTGTCCCAGTCCTAAATATTGAAGGGGCGTTCTCTGAGGCATCTGCTACTCCTTACTGGTTATTGTCCTCTCTGCTGCCCAATCTTCTCATTCATTCTTGCTTGAGGGAATGGTGGTGGTGTCTCCAAAAATTTCCCTTCCTACTTTGGGGTGCTCAACCGCTCTTCTCCCTCTGAGTGCAGGGAGACTGTCTTACTCTCATGTGGCTCCTCCTCCCTGAAAGGAACAGTCATGGGCAGTGGAAATTTAGAAGAACCCTGCTGGGGTGAGGGAATGGGCAGGGAATCAAGGGGTACTTGCTTCTCACTCTCCTCATCACTAGTCTCCAATTCTCACCCCCTCCCCAGTGGTCCCCTCCTCAGGATCATTCTCTCCTCATTCTGTGCTCCCCCAAGGCTCATCCTTCTCCTGGCTCTGCCAGCCACTGACACCCTTCTTGGCACAGGTTGTTGTTGTTGTTGTTGTTGGGTGGTTAGTGCTTTTGGGATGCAGGTGGCGCTGTGGTCTAAACCACTGAGCCTCTTGGGCTTGGCAATCGGAAGGTTGGCAGTTTGAATCCCCACAAAAGAAAGAAACCATGAGTGACATATTTGCACATGTCTGTTCAAGGAAAATTAAGGATGGTAAGTATCCAGATTCTTGATATTGGTTTACTTGTCATGGGTCCAGGCCACCAAGGCAGCAGATACAGAAGGCGCCGCCAACAGAACCTCCCCTGCTAATAGGGTGTTTTAAATTTTGGGGAGTTTCTTTTACTGGAAATTCCAGATTCACTGCTGTGTTTTTCTTCTTTGGGATGTGGGGGCACTGTTGTCTAAACCACTGAGCCCCTTGGGCTTGCCAACCAGAAGGTCAGCTGTTCGAATCCGCGCAACTGAGTGAGCTCCCGTTGCTCTGTCCCAGCTCCTGCCAACCTAGCAGTTCGAAAGCACACCAGTGCAAGTAGATAAATAGGTACTGCTGCGTTGAGAAGGTAAATGGTGCTTCCGTGTGCTCTGGTTTCCGCCACAGTATCCCATTGTGCCAGAAGCAGTTTAGTCATGCTGGCCACATGACCCGGAAAGCTTTCTTTGGACAAATTCTGGCTCACTCGACCTGAAAGCGAGATGAGCGCCACAACCCCGTAGTCGCCTTTGACTGGACTTAACCATCCAGGGGTCCTTTACCTTAGTGCTTTTGCCTGGCTAAAACGTGTTCTTGAATTATGATAATGTTTTTAGCTTATCTAGATGGGGAATAAATAATATGATACTAAGTTAACATCCTCTGCTATGCCCATGTTTGCTTCTGTTCTCAAACCCTACTAGCAGGTGTACCCCCCAAAATTTAGTTTCCAACAGAAAGTTGGTTTCAAGGAAATGTAGTCCTTGCGCTAAAAAAAGTTTCACGTGTGGGTTATGTGGCCATTTTATTCCATTGGATTCTATGAATAGAGCTTGTTATTGATCTACTTTTAACTCCTCTTTTTAAGGGGGTAGGAAAAGTTTCCTTTTATCTCATCAAGGAAAGCGTAGAGTAACTGAGTTGGAGGATTGTTTCAGAACCATGAATGATAACAACTCCCACAGGGATGCCATGGCCTCAGATTGGATGTGGGTGTCATTGGCTGCTACGTTAGAGAAGCACATCCAGGAACCGTGCAGAAAAGTCAGTAAGTTTGTCACATTATCATAAACCATGTCACAGAAAAAGGTCATACAGCTTTATTATGATGAAAGGATATAAGAAGGGGAACTGAACTGGAGAGTAACAGAGTCTGCCTAGATTGGGTAAGTAGCTGCAGGCAACACTTACATTAGAAATGGCCTGAAATTACATCTCTGTCTCTTTTTTCATTTTAGGACTTTATGGTCTCAGCAATTTAGATCCAATGATTAATTGTTGTAGGTACTTGCAGGGTGATTGAAATGTTTTGACAGTTTCTCAGGAGATGCCTGAAAGTCAATAGCAAGGATGCCTGCGAAATCTACTCTGGGAAGTGTTCCACAGAACAGGACTGGTGACACTAAATACTTTTATTTAAAGCCAGTCAGACCTTGGTAACATGGATGACAACTAATAGCGCTGCTCTAGATGCTCTCAGTGATTGAGCTGGGATAGTATAGGCTCTGGCAGTCCTTATGAGTCTGTGGGTGCAAGACACCCTAGATTCCAGATCAAGCAAATGTTAGGATTCAATTAAGGGTTGAGTGTTACAGCTGGTTTCCTTTTGTAGGTGATAGCCTGGGGGTAATGATTAAGACAACACAGGATCAAAACACTAAATGTGAAAAGGCAATTGAGTGGGGCCCTCTCTCGCTCTGCAGATAAAAGCCAAGAGATTAGAATACAGAGTTGGAAGATATTGTAGGCAGAAGCTTTGAGTAGGGAGTTTGGTGTGATGCAAGCGGGGAGAAGGAAAGCAACAAGCTGCAAAAAGTCATAGCTGATTGCTGCTGGATCACAAGGCTACGGCTATGGAAGAAGCCAGAACGCTTTGGATTGTAATGCTGTACACCCCTCCATCAAGTTATATATGTGTGTAAATAAACCATATATCATAAAGACACTGCAGTCTCTGCTATGCCTCATTTTCCAGAAGGAAACATGGACCCTGGGTAGTGCGCCTGGAACTCCCTGGAAAACTGAACTGCTCTGAGATCAGAGGTGGTGTGTAAAAGTATCCTGGATATAAGTTGTCCGGGGCTTTGCATAGCAAAGCACAAGATTTGAAGCTAGCCTAGTAGCATATAGGCAGGCAGTGAAGGTTGTCACATGCTGTTGGCTGCCTGCCCCCACCAGCAGTCCAGTTGCTACATTCTGTAATTAAGCATCTCATGATCCAGTTCTACTGAGTTCTGTGGGACTCAGCCTGCAATGTTTTGGGATTTGCTTCGGAATATATGTATAGGACTGTTATTAGGCTGCAATTCTAGAAACACTTACTTGGGAGAAGGTCTTGGGGAGTTTCACATACCCCTACATAATCTCCCTGCATGTTTATTATTCATTCATTTAGCAAGATATATAAACTGCTCAATCAAAGAGCTTTAAGTGGTGTCCATAAGGGAATTATTATTGACCGAAGGTGAAAAATAAGAGTGTGTGTCTCACTTTAGCTTCTTGTTGCCTCCTCTCTTTTAAGATACAACATCCTGCCATGAAGATCTTGTCTATTCTTTCTGTGGTTTTCATCCTGTCATTTCTGGTCGCTCCAGGTAAGTTGCATTTAAGCGTGCAAAGGAATACCTTTGTGGCAAGGCAGATGACTCTACAATGAACTGAAGAGATTTGAGGTTCCTACTGTTCTTCTTCCTACCTGGAAACTATTTTTAAACTGACCTCTAACATCTCTGAAAAAACAGGGAAATTCTGCATGGATCCATGACCTTTTGCATCCTTCCCTGGTGAATATTCCAAATATCATGTAGATTAAATTGCTTGTGACTACTCTGAGATGACAGCATAGTTAAATTTAGCAGTTAACAAATGGAGTATTTTTAAGTAGTCATCATTGGAAATGAGAGAGAGAGAGAGAGAGAGAGAGAGACCAGAAGTCCAGAACTCCAAGATCTGGGGTGAAATTTGCAAGTATCCCTACTTCTGACCAACTCTTTCTTTCTGTACAGGATTCACACACATAGGAATTAACATTCGCGAACAATGTGAATATTTTAAAGGCAAATGCCTTCTATTCCAATGTGAAGAAGGCTGGAGAAAAGTTGGGAAATGTGCTGCAGATGTGTATTGTTGCAGTCAAGAGTAAGTGCAAAAAACCAAGATGCCCAATTATTAATGCAGTTTTGTTTAGTCCAATAGCAACTTGGGGGCCATAGACTCCCCATTTCTGGCTTGTTTGATCTTGAGATATAAATAGATGCTGCATGTGCCCAGTGACTGACTCTGCCAGGAATGGAGAGAAGGATGTTTGCCTTGTCTTAAGCAGCTATTCCGTGGACCAGAGGGAACTTCACCTCCCCACATTCTGACCTCATTCATTTTGGTCCCCATGTTCTTCTTTCCACAGCCCTAGTATTCCAGATATGAAAGAAGAAAGCTAGATTTGCCAGCAAGATCCGCCAGCGAATGAATGCATTGTCGTTGCCCTTGCGGCTAAGCCCATCACTTCCACCAAATATGACAGAAACACTTCAGCAGTTCAGCTTTCCTTACTGTAAAGCATTTTCTTCTTCATGTGTTGCGTGAATTTTGGTAATAAAAATGGATCCAACAGCTTCCTGGATTTTATATTTTCAAACGCAGGGAATTTGTCATTCTGTGTTTCCCGGTATTGACACAGTTTCGTGTACGTCTTCTTCAGCATGTAACTGCAAAATATAAACAAATAAATAACCAAAAACCTGCCTGGACATGTATCACAGTAATCCATGAAATCAATACATCTAATGCAAATATACATAATTCAATAAAACATAGCATCAATATAATAATGAAATAAAATAGCATACCTCAACATACAATAGAGGTTTTCAAGGAGCAGTGGTCATAAGAATATGTAACCACTGCTGTTGGTTATCAGAAATACAGAAGCTTATAAACCCACTCATGGCACCAGGTGAATTCCATTATAATCAAGAATGAACACAGTTAAAGCAACATCACTCCTAAACCAGAGTTAAATAAAGCAACCAAGATCCATTTCCGAATTCAACCCTTCCGGATGAAGCATCCTAAACATGAAAATTAATTGGGATTCTTTCTGTCTTAATCTTTTTACAAAATCACATCTATTACTAGTGGTTCTCCTGTTGACCCATAGAACTGTAAAAAGTAAATCCGTATGGTTTTGAGATAGATGGATTACTGTGATACATGTCCAGGCAGGTTTTTGGTTATTTATTTGTTTATCTATATTTTGCAGTTACATGCTGAAGAAGACGTACACGAAACAGTGTCAATACCGGATCACTGTCCGTTGTCTTTCTGTTATCATACATGAAAAAAATATATACTACTTTCATTGGCCATCGTGTTGCTCGTTCTTGGTTTCTGTTTGAAGATTGCAACACAGAGGTTTTTTTTATCTTGCTAAGTATTCTGTGTTTCCCAGCATTGCTCTCACACACCTGGAAGAAAGAGTTGGGACACAAGGACTTGGATAATTAACACTATAACTCAGTGCTTCCCCCCCCTTAAAAATGTTTAGGGGTGTTGGCAGCCTCTCTCTGGGCTGGCCGATAGCAGCACCTCCTCCAAACCTCGGAAGACTCTTGCGGTAACAGCAACACCAACGCAGCATTCCCGAGGAGTGGGTCCTGGTGCTCAGAGCTGCTCATGTGAGCACCCAAACCCAGCAGAGTAAAACAGAAGTGGAGCTGTGGAGGTTTTGTAGCATACCTAATTTATTTCTACTAATTAGCCAAATAAAAGAACATAACAAACATGTACGAGAGGAGCAGCTCTCATGCATTCTTTGCAAGACAGAAGAAAGAGTAGTACAAAAACGACAGTAACGGAAGTCTCACAGACTGGCTTCCGTCTCTTCCTTTCCCACGGAACAGAAAGTAAACAATAGGATCATGTGGTTCTTGCAATGGGAAGGATGAAAATACTGACAATACTCTCATTTTCCTACTCTCATTTTCCTACTTTGGCCTCAATGAGGCCAAACTTTGATTCACAAAATGTTTAGGGGTATGCGTACCCCTGCGTACCCCCCCCGGGGGGGAAGCACTGCTATAACTGCCTCTGACATTGGAGGCAGAGCATAGCCATTGATAGCCGTATCACCTATGAATGTGTGTAATCCTCTTTTAAAGCAATCCAAGTTGGTCGCCACGACTGCCTCTTATGGCAGCTAATATTGTAGTTTAATTATGAGTTGTGCAGGGGTGCCAACTTGAATAAAATATTCTGGGGGCCCCACATAATTGATCACATGATTCAGTGCACACATACCATTTGAATGGGAATGCCCATCAACTTTGTGAATCATGTGATCGATTATGTGGGGCCCCCTCAAATATTTTATTGTGGGGGGCTGAAGCCCTCACAGCCCCTAGGAGGTGACTCCTATGGAGCTATGTGAGGAAGTACTTTGTTGTGTATGTCCTGAATCTTCCATTGTTCAGCTTCATTGAACATCCTTGAGTTCTGTTATTATGAGGGAGAAAAACTCTTTTCCACAACATGAATTATTTTATAAACCTCTGTCATAAAGACCTCTCTAACTCCTCTTTTCTCTAAACAAAAAAAGCCTCAGATGTTGCAACATTTCCTCATAAGGGAGTTGCTCCTATTGCATATATCAATATTGTGCAGCTTGAGGCAGTAGGATGCATAAAAACTGACGCCTTTTGGAATAAAACATTGTCTAGACCCATAAGTTTAATTCAAAGCTTTACTTGCAGAAGTTTCTTCAAAACAGAATAAAAAACACTAATTGATACATCCAAACAGTTCTATAAGACCTAGTGCATGTCCAGCACAGGCTCAACATCGTATAAGAATTACTGTTCTTCTTCCAGAAATCAAAACTCTTTCTCTCTCCTATTCCAGCCTGCAATAGCCCGCATCCTGCCTAGGGCTATGCAGTTCCCTGGAGAGCTTCATTATCACATCTTACTGGCTGGGAACAAAATACCCAAATGATGATTTGCAAATGAATACCTTAATCACCTGATCTAAGATTAAACCCCACATGTTAAAACAAGTAGCACCTTAGAGACCAACTAAGTTTGTGAGTTTGATGGCCAAGAGAGGATTTGAATCCTTGTCGCCCAGGTCCCAGTTCAATTCTCGAACCACTACATGAAATCGGCTCATATTTATTTATTTACATCTTTAGTAACAGGGATGGTGGAAAATGCTACAGCAATGGAGGAAACTAACAGTGACCACAAGGGAGAGGAGGAGTCTGTAAGGGCTTAGTGATGAGTCCCATTCTTATTCTTGTCTCAGAAGAAAGTGTCCAGAGCTTCAGGAAATCATAGAGGTCCTTTTATCTGTAACTGACAGATGGAAACAGACATTAGCAAGCTCAACAAAACCCAGGGAACTATGGTAGGAATGGTCTGGAGGTGGAGATGACTGTGTTCCTTTAACATTTCCTTCCTTGTCTGAGTCCAAGGTAATGACTACTGTGAAAAGAGTTCAGCTCTCTCTTTGCACCTGAAGTAATGACTGTGGTGAGAGTACACCTGTCAGGAGACTGTCAGTGGCTCCCGGCTGGTTGCCCAGGAAATTATAAAGACAAGGAAAAGTTTCTTACCGTCCTTTTTTTTATTTCAATCTTTACAGAGAGAGGCTATAGTACCCGGCATAATGCCGTTGCCCCGAGTGAATCTCCACCCCGTCTCTCCTACTTCCTCATTCTTCACTTCTACGGGTGCTGCTGCATGCCCTCAGCCTTTGAGCTTTTTGCTCTCCTACTTTTAAGGCTTGCCAGGTTCTGGGAAATGGAGGGTCTGGAATGCTTTCTGGTGACAACATGTCAGCCAGGTGTTGCTCTGGCTCTCCCATGATTTCCCAACTGTTTCCCTCACCTTCCTCTGAGCTGCGACCTCCCTCAAAACCCTGTTGTAAATCTATACTGTCTTCCTCTTCCTCCTCCCTGGAAGGGTCAGGCTGGGGAGGCAGTCTCCACCATTCCTCCTCTGCCCAGTCCCTGACAATACTATAGGGTAGAACATATATGACCACCACTGTTGGCTTATAAAGATTCTGATCCCCAATGTTTTTGTGTGGGTGGAGTATGTCCTCAAAGTGTCTTGCTTGTTGGGATGAGGAGCAGAGAGGGGGTGGTGTGAGCATGTGTAGGAAGTGAGAGAAGGTAAAAAATGCATTCATTGTTCCGCCCACTTTTGCCTTTGGCATCACCCAATACAGTGGTACCTCGGGTTAAGTACTTAATTCGTTCCGGAGGTCTGTTCTTAACCTGAAGCGTACTTAACCTGAAGCATCACTTTAGCTAATGGGACCTCCTGCTGCCGCTGCACCGCCAGAGCACGATTTCTGTTCTTAGCAGAGTTCTTAACCTGAAGTGTACTTAACCTGAAGCGTACTTAACCCGAGGTACCACTGTACTGGTATGTCTCCCTAGGATGGCTGCCCAGAAGGGAATGTTGGTTTTTGACTTAGGAAGCTTCCCCAGCCCTGACCTAATGGTAAGGCCAATCCTATATGATCACCTCCACACACAGACACATCATTTTGGAGAAAGGAGGGAGCAAAAGATCACTTCCCTGCAAAAAAAAGAAAGGGCTAATATTTGCATGGTGCTCTCTGCCTCCGGAGATTAAAGGCAGCTAGAGGGAAATATCTTTGTCCAAACTTCACATAGGTAGTGAAGGGTCTGGGGATCATTCTGATCACCTGGTATTTTTTCCCAAGGGCGTCGTTTTCACTCTATACATGAGAAACACTAAAGGGATGAAGCAGGGGCAAATGTGGGTGTGCATTTGATCCCAAGAATTCCCTACCCTTGCTTCAAGTGAAAAACATCATTGCTGAATCTAGTTTAAGAGTGCTTCAGAGTCATCTTGTTTCTGTTTCACCAGTTTCCAAGCAGCCTTAGCAAAGCATTCGAGTCAAGGGACAAACTTTCTTATTTCATTACATACTCTTTGCAGCAGTAAGTGTTCAGTAAACAGTGGCCGATCCTTTTGGCATGGGGCCGACAAGGCAAATGACTGCATATCCCCCGAGCGACCATACACTCTGTGTCACCCTGAAGATACCTGGTGAATCCTGCACAACCAGAAGAGGACAAAAACTGATCAGTCTGAAAAAGAAAGAGGCACTTCAAACAGGAACTAGTCATAGAATCATAGAATTGTAGAGTTGGAAAGGATCCCAAGGGTCATCTAGTTCAACTCCTGTGGTGCAGGAATCTCAGCTGAAGCATCCCTGACAGATAGCCATCCAACCTCTGCTTTAAAAACTCCAAGGAAGGAGAGTCCACAACCTCCCGAGGGGGTCTGTTGAACTGTCAAACAGTCCTTTCTTGTAACTTGAAGCCGTTGGTTCAAGTCCTACCCTCAACAGCAGGAAACAATCTGGTTTCCTCTTCCATCATTTCTCTAGTCCATCATTTCTCTAGCAAACTTGCAGAGGATTTCATTCTCTTCCCCCCTAGCCTGCCATAAAGTCTCCTAGGGAACAAAGGGTGGAAAAGTAAATGTTGTCCTCCACTGGGCTTCTCTGTTCAAGTTCTTTATATTTCTGGCTACCTGTATTGGATTTAATTTATAGTCCAACTAGCTGACCCGGCCACGCCTTGCTGTGGCTGATTTGGTGAAATGCAAAAGTAAGATACAGTATGAAAGAGAAAGCGTATGTTTACTTACACCTTATCTCGTTGAAGTTCAGTCTATGTGTTCTCTGTTTGCCCCTCCCATTTTTGTCTTCGTTTCTACAACTGTTTATTACTACTATTTAGTCTATGAGGTTCTTTGTTCTGATTTTGTCAATGGCCTTCTTTGATGTTGTTGACGTGTAGTGGTGGGCTGTATGTTTGTTTTTATAGGAGCACGTTTGTATCTGTGGAAGGTGTGGTATCTGGCCCGAAATGTGAGTAGCGGTGTTGTCGTCCGGCCTCTATCTACAGCCGGTTGAGGTAGCGTCGCAAACCGCGAAAATGGCGATTCCTCCCGGCGTGGTTCTATACCCACCGGCGGAGCCAGCAGTAGTATTTGTGGGCGGTTTGTCTGTCGATTAGATGGTGGTAGTGATGTCGGGAAAGGAGGAGGAGGGGCCAGAAACAGATGTGTTGTGCTGTGCTGTTTAACGTCCACTGGAGGGCACTATTTTTTGCACAAAAATCACATTTTTACCTAGGAAAGGTGTGGTGTTTGTGCAATGTAAGTACATATGATCACTCCCATATGGACATGGAACGTTGTGTCCAAATTTGAACGGAATCGATCAAGGGGTTACGGAGAAAGGCGATTGTTAACAAACATCCAACTTGAACGATTATATATATATATATATATATATATATATATATATATGATTCCCCACAGCTCCAGCAAGCACAGTCAATGGTGAGGGGTGATGAGAGTCACAACTCAGCAACGTTTGGAGGGCCAAAGGTTCCCCAAACCTGCTGTACAGCACAGACTGATGGATGTCAATATTAAGCTACAACAAAAAAATTATCGACCCTGCTCCCTGTCACATGGGGTTATTGTCCATTCTTCTGCACACCATGGAGAATGCTCAGAAATATCCAGCAGCCTGTAAATCATATCAACAGCACAGGCTCTCTGACATCTTTACTCTCCCACAAACATTATTTTAATTTGTTTCCATTAAGTTTCCACATGGCCTACCTGGAGCAACCATGAGTTCTATAAATAGCATCAAGGACAAGGCACAAAATATCTTCATGGCAAAGTGCTGACTCTGGTATCACTATAAGAAAAGAGAAAGCAATGCCATGAAGGGGTTAATACAAGCTGGCTGATTGTAAGCATGCTGGGCTTTGAGCTAAGGATAGCAAGCCTGTGGCTGGATTGCAACTCCTATCAGCCCTGACCAATGTAGTGGATCTATATAATAAGTCTCTTCAAGGAATACATGTACTTGCTTCACAATCATAAATCAATAAATCCATAAATAAATGTATCTTAATCCCTGGCTGATGTTCATATTTAGTTAACTTCCATCAGAATTCTAGAATTACACCATTAAAGGACTCTTATCCCTACAATTTTGATGGAGTTGTCAAGAGCATCTATCAGTTCCAAACTAACAAGGACATGAAGATAAAGATGATTAAAGATAAAATATGATTCTACAGGTACTTACCAAGAAGTTTGAACACTATGTCACCTTCCAGCCCAGATAGCTTGCTTATATTCTTTGTCTTCACTTATATTCACATGTCCAATTAGACACATCCTACCCTTTCAGGACAGATTGTATTGAACCCACAAAAATGATCAATTTAGGTTAATAAATTGGGGATTTAACTTTGTGGAGGGATGGAGATGTAATGTTTATCCATGTTCTTGGGCCAGCTTGTACCCATGTCCTTCCTGCTCATCTCCTTATGTTCAGTTTATTCAAATAAAGGAACACCCCTGATTTTCTTCTGTGTACGCAAGGTACCAAGAGTGGGAGGGGAAATGAGACAATTGCTACCACTTGAGAGAGAGCCAGTGTGGTGTAGTGGTTAGAGCAGTAGACTTGTAATCTGGTGAACCAGGTTCGTGTCTCCGCTCCTCCACATGCAGCTGCTGGGTGACATTGGGCTAGTCACACTTCTTTGAAGTCTCTCAGCCCCACTCACCTCACAGAGTGCTTGTTGTGGGGGAGGAAGGGAAAGGAGAATGTGAGCCAAACTCCTCTTCTTCTTGCGTGCCAAGGCCTCGTGCCCCACAGTTCCCTGTTGATTAAAAAACACACAGACACGAGTATTTAGGATTATGGGCTAAAACAGGCCACAACTTTATTGATTACAGATGTGAACAGTTTGGCTTAGGCATTGGGTGAAACCAGGCTATATATTGACTCCCGCCCGTCTGCAGGGAGTTGAACTAAGGGTAAACTACCAGAAGGGCGAGCCCTATGACTTACATCAAATAGGGGTATCCCGATGGGTCCCCGTTGGGGTCATGGCATGGCCCTAGCTTAGAAACGGTACAACCCAATGGCACAGGGAAATAAAAAGGGAAGAAGCAACAGGTGGCAGAGAGCAGAGTAACTGATTATATAGGACAAAGAAAACCCAGACCAGGCAGCCGCAAGCGGCAAGTAAGGATCAGTGGATCCCCCAAGCCAGATCACCGTGAGGGTCCTGATGCCCAGCCAAAACACTGCCCATTGTGAAAGGTGAATGGTCTTGTCTCCACCTACACATGTCAGGGACTATAAAGCTTACACAGAAGGAAGATTTATTTGTGTCCTGAATACTTGTTTTACTTGGAGCAGGAACTGGCAAGCCACTCCAGTATCCCTGCCAAGAAAACCCCATGGACAAAGACAACAGGCATATAAAAGTTATGAGTGCCTGGCGTGCTCTGGTCCATGGGGTCACGAAGAGTCGGACATGACTAAACGACTAAACAACAACAAAAATACTTGTTTTCTGCCTTATTGTGAACCCCCCTTACTAGAAAATACCAGTCCAACATCCTGTTTTCACAGTGGACAACCAGGTCCCCATGGGAAGCCCACAACTCAGACTTTAGCACAGTGGCACTATCCCACTTTGTGGTTTCCAGATGTATGCTGACTCTGATCATGGAGGCAGAGTATAGCCATCGTGATTAGTAGCTACTGACATCCGTATCCTTCATGAGATTGTCTAATTCAATATGAGCTGAAGAAATTAACAGATTGAAGAATGGGGATCCAGCTTACAAAATGATTTACAATAGGGAGGTTCTCCACTCAGGCAGGAAGAACCAGTTGCACAAATATAAGATGGGGGACACCTGGGTGAAAAGGATCTAGGAATAACTTTCTGATGGTAAGAGCTGTTAGACAGTGGGACGGATTCCCTCGGAAGGTTGTGGATTCTTCTTCATCGGAAGTATTCAAGCAGAGGTTGGACGGCCATCTCTCATGGATGCTTTAGTTGAGATTCCTGCACTGCAGGGGGTTGGACTAGATGACCCTCAGGGTGCCTTCCAACTCTACCGTTCTATGATTTTATTATTCTAATCCTCTCTTAAAAACATCCAAGTTGGCCAGTTGTGAGTTTAATGTACTGTACAGAGTTTCCTCTCTTTCGCTCACTATGTCTTCTTGAGCAGCAACATGCGAACAGTTCTGACTGTCCCTCTTAATGTATCCGGACTGTTAAAACACTGGACCTACTTGTCCTTATGGAACCTTATAAGGAGGTGGGACATTCAGTCCTTTAAATCTCAGAGAACATTCACAGTGCTCTGCCTCATTTGTGACCTGCTGCTGTCCATCTTCATCTCCTGGTTGACCGTCAACCATAAAAGATGAGCTGCCTTTTTGCTGTTGTTATTTCATGGGCACTTGTAAGTGCCAATAAATCACAGGTGCATATAACATGAGTCAGGAATTCATGGCATTCTGCATATTTGAGCCCCAAAATGGCTTACAAAGGAGGAAACGCATACATGATACAAAATTCAAAGAAAATTGAAAGCATGATTGCATAATAAAACATTAGAGCAGCAATCACTGGACAATGGCCCCCTGAGTTTAAAAGTGTTTTAACCTGAATGTCTGAAACTTAGCAGGGACGGTGATTGTCTGATTTCTAAAAGGAGGGTATTCCAAGAACTGAACCCTCGATACAGAAGGCAGGATTCTCTATTGACAAATGGAAGGGAATTCCATAAAATTGTTCCCACAATACCGAATTGCGTGCCCCCGGTGAATAGGAACCATGTGTTTGAGCCATGGGGGACCACTAACAGTGACTCCAGCAAAGACCTCAGTGATCCGTGACTGTTACGGTATCCTAGACCCAAATTCTTAAAGAAATGGGAGTGCCTGATCACCTCATCTGTCTCCTAAATCTCTATGTGGGACAAGAAGCTACAGTTAGAACTGGATATGGAGTAAATGGTTGGTTCAAAATTGGGAAAGGAGTAAGACAATACTGTATATTGTCTCCATGCTTACAACAACAGACCCAAATGGTTCGGGGCCTTGTAGATCAATATAAGAAACTTGAACCAAGAGCATATGAGCAGGCTGTGCAAACATTTCAGTTTGCTTTACCGTAGTAATATGCTGGCAACAGTTTGTCCCCATCAACAGCCTAGCCACAATGTTTTGCCCCAGATGGGGCTCTGCAATGGATAGCATTCATGTCATGGATTTCCAGTTCAGTGAACTCTGGCCTTGTTTGCAACTTAGTGTGCCCACTATGTCTGCTTGAGCAGGCACATGCCAACAGTTCCGGCTGTCGTTCTTACTGTATCGGACCATTAACACATCGGGCTTTCATATCATTGGGCCACAGGTCCCCATTGCTGACCTAGATAGGAGAAACTGATTTGCAGCTTCTAGTCAGTGCAGGAGTACATTGAAACCATAGTGTCATTCCTGTGGCTCTTACGATCAGACAGTTGCAACCCCTCTCTTATATATTTAAACAATTTTTATAGCACTTAACTACAATCTTCGTAGCTGTTTAGTCTGTCCCCATCAATAGTCTTTTTGCACCAGATGGAGATCTGTGATAGATAGCATGCTTGGCATGGATGTTCAGTTGTCGGTTTAATGTACTGTACATAATTTCCTCTGTTTTGCCCACTGTGTCTTATTAAGCAGTAACACACCAACAGTTCTGGTTGTCATACTAACTGCACCAGGATTTTTAGAATGCAGGGCTTACGTGTCCTTGTATCACAGAGCAGGGAAAGGGCGGTGCAGTCTTTCATAACACAGAGAACCTTCACAGTGCTCTGCCTCAGTTTTGTCTGGCTGCTGTCCAGCTTGATCTCCTGGTCAGGATTCAGCCATGAGGAAGGCCTGCATTTTAGCTCTTGTTATTTCATGGGTGCTTTTGTGTTCTGCGATTAAGGCATGCATCGAAAATTGAAAAAATCATTTTAAAATGATGTAACTATAGGATGCTAAGAAGAAGTTGGAGGCCATTTAGAAGTGGGATGACAATGTGTCTTCTATGTACAGGATGCATCCTCTAAAGTGATATCACCTAGCTTTTTGCAGTCTTGCAAATAATAATAATAATAATAATAATAATAATAATAATAATACTCACATATAATAATGTTCAAGTGTCCCTGCGTCCACTGTGTGTCAGCGGAACTGCACGAGTGCGCATGTCCCACAGGGACGCATGGATTGGAGAGCTCTACTTCCCCCCCTCAACGGGGATGCAGGCATTGGAGCGGCCGGAGAGGGGGGCGTGTCCGGGAGGCAGCGGCGGCGCACGCACGTTGTCAGTTGCGACAGCGCCACCGCCTCGCACGGATGTCTCCCTTGCTGGCCCGTCTCTCCAGCCTGTCAGCTGCAGTCAGCCGCCAGCCTCTGCCGCCGCCTCCTGCCGCCTCCTCCTCCTCTAGCGCCCGTTAATGTAACGGGCTACCTTCAACTAGTAATAATAATAATATTTTCCCAGTCACTCTGGGCAGCTCCCAAAAGAAGAAGAAGAAGAAGAAGAAGAAGAAGAAGAAGAAGAAGAAGTGATCAAACGTCAAACATTAAAAGCTTCCCTAAACAGGGTTGCCTTCAGATGTCTTCTAAAAGTCAGATAGTTTTTTATTTCCTTGACATCTGATGGAAGGGCATTCCACAGGGTGGGCACCACTACCGAGAAGGCCCTCTGCCTGGTTCCCTGTAGCTTCACTTCTCACAGTGAGGGAACCACCAGATGGGCAGGGTATAAATAATATATCATCATCATCATCACCATCATCATCATTATTAGGCTCTCGGAGCTGGACCTCAGTGTCAGGGCTGAGCTATGGGGGTGGAGATGCTCCTTCAGGTATCAGTGGATTTGATTCCACTTTCAAGGAGACATTCACATGCCCATTCATTTGTTTTCCTCATGTAGTACCAGTGCATGATGGGGACAGAGGGGAACATCCCATTGGCCTTTCACCTTCCTCTATGTCTGCACCTTTTCACATGCTGAAGGTTGAAGGTCTGGTACAGGGATTGTGTTCTACTTAAGGCTCCTCATGCAATGAAGGACTGTGATGCTTTTAGTCTGCTGAGGCCAACCTGTGAGTGAGAGAGGGGGGCTCAATTCTGCTGTGGTTTTGTGCACCTGTTCTGTGGTGGGAATAGGTGTACACAGCCAAGGCAAGCAGGCCTGGCTTTTGAAGGCTAAGGAAGATGCTTCTCTCATCTGCTTGAAAAACACAGGATTCTTTCTCACTTCCCCATCTGCCTACGCTCCGTAATTCCCTAAGTGCTGAGCATACAACCGACAATGCCCCTTGTGGTGTGGCACCACGTGGTTGTCAGATACTTTGGAATCACATGCAAGAGATTTAGACAGGTGGGTAGGAAAATCCACCTGTCAATCATGTGTTGGCATAATGCGATTAACAGGTGAGCTGTCTCCTTCTCTCCCACCTGCCAAAGTTGGCCGAGAAGCCCCAGAGCCCAGATAGTTGCCTGTCCCGCAGACAGACTGTACAAACATGTACAATGCCAACATGCATGAAGCATGTGAAGATAGTTGAAGGCAATTATGAATTTTGTTGGCCAACTCCACTGGATTCTTTTTGCTATCACAGGAAAAATGAGAAAAAAACTCAGCAGCCAAGAGTGTATTGGGGGGGGGGGGGATGTGTAAAGTTCTAGGTTGCGTGGGAAACAGTGTCACGGCACCATGTGTTGTCTACAACTATTTATGCTGCAAAGAGTAAGTCCAAAAGCAACTGGAAACTGGGAAAGCTCAGTAACTGAACTCTATATTCAAGTTCTGTTTGTTGGCACGGCCTCTTTCCAGATTTGGTCCTCATTAATATGTTGCTGGATGAGCATTTTTTTAAAAAATGTATTTTGTATTGGTGTTTAACTTTATTTCTTGTTTTACATAATTCGATTTTGTGTTGTATTTTAATTTGATCAAGTTGCTTGGAGACCTTTTCTTGTAAAAAGCAATTGATAGATGAAATCAAAAAAGAGCACTCTTAAACCTCCCCACCCAGAAAGGTTCCTTATAAGATTCTACATCCTTGGCCTTCTTGGTTGTCATCCTCTGTAGACATTCCAGCTTGTCAACATCCTTCTTAAATTGTGGTGCCCAGAATTGGACACAGAATTCCAGGTGTGGTCTGCAAGGCAGAATACTGTGGCATTATCACTTCACTTGATCTGGACACTAGAGTTTTGTTGATGCAGCCTAGAATAGCATCACACTGTTGTCTTATGCTAAGCTTGTGGTCCAGTAATACCCCTAGATCCTTTTCACACGTGCTACTAGTAAGCCAGGTGTCCTCCATCTTATATTTGTGCATCTGGTTCTTCCATTGATTCATAATTGTATATAGAGAATAAATGCAATTACTGCTGGATGATATATGAAACAGCTAGAGAAAAATCTCCGTATCAAAATTTCTATATCATTATTACTAGTTTTTGAACAATGTTCCTTTTTCTTTTCACAGAATTTGCTGGTACAGTGGTACCTCGTGTTACGGACGGGATCCGTTCCGGAGGCACGTCCATAACGTGAAATGCCTGCAACTTGAAGAGCTGCGTCTGCGCAGGCATGTGGCACAATTTGGCACTTCTGTGCATGCGCAAAGCACGATTTAGCGCTTCTGCGCATGCACGAGTGGTGAAACCTGGAAGTAACCCATTCCAGTACTTCCGGGTTGCCATGGGACGTAACGCGAAAAGACGCAGCATGAAGCGGACGCAACAGGAGGTATGACTGTACTTAAGACTGGTGTGCTATACCATGATAGAAGGAAGCCTTTTTTGGAACTAAGTGGGATATTGCTGGAGAAAAAGTATAGAAATTATAAAATTGAAATCTGCGTGAGAAGGGCTAGGCAAGTGAATGCTCTGTTTGCAAGAGAAACATGGGAGAAGGATGGTATAATATGACGGTATGAGGACAAAGGAAGGAGGGAAAGATAAGAAAGTTGCTATGCCTTGTGATTAAAACAGCAGAAGCCAGTAGAAGGGAGGACGGCCATTTACACTTGCCCATTTTTGGTCCCTTTGGTTTGCAGTTCTATATTAATAAAAAATAACATTTACTGCACCACTTGTCTCATAAGTCATCTTTGTGGCTGTGGTCAGAAATCTTCTTCTTTGGTGATCACTCATGGCCGAGTAAGATTTTCTTCCATAAACATGGTTTTAACAACAAGCCTGTAAGTGACTGTGGAGGCCAATTCTGGACCCACACATCCTTCCACAGTGGGGACATAGGATTCCGGGTGGGAGTTGATCATGGTGAGGGTTTGCCAAGCATGCCTTCCACTTAGCACGTTTCTCCCTTGCGTCCTGAGTTCGAGTGTCTTCAAAGCCCATGGCACCTTTGGTAAAGGCTGTTCTCCAATTGGAGCGCTCACAGGCCAGTGTTTCCCAATTGTTGGTGTTTATTCTACATTTTTAAAGGTTTGCCTTGAGAGAGTCTTTAAACCTCTTTTGTTGACCACGGGCATTATGCTTTCCATTTTTAAGTTCGGAAGAGTAGTTGGTTTGGAAAACAATAACCAGGCATCCGCACATGATCAGTCCAATGAAGTTGATGTTGAAGAATCATTGCTTCAACACTGGTGATCTTTGCTTCTTCCAGTACACTTGTATTAGTTTGCCTGTCTTCCCAAGTGATAGGTAAAATTTTTCGGAGACACCGTTGATGGAATCTTTTGAGGAGTTGGAGATGGCGTTTATAAGTGCTCCATGTTTCACAAGCATACAATAAGGTTGGTAGTACAATAGCTTTGTGAACCTGTGAATATTGACCCATTGATCCCAGTCTTTCATGAGATGAATCAATCATTAATTTACAGGGCTATATTAAGGCTCTCCAGAAGTCAGGGGCAGAACCAAATGGTCCAGGAAATATTGCAAATTGGTACAATTATATCTGTGTTCAAAGGAGCATAACCAAATGAATAAAAACAAACAAAAAACAGCCAACATAAGAAGTTATTCCAGATGCGAAGGTGACCTTTCACTGGTTCTTTGTAAGGAGGTAAGTTAAATCAATACTCTTCAGGCTTTGTCAGCAGCTTGGACTTTTGATGGTATATTCGGAATTTGTACTGTAAAGAATTACAGATCAGAATGCAATCGATCTGTATGAGGACCTGTATGTAAATGCACTGTAACAGGCATAGTTAAGTGTGGGTGGTGTTCAATGCTAGTCCTGCTCAGGAATAGACCCAGAGTGGGCTGGGGGGACCTGGCCAGATGGGCGGGGTACAAATAATAAATTATTATTATTATATAGTTAATGGGCACGACTAACTTAGGTTCGTTAACAAAAAAGAGTCTACTTTGAGTAGGAGTAAGCTGAATACAACCCTCAATATTTTATGACAAAGATATGTGTAGATTTATCTCAGTGCACACATTTCTAAACAGATGTTATCACATCATAAAATATGCTTTTTGCTTCATTTATTGAGCAAAATACAAATCATTCATTCATTCATTCATTCATTCATTCATTTATTCATTCATTCATTCGTCCAACATAGTTTGTACATCACTTAATCATAAAACCCCCTCTAAGTAGTTAAAATTATTGAAAACAGAGTTAAAACAAGTTAAGCTTTCTCTCTATGTAAAATAAACAGTTAAATAAATGTACATATTGAAATAAATGTCAATGTGATACATATTAGGCTGGAGTATATTAATTTGGTCAGTTCATTTAAAAACATTGATCAAAAGAAATCAACTTCCCTTTCCTAGAAACAATGAGCAAAAATATAATAGAGTTTAGAAAATTGTTTAAGATTGCAATCCTCTTCTGATTTATTTGGGCATAAGGCTCACTGAACACATTAGAAATTTTATCCAGTGTAGATAATGAGAGAATTGCTCTAAGTCCACACTGGGCTGCTTGCATTGGCAAACTTCTAAAAAGAAATTTCCATTGTTTTGATGGAAAGGTTGTGCCTCTTCAGAGCTAACTTTAATATACTAAACACACATACACACCATATACATGCATATTAACTTGCAATTTCCATGGAACTTGCTCTCAAGTGTTTGGCATGACAGGTGTGAATTGTTTGGATCTGTACTAGGTTGTGATTTACATGTCTTGGAGCCATATTCAATTAACTCAACACGCTAGCAGAAGCCAAAGGATTCCCTCTAGAGCTATGGGTCTTCCCACCACTCCTCACCCCTTCTTGGGAGGGCTGGGAGAACCTCCAGAACAGCACATGGAGCTAGGAGAAGGGAGATTATTCAGTTGGGCAAACAAAAAACAGAAAAGATGTGTTGAATACAGCTCTTGGTATCTTTTCTCTCTTCCAGTGACTTCGAGATATCGGACAACTTTTGCCATGGAAAAAGCTCACGGCTTTCTTTTTGTTCTTCTCTTCTTGGGAACCATGAGAGAGTCAAGTAAGATCTGTTTAAAGAAGACAGCAGAATGATGTGGGAGAAAATCCCCTTGGGAAGTTTAGTACAGCTCAAAACAATTCCCAGTTAGTCAGACTGTTAATTCAGTGATGCATTCAAAGACAGATTCCAAAAGATGAGATGAGAGGATAGCCATTGTGTGTGTGTGTGTGTGTGTGTGTGTGTGTGTGTGTGTGTGTGTGTGTGTGGAGTGTCATCTGGGCCATTTCATCCTGTAGCCAAGCACTTCTGCTACTTTCTGTCACCCTAGCAGCTCACTGTCTCTTCCTCCAAGCAGCTGCACCTGTTGCCATAATAATATTAATAATAATAATAATAATAATAATAATTTATTTGTATCCCACCCTCCCCAACAGAGGCTGGGCTCAGAGCAGCTAAAATAAAAAACGAACACAATATGCATAAAAACAGACATAAATTAATTAAAATACATCTTAAAATTAATTCAGACAAGTTAAACCCAGCTTAGGGAGCTGGGTATGTTTAGACTGGAGAAGAGAAGTTTAAGGGGTGATATGATAGCCATGTTCAAATATATAAAAGGATGTCATATAGAGGAGGGAGAAAAGTTGTTTTCTGCTGCTCCTGAGAAGAGGACACGAGCAATGGATTCAAACTACAAGAAAGAAGATTCCACCTAAACATTAGGAAGAACTTCCTGACAGTAAGAGCTGTTCGACAGTGGAATTTGCTGCCAAGGAGTGTGGTGGAGTCTCCTTCTTTGGAGGTCTTTAAGCCACCTGTCAGGAATGCTCTGATGGTGTTTCCTGCTTGGCAGGGGGTTGGACTGGATGGCCCTTGTGGTCTCTTCCAACTCTATGATTCTAAAATCTGGGCAGGTGGCAATTATCAGGTTGGAATTGTGGGAGGTTAATACTTGCCAGGACCAACTGTTTCCACTGATCATACAAGGACCTGTGAGCAAGTTGGGGGCCTCCTTCGGGCTTGTTTTATACAAAGGAAAGTAAGTCAAACTGCATCCTGCCCAAAGACCTGGCGGAACAGCTCCATTTTGCAGGCCCTACGGTAAGATGTCAAATCCTGCAGGGCCCTGGTCTCTTGTGGGAGAGCGTTCCACCAGGCTGCGGTCATAGCTGAAAAGGCCCTGGCTCTAGTCGAGGCCAGTCTAATTTCCCTGGGGCCCGGGATCTTCAAGGTGTTGTTGTTAGCTGACCGTAAGGTCCTCCATGGGGCATACCAGAAGAGGTGGTCCCGGAGGTACAAGGGTCCTAGGCCGTATAGGGCTTTAAAGGTTAAAACCAGCACCTTAAACCTGATTCTGTACTCCACCGGGAGCCAGTGCAGCTCGTATAGCACTGGGTGAATGTGATCCCGCGGCAGGGACCCCCGAAAGGAGTCTCGCCCAGCATTCTGCACCCGCTGGAGTTTCTGGGTCAGTTTCAAGGGCAGCCCCGCGTAGAGTGAGCCTTACAACAATCAACTCTCTGCCACTGCTGAAAACAGCATGCTGAACCAGACTTCGTCCGATCCATGCTCTCATGAACTACCATTCACATATTTAAAGAGCCTGCCACAGGACACCTGCCTCCCCTGAAAAAAAATATCATGCAAGTTAGGTCCATTCACAGCATATATTAAAAGAAACACAATACTACTTTAAAGTCACAGAATCATAGAATCATAGAGTTGGAAGAGATACAAGGGCCATCCAGTCCAACCCCCTGCCAAGCAGGAAACACCATCAAAGCATTCCTGACAGGTGGCTGTCAAGCCTCTGCTTAAAGACCTCCAAAGAAGGAGACTCCACCACACTCCTTGGCAGCAAATTCCACTGTTGAACAGCTCTTACTGTCAGGAAGTTCTTTCTAATGTTTAGGTGGAATCTTCTTTCTTGTAGTTTGAATCCATTGCTCCGTGTCCGCTTCTCTGGAGCAGCAGAAAACAACCTTTCTCCCTCCTCTATATGACATCCTTTTATATATTTGAACATGGCTATCATATCACCCCTTAACCTTCTCTTCTCCAGGCTAAACATACCCAGCTCCCTAAGCCGTTCCAAATAAGGCATCGTTTCCAGGCCTTTGACCATTTTGGCTGCCCTCCTCTGGACACGTCATGACCCCCCCCCCCAAGAATTGTGGGAGCTGCATTACGTCAAATGAGTGGAGAGTTGCTAGGAAAGATCTTGAAAGGAAAGGTCTTGAAAGATCTACATTGGCTCCCAGTACGTTTCCGAGCACAATTCAAAGTGTTGGTCTTGACCTTTAAAGCCCTAATCGGCCTCGGTCCTGAATACCTGAAGGAGCGTCTCCACCCCCATCGTTCTGCCCAGACACTGAGGTGCAGTGCCAAGGGCCTTCTGGCAGTTCCTTCACTGCGAGAAGCCAAGTTACAGGGAACCAGGCAGAGGGCCTTCTCAGTAGTGACACCCGCCCTGTGGAACGCCCTCCCACCAGATGTCAAAGAGAACAACAACTACCAGACTTTTAGAAGACATCTGAAGGCAGCCCTGTTTAGGGAGGCTTTTAATGTATAATAGATTACTGCATTTTAATGTTCTGTTCGAAGCTGCCCAGAGTGGCTGGGGAAACCCAGCCAGATGGGCGGGGTATAAATAAAAAATTATTATTATTATTATTATTATTATTATTATTATTATTATTATTATTATAGGATATCCCCTGTTCCCCTCACAGAGCTACCATTGCACCACACCCTTAAAGAAGCCATAACTGATTAAAAAGGTTATATTTATTTAAATATGACAACACAGAGGATTTACAAACAACCTCGGGTTAAGTACGCTTCAGGTTAAGAACTCCGCTAAGAACAGAAATTGTGCTATGGTGGCGCAGCGGCAGCAGGAGGTCCCATTAGATAAAGTGGTACTTCAGGTTAAGTACGCTTCAGGTTAAGAACGGACCTCTGGAACGAATTAAGTACTTAACCTGAGGTACCACTGTATTGACATAATTAGGAAAACCAAAATATAGCCTATGCAGAGAATTTATTTAAGGTGAGATTGGGTCCCTCCCTACTTCTTCGCATGGTCCTGCAAGAGAAGATCCAAACAAATTCTTCCTCATTGGTATGGGAACTTCGAGTATGTGAAACTGATAAGCTTGCCATAGGAGTACAGAACCAAAAAAACACGGAATTGATTTCAGGATTCATTTTTCTTGGGAGGTGTCATCTCCTGTCCATCATGCTGGATACCCCTCACCTTGAAACAGTCCCACAAAATCCACTCAGGACCTAACACCCAGACAGTGTTGGATGACAAAGAGTGCCCTAAGTCCAATAATGCCACAGGTATATAATAATAATAATAATAATAATAATAATAATAATAATAATAATAATAATTTTTTATTTGTATCCCACCCATCTGACTGCGTCTCCTCACTTGACTTTCCTGCCAAGACTGAAAGCCAAACAATCAAATTAAAAACAGCTCTTCAAAAATGGGACTCCCAGCAGTAGAGAGCAGGTGAAAAAGAGGAGTCACTAGGGCTCCCCCCCCAAAAAAATAATCCTACTCATCCCCCAAACATGCAAGTAGCAAAGTCCATGCCACAAATAGAGGGAAGGAATTGCAAAGAGAAGAGTGGAGTGTTTGGGGTGGAGCCAGCTTATAAAGCCTGGCTTCTTCCCCATCCGGATTGACCTGTCAGCTCACCTGACCCTTCCCCAACTCCTCCGCAGGGCTAAACCATTTTGAGTCTTCTTCCCAGGGGAGTTGAGATGTGGCAAATCCACTTGCGCTCAAGGGTGGGAGTGGCACTCACAGAGCGGCTTAACAGTCAGTTCCTCTTTCCAACAAACTCTGGTAATGGTAGCTCTGTGAGGGGAAATGAAATCCTTTTCTTCCGCCCAATTAATTTTTATTGATTTAAAAAAATAATAATTAACAAATGAATGCCCAGTTAATTTGAATTTAACATAAAATCCTATGCAAGTGTATTCAACAGTAAACCCCACCAAGTTCTCTTATAAAGAGATGGGAATGTGACATTGCTCTAAACAATGAGGGAGGAACGGGGGTGCAGAGGGAGCGGACCGCCCCTGGCACCACTATTCCAGTAGGGTGCCATTGCAGCGGCCCCCTGGACTTTTGCTGCGCACCCCACACACACCGGGTGCCACGCCCCCACAGGCGGCACACCACGCCCACAGAACACGCCCGACGCCCCTGCGGGTGGCATGCCACGCCATTGCAGGCGGCGCGCCATGCCCACAGAATGTGCGCCACGCCCCCCAGGTGCATGCCATGCTCCTGGGGCACCAGCCACACCCCCACCTGCTCTCTGCCCCCGGTAGCGGAGCATGCAGCTGGCTCTACAAAAGAAAAGAAGAAAGGTTATGTTACTACCCCACCGCAACTGCCTCACCTCCCCCCACCCCCTGCAAGCAGGGAGAATTTTAATAGGCAACTTTCAATCAGCCCTAAATAAAACCAAGGAGTAGCTAAACTATAAGCCTTATGTTTATATTTTAATGCAGACCCCCAGTTTAGAAACAAGTCTTAGAAAATTCACTAGTTTTTTTGAGGTATCATTTGCTCCCCTCAGATTTCCTCAAATGTCCAACCTGTTCCGGAAACTCAGCATTTGCTTGGAGGCATTGCTTTTAAAAATGTTTTTTTTTTTTTAAAGTAGTCATTATAGGAGATTCAAGAGGAATTGAATGAGAAAGTGTTCAGTTATTTGATTCTGGTATATTATGTTTCTTGTACAGGTTTCGTGTACAGTTATGCAACGCATAAATACATCGAACACAAAGAATGTGTAAAAAAGGGTGGCCGATGCTTCGGAAAAACTAGCTGTGATGAACAGTTTGTTTTCTTTGGATACTGTAAGAATGGAAGCAGTGGCATATGCTGTAAAAGGTAAATCCATAATATTGCAGGTTACATGGCAGAGTGGAGAGTATTATGGAAGTGAAATCAAAAATTTGTTGTTGTTTAGTCGTTTAGTCGTGTCCAATTCTTCGTGACCTCATGAACCAGAGCACGCCAGGCACTCCTGTCTTCCACTGACTCCCGCAGTTTGGTCAAACTCATGTTAGTAGCTTTGTGAACACTCTCCAACCATCTTGTCCTCTGTTGTGCCCTTCTCCTTGTGCCCTCAATCTTTTCCAACATCAGGGTCTTTTCCAGGGAGTCTTCTCTTCTCATGAGGTGGCCAAAGTATTGGAGCCTCAGCTTCAGGATCTGTCCTTCCAGTGAGCACTCAGGGCTGATTTCCTTCAGAATGGATAGGTTTGATCTTCTTGCAGTCCATGGGACTCTCAAGAGTCTCCTCCAGCACCATAATTCAAAAGCATCAATTATCCGGCGATCAGCCTTCTTTATGGTCCAGCTCTCACTTCCATACATTACTACTGGGAAAACCATAGCTTTAACTATATGGACCTTTGTCGGCAAGGTGATGTCTCTGCTTTTTAAGATGCTGTCTAGCTTTGTCATTGCTTTTCTCCCAAGAAGCAGGTGCCTTTTAATTTCGTGACTGCTGTCACCATCTGCAGTGATCATGGAACCCAAGAAAGTAAAATCTCTCACTGACTCCATTTCTTCCCCTTCTATTTGCCAGGAGGTGATGGGACCAGTGGCCATGATCTTAGTTGGTTTTTTTTATGTTGAGCTTCAGACCATATTTTGTGCTCCCCTCTTTCACTCTCATTAAAAGGTTCTTTAATTCCTCCTCACTTTCTGCCATCAAAGTTGTGTCATCTGCATATCTGAGGTTGTTGATATTTCTTCCAGCAATCTTAATTCCATTTTGGGATTCATTCAGTCCAGCCTTTCACATGCTGAATTCTGCATATATGTTAAATAAGCTGGGAGACAATATGCAGCGGTGTAACACTCCTTTCCCAGTTTTGAACCAATCAGTTGTTCCATATATCCAGCTCTAATGCCCACTGAGGCTCAACATGTTTTCTACCAAAGAAATCTCTGTGCCTCTGCTTTGACAATCTTTATGTGCTTAGTCCCTCAGCCTGCCTGGTACCACCCTCTGCACCCAACCTTGCCTTGCCTCACTTCACCTCAACACAAGGCATGGCAATGATATAGCAGGAGCCCATCTTGCTAGAGTAATTGGGTTTCCCTCCCCCTGAAAGTTTAAGGCAGCCTTTCCCGACCCAGTTTGCTCCAGATGTTTTGAACTACAATTCCCATCATCTCTGGCTATCGGCAATGCTGTCTGGGGCTCATGGAACTAGTAGTCCCAAGCATCTGAGGGGCATCAGGCTGGGGACCTCTCAGCTAGACTACAGTTAAATGTTCTATGTGGAGCAAGTACAAAACGTGGGAGAAAAGCACTGCACTGGCTGCTAGTGAGCTACTAAGGACAATTCCAGGTGTTAGTAGTGGCATGCCAAGTGGTAAATTGCTTGCGGCACAAGTACCTAACAGAATGCCTTCCCCAATAACAAAAAAAACTCAGTCCTCACAATTGAGAGCAGAGATCCTGCTGGAGGTGCCACTCTTGGGTGATGCCTAGTCGGTGTGATGGGGCCTTCCTACTGGAAATTCCCAATTTGTGGAATGCCCTCTCTGATGAGGTATGTCTACCTCCTTCATTATTAACTTTCATTATTAACTTATTTTAAAAAATCCAGTTTACTTAGGCATTTGAAGGCAGGAATATATACAACCCCATGCAATGGACATGATCAGTAAACTGCGCCCAAATTTCCAGAATGAATTTCAATACAGACAAATGTAAGGTGCACCTTTGTCCCTCGCCTGCTCGAGATCATCTGAGAGCCAGTGTGGTGTAGTAGTTAAGAGCGGTAGACTCGTAATCTGGTGAACCGGGTTCACTTCCCCGCTCCTCCACATGCAGCTGCTGGGTGACCTTGGACTAGTCACACTTCTCTGAAGTCTATCAGCCCCACTCACCTCACAGAGGGTTTGTTGTGGGGGAGGAAGGGAAAGGAGAATGTTAGCCACTTTGAGACTCCTTCAGGTAGTGATAAAGCGGGATATCAAATCCAAACTCTTCTTCTTATTCTTCTTCTAAGTTGGACGTGCCTGATATATATGTTTTAAAAAGGTTTTGGATATATTCAATCATTTTTATATTATTTTTAATTGCATTGCATTGTGTCTGTAGCCCTGGGTCCCTCTGAGAGGAAGAACTATCAATAATTTATCAAATAAATAAGTACTATCTTTTTTATCAAATAGATTAATAAATACCACCACCTTTTCACTTAATGTATTTTCTGTCTCTGCAGAGACCCAGAAGAGTACTGCAAATGGCGGGGAGGTGTGTGCACTCCTCATAGATGTCCTTCAGATAGTTCTTCCCTTCACAAGTGCGAGAAAAGGGTTCACTGCTGCAGAAAGTGAGTCGCAAAGCTTGACAGATAAAATGCAAAAAAAAAAAAAAAAAAAAGCAAAATCATCCAGATGAGTGCAAATCTTTAGTGGGTATTTGCAAAGGGTAAATTGCATAGCAGGAGGGGGTTGTAGGAGAGCAATGGTTGGCTGAGGGAATAGGTTCAGCTGCAATCTACACATCTTTTAAACCAATATCCTTGAAATGTTGTTGACCTGGTCTCAATGGGTGGGTTATCTCTTTATCTCCATGGTGCAGAACATCAGCGCAACAGCACTCTGAACATTTGCCATTCCCAGCAGCTGGTATTCAGAGGCATACTGCCTATGAAGTGGAAGTAGAACATAGCCATTGTGGCTAGTAGCCATTTATAGCTTTATCCTCCATTCATTTGTCTAAGCCTCATTTAAAGCCATTCAAGCTGGTGGTTGTCACTGCCTCTTGTGTAAAAAATCAGACCGCTGCTGGGATAGAATGCCGCAGAGGACTATCAGAGCTCAAGTGCCAGGCCAGTGAGATTGACCTCAAAGATGGGAGCAGATGTATGGAGACCACCAAGCCCTTTATCAAGGTTGGCGCTGTGGTCTAAACCATGAGCCTAGGGATTGCGGATCGGAAGGTCAGCAGTTCAAATCCCCATGACGGGGTGAGCTCCCATTGCTCGGTCCCTACTCCTGCCCACCTAGCAGTTCGAAAGCACGTCAAAGTGCAAGTAGATAAATAGGTACCGCTCCAGCGGGAAGGTAAACGGCGTTTCTGTGCGCTGCTCTGGTTCGCCAGAAGCGGCTTAGTCATGCTGGCCATATGACCAGGAAGCTGTCTGTGGACAAACGCTGGCTCCCTTGGCCAGTAAAGCAAGATGGGCGCCGCAACCCCAGAGTCGTCCGCGACTGGACCTAACGGTCAGGGGTACCTTTACCTTTACATTAAAGCCAGGGGCGCTTTCCCCCAAGCTGTGCGTGTGGCCAGAGGCAAAATTTCACGGAGGAATGGATGCAATTCTTACTTAATCACAGTGCTACATTTCACATCCATGCAAAGACTCGAGGTTGCCGCAAATCTCCTTTCCCACCTATTTGTCTGAAATTTGGTGGACTCGCCCCTCGCAAAAAGGGGCTACTGCGTTTTTGCACATTTCATCAAATTCATCCAAACAACTTTTAAAAAAACGCAACCCAAAACCCACCAATGGGTATTTATTAATTATTCCATTGTGGTCAGTAGGAGAGACATTTGAGGCTTCAGATGTTTAGGTAAGACAAGCTCTACTTCATATTTAAGATGTGTAGCCTGATGTTAGCCCAGGTAACTGAATCAAAGAGATCTGCTCTCTGAATGAAGGGACCCCTGCCCCACCAACATGTGCTTAGTTTTTCTATGTATAATGTGACAATATACAGCAATTGGTATGTTCTGATGATATGTGGCTAAGGAGCCATGTTTGATTAGGTGGCGTGACAGCTTTTTCAGAGCTAGGTCAAAGTTACCAGTTATTTCAGAGCAGTGGGTTTTTAAGGTTTTCCTCAGCATTTACTAGACTCACAAATTTCCATGTTTACTCTTTCAGGCGTCCAAAATAAAATCCAAAGCATTACTAATAGTAACTCTGAGCGTGTCGCAGCAAACATCCTTGAGAGCAGCAGAAGCAAGGAAATCAACAACTGTGTCTTTAAAGGGTCCACACAACCATCAGATATGTCGAAACAAAGAAATAAAATAAAAAAATTCCTTCCAGTAGCACCTTAGAGACCAACTAAGTTTGTTCTTGGTATGAGCTTTCGTGTGCATGCACACTTCTTCAGATACCAGCCTTTTGGGCTTCTGACCTTTAACCTTGGAAGGAACGAGCGATGAAACTTATCCCTTTGGTGTCTGACACCCAAAGCACTTTTATTTTTTCGTCTCTCCTTCCATAACTTAGATAGAATTGTGACCTTTGGGAAATGGGAACAAGTAGAACTATAGAAACTCAAATAACCAATTGCCCTCAACAGGCCCAGCTAGTGGGTGCCAAGTTTTGGCCTTGCACAAACCCACTTAAGCTAAATAATGTCAGCACTTTGCTGGAGGAATTGGAATAATCCCAGCTTTTTTATTCATATGTGGTTTTCTTTCCTTGGGTGCTTTCTTTCTGGGGGAAATTAAAAGCTGTTTCAGGAGGCTTATTTGATTATGAAGGAAGATATTTCTCTGGACCCTAAATTTTCATGATTGACATATTATCCTGTTTCTCCTAAAATAAGACGTAGCCATAAAATAAGCCGTAGCAGGATTTCTACACATTTGTGAAATATAAGCCATACCCTGAAAATAAGACATAGTGACGCGGCGCCTCTCCCTTAAGACGGCCTGGATAGGCGTGGCTATGCAGCGTACCAACGCAGAGCAGTTAAAATAAGACATTCCCCGAAAATAAGCCATACTGTGTTTTTTTGAGGGAAAAAATATATAATACGGTGTCTTATTTTAGGAGAAACACGGGTACAGAGAGGATGCCAATGGTATCTTGCGCAGACTTAATGACAACAGCAAAGCTTACCTTCAACAAATTTTGGAAAATAAATAAATAAATAAATAAATAAATGTGCCACTATTTGAGATCCGGCTCCCACAACTCTCGGATATGGTAATAATGGACAAATGACCAGCCACATGAGAAAAGAACAGGCAAAAAGCTCAGAACTTTTCACTTGACCTGGTACAACTTTTTTTACTTCTGCAATATCCAATGAACAGGAGCATAGACCTTCAGCAACGTATGGGGACCTTTGGAATGACAGTTTTGTTTAACATGGAGAAAAACATTCTGTAATCAAAATGCCACTGTCTCCAGTCTCAGCGCTTTGCATGGGAAGTGGAGTGATTTAAGACTGGTTGGTTTCACATTTTATGTCTTCCTTTTTTCTCTCTCCTGTATTACTATCAGAATTTTTTTACAAATTGTTTTAAACACGGAAAATCTGCGTGCTTCTGCTCACTTCATTTTCCATCCCCTATTTACTCAAATTAAGGGAGTTTCCATAATCAGCTTCATTTTGCTTAATTATTTTTTTTAATGCAGTGTTGGCTTTATTTTAAATGGCAAAATGTAGCATTTGGGGCACTCAAGTCTGCAGAGTGAATTAGGATTTTAGGAAGTCCCTGATCTAACTTGATGTGCCTTCTTAGGCATACAAAATTGTGCATATTAGGAAGAATTTACACTAAAATGCTGATGGATTGTCATGAGAGCTTTTTCCAAAACAACAACAAAACCCACCCCTCAAAATTACGTAGAAATATGAAGGACTGAATTTAAGACAAGGAAAGAATCCATGAGTGACATATTTGCACATGTCTGTTCGAAGAAAATTTAGGATGATAAGTATCCAGATGCTTGATATTGGTTTACTTGTTATGGGTCCAGGCCACCAAGGCAACAGATACAGAAGGCAGCACCAACAGAACCTCCCCCGCTAACAGGGTGGTTTAAATTTGGGGGAGTTTCTTCTATTGGGAATTCCAGATTCATTGCTGTGTTTCTCTTCTTTTGAAGATATTTGTGGAAGCCGCCCAGAGTGGCTGGGGAGACCCGGCCAGATGGGCGGGGTACAAATAATAAATTAAATTATTATTCTTATTCTTTGGGCCGTGGGTGGCACTGTGGTCTAAACTACTGAGCCGATCAGAAGGTCGGTGGTTCAAATCCCCATGACAGGGTGAGGTCCCTTTGCTCTGTCCCAGCTCCTGCCAACCTAGCAGTTTGAAAGCACTCCAATGCAAGTAAATAAATAAGTACCGCTGTGGCAGGAAGGTAAATGGTGTTTCTGTATGCTTTGGCTTCCGTCATGGAAGCAGTTTAGTTATGCTGGCCACACGACTCAGAAAGATGCCTGTGGACAAACGCCAGCTCCCTCGGCCTGAAAGTGAGATGAGCGCCGCAACCCCATAACCGCCTTTGATTGGACTTAACTGTCCAGGGGTCCTTTACCTTTTACCTTTATAATCTTATATTGTAAACCGCCCTGTGATCCTCGAATGAAGGACAGTGAATAAATTTGGCGGTTCAAATCCCCATGACAGGATAAGCTCCCGTTGCTCTGTCCCAGCTCCTGCCAACCTAGCAGTTCGAAAGCATGCCAGTGCAAGTAGATAAATAGATACCTGTTGTGGCAGGAAGGTAAACGATGTTTCCGTGTGCTCTAGTTTCTGTCACGGTGTTCTGTTGTGCCAGAAGCGGCTTAGTCCTGCTGGCCACATGACCTGGAAAGCTGTCTGCGGACAAACGCCGGCTCCCTTGGCCTGAAAGCAAGACGAGTGCTGCAACCCCATAGTCGCCTTTGACTGGACTTAACTGTCCGGGGTCCTTTACCTTTTTGCTTTCCCCCCTCTTCTTTCATGGTTATTTTGCTGTTTTATTGTATTGACTTTATCCTGTAAACGGATTTGTTTTCTTATTACGAAAGGCAGTCTCCAAATCTATTAATCCCACATAAAGGGATGCATGCCTAGTATAATAAACCCCTCCCTTCTCTTTCAAGACTGTGTGCCCCACTCTTCCTGGCGTTTGAGAACTCTGGTGCCTTCACTTTCCATTTGGACTTGCACTCAGATTAGCAACAGCCCCAGCTAATGAGCTCCAGACCACAGATCACCCTCCTTCTGCTGCTGGTAGCATTAACTAGGAACTCCTGCACTTTGTAGTACAGAACTACATTTATCATTGCACATGCTCTGTCACCTTGTTCCTCCCGCATGCGCACTGACAAGGGGCAGCACCTTAAACTCCTTTTTTGTGCACAAGAAAGCTAACTGTTACCCGTCTAAACATAAAAGGTCAGCAGCCTAGGCCACCTCCAGACTTTTAAAGCACATTGCTTCCCGCAATATCAGGAGAAGGGGGCCAGCATAGATTTTGACAAAATAGTTGGGTTTTCTTCTTCTTCTATATAGTGAATGTTTTGTTCGGAGAGGCAGCGAGCCCTTTGGGCTCAAGTGGCAGTTAGGCCTTAGGTCAGTGGTGGCTAACCTTGGCACTCCAGATGTTTTGGAACTACAACTCCCATCATCCCTAGCTAACAGGACCAGTGGTCAGGGATGATGGGAGTTGTAGTCCCAAAACATCTGGAGTGCCAAGGTTAGCCACCACTGCCTTAGGTAATCCTTTATCTGGGTAATCCTTTATTTGGATGGAGGGCAGGTTGTAGCCTTCGCCTGGCCCTCCTCAGTAAGGGTCTGCTGTTAAAGGGACCCGGGGGGGGGGGTATGGATCCTGTCCGATGCATGGGCATGGGCTAGGGCCATGCCATGACCCCAACGGGAACCCCTCGGGGTGCCCCTATTTTATGTATGTCATAGGGCTCCCCCTCCTGGTTGTTTACCCTTAATTTGGACTCCCTGCAGATGGGCAGGAGTCGAGATATAGCCTGGCTTCACCCCAATGCCTAAGCCGAACCGCTCACATCTGTAACCAATAAAGTTGTGGCTTATTTGAACCCATAAACCAAAATACTCATGTTCGTGTGTTTCATAGAATCATAGAATCATAGAGTTGGAAGAGACCACAAGGGCCATCCAGTCCAACCCCCTGCAAAGCAGGAAACTCCATCAAAGCATTCCTGACAGGTGGCTGTCAAGCCTCTGCTTAAAGACCTCCAAAGAAGGAGACTCCACCACACTCCTTGGCAGCAAATTCCACTGTCGAACAGCTCTTACTGTCAAGAAATTCTTCCTAATGTTTAGGTGGAATCTTCTTTCTTGTAGTTTGAATCCATTGCTCTGTGTCCGCTTCTCTGGAGCAGCAGAAAACAACCATTCTCCCTCCTCTATATGACATCCTTTTATATATTTGAACATGGCTATCATATCACCCCTTAACCTTCTCTTCTCCAGGCTAAACATACCCAGCTCCCTAAGCCGTTCCTCATAAGGCATCGTTTCCAGGCCTTTGACCATTTTGGTTGCCCTCCTCTGGACACGTTCCAGCTTGTCAGTATCCTTCTTGAACTGTGGTGCCCAAAACTGGACACAGTATTCCAGGTGGGGTCTGACCAGAGCGGAATACAGTGGTACTATTACTTCCCTTGATCTAGATGCTATACTCCTATTGATGCAGCCCAGAATTGCATTGGCTTTTTTAGCTGCTGCATCACACTGTTGACTCATGTCAAGTTTGTGGTCTACCAAGACTCCTAGATCCTTTTCACATGTACTGCTCTCAAGCCAGGTGTCACCCATCCTGTATTTGTGCCTTTCATTTTTTTTGCCCAAGTGTAGTACTTTACATTTCTCCCTGTTAAAATTCATCCTGTTTGCCTTGGCCCAGTTCTCTAATCTGTTAAGGTCATTTTGAAGTGTGATCCTGTCCTCTGGGGTATTAGCCACCCCTCCCAATTTGGTGTCATCTGCAAACTTGATCAGGATGCCCTCAAGCCCATCATCCAAGTCATTGATAAAGATGTTGAATAAGACTGGGCCCAAGACAGAACCCTGTGGCACCCCACTAGTCACTTCTCTCCAGGATGAAGAGGAGCCATTGATGAGCACCCTTTGGGTTCGGTCAGTCAGCCAGTTACAAATCCACTGAATGGTAGCATTGTCTAGCCCGCATTTAACCAGCTTCTTTACAAGAATATCATGGGGCACCTTGTCAAAGGCCTTGCTGAAATCAAGATAGGCTACATCCACAGTGTTTCTTGTCTATTAGGGAACTGTGGGTCACGGGGGCCTTGGCACGCAAAATAGGTTTTTGTTTTCCCCTATATAGGGGATGTTTTGGTCAGAGAAACATTGATTTGAATGAACCCCCATCCACAATCTGAAGTGGAACTGCCCTGGCACAGCCTGACAGGTCTAATGATGGTAGGCAAGTCTTAAAGCAGGAGTATTCCAACTGTACTCTGGGCCCACTTCCTTGGTGAAATTCAGTAACATTTTGAAGCACTTGGTACCTTAAATACATGAGTGACTTTGCATGAGCCATTTTCCTATGTTCTCTTAAAAGGTAAAGGTAAAGGGACCCCTGACCATTAGGTCCAGTCACAGACGACTCTGGGGTTGCGGCGCTCATCTCGCTTTACTGGCCGAGGGAGCTGGCATTTGTCCGCAGACAGCTTCCAGGTCATGTGGCCAGCATGACTAAGCCGCTTCTGGTGAAACCAGAGCAGTGCACGGAAATGCCGTTTACCTTCCCACCGGAGCGGTACCTATTTATCTACTTGCACTTTGACGTGCTTTCGAACTGCTAGGTAGGCAGGAGTTCTCTTAGACTGTACTAAAAATAAATACTCGTTTTGCTTATCTTAAATTGATGGTTTCTACTGGCACAACGTGATCTGTGATCCATGTGGTATAGCTGGTATAAACAATACGAGGTGCGCCAGGGAACGAGTCTGGAAGGGATAGGATTGTTGTGTCCCTGAAAGATTTAGAGCTGGATCCAGTTAAAAGGAAAATGGTGGGTGTCGGATGGAACAGCACTATTAAAGAAATGAAGAAAGATATAAAGAGGAAACCCAACAGAAACTTCCAGGTAACTCCTTGGTAAAAATGCCTGCAGTCACCTATCACGGCCACTTGAGACATCTTTCTTGTTTGTTTTGGGATTGTGAGTATGCTCTCTCAAGTTTGCATCAGTTGGAAGGGGAATAAACCTTTCTCATTCCATCCTTATTTGGTTGTTCCATGTGAATTTCCTTTTTCCTATTGCGTGGCTGTTGTATGCCCCATTTTATGCACTCTCATAACGCATGGGGTGAAGAAAATGGATAGGGAGGATTTATTCTTCCTTTCTCATAACAGAAGAAGCCAGGGTTATCCAATCTGTTCTTTATTCACTGGTGATGTATTTCTATTTATGTGATTTCCTGCATTGCAGGGGGTTGGATTAGATGACCCTTGGGGGTCCCGTTCCAGCTCTATGATTACAGGGGTGGATTGAAGGCTTCGTTGTAAATTCCTCTGGAGCTTCACAGAGGAATCATTAACCAACATCCCAAATCTATAACAGGCCCTGAATTAGTTTCTACTGGCAGAGATAGCCTTTAACTACAGAGCAGGGAATTCGGCAGCTGCACCTAAGCAGCAGGTTCAGGGAGGAATTAAAAAGTCTGGGAAATGGGAAGTGATGTAGTTCAGGCCGCCGTTCCATGAAATCAGCAGGACTCACTACCAAATAATGTGTAAGATACTTCCACATGGACTTGGCCCTGCCTAGCCTTCCAGGTTTCGTACGGTGTTCACACAACGCCATCCTCATTGAAATATAGCCCCATATTATTTCCCCAAATTCTGTGATTCTATTATTTATGTCAGGTGCCTTTGAAGCGCATGCTGAAATCATTGCCTCATAAGTAATTACCGCAGCCAATAATCACCTAAAGCTGCAAAACATCTCGAGAGAGACAAAAGAGTGAAGTCTGAAGGGGAGACAATGGCTGTTCTGCTTTGGTGCAGTCTATGCACTGCCATGGTCAATATGGTCTTACTTGGGGCAGAGGCTTTCCATGTTGCTGATTTAGGTGACAACCCCTCTGCCCTGAATTTGGCTTACTGGCTCAGGCGAAAGGCTGTTGCTTGGGATGGAGAGCTGTGTCAGGATCAAGTCATTTGCGCAAATTCTTTGCAATTTCTGGATCAGAATACCCTTGGTGTTCCGCGGATCACCGTAGAAGCTAAATGCTACCCCGATGGATTTGAAAAGGAAACATGCCTGAGAAGCCTTTCTACTGGATTTTGGAATTTAGGGTATTTTTGGAATATTGACAAGAAACTTTCATTACCAGTGATTCACAACTAATATATATATGGTCAGGAACACAGAACCTGGCAAATTCCTTGATGTCAATGATGAAGAGACCTGAGACTGTGATATCTCCAAATCCAGATAATGAGAGTGTTATTCCTGGGGCACTAGCAGAATATACTGCTGCGCAATGTAAACCTGTCAAACACCTCACACTTAAACGTTTCATTATATTTATGGAGAAAACTATAAGGGCCGTTCGCTATATGTGAAAGAAAAGAAAATGTTCTGGTTTCTTACTACTGCAAAATCAGAAATAAATAAAAAAATGTTACTGTTTTTATTGACATCTTATCATTTCATTCTTTTCCCAAGCTGCTTTGAGGGTGTGTGCATGTGTGTGTTTTTACAATCAAGCGACATACACATTTTATTAAACAAACAAACAAGTGAATTTCAGCTGATTTAACAGGGTGAGGAGCCGGTGGTGCTGTGGTCTAAACCACTGAGCCTCTTGGGCTTGCTGATCAGAAGGTTGGCGGTTGAACACAAATCTATCATCTATCTATCTATCTATCTATCTATCTATCTATCTATCTATCTATCTATCTATCTATCATCTATCTATCTTCTAATCTTATCATCTATCTATCTATCTATCATCATCATCTATCATCTATCTATCTATCTATCATCACCTATCATTTTTTATTAAAAATACACAAAACAAGAAAAACATCATAGCCCCAGCTTTTTACTTAAAAACATTTCCTATAGGCCTTCTGGAATAAAAAGGTCCTTGCTTGTCAGGAGGACAAGGAGGGAGCCAGTCTAACTTCTCAAGGAAGGAATGTCCCTGATTATTATTATTATTATTATTATTATTATTATTAATACCCCCATCCATTTGGCTGGGTTTCTCCAGCCACTCTGGGCAGCTCCCAACAGAATATTAAAAACATGATAAAACACCAAACATCTGAAGGCAGCCCTGTTTAGGGATGTTTTTAATGTTAACCTCACTTCTCACAGGGAGGGAACCGCCAGAAGGCCCTCGGAGCTGGACCTCAGTGTCCGGGCTGGACGATGGGGGTGGAGACGCTGCTTCAGGTATACTGGGCCAAGGCAGTTTAGGGCTTTAAAGGTCAGCACCAACACTTTGAATTGTGCTCAGAAACATCCTGGGAGCCAATGTACCGGTAGGTCTTTCAGGACCAGTGTTATATGGTCCTGGCGGCCACTTCCAGTCCCCAGTCTAGCTGCCGCATTCTGGATTAGTTGTAGTTTCTGGGTCACCTTCAAAGGTTGCCCCACGTAGAGCGCATTGCAGTAGTCCAAGCAGGACATAACTAGAGCATGCACTGCTCTGACGAGACAGTCTGCGGGCAGGTACGGTCTCAGCCTGCGTACCAGATGGAGCTGATAGACAGCTGCCCTCGACACAGAATTGACCTGCGCCTCCATGGACAACTGGAGTCCAAAATGACTTCCAGGCTGAGCACCTGGCCCTGAAGTAATTATAGCTGTGTACAGTTAAAAGAAAATTGGTGGGTGGGTGGTGGAACAGTACAAGCAAATGAACAATGACATATATAAAAAGAAAACTTGGGTGGATGCAATAGAAGCTTTGAGGTACCATTTTGATAAACAGCATACACGTATCATGACCACCTGAAGCATCCTTCTATTTCATTTTGGGATTGTGAGTATGCTCTCTCAAGTTTCACCAAAGATGAATCAATTGTACTGGTATCCAGGTTCTTTCTGGGCTTACCACTGAAACCCTGCATGGCTTCGTTCCTCATCTGAACAAACAACTGCCCTGTCTGTAAGTCCTCTCTGCAGGCCTTTCTTCAAGAGCCTCCACCATTTCAGGTGAGGTAGGTGCAAACTAGGGTGCAGACCTTCTCAGAGCTTCCCTTCCTTCCATTTATGGAATGGCTTCCTTTGGACACTTGCCTGTCACTTCTTTGTGGAGCTAAGCAAATACCTTTTTTGTTTTCCATAGCTTCTAATTAAACTGTGACATTTATGTTTAATTACAGTGGCTCTATTTTCTTCTGTGTAGTTGGTGTAAGGTGTCCTTGAAGAGGAACAGCAGATCCTGAAAGACCATGTGTCTCCTACCTGACTGTGGTCTCCACATCACCACCTTTGTGTTCCTCCTTGCAATGTTGTCTGTTTTTGATGCCTCTGCAAAAACATCTACTGTCAGTCCCCAAACCATAAACTTGGCTGCTTCCCTCAAACAAAAGGCTAATGAATGGGACCAAGAGTTGTGTGCTGCAGAAGGTGCCTGCAAACCTCACACAGATTTTCAGCCTGAATTTAATATCCACCCTCCAAAGATCAATAAAGAAGACAAGTGCTCTCCCAACGATGGATTTGAAAAGGAAACCTGCCTGAGAGGGCTTTCAAGTGGACTTTATCAATTTCGGGTGTTTTTGGAATATCTACAAGAATCACTAAGTATCAGTGAGACACAATCAGTTAAATATATTTGGCCAACAACAGAGAACCTGGCAAGTAGTTTGATGTCAATGATGCAGAATTCCAAGACTGTGGCCCCTCTCGATCCAGATAACACAGAATATTACTCTAAAAAGCTAGCAAGCTATAGCGACTGGCAAAAAATACTTATTCAGCATGCCATACTTCAAAAATATATTTCATTTCTGGATAAAATTGCAGGTGCGTTTAGATACATGTAGTTCTCATATCTACACAATGTAAATAAAGTACACCAATTGCCACTTAAAATTAGGGCTGCTAACAAGGGGTTACAAGGGGTACAAACAAATCAGTCCCTAAGCTAGAAGGGGCCAACAGGCACTTACCTATAAATTTATTTTACAAGAAAGCCAATTAGTGAAGGAAGGTATGAACTGTTGCAAATGAATAAATACATAAAACAGGTGCCTTAAAAATGAATGGGATCTCTTGCTTGTTATATGTCCTCTGATGTCTAACTCTACACATTCCCAAACCACAGAGTTGCCATATTTCAAAAAGTGAAAATCCGGACACAAGTTCAGCTTTTTTTGCAAAACCTCAAACAACAACAAGAGTTTCTGAAGAATAAGGAAAAATAATAATAAGGAATACGGATTAGATTTAACTGTTGTCAGAGTCAGCAATGACTTTTTTTGAATTTAAATATACTTGCTTTGTCATGGAGTGAAGCAATAGAAGCAGATGGCAGACACAACAAATATAACTATGTGTTTCATTTCACTGACGTCATCAGGAGATTGTAGTGAAAAAAGGTGGGCTATAATTACCACAGTGAAGCATATTTACAAAATCTCGGCTATCGATCTATATTCAGAACAGAAATTCCTAGCCAGTCCTCCAAAAGTGAATCTTTCAAAACTTTATGCCTGATCAAAACAGAGGACATGCCTCGAGGGAATTGGGGAGCTTGCGATCAAATGTTGGTGTAGGCGATAAGGTAATTATGTGGGTTCTGAAAGGGCCTCCAAGGTGTAGGCTGTAAGGAATGTAAGAAGGAACATTGCTCCCTGTGTCCTTAACTTTGCTCTGTCAAAAACAGAAATAGTCACAAAATGGCCAGTGTAGGGGCATGGCAATTTAGAGAATCATTGTTGTGGGAAGCACAGGCATTCACAAAATGGCTGCCCTTGGTGATGTGTTCAGTAATAAAAATTGGTCCTGTGGCAAGAGACCCACTTCACTAAAGGCAAATTAAAGAGGCAGTGACACCTTACCTATGCCTGGTGTTTCCTTAAAAGTTGCTCCCAGAAAGGGATATTTAAAGAAACATTTTTAACCACCCCAGAAGTTAAGTCGGTCCTTGCAGAAATATGCGTCTGACGTTTGGCAGGATTCTTCTCTTCCAAAGAGGTTGTACAACATTGGAAACTTTATACACCAAATCCACACCAATTACCAGGCATCAAGAGCCTCACCCCTTTCGAATTATTGTTGAACTCTGCCAAAAAGATGGAACAAGGTGTAGCATCTGGACCAGCCTTTCTCAGCCTTGGGTCCCCTGATGTTGGCCATCATCCCTAGCTAGCAGGACCAGTGGTGAGGGATGATGGGAGCTATAGTCCAACAACATCTGTGGACCCAAGGAAGGTTGAAAAAGGTTGGTCTATATTAGAATGTACAGCATGCTGACCTTAATAGATATGGTTACAGCTGACAGTCTAAAGCAGATGTGTGATGTGAGAAATCAATTGAGAGATTACTATCAATGAATCTCCTATTTACCCAACTGTTTTTGTCATTCATTTGTGGGGAAATGACTTTGTTCAGTGGACAAGACCAGATTTGTTCTCAGAGTGATCAAAGACTTCCTCCAAAGGTGGGCTCCTAACTTGTTCCTTGGGTGAGTCCATAAAGGTAGAGAGGACAAGGTGTGGTGTGAACACAATGGATAACAAGGTCCTTCTAATAATAGGGTGGGCTTACATACCCCATGGCAGGATCAGAACATGACTCCTCCCCCCTTTTTATTTAGGGCTGATGGATTTCCTCTTCCTGTTCAGGGATGTGAAATATGTTTGGAGTTCCTTTTGGAGAGAAGGCAGGATATAAATTGAGCAAATGAATAAATAAAACATTGAGCGCCCCCCCCCGGTGGAATGAGGCGAAGCATTAGGAACATGAACTGTGGTTAAGGGTGTAGGGGAAACGTGGAAGACCATTGTAATTTCGAGGAGTTAGATGACATGTCTCTTTCCCGTTTACATCCCCGGTTTAAGGTTTGCTGATTCATGATAGTATAATTTGTTTTTCACACACCTGTGTCAGGAGTTTCCTGGGTCCCCTGTGTTCTAAGTGCTGATTGGCTAGTGGGGAGGATACCCAGTTGCAGTGAGTTGGGTTGGAGACTCTCAGCTGCTCCGCATTAGTCGCACCTGGTGTCCCGGGCTGATCATGAGTGATGCCTGCTAACCAGGTGCAATCAAACAAATCAAAGTTGGCTATAAAAGCTGTAGGCTAGAGGGGCTCAGTGAGCTTCTTCACAGATTGAGGTACCAGATGCTGTGAGACTGTCGGCCAGTGTCTCTCTCGCCGCACTACCTGCTCCGGGCAGCTGGAGGGGAGATTGTGTGTGACTCCTGTCTGGTATGCTATAATTTGTGTTTTGTATGCCTGCTGCTATCTGTTAACATTATGCAAATAAAGCATTGCTTATTCTTCATGCACTGGCATGCTTATTGGCTCCAGATCCAGAAAGAACCCTGCCCTTGGCAGAACAAAGGGCACAGTTTAGGAACTAACCATTGCCTTCTGCATGGTGGGTCCTAGATTATTATTTGATTTTCAAGAACATAAACAAACAACAAAACCAATTCCGAACCCAAATACTGAGATTACTCTGAATCTCCAGACATCCCCTCATCTCTTCCATGGGTCCTATTGATCCTATTTTCCACGGCATATCAATACTTCACCCATTTTTTATTTTTCTAAATTATCCGTACATTCTGTTACATTACAAGTGTGTTTAAAATCCTGCCAATGTTTTAACCAGCTTACAATAATCTTGTATATAAATTATAAACATTTCCCATTCTTTTTTAAAGTTCTTGTCTTCTTGGTTTCTGAGCTTCCCAGTTAATTTTTCCATTTTGACATGGTCCGTCAACTTAGTTTGCCATTCTTCTCTGGTCGGGGTTGTCTCTTCCTTCCATCTCTGAGTGGGGCTCCCTTTAGACCTGACACACACACAGTTCACTGAACAATGGAGTCTAGGTGTCAGTTGAGCTCACATACCCAAGGATCACTTAGCAAGGGCTTAGAAATTTTCTCCAAATCCTTGGCTAGGGGGTCACAGACTACAGCTGTCAACATGTCTAGAGGTACTGAAGGGAAGGCTTCCCTACCAGAGTTTGACAAAATCATCTCCAACCTGTCCTTTCTGAATTTGGTTAATATGGATTGCAGATGTTCTCTTTGGTGTATTGATAAATGTAACCCTATTAGCCAGGCTGCTCACCGAGGCAAGACGGTTTCAGCATGGCTCCTATTTGTACATCATGATCTGTGATATTTGGAGGAGGGAACACTTACGAAATATGTGAAGTGTGCTAAATCAGGAAGACATAGGATTGGGATGTTCCTGAAATAATTAAGTTGGATTCAGTTAAAAGAAAAATGGTGTGTTTGTGGTGGAACATTACAATACAATGAATGATGAAGTATATAAAAAGGAAACCCAAGAAGATGCAACAAAAGCTTCGAGGGACCATTTTGGTAAACATCTGCAGGCACCGATCTTGACCATCTGAAACATCCTAATCTTTCATTTTGGGATTGTGAGTATGCTCTCTAAAGTTGCACCACATCTAGTCCAACCCCCTGCAATGCAGGAATCTCAGCTAAAGAATCCATGACAGATTCAGCCCCTGTTCAAAAACCTCCAAGAAAGGAGAGTTCATCATCTCTTGTGGGAATCTGTTCCACTGCCAAATGGCTCTTACTGTCAGAAAGCTCTTCCTGATATTGTCAGAACCTCCTTTCTTGTAACTTGAAGGCATTGGCTTGAGTCCTACCCTCAAGAGCAGGAGAAAACAAGGATGCTCCCTCATCCATGTGACAACCCTTTAGATATTTGAATATGGCTATCATATCTCCTCTCAGTCTCTTTTCCAGGCTAAACATACCCAGCTCCTTCAAGCGCTGCTCCTCTGCACATGTTCCAGCTTGTCAACATCCTTCTTAAATTGTGGTGCCCAGAATTGGACACAATATCCCAGGTGTGGTCTGACCAAGGCAGAATAGAGTGGTGCTATGACTTCCCTTGATCTAGACACTAGACTTCTCTTGAGTTCCTCACCTCCTGTACCCAGCAGCAGAGGGGGTGCTGCTCTTCCCTGGGGTGGCAGAGGGCTTCACCGCACCTTCCTGAGGAAGTGGAGGGCTTTAAAATGTAAGGAAGTAGTAGATTTAATAAAAAGAATGAAATAAACTTCCATATAATATATTCTCAACTGATTTAAGAGTAGTAAGTGATTTACTAGTCAAGTTGCATCTGCTTCCCTACTCAGAGGTCTGAGTGGAATCTATGCATGCATAAGCCACACAGAGTTCAACTAAACTTTTACTTTCCTGGGAGTAAGCCCCATTGAATTCAGTAGGGCTTGCCCTGCCTGGTGTTGTCAGGAAATACTTGGCCTGATTTTATTCCATCACCGTTGTATAGTCTGGTTAATTTTGCTGCTCTTGTGGGTCACATAATGCGCTTGCCTGGGGAAGTGGCTTTTTGGGGACACTGGCTTGGCAGAAACTTTGATGTTGTTTATGGCTTTGAGCAAGGGCCTTTTTTAAATGTCCCCACTATACTTGCAGGTTTTGTTCTGCTGTTTATTTGCTGCTGTTGTCTCCCATAAGGGAATCCCAGGATTCAGTCCGTCATCCCCCACAAGCAACAAAGCAGAGAGAGAAAGAGCGAGAGAGGGAGGAAATCCTGAACAGGAGACAATGCGTATTGTACTTGGACGCGTTCTTTGCATTGCCACCATCCTTATGCTGCTCCTTGCAACTTTGTCTGTTGGTCAGCCTGACAAGCCCCAAGCCATGAACTTGGCTACTTGGCTCAAACATGTGGCTACTCAGTGGGATCAAGAAGTGTGCGAGAAACCTGGTGAATGTGAAGGCCAGGGAGATGATCATCCTAATTTCCCCTTCAGCATTCCTGAGATCACCGCAGCAGACCGATGCCATCCTGAACATGGATTCAACAAGGAAACCTGCCTGAGAGCACTTGCAAGTGGGCTTTTTCACATGGAGGTATTTCTAAAATATATAGAAAAAACTCTAGTCTCTGAGCGGCCACCTACATTTATGTGGATAACAGCAAAGCACCTGGCAAATACGCTGAAGTCCCTGATGGAAGATCCTGAGACTGTGACCTATCCAGATGAACAGGTGAAGGACTCTTATTCTCAAATGCTAGCAAGCTATACTGATGACAGAATTGTAGTTATCAAGCACCTCATACTCCAAGGTTACATTTTGCTGCTGGAGAACGTTCGAAACGTGTATACGTACATGGAGGCCTAACAATCTACATGCCGCAAATGATGCGCACCAACTAGCACATATGATCAGGGTGGCCAATGGGTGTGCATAGATCAGGCCCCATGGATTTTAGCTATCATTTTATCTTTAAAAGTAAGCGAATAATTGAAATGCAGGTATGAAATGTTTTAAGTGAATAAAAACATGAAAAGAAACAGCTTTTAAATGAATGCGATCTCTTGCTTTTGTGTGTGTGTGTGTCCTCCAACATCTACCCATAAATATTTCCAAAAAATTAACTACCCAAATGAATGCGGTTTTTTTTATCACTTACACGCAAGATGGGGGGTGGGAACCCATATTACAAAGAAGAAATGGCAGGTATTAATTAATGGAGAAAGACTGGTATTAACTAATAGGGAAGGTCTGCTGACTGCCCATGGCAGAATTTCATTTGACTGTCAGAGACAGTAAGGATTTATTTTATTTTTTTGAAGGAAAATGTGCTTTTTCACAGAGCGAGGCATCAGATGCAGATGACAGGGACATAACAAATATTGACGTGGGTTTCATTTCACCAATATCATTAGTAGATTGTTGTGAGAGAAGGTTATTTACAACATTCCAGCTTTCTGCCTATATTTAGAACAGAAACACCTTCACCACCACCTGCGAAACAGAGAACATGCCATGGAAAGTGGGAATCATGGGGTCAAATGTTGGGAACCGGTGTAGCCGATGAAGGTTAAGAAGGTTCTGTAAGGGCCTGCATAAGAAGGAACATGAATCCTTGCATCCTTAACTTTGCTCTGTCGAAAACAGAAATAGTCACAAAATGGCCACTGCAGGAGCAGGCATGCACAAAATGGCTGCCTTTGGTGATGTGCTTAGTTACTTCCATTGCAATGAAACACCCATCTCACTAAAAGGTGAAGTGGGGAGGCTGTGAAGGAAATAAATCACCTAAGGAACCAAGTATATAATACTTGATGGCTATACTTTCACCTGCCATGCCATTGCCATTCAACACCCTCCTCCTTTGCTCTCCCCGTTATGTATGCCTTGGGGGTGGGAGAACCAGATCTTTACGCTGTGCATTTTCTCATCTCCAAACAGTTTGAGGCAATCTGAAAACCCTTTCCTCTCACTTTGTCAAGACGTGGGGTGATAAGGATGGTTAAGTAGTTTGTCACAGCAATGGGGGTGGGCTATCTGAAATGAGTCTTGGTTGCTCAGAGTCATAGGCCACCACAGTTGCAAGCCATGAATGTCGCTGTGCGCCCTGCCCTTGCTGTATTTACAGAGAGTATGAGTGTATAAACAGGCCTGATTTCAGCTCAGGATTTGCTCTGGCAGATTTCCTGATTTCTGTAGAATTCACTACTCATCCAAATGGTCTCCCCGCCCCAAAATAGCTACTTAAATTTTAAATTGACACTAGGTAAGACCTTGCTGTTTCTTGACCTGTATGAAACCACCCCCAGCTATTTTAGCTCAAGCCGCTGCAACCAGGAACCACCAATAACAGGAGGCCTTGTATTTGGGTGCAAAGACCAAGTCTCCCCTAAAGGCAAAATAAGGTGGGCAATGGACCAGGTGCTAGAAAATACCTGCCCATGAGCCATAAGGTGAATTCAGGGAGAAAGGCACCCCACAGTCCCCTACTGTTGCTAACAGGTAGCACAAACACATGAGGCATAGAAAGAAATATTTTATTAAGTTAATGATATTTTTTTATTCGTTGAGCCCCAAAGCTAACATTCTCTTAGTCACGGATAACATCATTTCTACTCCTATAGGGTCAAAGGATGTGCAGGTGATAAAAAGGAAGGGGCAGTCAGATAGGTTTTTTTTATTTCCTTGACATCTGCTGGGAGGGCGTTCCACAGGGAGGGCGTATCAGTGTTGTTTTAATAAAGGTTCTGATCTCCTTTTTTTACTCCTTTGCCTGTTCCTCGAACCCTCACTGGCACAAAAGAGTCTTTGAGCAGAGTATCTTTGCAGAGTACTGCTTTTATTCTTAAAAGAGTCTTTGTCTGCAAACACGACTAACAGCTATTACACACACCAACACTACCAGCTCTCACCAACCCACCAACAACCATACTAACATTTAACCACTTTATATACACAGGTACAATTAGGTGGGCAATAGCATGAGTCATCGTAGGTTGCTGACTCATGCTGACTTTCTTCTTTTAGTATTAAAGAAACAGCGGCCATTTTTTTGCCGTGACGCCCCTTCTGTTTCTTTAAATGCAAAAACTCCAACAGAAAACAAAACATACATATACTATATACATAAACCCAGTTTTGTCATCAATTCCTTATGACATGTTGCTGGCAAAGGCTTGGTAAACAAATCAGCAATATTATCTTGTGATTGACAATACTCCAATTTGATAATTCCATTCTGTACACAATCTCTAACATTTGCGTGACGAATAGCAATGTGTTTTGATGCAGATTTCATTATTTCCGAGCCCGCTAGTGCAATACACAATTGACTATACTCATACACTTGGATGGGCAAATCCACTTTACAATCCAGATCTTTCAGTATCTGAATAAACCACATAATTTCATTACATGCTAGTGATAGACTTCCATATTCTGCCTCACAGGATGAAGTTGCAACAAAACCCTGTTTCTTTGATCTCCATCCTATTAGGGAATTGGCAAACATTATAACCATTCCACTTGTGGATTTTCTGGTAGCTACACAGCTTCCCCAGTCTGCATCAACAAATACTTCTAGTCTCTCCTCTTGTGTACTAGATATCTTCAAACATGTATTTAATGTCCCCCTTAGATATCTAATAATCCTTTTCACAGCACACCAATCCACCGTACTGGGTTTAGATACACATTGGCTCAGAACATTTGTAGCACATGCAATGTCTGGCCTTGACCACTGGCTTAAATACAACAATGATCCTATTTTTGAGTGATACAACTCAGGCTGATCAAATTCATTATTACACAGTATCTTTTGGAAATCTGGTATCATGGGAGTCTGAACTGGCTTGCAGTCTTCCATGCCAAACTGCTCTATTAAATGAAGAATTTTCTCTTTCTGGCTTAATAGGAAGCTTCCATCAGCTTCCCGCCTTACTTCTACTCCCAAGTAGTTGCTTACAGGCCCTAGGGCTTTAAGCTTAAACCTCTTTTCAAGCTGACTTGTGAGTTTCTGGATTTCATCTGTGGAACTCCCTGCTATAAGCAAATCATTGACAAAGACTAAGAGCATTAGATATTTGTCACCAGTTCCCTTAGTGTACAGGCATGGATCAGCCACACTCTTTTTAAAACCAAGTTTTACAAGGGCTTCATTTAAACACTGGTTCCAGCACCTTCCACTTTGTTTGAGACCATAGACAGCCTTTTTCAAATGCCAAACTGCACCATTTCCCTCTTCAAAACCAGGAGGTTGTCTCATTAACACTTCATGGTCTAAATTTGCATTCAGATATGCAGTATCAACATCAAAATGGTGCACTGCTAGTTATCTTACAGCTGCAATAGACAGCATTAAATGGAAAGTTTCACTCTTTACAGTGGGAGAAAACACTTCATCATAACTCTCCCCTTTAATCTGAGTGAATCCTCTGGCTACTAGTCTGGCTTTAAAACGTGGCTCTCCAGATGCAAGGGTTTTTCTTTTGTAGACCCACTTGCATGATACCACTCTGCCACTAGGTGACACCATTACAGCCTCAAACACTTTGTTACGTTTCAAAGAGTCCATTTCTTCTTTCATAGCTTGTTGCCACAAAGTACGTTCCCGAGGGGGTAAGTCTAAGACTTCTTCATAGCTTTGTGGCTCTACACAATTTACATTACAAACTCTCACTCCTCCTATGGTGAAATGCTGAGGAGGTATACCCTTGTTTGAACGCTGAGAGCGTCTAGGCAAAACTACTTGTTCCTGCTCTCTTACCTCAGGCTCTTCTTCCTCTTTCTCTGGGGAAGAAGTATTATCTATTGTCTCATCTTTTGGGGAAATCTGTGCCTCCTCCTCCTCCTCCTGATCTTGTGTTTCCAATGGCTGAGAAGAAGCCTCTTCTCTTACTTGCAGGGGCAGTAGGCAATCTGGGTTAGCATGGATCATGGTCCACCTGTCCTGGTCAGCGAAGTCTGCGCTTCGTGACAGAACTATGCGTCCTGGGCATAAATTGAAACGCCACCCTTTGCCATAGGACTGATATCCCACAAACCTCAGTTTCTGTGCTCTAGTGCCTCCTTTTTGGTGCTGACCTTTGGGGATATTTACATGTGCCCAAGAACCCCAATTATGGAGCATCATCCACTCTGGTTCTTTCCCAAACAATACACGGTAAGGTATATCCTTTATGGAGCTTGTCCAGGTTCTATTAATCAAAAAGTTTGCTGTGAGGAAAGCCTCACCCCACGGCCTATGATTGTGACCTAATCCTGCATCCACTAGCAGACAGTCCTTTACTGACTGTATTACAGCCCCACGTCTCTCACACAGACCATTTTCAGCAGGGCTATAAGGGTTGGTCAAACGATGAGTAATAACCTTACGTCGCAACCACGCCCCAAACTGTTTGTTCAAAAATTCCCCGCCCCTATCTGTTTGCAACTGCACAACAGGGCGACTGAAGAGCATTTCAACTTGGACAACCCATTCTCTGAATGTGGGGAAACACTCTGATTTCTGCTTTAACAAAAACAGCCAACTAAAACGTGATTTATCATCTATTACCAGAAAAGCATATCTGGCGCCCCCTTCAGTCTGTTGTGGAAAAGGGCCTATCACGTCACAATGGACAAGTTCTAAAACCTCTTTAGATACCCTGTCGCTTTTAGAAACCACAGGCTTTCTCTTAGATTTGGCCATTTTACATACATTATAATCTAAGAAACAGTTACAGCTATTTACTTTTAGGTTCTTGCACACCTTTTGCATCTCTGAAAGCACACGAAAATTAGCATGACCCAATTTTCTATGTAGTTCATGTACACACCCCTTATGAACTGGCAAATTCTCCTGAACCACCTGGGCTGCCTTAACAGGTTTGTTTTGCATTACATATAACCCATTTTCCAACTTTGCATGGCCACATACCTCAGTTCCATTCTTTATCAGACAACCATCCTGTGTGAACTCAATACTATACCCTGCTTTAATCAAACAGCTTAAAGACAGTAAACAATAGTCCAAACTGCTGACAAACAGAGTCTCTGGTAGAGTAGTGTTCAAACACTGCAGGAAACATGTACCCTGGCCATCAATCTTGCTTTTATAACCATCAGCAAGATAGATTGAGTCTTTTCCGTTGACTGCCTTCCTCAGGGTCCTAAAGTCCTTCCGGCTATTGCAGATGATTCTGCTGCTGCCAGAGTCCAGCAACCACGTTCCTCGAGGTATCTTCCTCTCCTCTTGAGAAAGTGCAGACACAAACTGAGCAGAACGTGTGTTCCTCTTCCCTGAAGAGAACCCCTTCTGCTTACGTTTCTGCGTCGATTGCTGTCTCTGCTCCACGTCATCTCCTGGCAGCCTCGCCCTGCATTGACGTTGCAGATGCCCGGGTTGGTTGCATCTATAGCATCTCCTCACTGCCATGGCCAAGTCCAAATCTTGGCATTGCTGTATTTGCAGATTCTGCTGCTGGCCCCCTTGGCTGTAACTCCTCCGCTCCTGGAGTTCAGCCTGTCTATCTGACCTTCTTTCTGCTTCCTCGGTCAACCTTCCAACCACATACTCAAGGGTCAGATCTTGGGGGCGCATACTCTCCATGCTGTTAATCACGGGAAAACCAGCTTTCAGGCAAACTTGAAAGGATAATGTAAGTCTGGTCAGTCTCATCATAACGCTTACCTCTCTGTTGTAGTTGGAGAAACAGAGATTTCAGCGTTTGCAGATGAATTGCCAAACTCTCACCTTCCTTCATCACAGTCCTGAACAGCCTTCTGGTCAGAGAAATTATAGTTCCAGCAGTTTCTCTGACATGCATTGCCCTTAATAGACTCCAGCACTCAAACGCTGTGCTGGCATTTGCAACATGCAATAACTGAGAGTTGCTCTAACACAGCATAATTTGGGTACGAGCCCTTTCATCTAGCCGTTTTTTCTCAACAGAGTCAGTTATGAAAACCTCATTCTCCACACAGTCCCACAGTCCATCTCTCCTCAGCAACTGCTGCATACGTATTGACCATGTTAGCCAGTTGCTCTCAGTGAGTAGTTCAAAGGGAATTCCTCCCCCAATATTAACAATCTGGGGAGACTGAAAATCCGCCATCCCAGCTGATACCTGCTGAGCCTCTTCCGTGGGGCCTCCAGCAATTTCCTCTGACTCACGTTTTAGAGCCTGCTCAGACGGTCCAGGCTGGCACCCACCGGCTTCTGGCTGCTGCCTCTGACGACCCTCAGGTCCCACCTGGCTCTGCAACCAGTGCAGCCACTCTGTGAGGCGCCTGTTACGGTCCTGGATCGAATCAAGCTGTTCCAGCAGCCGACACTGGGTACTTTCCTGCTGCTCCAGCATCGACTTAGACAGCCTGCTCCCTTCTGAGCTGCCGTCAGTCGTCCCACACTCTGCTTATGCTCAGGAACACTGGGCCCATAACCTATTTAACCTATTAGTGTTGTTTTAATAAAGGTTCTGATCTCCTTTTTTACTCCTTTGTCTGTTCCTCGAACCCTCACTGGCACAAAAGAGTCTTTGAGCAGAGTATCTTTGCAGAGTACTGCTTTTATTCCTAAAAGAGTCTTTGTCTGCAAACACGACTAACAGCTATTACACACACCAACACTACCAGTTCTCACCAACCAACCAACCAACCCACCAACAACCATACTAACATTTAACCACTTTATATACACAGGTACAATTAGGTGGGCAATAGCATGAGTCATCGTAGGTTGCTGACTCATGCTGACTTTCTTCTTTTAGTATTAAAGAAACAGCGGCCAATTTTTAGCCGTGACAGGGCGCCACTACCGAAAAGGCCCTCTGCCTGGTTCCCTCTAACTTGGCTTCTCGTAGTGAGGGAACTGCCAGAAGGCCCTCGGCGCTGGACCTCAGTGTCCAGGCTGAACGATGGGGGATGGAGACGCTCCTTCAGGTATACTGGGCCAAGGCCGTTTAGGGCTTTAAGAGGTCAGCACCAACACTTTGAATTGTGTCAGCAGCAGAATTACTTATATTTGTATATCGCCCTTCATCTGAAGATCACAGGGCAGTTCACAACATTGAGAAGCCAAGTGAAAGAATTTCAGAAGACTGAACATTTCAAATCTGCTCTAACTTGGAAAATTTGTAATAAATCTTCATAGCACATATGTTAAAGCAGGATAATGCATTCCACTAAGCTAAGGCAAGGATGGTCAACCTGTGGCAATTCGGATTTTGTTGGAACCTCAGAAGCGCTGTGTGAGCTGCTTTGCAAGCAACCAATCAGCTGCTTGTCGTAGAATTGTAGAATTGGGAGGGACCCTGAGGATTATATGGTTCAACCCCCTGCAGTGCAGGAATAGGCAGCTGTCCCATATGGGGATCGAACCTGCAACCTCGGCATTATCAGCACCATGCTGTAACCAACTGAGCTATCCAGGCATCTTTTTCTTTCTGAAAGCAGGAGTTTGTAACTCAAAGCACTGGGGCAAGTACTGTAAATGCAAACAGAATCCTGTGAAGTGCGTGTATTGGGGGGGGGGTAAATGTTCTAGTTTTGGGTGCTCTTAAGGTTTTCTTCATGAACTCTCCACTTTTAGGAGGGGGTCTGAGATAAGGATGTAGTGACCTGGCCAGATCCAGCCCCCACTCCTATGAGAAATTGGACACGAACTAGTGGATATACAACAAGAAACAGAAATGGAATACTGACTCAGTTTGTGATCTTAGTGGAGATACTTTAATATGGACAAGAACAGAAGAATTTAGTATTATTCACTATGGAGTAACGGTGGTAGAAATTAATAGAGGTAAAATGAAAAGAAACAATTTGGATAACATTTATTAACAATAATAACTATTAGGGAACCTGTCTTTGACTTTTTTTGGAAAAAGAAATGAGTGATTCTGATACACCTTGACTTAAAAGAAATATTGTTTAACAGAAAGTGGAAAAGATGTATGTATGCATGAACTGAAGGTTTTAAATAATCAGATTTTGCTTTTTTATGTAACTGACAGATGGAAGATTGGAAGTTCTTCTTTCTTATCTTTTGTTAATGTTTCTTTTCCTCTTCCTCTTCCCTCTTTCTCTTTTTCCTCTCTTTATTTCTATTGTATCTTTCTTCCCCTTTTCTGTTTCTATGCTTTGCTTCTTTTTCTTTTGTAGTTGTGATCTTACTGTGTTATGAGAAAATAATACTAATAGTAAAAGAAAAAAGAAGTTAAAGAAAAAAAGAAGTCCAGCCCCACCCTGCTCTTGTCGGCGACAGTGTGAATTCTCTATCATTTTCTTCTTGTAAGTGGTATTCAGAGCACTTAGGGTCTTTTAATGTAGATAAGTGCTCTTACAGTTGCATCTAGAAACAAAATATACCTTTTCAATATGACGTGCCTGACAAGTGTAGTGTTTTGACCTGCTAGCAATGCCTCCAAGTCTGGAGCCAAAAACTCGACAGTCTCAGGATTTTCCATCCTTGACTTCAAGTTACTTGCGAGAATCTCTGTTGCTTTCCAATAGTAATTGCTTTCGTGTGGTTCACTGGCAAATAAAGTTTCTTTTAAATATTTCAAAAATGCGCTATATGCAAAAAGCCCACGTGAAAGGACCCCCAGGCATATTTGCTTTTCGAAGTCAGGAGGGAAGCATTTTGCTTCGGGAGTCATTTGTGGTAGACCGATAGGAATTTCCTCCCAACCCATTTCACATGTGTTTAGCTTCTTACATATTTCTTCATTCAGACTGTTAACCCTTCCCTTGAGCCAAAAAGCCAAGTTCATGTCTTGGGGTATTTCACCTAATTCCTTTGGGAAAGTACTATCAACAGGCCAAACCCCTGCAGTGATGAAGAATGTGGCAACAGTGTAAAGGTGGAATCCAAAAAGGACATTCATTGCCTTCCTGTCTGGCTTTCCTCTTCCTTCTCTATACACTTTGTATCTTGAGGTGATGATTGCTTGGACGTAGGAACTTCTTACAGCAAGGATTTCTGCATACAGTCCTCAACAGCACCTGATACAAACAACATGGATAAAAATACAGCAATGAATAAAGACTTACTAGCAGTACATGGGGTCTTAGTAGACCCACAAGCTTAACAGGAGTCAACAGCAGCAGCAAAAAAGGCCAATGCTATTCTAGACTGCATCAACAGAAGTCTAGTGTGTCTAGATCAAGGAAAGTAATAGTACTACTCTATTCTGCCTTGGTCAGACCACACCTGGAATACTCTGTCCAATTCTGGGCACCACAATTTAAGAAGGATGTTGACAAGCTGGAGCGTGTGCAGAGGAGGGCAACCAAGATAATCAAGGATCTGGAAACTAAGCCTTATGAGGAATGTTTGCAGGAGATGGGTATGTTTAGCCTGGAAAAAAAGGAGATATGATAGCCACCTTCAAATATCTTAAGGGCTGTCACATGGAAGATGGAGCAAGTTTGTTTCATTCTGTTCCGGGGGATAGGACTTGAACCAATGGCTTCAAATTACAAGAAGGAAGATTTTGACTATACATATGGAAAAACTTTCTGAAGGTAAGAGCTGTTCAACAGTGGAACGGTCTCCCTCAGGAGGTTGTGGACTCTCCTTCCTTGGAGGTTTATAAGCAAAGGTTGGATGGCCATCTCTCAGGGATGCTTTAGCTGAGATTACTGCATTGCAGAGGGTTGGACTATATGACCCTTGGGTCCCTGATTCTATTATTCTACCCTGTAACTATAACCAGTGCAGGTCGGTCCATTAGGACAATTGGGGCACTGTCCCACCAATCTGAGTCTACCCTCAGCCAGCCTTCACCTGCCATCAGATCAAGAGGTGGTTCTGTCTGTTGTTGATTCTGGCTCCACCAACGTGCTTGACTACCACCACAATTGGACACCAGCCACAACAGACCAAAACCGTTCCAACAAAAATTTAATATATTAGCCAGAGATTGTCTTTGTTTTTTTGCAGATCTTTTTCTGGTGACAGAAACACCATCAAAGCTTGTGTCAGCCAAAGGGAGTCATGGGGGTGGGAATGCCAGACCACCCAAGTGTCCCTATTTTCCAGGGACAATCCCGGATTTACAGAAGCCGTCTGATTTGATCCCAGAACGTCCTGCTTTTCCTGCTCTGGAAAGTAGGAGTTGCTACTCCACTTCACTTTTCCCGATATCATTTGTCAAAATGAAGTAATGACCATTGATGAATGCAGCAAGCAGTGGAATGGACTCCCTTGGGAGGTGGACGACTCTCCTTCATTGTAGGCTTTAAGCAGTGGTTGGATGGCCATATGTCATAGATGCCTTAGTTAAGATTCCTGCATTGCAAGATTGCTACATTGGCTCCCAGTACGTTTCCGAGCACAATTCAAAATGTTGGTGCTGACCTTTAAAGCCCTAAACGGCCTCAGCCCAGTATACCTGAAGGAGCATCTCCACCCCCATCGTTCTGCCCGGACACTGAGGCCCAGCACCAAGGATCTTCTGGCAGTTCCCTCACTGCGAGAAGTGAGGCTACAGGGAACCAGGCAGAAGGCCTCCCATCAGATGACAAAGAAATAAACAACTATCTGATGTTTAGAAGACATCTGAAGGCATCCCTGTTTAGAGAAGCTTTTAATATTAGATGAATTATTGTATTTTAATATAATAATACTAATACTAATACTAATACTAATACTAATACTAATAATAATTTATTATTTGTACCCTGCCCATCTGGCCGGGTCTCCCCAGCCACTCTGGGCGGCTTCCAATTTCTTAAGATACATTAAAATATCACAGATTTAAAACTTCCCTAAACAGTTTTTGCTGAAATATTTTGCTGAAAGATGCCCAAAGTGGCTGGGGAAACCCAGCCAGATGGGTGGGGTATAAATAATATATAATCATCATGATCATCAGGCAAAATGACCCCGGAGTCCCTTCCAATGCAAAACATCACCACCAGCAGCAACAACCTCTTTTTATTTGTTTCCTCCACCCCATGCATGGATCATTTCCCTTCCATCAGTTGCCCTATTGGAGAGCATACTCACATTCCCAAAGAGAAAGATGTCTCAACTGGTTGTCATCAGTGTCTATAGCTGTTCATCGAGAGGAATTTGGAAGGCTCTGTTGGGTTTCCTTTTTATATGCTCCATCGCCCATTTTATTGCACACCCACCACTTTTCTTTTAACTAAGTCCAACTATAATCATTTCAGGAACATTCCATTCCTATACCCTTTTGACTTTTTCCTTGAGAATCATCATAAATGTTTATACATGCTACCTCCAACAGACCTGATAAATCATGATGTACAAATAGGAACCCTGATATTCCATGTTTACTTAAATTATCAGCACTCCCGTATTGGTCTCTACAGCCATAGGAAGCGCTGTAACATACGTACAGTTTGACTTCTCGCCCAAAGGCAGACTCCTCCATTGTCTTTTGAGACAGGCGGGTGCCAACCATTTCAAATCTTTGCCCCTCAGCCACAATGAAGTCTCATGAGACGGAATATTGGCAAATCAGATTTTATTAACATGTAGAATCATAGGCTGGATCTACACTGACCTGTTTAACGTTACTAGGATGATATTAGATATACCGTTCTAAGACGCCACAGGGCATACTTGTAAAATAAAGCGTTTCTCCCCCCCCCATACTGTAGCCCCCTCTGGTGTCACATTTTAATAACGCATGATGAACGTTAAAAGTCATGTGTCCATATGGTTATCAAAATCAGTCCTTAACCTTTCCTTAACATTAAAAACCATGAGTGTAGATCCGTCCATAGAATCATAGAATTATAGAGTCTGGAGGGACACCTAGTCATCTAGTCCAACCCCCTGCAATGCAAATGGAATCAAATGGAAGACCTGCAAAAACAAATTAACCAAATTCAGAATGTATAGGAGACGATGATATCATCTGATTCCGGCAGGGAAACATCCTTCCGATCCTCTGGGACTGGAGTATCTGAATGCCCATATTCCTTCTAAATACCGTATTTTTCTATCTATAAGACGCCCCCATGTATAAGACGCCTCCTATTTTGGGGGACTCAGATTTAAGAAAATGGGGGGAGATGACCCAGAGTATAAGACGCCCCCTAATTGATATTATTTTTTAGGAAAAAAAACCTAGTCTTATACACAGAAAAATACGGTAGTTTTGTAAACTGCTTTGCTTTCTTGTTTCATTTTTATAGTTAAGCAGTGTATAAAATTAATGAAACATCAAAAACAAATGAATGAACCTTGGGTGAAACTTCATCTGGTCCAAAATGCAGCTGCCAGATTTCAAGCTCAAATGGCACATAAGGCGCCTCTTGAATCTCTGCTGGCAGAGAATTCCACAATAATGGCATGGTAACAATAAAGGATCGTTTCCTTGTGGTTGTCAGATGAACCTCACTAACTTGTGGAAGGACCAATGACGCTCCTCTCAGTGATCAAGTGGAGATATAAGACTTCAGGCAATCCCTGACGTACCTTAGACCTAAGTTGCTAAGGGTTTTATAAATTTACAGAAGAGCCTTGTGTCTGTCTTGGGAGTAGATGGGTAGTTGTCACAAGTTCTCAACCAGAAGCACCCATTAGGAGCAGGACCGGTGCTGGCAATTTTGGCGCCCTAGGCGAGGGGGCGGGCCACGTGACGTCATTGCGTATGACGCACGTTGCGGAGCGGTGCCCCGCCCCCTGTCGCCGCGGTTTGCTTGCTCCGTCGCTGGTTGGGGCGGCACCGGGCGGGGGGCAGGCTGGCCAGTGCCCCCTCCATTTTGGCGCCCTAGGCAATTGCCTAGTTCGCCTAAATGGACGCGCCGGCCCTGATTAGGAGTCTACATATATGCTGAAAAACAAGTCAGTAGATGAGGGACACATAGAAGTCAACTCCTAGGGGCAGAGGTGTCTTCACTCCCCCCAATAAAATATTTGAGCCCCCCCCAAGGTGATGGGCATTGCCATTCAAATGGTGTGTGTGCAGTGTGTCATGTGATCAATTGTGTGGGATGGGGCTTACTCCCCCCCCCCATATTTTATGCAGGTTGGCAACCCCTGGAAGAGCATGATATGAAATCTTACAGTAAAGCACATTTGCAAGATTCCAGCACTTTCACCAACTGTCCCCCTCCCCAGAGCAGCTTTTAAAAATGGAAATTTACGACTGACCAAAATAGAGGCCATTGCAGGGAAAGTGGGATGTGTGGGGTCAAATGTTGGGAACTGAAGTAGGTGATACGATAACTCAAGAAAGTTCTGGATTCAGGTATGTAGCCGTGTTGGTCAACAAGATGAAATATTTTTTTTATTTTTTATTTTATTAAAAGATGATCCAAAAAGAACTCCCTTAAGAGAATCAAGTCTTTTTGTCTTAAGACAGTCTTAAAAGAATCTCTCCCCCCCCTATTTTTTTTTAAATAATTCCAGTAGCACCTTAGTGGAATTATTTAAAACATTTTTGGGGGGAAAGATTCTTTTAAAGACTGTCTTAAGACCAAAAGACTTGATTCTCTTAAGGGAGTTCTTTTTGGATCATCTTTTTAATAATTTTTATTTTATCTTTCATCTTGTTATCAAGTAAGTTCTGTAAAGGCCTCCAAGGTGGAGGCCATAAAGGAACATCTGAAGGAGCATTGATCCTTGTGTCCTTAACTTTGATCGGTGACTATTTCTGTTTCTAACAGATCAGAGCTAAGGGCACAAGGGCCAACATATGTTCCTTCTCATGTTCTTTGCAGCCTACGTTTTGGAGGCCTTTACAGAACTTGCTTCAGTTATCGTTTCGCCTACTCCAGTTCCAAACATTTGATTCCTCACTTCCCACTTTCCCTGGCAAAACTTCTATTGGCCCTGTATACCTGAAGGAGCGTCTCCACCCCCATCGTTCAGCCTGGACACTGAGGTCCAGCTCCGAGGGCCTTCTTGCAGTTCCCTCATTTCGAGAAGTGAAGTTACAGGGAACCAGGCAGAGGGCCTTCTCAGTGGTGGCGCCTGCCCTGTGGACCGCCCTCCCATCAGATGTCAAGGAAATAAATGACTATCTGACTTTTAGAAGACATTTGAATGCAGCCCTGATTAGGGAAGTTTTTAATGACTGATGTTTTATTGAGTTTTTAATTTTCTGTTGGGAGCCTCCCAGAATGCCTGGGGAAACCCAGCCAGACGGGCAGGGTATAAATATAAATCTGCAGGCTCTCTATTGGCAGAGTGTTCCATAACACCAGAGTGCATATCCTCCAACCTTTCTTTGATGAAAGAGGGACATGTATCTGCTAAAAATAGGGATATCCTATTCCATACCCACCAACATTCCTCCGATGAAAATAAGGACATTCTGGGATCAAATCAGAAGCCAGGATGGCTTCTGTAAATCCGGGACTGTCCCTGGAAAATAGGGACACGTGGAGGGTCTGGTGGTGATGACAGCAACTTGGAGAAGGAGTAATGACCCTGCTGACGAGGACCTCAGTGATCGGACCAACATTATTTAAGGCTTTGTAAATTAATTCAAGGACCTCGAATTTGACTTGGTAGTAGATGGGAAGCCAGTGCAGATGTTTTAACAATGGTATCCTATGTTCTTGGCTACATGCCTCCATTAGCAGTCTGGCACTGATGGAGTTTCCAAGCCAGGCCCAAGGACAGCCGCACATAGACCACACGGCGGTATTACAGTTTTGATGTTACCAGTACATGGAATACAGTGGTCAGGCTGTCCCTGTCCAGTAATGTCAGGCTTTGGGGAATCAGATCCCTCCCATGGTGGCAGTCAAGAAACAGAGAAACGATAACAGTTCTTACCCAGCAATTTATTCAATAATCCACAGAGAGCGATGAAGGAATGCAGTCTTCCCTAAATAATGGCGTTGCTCCAAGTAAAGTTCCACCCCCTTATGTCTCAAGAAACGAAAATAAAAATCTGTACGTTTTAACTTTATTCCCTTCTTTGAGGTTCTTATTGTTAAGGATATGTGATTCTTGTGACCAATTCGACACCACAACGGTGAAACTTACAAAGCATGAATGTGCTGTAATGTGTGCCATTTAAACTTCTTTTTGTGACCATTGTATCTTCTTCCCTGAAAATTACTAAAAGGTTAGTAAAATCCTTGTGCTTCACGAGTCTAACATTTATACTTCTGCACATTGTGTTTCAAATCACAATAAAAAGGCTTGAAGCTGGTAAAAGTATTAAACCTGATTATCACGGCTTGACCTGGGGAAAAACGCTCTGGCGGATTGGATTTGAAAGGCAGCAAGCCAATGAACAAGCAGGCAGTGGCTACTACCAATACGTTTTGTCTATTGTCCATTGTCAGGACCAGAATGAAAGGCAACAAACTAGTAGGTTGCAATGGTGAAAGAGGAATAGAATGTCTGGGGGCTCTGGTCAGTGTGTGGCATGGGTGTGAGCCCTCAGCAGATTATTTTATTATTATTTATTCAATTTATAAACCACCCTACACCTGGAGGTCTCAGGGCGGTTCACAAACAAGACCACAACATATAAAATCAAACGAAAAACAATAACCTAACAAAAACACACACACACAAAAACCCAAAACCCAAAAGAACCACATTCTAAAAGGGTGTTGGATGTCAATAAGATCAGCCATGCTGATCCTTGATGCTGGCCCTGATCTTAAGGTACTTGATCTGGGCAGACTGGCTTTTTTACTGGAAATGAGAACTGAGCATCTCAGGAAGCTCTAGCCTTTTTACACCTGATCTGGAAGGGCGGAGCCTGAGGCTGCTGAGGTGGTGTTGGGGAGGGAGTTGTTGCTCTTGTTGCAGCTGGGTTTTGTTTGTTTGTTTGTTTTTGTATCATTTGCTGTCACTTATGTGGAAATGGTTCAGTTTGGTTTTGTATTTTTGTATTTACAGTGGTACCTCAGGTTACAGACACTTCATGTTACAGATGCTTCAGGTTACAGACTCCGCTAACCCAGAAATAGTACCTCGGGTTAAGAACTTTGCTTCAGGATGAGAACAGAAATTGTGCGGCGGCAGCAGGGGCCCCCATTAGCTAAAGTGGTACCTGAGGTTAAGATCAGGTCCAGTCGTGTCCGACTCTGGGGTTGCGTGCTCATCTCGCTCTATAGGCCGAGGGAGCCGGCGTTTGTCCGAAGACAGCCTCCGGGTCATGTGGCCAGCATGACAAAGCTGCTTCTGGTGAACCAGAGCAGCGCATGGAAACTCCGTTTACCTTCCCGCTGGAGCAGTCCCTATTTATCTACTTGCACTTTAACATGCTTTCGAACTGCTAGGTGGGCAGGAGCTGGGACCGAGCAACGGGAGCTCACCCCGTCACAGGGATTCAAACCGCTGACCTTCTGATCAGCAAGCCTGTGGTTTAACCCACAGAGCCACCTGGTCCCCTAACCCGAGGTACCACTGTACTATTGATGGCTGCTTTTGTTATGTTGTAGCTATGTATTTTTTCATGATGTAAGCCACCTTGAGCATGGCTTGAACTGTGGAAAGGCGGCATACAAATAAAATTATGTATGTATGTAATATCAGGAGAGCAATCTGAGGCCCAAGATACTGGCACGAAGCAAGCGAGTGTAAATTAAGCTGGAGTAAAGTTGCACCAGATCCAAATTAGGTTCAGCAGTGGGGCTGCTTGGCAGAGGGAAAACAAAACAAATAGTTTTCTATGGCGGGTTTCTAGGTCACATGACTGAGCTGATGGGTTTAAGATTCAAACTAAGTCCCCCTCTCTAGTCCCTTAACAAATGAATAGTTTAATGTTAATTGGTGTTCAAATAGTATTAGCAACAACACAAAATATTATATAAAAAAGCTTACAAATGTTACACTGGTCACCACAGAATCACCCACATGCCTATTTTTGAAACTGACTTTATTTTATATTTTGAAGTTTTGCCTTTAGCATCTCTTTTCATTGGTTCATTTAACGTATATTTTATGTAACCTGCTTGGAGGTTCCGATGACTGAGTGGCATGTAAATCCTGTTAGATAAATAGCCAGTAAATAATATGTAGTGCTCACTAGAAGTGCTCACTAGAAGGACAGATCCTGAGGTTAAGGCTCCAGTACTTTGGCCACCTCATGAGAAGAGAAGACTCCCTAGAAAAGACCCTGATGTTGGGAAAGATTGAGGGCACAAGGAGAAGGGGACGGCAGAGGATGAGATGGTTGGACAGTGTTCTCGAAGCTACTAACATGAGTTTGGCCAAACTGCGAGAGGCAGTGAAGGATAGGCGTGCCTGGCGTGCTCTGGTCCATGGGGTCACGAAGAGTCGGACACGACTGAACGACTGAACAACAATATGTAGTTTGCATTCATAGCTCAAGCATATCAAGTTTACTATATTTTGTTGTTTGCCCAGGCAGACACAATCTGTCGTTCACAGCGACCGTGGTGAAATAACTGAGACAGGCACTAGAGCTGGGAGAAATCAGGTCAGATCTTTATTGACTACAGGTGAACTGGGTTTGCGTCTCTGCTCCTCCACATGCAGCTGCTGGGTGACCTTGGGCTAGTCACACTTCTCTGAAGTCTCTCACCCCCACTCACCTCACAGAGTGTTTGTTGTGGGGGAGGAAGGGAAAGGAGATTGTTAGCCGCTTTGAGACTCCTTCGGGTAGTGATAAAGCGGGATATCAAATCCAAACTCTTCTTCTCTTCTTCTACAGGAGGAAAGCAGGGTTGGCATGGCAACAGAGCGCAGATCAAGTTCTTCATTCCACCAGCCTTTGCTGTTGCAATGGCACTCCATTGTTGGTGGTAAGGGCCGAACCCCTTCCACTGGAGACAACCTGTGTTGAGCCTGGAATGGAGCAAACCAAGCATCCGGGGCCTCATTAGACATCCAGGGTGTGAGATTCGAGTTGGGCAGAGGCCCTAACCCAAGCTTAGAGTGTGCCATAGCCAATACTCCACCCCCAACTTCTCATGGGGTTTCCCTTTCTGCGCTGATCCTGCAGGAACATACAAAATTCCAAGATTGACTAACATAAATCAGCCATATGCTACTGAGGGAAAGCCCCCAACCCAGGAGCCAATTAAGGTTGGAAGGGGGGGTAATCTTTGGCCCTGTCAACCAGTGACTTTCCCAGTGAGTCTTATCACCAAGCATGAGCATTTCACAAGGAGCAAATGGGTGAGGTATTTTAAGGTATTGGCTCCTCCTATCGCCCTGCAATACCCCACAGGATAATTGTCATCCCATGAGATCCCACAAAATCTCATCAGGAGAGACGTGATTTCGTCCGCCCCCACTACCTGGGTACTGCACCACTGGGCAAAGTCAACATCATGTGCAGGTTGTGTCCAGATCAAGGCATTCTGAAGCTCACTTAGACCTCGTAAAGGATAGTGAACATTCTACTCCTACGAGGTAAAAGAATATGCAGGTGACCAGCGGCATAAAAGACTGGGCAAATCTAATGGGAGAAAAAATGAGGCTAAGTGTCTCTATGATTTCTGCTGTATTTGTGATGTTCTATCATGTTTTATTCAGCATCTTAAAAAGCAGAGACATCACCTTGCCGACAAAGGTCCATATAGTTAAAGCTATGGTTTTCCCAGTAGTGATGTATGGAAGTGAGAGCTGGACCATAAAGAAGGCTGATCACCAAAGAATTGATGCTTTTGAATTATGGTGCTGGAGGAGACTCTTGAGAGTCCCATGGACTGCAAGAAAATCAAACCTATCCATTCTGAAGGAAATCAGCCCTGAGTGCTCACTGGAAGGACAGATCCTGAAGCTGAGGCTCCAATACTTTGGCCATCTCATGTGAAGAGAAGACTCCCTGGAAAAGACCCTGATGTTGGGAAATATTGAGGGCACTAGGAGAAGGGGACGACAGAGGACGAGTTGGTTGGACAGTGTTCTCGAAGCTACCAACATGAGTCTGACCAAACTGCGGGAGGCAGTGGAAGACAGGAGGGCCTGGCGTGCTCTGGTCCATGGGGTCATGAAGAGTCGGACACGACTAAATGACTAAACAACAACAAATCATGTTTTATTATGTTATCATTATTTATTGTTTGTAAGCCACGTAGAAATGCAATCAGTCAATCAATCCTATAACTTTCACATGAAGTGATCGTTTGCATTTGGAAGGCAAGTGAAATAATTTCAGAAGGTTAAACATTTAAAATCTGCCCTCACTTGCAAAGTATATAATAAATCATCGTAGTAGTACAGAAGTTAAAGCAGAATAATGTTCTTCACTAAGACAGGGATGAACAGCTTGTGGCACTCTAGGTGTTATTGGAGCCTAGGAAGAACTTTGCAAGCAACCAGTCAGCTGATTATCAGGGGGTTGGGAAGCGCTGCCGAAAGGGCAGTGCAAGTTTTCTCTGCAAAGAAAGGGGGGGGGAGCCCTTTATTTTTTTTTAAAGCACATTTCTTTCTTTCTTTCTTTCTTTCTTTCTTTCTTTCTTTCTTTCTTTCTTTCTTTCTTTCTTTCTTTCTTTCTGTAGTGGTGTAGTGGTTAAGAGCGGTAGACTCGTAATCTGGTGAACCGGGTTCGCGTCTCCGCTCCTCCACATGCAGCTGCTGGGTGACCTTGGGCTAGTCACACTTCTCTGAAATCTCTCAGCCTCACTCACCTCACAGAATGTTTGTTGTGGGGGAGGAAGGGAAAAGGAGATTGTGAGCCGCTTTGAGACTTTTTAGGGGAGTGATAAAGCGGGATATCAAATCTATACCTTCCTTCCTTCCTTCCTTCCTTCCTTCCTTCCTTCCTTCCTTCCTTCCTTCCTTCCTTCCTTCCTCCCTCCCTCCCTCCCTCCCTCCCTCCCTCCCTTCCTTTCCGAAGAAGTAATTCATAACTCAAAACAATGGGGGAGGTGCTTTAGCTACAAACTATTTTCTCCGAAGTGGGGGAAATCTAGTTTTAGAAGCCCTTTTGGATTTCTCCGCAAACTTCTCACTTTTATGAGAATTATGCCTCTGCAGATACATCAGGGAGGTTGTCTCTAACTGACAATTTAATTGATGCTGAAGGGGAGCCTCACGGATGTTGTGCTTCCAAAACCTGTCAGTGTTGGCCCACTGGACCAGAGATAATGATGTGGGCTACAGTGTGGATTCTAAATAATTTTACTTGGTGAATTCTGGGTCATTTTCTCCATCCAAATAGTTGATTTCTCATAAGTGGCTGTTGGTGCACACGATTAACTGTTGTCCATAAACTCTAGCTTCTTTTAATGTAGAAATACGCTCTTGCAGTTGCATCCATGAATGCAATATACTTTCTCAATATCAGGTGCCTGAGAATGGTGGGTGTCCAACCAGTGTGTGCTGCTTGCACCGCCTGAACATATTCTGCAACATTTACATCTGGGAAGATCAAAGTGTCAGGATGATCCATCAACGACTTCATGGTCTGGGCGAGCTTCTCGGTTAGTTGCCAAAAATACTTATGCGATTTGGGGGCATACAAATGGTCATGCAAATATTTCACAAAGGTGCTAAATATATGAAGGCCCCTGGAAAGGCGTCTCAGACAGACTTCCCTTTCGAATTCAGGGGGGAAGCATAATTCTATGCCATCAATGTCTGGAAGGCCGAGAGTCATCCGAGGAAGGTCCTCCCAGCGGGTTTCACATGTGCCCAGCTGCTCACACAGATTTTGATTCAAACTGTTGGCTTTCCCTTTGAGCCAGATAGCCAAGGCCTGGGGTTGTTCTACTGTCGCAAAAGCAACAGGCCAAAGCTCTGTGCAAATGAAGAGCATGGCGGCAGTGGCAGTGCAAAGCCTGAATCTAAGTAGAGCATTCATGGCCTTTTCTTCTTGCTTTATTCTTCCGTATATCCCTCTTGAGAAGTGAAGACCTTGAGGCCTTGATCGGCTGGATGTGGCAATTCCTTGTGAGGCAGTGATTTCAAGAGCACCTGACGCAAATTGCATGGATAAAAGTAGAACAGCAGTGAATTAAAAAGTAAAACAAAATAGAATAAATGCAGGAACTGTAACAGTTCCAGCAGAGGTTAAGTACATTTCTCAGGGGAGTTCTTTTTATGGTGACAGAAACACCAACGAAGTGGGAAATAATGGCTAGCATTCATCTATAAATAATCCCCTCAGTCATTAGAGCACAATCTAATGGGTCATGGGTCAAAGGCCTGGAAACGATGCCTTATGAGGAACGGCTTAGGGAGCTGGGTATGTTTAGCCTGGAGAAGAGAAGGTTAAGGGGTGATATGATAGCCATGTTCAAATATATAAAAGGATGTCATATAGAGGAGGGAGAAAGGTTGTTTTCTGCTGCTCCAGAGGAGCGGACACGGAGCAATGGATTCAAACTGCAAGAAAGAAGATTCCACCTAAACATTAGGAAGAACTTCCTGACAGTAAGAGCTGTTCGACAGTGGACTTTGCTGCCAAGGAGTGTGGTGGAGTCTCCTTCTTTGGAGGTCTTTAAGCAGAGGCTTGACAGCCACCTGTCAGGAATGCTTTGATGGTGTTTCCTGCTTGGCAGGGGGTTGGACTGGATGGCCCTTGTGGTCTCTTCCAACTCTATGATTCTATGATTCTATGGGTTCGAGCCCCACGTTGGGCAAAAGAGTCCTGCATTGCAGTGGGTAGGACTAGATCCCTTCTGATTCTACAATTCTATGATTCCCCCCCCCCCAAGAGGTAACACTTGGAAGCAAAACAATTCCTACCTAAACTCCCTGAGGGTGAGTGGTACAGCCTTTAACAACAGAGAAAGAAAGGGACAAAAATTTCCAAACACTGTGTTTTCAGGGAATCCTTTAAATGCTGATTCACAGGCTGAATGAACAAATTGTGCCAGCTGGATCTCACCATTACTTTATCCAAACTGCGTGCTTTACCTTGGAGAACTCAATCCGTGTCTGCTATTGTGTATTCAATGAGAAATCTTTCAAGGATGCTTCTCTTCTTTTGATTAGGTCCTCTTTGTGTATTGTCAGAAAAGCTTTTAAGGAATCACACAGTTTGGAAGCCAATGTTGCTCCCCCCTACCCCCAAAATGCAGGTTACCAGCTATATTATTTTTCTTAGGTAAAGGTAAAGGGACCCTTGACCATTAGGTCCAGTAGCGGACGACTCTGGGGTTGCGGCGCTCATCTCGCTTTATTGGCCGAGGGAGCCGGTGTACAGCTTCCGGATCATGTGGCCAGCATTACTAAACTGCTTCTGGCGAACCAGAGCAGCGCATGGAAACGCTGTTTACTTTCCCACTGCAGAGGTACCTATTTATCTACTTGCACTTTAACGTGCTTTCGAACTGCTAGGTTGGCAGGAGCAGGGACCGAGCAACAGGAGCTCACCCCGTCGCGGGGATTTGAACCGCTGACCTTCTGATCGGCAAGCCCTAAGCTCTGTGGTTTAACCCACAGTGCCACCTGCATCCCATTATTTTTCTTAGTCCTCCAATAAAGAAGGTATTGACAAAGGAACTTGGCATCCTCCTGAAGGAGAGCAAAGGCCCATCTGATCTGGCTCCCTCTCCTCACAATGGCCAGCCAGAGGCGTGTGGGAAAGCCACAACCAAGACACAGGCTGTCCCACAACCCACAACAGGCACATTGTCTGTTGGGAGAAGGACCAAAGTTGTCTGAAGAAGGTCCAGGTTTCAATACAAAAAAATATTTAGATTATTATGTACCTTTTCAAAATGATGAGTATTATCCATCGGATCTTTATTATTCGATCCACTCCAATACCTTTTGGAACTTTTCTTCTTCTTCTTCTTTAAAATAGTTTTGATTGATTTTGGATTATTTATCATTTTTTTATTGGAAATAAATTTAGAACATAAGACATAGGAACATTATTGCCTCTATCTTTAAAAGACCTTGGTGAGCCACAAGTATTCTTGGGTTCACCTATTTTTCTAAGTTTCATGCTTTTCTATTTTTTATACTAACTTTATGCTATGCACTTGTTTGGTAAAAGGAATAATGTCTTGTTAGCAAACAGATATATTTTAAACTAAGCTTGTTCTCAGAAAGGCGTTCCTAGAATAAAGATATTTATGGTAGTCTAATTGTAGCTTAAATGCACCCTTGGTGCAATTTCTCTTCATTTTATCTGTCCTGATCCTGAATTTTCCCAATTTCAGCTTCATACTATGATCCTATCCACCTTCTCCACCTCTTGCATCATGTGAGTGCATACATTGTGCAGGGTGGAACTTGAAATTAACGCTGCGGAACTATCAAAGTTTAATTGAACACGTAATGCACTGCGTTATATGATGGAATCAAATAGGATACCTGCCTCTTCCTCCTGCTCTCTGATAGACCCTCGAGAGCAGAGGAGAGGATGAGTTGAATAGGCTCAAAATAAGTTTACGTTGGCCAACCAAGGGTGGGCGAAAGGCAAAGAATAGCGTCTTGTTGAGTTTCTTTGCTCCCACCCACCTAAAACGGAAAATATCCGTCTCCTTCCATCTCATGCAACCTGAGAGAGCATACTCACAATCCCAAAATGAAAGAGAAAGAGGTCTCAGATGGTCAATGGCATCTGCAGCTGTTTACCAAAGAGGTACCTGGAAGTTTCTGTTGTTTCTGCTTATCTTTCCTTTTTATATGCTTCTCAGTTCCTTTAACTGTACTGGTCCCATCCTACTCCCACCATTTTTCTTTTAAGTGAGTCCAACTATAATAATGTCAGGAACAGTCCCATCCTGTGCCTTCCTGATGGATTTGTTCCCTGACAGACACTATATACCTGGTGTCTCCTGCAAATAGCTCAGACCATGATGCACAAAAAAGGAACTATAGTCTTTCAACTTTACTTAAATTATCATAACTCTTGACTTTGGTTTTTTAAATTTTTGCCCCCAACACCCACAAAGAGGTTTCATGAGGCAAAGCATTGGTAAATGAATTATATTATATCAGTACACCTAATGGAAGACCCATAATCTGAAAGTACAGGCAGATGAGGATATTATCTGATTTGGTAGAAAAGCATCCCTTCAGTAATATTATCATAATAATAATTTATTATTTGTACCCCGCCCATCTGGCCGGGTCTCCCCAGCCAGTCTGGGTGGCTTCCAACAAATATCAAAATACATTAAAATATCACAGATTAAAAACTTCCCTAAACAGGGCTGCCTTCAGGTATTTCCTAAATGTCAGGTAGTTGTTTATCGCTTTGATCTCTGATGGGAGGGTTTTCCACAGGGCGGGCGCCACTACCGAGAAGGCCCTCTGCCTGGTTCCCTGTAGCTTTGCTTCTCGCAGTGAGGGAACCGCCAGAAGGCCCTCGGCGCTGGATCTCAGTGTCCGGGCTGAACGGTGGGGGTGGAGACGCTCCTTCAGGTATACAGGACTGAGGCCATTTAGGGCTTTAAAGGTCAGCACCAACACTTTGAATTGTGCTCGGAAACATACTGGGAGCCAATGTAGTTCTCTCAGGACAGGTGGTCCCCAGTCTTCTGGACATGTAGCATGCTGTGCTGTATTATGTGACTGCTCAGTGAAGGACTGGGAGAAAATTACTACATACTTGCCAAATGAGCCTTGGGTATGTGAACCCAACACACACATTCATGCACAGGGCCAGATTTAGGTTTGATGAGGCCCTAAGCTACTGAAGGTAATGGGGCCCTTTATATGTCCAGCTGTCCTTTGTCAACAACAAATGGTTGCTGTTTTTGTGTGTTGAATATATGCTATATGGTAGTTGCACATATCAAAATATGTATTTTAATATTAGATAACTGGTACAACAGCTTGACCTACATTCAACTGTGCTGCACTGCAGTCTGCAGCTGCATGATGCATGTTGCTATGCAACCAGTCCATGCAGAATGTAGACACCTTATATATAGAAATGAGCAAACCAGTGATATTTTAGGGAGCAGACTAGCAGGCTGGGCCCATTACTTACATCATAGGAGCCTTCACAACACAAAACACTGTTGCTGTATGTAGGTTTTATTTTGTTTTTGTTTTTTATCTTATATTTTGAAAATGTGCATTCAGTTTTTCTCCCTTTAAAATTTGTTTGGGCCCCCAAGGGAGTGGGGCTGTAAGCTATAGCTTGTTTAGCTTATATGTAAATCCGACCCTGTTCATGCATGAGTCTCCCATGTTCATCAAAATGAACATGACAAGCCTAAATTTCACTCTCCTGCATACAAGACCCTCCTTGCAGAAAGCAGGGGAAGGGTACCTAAAAGATACCCTTAACCAAATGATGCTTCGGTGTGCCTAACGTTTATGTTCTTAACTTTATGACCTGCCAGCATGAGATGCTGCTAGAGGTTATGAGCTCCCGTTAGTTTGCTTCATTCCCCCAGAAAAAAAGAGCTCAAGATGATATTAATTTATATTATTTATTCCATTTGTATCCCACCCTAACTCTCTTTGTGCTCTTCATCCTAGGGGTTTTGTGTCATTTTGTTGTTGTTTTTGTTGTTGTTTAGTCATTTAGTCATGTCCGACTCTTCGTGACCCCGTGGACCAGAGCACGCCAGGCACTCCTGTCTTCCACTGCCTACCACAGTTTTGTCAAACTCATGTTAGGAGCTTCAAGAACACTGTCCAACCATCTCGTCCTCTGTCATCCCCTTCTCCTTGTGCACATCAATCCAAGCAACAATGTATTCAGAGGCATGCAAATAGGCACATATTTGGAAAGATTGAGCAATTTTTAAAGGAAAATGGTCTACAGAAAATCCCAGAAAATATGAAGGGCCCCCTAAACCACCCAATAACATCAATGGAAGTGGATACAGCAATAAACAACATGAAACTGGAAAAAGCTCCAGGACCAGACGGACTAACAGCAAAGTACTACAAGACACTGAAAGGTTGGTTGATTCAACCGTTGATGGAAGTTTGCAATGACATGCTAAGGGGAGAGAGGGCAACGGAGTCTTGGAAGGACGCATATATCACTCTGATACCTAAGCCGGATGTGGATCGGACGCAGATGAAGAATTATAGACCGATCTCCCTCCTAAATGTGGATTACAAAATATTTGCAAATATAATGGCTAGCAGACTCAGGAAGGTTCTTAAAGAGGTTATCCACAAGGACCAGACCGGTTTCTTACCGGAAATACATTTAAATGGTAACATAAGGAATATTGTGGATATCCTGGAAAGGTTGGAACAAAATAAGAACTGTAAAGCAATCCTGATGTTTGTGGACGCTGAAAAAGCTTTCGACAATGTATCCTGGAATTTTATGAAAGAGAATTTACAACAAATGGAGGTGGGAGAAGGCATTATGAACGGCTGGAGAGCGATCTACACAGAGCAAAAAAGCAAAAATCATCATTAATAATGTGGTATCAGACAACATAAGAATTGAGAAAGGAACAAGACAGGGTTGCCCCCTTTCCCCTTTACTTTTTATAACGGTCCTGGAGGTACTTGTGAACATGATACGGAAAGATTCAAACATAGAAGGGGTGGCGGTGGGGGCCAAAGAATACAAGTTAAAAGCCTTTGCTGACGATCTGGTATTAACCTTGCAAAATCCGGAGACCAGTGCAGTCAAGGCACTGGAGGTAATACAAGACTTTGGGCAAGTAGCAGGATTTAAACTGAATAAAGCCAAAACTAAGGTTCTAGAGAAAAACCTGACACATGAAGAGAAAGAGGAAATAGAGATGGAAACGGGCCTTCAATTTGCAAAAAAAGTGAAATATCTGGGAATTAATATGACAGCCAAAAACCAGAATTTGTTTAAAGACAATTATGAAAAAGTATGGAATGAAGTTAAAAAAGATCTGGAGATCTGGAACAATTTGAAGTTGTCTTTGCTGGGCCGAATAGCAGCTATAAAGATGAGTGTGCTGCCTAAACTACTATTTCTCTTCCAGGCGATACCGATAGTGGACAAGATAGAACCATTCAAGAAGTGGCAGAAGGACATATCAAGATTTATCTGGCAGGGGAAAAAACCCAGAATCAAGTATAAGATTTTAACAGATGATAAGAAAAGAGGGGGATTTTCCCTGCCGGAATTAAGCATCTACTTCGAAGCAGCGGCCTTCTGCTGGCTGAAAGACTGGTTCCTACTAGAAAATACAGATGTATTGGACTTGGAAGGCTATGATAACAGATTTGGATGGCATGCATATCTATGGTATGATAAGATCAAGGCTCACCAACGATTTAAAACACATATAATCAGAAAGGCTCTATTTAGAGTCTGGATGAAATATAAAGATCTACTAGAAAGGAAAACGCCCAGATGGATCTTGCCATTAGAAGCTAAGGCCGACAAGAAGATAAACATGGAAGAGAAGTGGCCGAAATACTCTGAAATGTTAACACAAGAAGGCGACCAGGTCAGGTTGAAACCCTATGAGCAGTTGAGAGAAAAGGTTAGGAATTGGTTACTATATCATCAAATTAATGAACTTTATAAGATGGACAAAAAGATCGGCTTTCAATTGGAAAAGTCAAAATTGGAGATGGAATTATTGGAACCTAAAACAAAGAATTTGTCCAGAATGTACAAATTGCTGCTGGAATGGCATACACAAGATGAGCTTGTGAAATCTGCAATGATAGACTGGGCTAAAGATGTTGGACACAACATTATGATGGCAGACTGGGAAAGACTTTGGAGGACAGGAATAAAGTTCACCGCCTGCAATTTGTTAAGAGAAAACATTATGAAGATGATATATAGATGGTATTTGACCCCAGAAAAGCTTGCCGAAATCTATCATTTGCAGGACAATAAATGCTGGAAGTGTGGGAGTACGGAAGGAACATTTTATCACATGTGGTGGACCTGTCCGAGGTTGAAGGCATTCTGGGAAATGATATATAATGAACTGAAAAGAGTGTTTAAAAACACATTTGTGAAGAAACCAGAGGCCTTCTTGCTTGGAATGGTCAACCAGGAGATACCGAAGGAAGACCACACCTTTTTTATGTATGCCACAACAGCAGCAAGAATATTGATCGCAAAATATTGGAAGACAAAGGACTTACCGACCCTGGATGAATGGCAGATGAAAGTGATGGACTGAGACTTCCGGTCGGCGCGCCGGAGATGGCGGTCGGGGGGACAAGTCGTTCCTGACTTTCCCCCGCCAGACCGGGTAAAGGGGTGTTCGCGCCAGCGCCGCGACCCCCAAAACCCCTGGGAAGGGCGTCCCGGGACCTGGAGGACCCGCAAGAGCTCGGATGCCGGTCCCGGTCCCAGGGAGCTCTCAGCGGAGCTCTCGGGCGATCGGGCGGCGGAGCTCCAGGGTCCGCTCACAGCCCCGTCTGGCGAAGCTGCAAGACTGCCACAGCCGAGCGCGCTGATTCCTCCTAATTCTTCAATTCGGAACTGTAAGTAACCTACAAGAAAAAACTTTTAAATTTTTGATCCATTTGGAACTTGGCTTGAGGGCGAAAATACGGAGGTCCGTCCCTTGCCATTGTGTAACAACGACAGGGCATTGTTGCACAGATTGAGAAGTTATGCCTGGAATTTGACACTTTGTTTCGGAGATTTAACCCTTGCGATCCCCCCCCCCGGTCCTAGGGGGCAGACGAAGTAAATTTAATTGCTAAGAGCAAGAGAAGTATTTTGGAGCTTTGGAACTTTTGAAAAATTTCTAAAAGTTTGGAAAAGTCAGAAAAGTTAGAAAAGAACTGTTTGCTAAAAATGGCGGTGAAACAGGATGTGGATTTGACAACATTGTTGGAGAAACTGAAAGAACTTAGAATGGATTACAAAGCTGGAGTGAAAGTACTGAGAGCTGAACTGGCTGCTGCTGGGAACAGCACTGTGACTGAGATAAAGCAAAACATAAACAATGGTCTGACTGGTCAGGACTTACAACTCAACTCTGTGAACAACTCAGGACTTACAACTCAACTCTGTGAACAGTGTACTTGATGTGCCCAAACACACATCAGCTCGCTGAACTGACCGGGAGACTCCGCGACCAGAGGGAGGAAGCAGTGGAAGAAGATTGGAAAAAATTTAAAGATTACCTTAAAAAATATTACAAAATGCAGAAATGAAATAATGTCGAAGTTATAGTAGTTTACAGATTAAACTTAGAACAGTAAAATATTAAGTGATTAAAGATAAGAATTTATAGAGTGTTTAGGATGGATATGAAGTTAGAAAGTTTAATTGAAATAAGTTGAAGTAGGAAGTTGAATTAAGTGTAATGAATATAAGGATAGTAGGAACAATGATAAGTGGAGAAGTAAAAATAGAATAAGATAAAAGTAATATAAGTAAGGAAAATTAGAATATTGAAACATAAGAAAATGAATAATGAAATAGCCAATTGAAATAATAGAAATGTAAATGAAACACAGAGGGATTGACAGGAGGAAGTCAAATTAAAATGTTAAGGGAATTAGGAAAAGAAAACTATTGAATTGGTAGGTGTAGTATTGTTATTTTTGTTTTGTTTTGTTCGTGTATGAGTGTGGTTTTATTTGTGTTTATGTGTATAAACTAATAAATATTATTTGGGGGGGAAAGCAAATAGGCACATATTAATATGGACTTCATTTCATTGACATTACAGTGGTACCTCTAGTTACGAACTTAATTCATTCTGGAGGTCCGTTCTTAACCTGAAGCTGTTCTTAATTAGAGGCGTGCTTTTGCTAATGGGGCCTCTTGCTGCTGCTGCGCTGCCGGCACACGATTTCCGTTCTCATCCTGGGGCAAAGTTCTCAACTCGAGGTAACTCTTCCAGGTTAGCGGAGTTTGTAACCTGAAGCATTTGTAACTCGAGGTACCACTGTACTAGGTTGTTGTCAAGAGAAAATATGGGATATAAAGATTACACTAAAGCTTATTGGGAAGATTCTAGCTTTCTGCCTATATTTAGAGGAACAACATCTTCCCCAACCCACCATCCAAAAATGGAACTTTATGCCTGACCAAAATAGAGGACATGCCAATGAGAGTGGGAAACTTGGAATCAAATGTTGAAATCTGGTGTAGGTGATGAGGTACTTAAGTAGGTTCTGCATGGACCTCCAGGGTTTAGGCTATGAGGGACAAAAGAAGGACAGTGATCCTTGTGTCCTTAACTTTGATCTGTTAAAAACTAAAGTAGTCACAAAATAGCCACAAAAAGCCATGGTGATTTATATAATCCTTGCTGTGGGAAGCTTAGGGAAATCACAAAATGGCTGCCCTTGATCATGTGTTCCATTACAATCACCATTTAATTATTGCTGTTGGGAGACATAGGCAATCCCAAAATGGTTTGGGATTTGTAACTGGCTGACTGATTTGTAACTGGCAGACTGACCAAACCCAAAGGGTGCTCCTCAATGGCTCCTCTTCATCCTGGAGAGAAGTGACTAGTGGGGTGCCACAGGGTTCTGTCTTGGGCCCAGTCTTATTCAACATCTTTATCAATGACTTGGATGATGGGCTTGAGGGCATCCTGATCAAGTTTGCAGATGACACCAAATTGGGAGGGGTGGCTAATACCCCAGAGGACAGGATCACACTTCAAAATGACCTTAACAGATTAGAGAATTGGGCCAAAGCAAACAAGATGAATTTTAACAGGGAGAAATGTAAAGTACTACACTTGGGCAAAAAAATGAAAGGCACAAATACAGGATGGGTGACACCTGGCTTGAGAGCAGTACATGTGAAAAGGATCTAGGAGTCTTGGTAGACCACAAACTTGACATGAGTCAACAGTGTGATGCAGCAGCTAAAAAAGCCAATGCAATTCTGAGCTGCATCAATAGGAGTATAGCATCTAGATCAAGGGAAGTAATAGTACCACTGTATTCTGCTCTGGTCAGACCTCACCTGGAATAATGTGTCCAGTTCTGGGCACCACAGTTCAAGAAGGATACTGACAAGCTGGAACGTGCCCAGAGGAGGGCAACCAAAATGGTCAAAGGCCTGGAAACGATGCCTTATGAGGAACGGCTTAGGGAGCTGGGTATGTTTAGCCTGGAGAAGAGAAGGTTAAGGGGTGATATGATAGCCATGATCAAATATATAAAAGGATGTCATATAGAGGGGGGAGAAAGGTTGTTTTCTGCTGCTCCAGAGAAGCGGACATGGAGCAATGGATTCAAACTACAAGAAAGAAGATTCCACCTAAACATTAGGAAGAACTTCCTGACAGCAAGAGCTGTTCGACAGTGGAACTTGCTGCCAAGGAGTGTGGTGGAGTCTCCTTCTTTGGAGGTCTTTAAGCAGAGGCTTGACAGCCACCTGTCAGGAATGCTTTGATGGTGTTTCCTGCTTGGCAGGGGGTTGGACTGGATGGCCCTTGGGGTCTCTTCCAACTCTAGGATTCTATGATTCTATGGTTGTGCTTGGTGTTGAGTTACAAAATCTGCTCCTGAAACAAATCACCCGTTTCCATTAAAGCAAACTGCAGAGGCTATGAGGAAAGTAAGAAACTGAGCATGTTACAAAGTTGACATTTCCATCTTTATTAGGGATAGTTTTGATTTTTGAATCTGCCAAAGGGAATTGATGGCCTTAAAGTTTTGGGATTTTAAAAAGACAATAGGCAGGCTAGGTCGACAGCTTCCTGTTTCTAGGCAAACTCCGGTGGTGGCAGCCACTCTGAGTTGCCCAAGGAAGGAGGTTGGTAGTGACGACCATGGAGAGGCCATGGAGATGCAACGGGATGCTCTTTTGAAGCTGCCACTGCCGCCACCACTCAAGACAAGAGCCAGCTCATCCTCCTCTCTCAGCTTAGTGGCGGCAGCACTGGCAGGGGAAATAGGGACCTTCTGGGATCAAATCAGAAGCTGGGATGGCTTTTGTAATTCCAGGACTGTCTCTGGAAAATAGGGACACTTGGAGGGTATGACAGTGGTACCTCTGGTTGCGAACACTATTTGTTCTGGGGTGCTGTTCGCACTCCGAAAAGTCCGCAACCAGAGCGGCGCTTCTGCGCATGCGCAGAATGCTTCTGCGTGTGCAGCGAAACCCGGAAGTAAACACTTCCGGGTTTGCCGTCTTCTTAACCCCCCAAAAAAACGTAACCTGAAGTGGCTGTAACCCAAGGTATGACTGTAAATGGCTGTGACTTCACAGTGGGCATTTTGTGACTATTTCTGTTTTTAGCATATCAAAGTTAAGGACACAGGGAACAATGTTCCATCTCACTTTCCTGGTGGCCTAGACCTTGGAAGCTCTTACAGAACCTACTTAAGTATATTATCACCTATACCAGTTCCCAACATTTGATCCCACGCTTTTCCTGCTATGTCTTAGCATGGTGTAGTGGTTAAGAGAGGTGGACTCGTAATCTGGTGAATCAGGTTCGCTTCCCCTCTCCTCCACATGCAGCTGCTGGGTGACCTTGAGCTAGTCACTCTTCTCTGAAGTCTCTCAGCCTCACTCACCTCACAGAGTGTTTGTTGTGGTGGACGAAGGGAAAGGAGATTGTTAGCTGCTTTGAGACTCCTTAAGGGGAGTGAAAGGCAGGATATCAGGTCCAAACTCCTCCTCCTCCTCCTCCTCCTCCTCCAGGCATAAAGTTCAATGCTTCACTTTTGGAGAGGTGGCCTGGGGGAGGTGTTTTTGTTCTGAATAGTTAGAAAGCCCAAATCTTGTAAGCTGCTGTACCTGTCATTCACCAATTTACTCTCTTCTTTAATAAATAACTATAGCTAAGAGCCAGTTACCAGTAGGTAGCCGTGTTGGTCTGCCATAGTTGAAACAAAATAAAAAAATTCCTTCCAGTAGCACCTTAGAGACCAACTAAATTTGTTCTTGGTATGAGCTTTCGTGTGCATGCACACTTCTTCAGATACATGCACACGAAAGCTCATACCAAGAAAAAACTTAGTTGGTCTCTAAGGTGCTACTAGAAGGATTTTTTTTTCTTTCCCCCCGATTATAGCTAAGAGCATGAGGCCCCAGCTGACTTGGTACCTCCTGTACCCCCCAGGTGACAGTTGCAGTCATGTGGCAATTGATGTGAATGATTTACAAAATCTAGGTACTAGAACACCTTGTTCCCCATGTGGCTAAACTTCTTTTTCATTTTCCCCATAGATGAAACATAATTTTGAGGCATGAGGTGCTGAAAAGCAGTAAGACCACTTGAAAGGCTTATCAGGCGGTTTTCTTTCTCAAACGCTGTGGGAAGGGGATCTGTAGTGATGTTGAAATTGAGATCACAATCCAAACAACCTTCGCATGTGCCTTCCTTTGCACACAGCTCTTAATCCAAACTGATTTGAAGCAATGAACTAAGTTCATGGTTTGCAGTCAGTCACTAAATATTTCCTTGGAAACATCATCAGTAGACAAAGCTTCAGGCCAGAACATGAAGGGAATGAGGTTGTGATATAACTGGAATAAATAATATAAATAAATTTAATTTTGAGCATTTGTGTGCGTATGTGGAATGGGGCAAACTAACTGGGACAGATAGCCTCTAGCACAGTGTTTCTCCAACCTTTTTCTTGGGGTCACGCTTTGCTCATGACACACCAGATTTTTCATTGAGAAGTTATACATTGGAATACAAAAAGGATCAACTCCTAGCAGTGCTTGATTTATAACACAGAAAACAACTACGTTATAATATGATCATGGGGCATCCAGAAAGCATGAAACAATGGAGCTACATCAGAAGAGGAACCATTCCCAATTGTTGAAATTGAGAGCCAGCGTGGTGTAGTGGTTAAGAGCGGTAGACTCGTAATCTGGGGAACGGGGTTTGCGTCTCCGCTCCTCCACATGCAGCTGCTGGGTGACCTTGGGCTAGTCACACTTCTCTGAAGTCTCTCAGCCCCACTCACCTCACAGAGTGTTTGTTGTGGGGGAGGAAGGGAAAGGAGATTGTTAGCTGCTTTGAGACTCCTTAAGGGTAGTGAAAGGCAGGATATCAGGTCCAAACTCCTCCTCCTCTCCTCCTCCTCCTCCTTCTCCTTCTCCTCCTCCAGGTATAAAGTTCAGTGCTTCACTTTTGGAGAGGTGGCCTGGGGGAGGTGTTTTTGTTCTGAATAGTTAGAAAGCCCAAATCTTGTAAGTTGCTGTACCTGTCATTCACCAATTGACTCTCTTCTTTAATAAATAACTATAGCTAAGAGCCAGTTACCGGTAGGTAGCCGTGTTGGTCTGCCGTAGTTGAAACAAAAAAAAAAAAAAAAATCCTTCCAGTAGCACCTTAGAGCTTGGTGTAGTGGTTGGTGTAGTGGTTGGTGTAGTGGTTAAAAGCGGTAGACTCGTAATCTGGGGAACGGGGTTTACGTCTCCGCTCCTCCACATGCAGCTGCTGGGTGACTTTGGGCTAGTCACACTTCTTTGAAGTCTCTCAGCCCCACTCAACTCACAGTGTTTATTGTGGGGGAGGGAGGGAAGGAAAGGAGAATGTGAGCAGCTTTGAGACTCTTTAGGGGAGTGATAAAGTGGGATATCAAATCCAAACTCTTCTTCTTCTTCATTGGTTGTCCTTGAATCTTCAAACCACACTTGCCATCTTCTCCAGCCATATCCAAAGGCACCCCATATCCCTTTAGAACCACTGCTCTAGCAATATTTTGTGCAGGAAACAAAGCAAGGGAAGTACTTAATCATTAGACAGCCTGGTGCATCTGGGGAGGGGAGGGTGTGTGTGTTTTAGGCCTGACATGTTCATTTAGCTGAACACGGGAGAGTTGGCCATGGGTGCCAAACCTCATTTAGAAAGCAGGGAATAATTTCCCCCCAGTCCTTGGTTGGGGTATCACATTCTACAGTTAGGCACTGAAGACATGCCTCCCTGCCAGAATCAGAGAATACCCTCATCTGCTTGTACTTTCTGAATTCAGTTGATTTGGTTTGCAGATCTGGTGTATTAATAAATAAAACCTTATTTACCAATGTGTTGCCTCATGAATCTTCTTTGTGGGTCTGGGGGCAAAAATTAAGCTGAACCAAATTAACGAGTGCTGATAAGATAAGTAAAGATGGAATATTTTTACATCAAGGTCTGTAACGTTTGCTGGAGATGCCAGGTATCAAATATATGAGGTGTGTCAAGGAACAAGTCAAGAAGCCTTGGAATGTTCCTGAAATGATTAAAGTTGGATTCGGTTAAAAGAAAAATGGTGGGTGTGGGATGAAACAGTGTAATTAAATAAATAAATGAAGAAGCATATAAAAAGGAAACTCAGCAGAGGCTTCCAGATTCTTATTTTATAAAGCTGAAAACACCTTTTATGACCATCAGAGACTTTTCATTTTGAGATTGTGAGTATGCTCTCTCTCAGGTGGTGTTGGAAGTGAGTATCATTTTACACCTATTAGAGATACAGTCAAGAATAGCAATGCTTTCCAATTAATCCTAAACCAATCAAAGCTTGCTGTTGTGAAGGTTATGGCTTAGCACCTTGTATGAGTGTATCTGAAGAAGTGTGCATGCACACGAAAGCTCATACCAAGAACAAACTTAGTTGGTCTCTAAGGTGCTACTGGAAGGAATTTTTATATTTTTTATTTTGTTTCGACTACGGCAGACCAATACGGCTACCTACCTGTAACTAGCTTCGACAATGGTCATAATGACTACATACTCCCTGTAGAGCCCTGTAGAGCCAGAAAAATATATTATTTATTATCCCTGACTAATATATTTAACTCCTGTTAGACTACTTACAGTAGTCATTTCTATTCTGCTCTATATTTACTGGTGTATTTTTATCCATGTTACTTCTTGAAGGGTGTATACTGAAATCCTTTCTTCATAAGCAATTACCACATCCAGCCAATCAGCGCCACAAACTACGAGACTTCTAGAGAGAGAAAAAGGGAAGAGTAAAGTTGGAAAGGAAGATAATGAATGTTCTTCTTGGATGCAGTCTTTGCACTGCCACTGCCGCCATGTTTTTCATCGGGGCTGAGGCTAAGGTTGTTTATGTAGCTCTTGATGAAGAATTAAGCACCAGGCATGAAGCCATGAAACTGTCTGAGTGGCTCGTAGAAAAGACTACCAAATTGTTTAATGATATGTGTGTCGAGCTAGACACATGCCAGAACACTTGGGACGATCTGCCTCAGGACTATTTCCTCATTCCGGAGTTACCTAACCCAAATGAATGCTTCCCATCCAGATTTGAAAAGGAAGCATGCCTAGGACTCATTGCGGGTGGCCTTTTTTCATTTAAGACATTTTTGGAATATGTACAAGAAACTTTATTTCCCAGTAAACCACACCTAACCGAGTATTTGTGGCCCAAAACAGAGTACCTGGGAAATATCTTGATGTCATGGATGGAGGATCCTGAAAGTATGACCTTTTTATCTGAAGATTTTGAGACACCTATTTCTCAAAAGCTAGCAATGCATAGTGGTTGGACACCTACAATTCTCACGCACATCATACTTAGAAAGTACCTGGTGTTTATGGATTCAGCAGCAAGAGCAATTCAGTACATAAATACATTATAGAGAACAGTAAATCATGTGTGCCGACTGCTGTGTTTTTATTTATTATATGTCCCGCTCTGTCATCAGAACCTCTAAGCAGGTTACATAAAACACCCATTAAGTTTACCAAAAAAGAGATATTAAAAGTAAGTTCCAAAAATAAAAATACACACTATATTGCTCTACCTGGAACAGGTGGTCTTTACCCAAGAGACAAAATGGGAATCATTCAGTTACCGTATTATGGTAGCAGCTATGGCCTGCCCACCCTGATTTGTAAATTTAGAGGAACAACCAACAAGTTACTCTCAAATCTCAAAAGACAGGGCTGATCCCTCTTTTGTTTTAAATCACTCTTGAAAAAATGGTATTGCGCACCGTGTGGATTCCAAAATCAAAGATAATCTTATTCAAGATGGGGAATTTATTAACGCACAACATGAAGATGACAAACTATTGCTTCTCCACAGAACCATGTCCCAAGACTTATGATCTATTTCTGCTTCTGTCATTCTATTTTCCAAGGAACGTGCCAGAGGTTCGATAGCTTTCAAGGGCAGGATCATTTTCAGGGCCATCCATACAATCATTGTTTTTGGAGGCACAGTCACCAAATAGTTGCCCTTGGTGATGTGTTGGGTTACTAAATTTGCTACTGCAATGGAGCTCCCATTTCACTGAAGGCAAAAGGATGAGGCTGTGAGTGGTGCAGATCACCCAAGATCACCAAAACACACACACAGAAGCCACTTTCTAAAATATACATTAGGTAGGTCCAATACTTGGTCTGTCTTTGTCCTATTAACATATATGGATCTTAAAAATATAAGGAGATAGACCCCTTTCTTTAATCTCAGGTTGGAGTTGCATGTGATACAACTGGATCTTTGGACAAACTTGCATCCTTGTTTCTCAATTTGATAGAAGGAGGAATACTATAGAAGGAGAGGGTAATAGACTGACATTTGTTACAACATTTTGTAGTGTCTTATGAACATAGCCCAGCTGAACTGGGTCCAATGGGGAGGCAAAAATGTTAATACATTCCACCTGAATAGATTGTGGAAATAAAATTGTCCTTAGAAATGGGTGCAATTTGTCTCCATTTCTCTATACAGCAATGATCAGTTGGCTTTAGAATTTTATCCTGGGTGGGATTTCTGGGACATACAGTTATCAACTACCCTACTCAACAACCCTTAAAGCCTGTCAGTAATAAACTGGTGGTGCTCAACAGATAACATGTGTAATGCGTAAATCAGTGCTTCTTCCTCAGGTGTCAAGGAAGCCAAAGCTTGCTCAGAAAGTCCAGTTGCTCTTCAGTAGAACATGTTAAAGGCAAAGATTCCTGCCCACTTTGGGACACTATATTCTTATAATGACGAATGTTTCTTTAATCAATGATTAGATCACGGTATTCAGTAGATGTCTCTTTACCCTGTTTCCAAATTTTGCAAATGCCTGCACATCTGAGAATAGAGCATAAAATAGAGAGACGAGTAAAAAAACAAGTACTCCAAAAACATATATTCAACTTGAGGCAGTACCTCAATGTAATTAAGTGAAGTTTCTTTCTAGCCTATATTAATTCACCACTTGGTTTGAGAACACTAGCTAGAGTCTTAAGAGCATTATATTTGCAGGTAGTGACTGAGATAAGTAGGGAGAGTCACATTTATAACCAGTCTCTTAGATAAAAGGGAGAGATTAGATGGTAATTTTACTTGGTCTTGATCAAGAGCCAAGCGGTCACTCATTGCATCATTTTGAGGATTGGCATTTTCTTGTTCAGGGGGTAGCATAGGCACCAGTTCCTAGGCGTTGAGGTACTTTTGGCCCCCTCAGTGTTTTTTTTAGAGGGATGGGGCTCCCTCAATGTTCAGAGGGCATTCAACTCTGTCCCCTGGCTCTTTACAACATCGCACGCATGACATCAGGACGTCGTGTTGGGCCCACTCAATCATCTTAAGAAGCTGGCCCCCCTGGGTGGTAGGGAGGGAAAACCAATGAAATGCATAGCCTTCCCTTATCCATTCTGAGATGGCTTAGATTTTTTTGATTGTACTAACAGCAGCTTCTGGGGCAAGCATGGGAGGAAGCCCCACATAGAGTGCATTGCATTATTCTAGTCTTGAAGTAACCAACATGTGAGCTACTATGACAAGGCTTTCCTGATCCAGGAAAGGTCATAGCTGTCAAACCAGCCACGGTTGATAAAAGGTGCTTGTCAGGTGGCCTCAAACATTGTCAAAAAACATTTTTAATTTCTAGGAGTTATCATTCGAAGCAGCCTCCAGAATTTTGAAAAATTTAGTTTTCTTTGGTGATCCAAAAACTAAAAACCTGGAGTATGGGATTTAATAATAATAATAATAATAATAATAATAATAATAATAATAATAATAATAATTTATACCCCGCCCATCTGGCTGGGTTTCCCCAGCCACTCTGGGCGGCTTCCAACAAAATATTAAAATACAGTAGTCCATCATACATTAAAAGCTTCCATAAACTGTCTTGGTTCGGCCAAATTGCAACTATAAAAATGATGGTACTGCCGTACCTCCTCTATCTTTCTAGAGTTTTATCAATAGCTATAGAAGATAGAAAACTACAAAACTGGCAAAACATTATTTGAAAAATTGCACACCCCAATAACAGTTCAAGATTACAATATAAAAACATAATATTAACTTCTTCTTTGGCGATCACTCATAGCTGAGTAAGATTGTCCCCCATAAACACAGTTTTAACAATGACAGGGGAAAACTGCAATTTGCTGTATGTTTGTTCCTGTATTCAAAAGTAATAAAAAAAATTTTTTTTTTAAATGCTTTTCTACTAGAGTCAGACGATATCATCATCTGCCTATACTTGCTGAATTTGGTTAATCTTCCATTTGGTGCATTAACAAATATAACCTTATTTACCAATATAAATATTACCTTAATTACCAATGCTTTCCTTGCTAATCTTCTTTGTGGGGGTGTGCGAAAAACTTAAACTGAGGCAAATTAATGAGTGCTGCTAATATATGTAAAGTTGGAACATCGGGGTTCCTATTTTTACATCATGGTCTGTGATGTTTGCTGGAGACACCAGGTATAAAATATATGAGGTGTGTCAAGGAACAAGTCAAGAAGGCTTGGAATGTTCCTGAAATTATTAAAATTGGATTCAGTTAAAAGAAAAATGGAGGGGTGTGTGTAGGATGAAAAAGTACAATTAAATGCACGAAGTAGCATATAAAAAGGAAACCCAACAGAAGCTTACAGATTCTTATCTGAGCTGAAAACCCCTTTTGTGACCATCAGAGACATCTTTCCCTTTCTTTTTGGAAGTATGAATATGTGAGTATGGTCCATCTTCCATGTGACAGCCCTTAAGCTTTTTGAAGATGGCTATCATATTTAGCCTCTTTTCCAGGCTAAACATACCCACCTCCTTTAAACACATCCAACTCTTTCCATACCCTTGATCATCTTGGTTGCCTTCCTCTGTACACATTCCAGCTTTTCAACATCCTTCTTAGATTGTGGTGCCCAGAATTGGACACAGTACTCCAGGTGTGGCCTGACCAAGGCAGAATACAGTGGTACTATTGCTTCCCTTGATCTGGACACTAGACTTTGTTGGAGATTCATTCCCCGTGTGCAGTCATGGGTTAGTTGTCTATCACTGGGTATGTGTTTTGATTCCACAGGAATGGGATGTGACATAGACAGGATGTTTGTCTTACTGTGTTCTGTGAAGTGGGACTATTGTCCTTTGTTCTTTCTCTTTGCTGTCTGATGCTAGAGAGACAGGGAGCCATGTTGCAGTGCTCCGTGTGTATTTATATGTAAATAAAGTAGATTAGCCTAAATGCTGAGTTGCTGAGTTCTGTTACGCAACTGCGCAAATCTCTGCGGATCTGTGAGTGTGCTGATGTCTTCTGGCATCAGTCGCTGTGATGTTCGGGCTGAGGAATGCTTTTGAAGCTCCCAAATGATCACCCATGAGGGAGGGAACATGCCAGTCGGGCATGTGTCTCTGCCACAGTTCTACTCATGAGTAGGACATCCTGACAGACTTCTGCTAATGCAGCCTAGAATAGCATTGGCCCTTTCTGTTGCTGCATCACACTGTTGACTCATGTTAAGCTTGTGGTCCATCTGCTAGCAAGTCAGTTGTCCCTCATCCTATATTTGTGCATCTGGATCTTCCTGCCTAAGTGCAGAGCCTTACATGGGCCCCTATTGAAATTCATTTTGTTAGCTTGGGCTCAGTTCTCCAATCTTTTAAGGTCATTTTGAATTCTGATTCCATCTTTCACAGCATTAGCTGCCCTTACCAGTATGCTGATGACACACAGGGCCGGCGCGTCCATTGAGGCGAACTAGGCAGCTGCCTAGAGCGCCAAAATGGAGGGGGCGCTGGCCAGCCTGCCCGCCGCCACCGCCCGCCGCCGCCCACCGCCGCCCCAACCAGCGGCGGAGCAAGCAGCTTGGGGCGAAAACCGTGGTGGCGGGGGCGCCAAAATGGAGGGGGCACTGGCCAGCCTGCCCCTCGCCCCCTGCCGCTGCCCGCCGCCGCCCCAACCAGCGGAACTTCGGGCGAAAACCACGGCAGCGCGGGGCGCCCGGCCGGGCAGGGGGCGGGGCACCGCTCCGCAACGTGCGTCATACGCAATGACGTCATGTGGCCCGCCCCCTCGCCTAGGGCGCCAAAATTGCTAGCACCGGTCCTGATGACACATAGCTCTAATTGTTAAAGTTGGGTTCACAACACCTGAACCAGGAGGAGCTTTGAACGCTCTGAATTAGTGTCTGAATGCAACAGAGGACTACATGAGAGTCAATAAACTGTACTTGAATACTGGGAAGATGGAGGTTCTTTGGGTGGCTCCCTTATTCGGGAAATAGGCAAGTTACCTATTTGGAATAGGGTTGCACTCCTTCTGAAGTGTGTAGCTTGCAGGTACTCTTGGATATGTCTTTGTCATTAGAGGCCATAGAGCCCTCTGTGGCTGGGAGTGCCTGCCAACAGCAGGTGCCTTCTGTTGTTGAAAGCTGCTGCAACACCTCGGGTGGGTGGGTGGGGGGACATCATTCTGTTCCAAATATAGATAGAAAGCTGGTTGTGGGTGTGAGGGTAGAATTTAAACCAAACCCAATTAATAAGAGCTGATAATTTAAATAAAGTTGAAAGAGGATGGTTCCTACAATCTGCTACATTGGTGGGAGATAGAGGCTATCAAATAAGTGAGGTGTGTCAAGGAACAACAAGGCAAAGAACAACCCACAGGACTGGAATGTTCCTGAAATTATTAAAGTTGGATTCAGTTTTTTAAAAATGGAAGGGTGTATGTAGTATGAAATAGTACAATTAAATGCACGAAGTAGCATATAAAAAGGAAACCCAACAGAAGCTTCCAGAAGCTTATTTGATAAAGCTGAAAACACCTTTTATGACCATCAGAGACATATTTTCCTTTCTTTTTTGGGATTGTGAGTATGCTCTCTCAGGTTGCATTAGATGGAAAGGAATATCCCTTTCCCTTGAAGCGGGAAATAGAACTCAGCAGAATTCTCCTTTCAGAAGTGCTTTTGTTCAGTCAGAATGCAGAACAGGGAAAAGGGATTCAGCCTATGCTAGAGGGAATAATACTTCCCCTGAAGACACAGGTTCACGGTCTGGGCATGCTCTTGGCTGCAGCCCTGAGCATGGCTGTCTAGGTTTCTGCTGTGGATAGGAGACAGTGGTACCTTGGGTTAAGTACGCTTCAGGTTAAGCACGCTTCAGGTTAAGAACTCCACTAAGAACAGAAATCGTGCTCTGGCGGCACAGCGGCAGCAGGAGGTCCCATTAGCTAAAGTGGTGCTTCAAGTTAAGTACGCTTCAGGTTAAGAACGGACCGCCGGAACGAATTAAGTACTTAACACTAGGTACCATTGTATCTGTGTAACAATGTGAGTTCTATTTCACTAGGCTTGGTAGATTCTTTTGATGTAACTTTGGCTTTGAGGCAACTACTAACCCCAAGTCCCAGGTGTGCAGGAGAATTTGCCACAAAAGATTTAGTGATAGCAATGGACAGGGGTGGATTTAGAAAAAGATTAGACATACTCATGGTGGATAAGTCAATAAATGATTAGAGGTGGCCCAAGGCATTGTACTGCTCAAGACAAGCAAAACAGTGCCCCCTCTCAAATATGCTACCTGAGGCAGTTGCTTTATTTTAATCTAATAGTAGCTCCAACAATGGCCATGATGGCTGCATACTCCCTCCAGAGACAGAAAAACACCTTATTTATTCTCCCTGACTAATGTATTTAACCTCTGTTAGAACGCTTTTCGTTGTCATTTCTATTCTGCTCTATATTCACTGTTGTATTTTTATCCATGTTATTTCTGTCAGGTGCCCTCATGGGGTGAATACTGAAATCCTTGCCTCATAAGGAACTGCTACATCCAGTCAGTCAGCACCGTAAGACACGAAGCTACAAGCGAGAGATAAAGGGAAGAGTAAAGCCAGAAGAGAAGACGATGAATGTTCTTCTGTGCACTGCCACTGGTGTCATGGTTTTTATCATGGCTGAGGCTCAGACTGATAGCATGCCTTTTGAGGAAGAATTAGGTGCCACTCCTGAAGCCTTGGCTTTGGTTACGTGGCTAACAAAAGAGACTACCAAGTTGTATAAAGTACTGTGTAATCTGCAAGGCACATGTCATACCAACTGGGATCATCTGCCTCAGGAACATTTGCTTATTCCAGAGATCCCTAGCGAAAGTGAATGTTCCCCCTCTACATTTCAAAAGGAAGCATGCCTGGAACTCATTGCAGGTGGACTTTTTTCATTTAGGATGTTTTTGGAATACGTGCAAGAAACTTTATCTCCCAAGAGACCGGAACTAACTCAGTACTTGTGGCCAGCAACACAGTATCTGGCCAATAGCTTAAAGTCACAGCTGGAGAATCCTGACAGTATAAAGCCTATAATTGATATCATTGAGGACCGTATTTCTCAAAACCTAGCAATGCATGGTGACATGACACCTGCAGTTCTCAGGGACACCATACTTAGAAAGTACCTGAAGTTTATGGATACAGCTGCAAGTGGAATTCAGTACATAAACACATTATAGATAACAGTAAATCATGTGCACCGACTGGCATTAAGAAGAGGGCAATCATTTGGACAAAGAAATGACCCCGAGTTTACCAAGAAAAATGTTTGAGAATCCACACTGCAGCCCACAGCTGACCACATCCAAATCTCCCCGCCATGTTTGAGAGGTGGAAGCAGGGGTGAACGAAGGTGTCGTTAAACCCAGGGCGGGGCATCACTACATAGGGCGCATGTGCGACGTTGCTACGTACGACGCATGTGCCGTAGGTAGCGACGCCGCACATGCGCTGTACATTGCGGTTTGCCGGAAGCGCCGCTCCAGTGCCGTACGGATGGTGCCGGGGTCCGCTGGTCGTAGCTGCAGCCGCGAATGGAAGATCCTTCGTTCGCGGCTGTAGCGGCGATGGAGGGTTCATACCACCATCCGTACAGCGCTCAAGCGGCACCAGTGGCAAACTGCTACGTACAACGCATGTGTGGTGTCGCTACGTACGGGGCATGCTTGCGACGCCACACATAGTGGTTTGCCACCGGCGTCGGGATCCTCTGCTCATGGCTGCAGCCGCGAACGGAGGATTCTCCATATGCGGCTGCGGTGGCACGATGGCTGCTCGTGCAGCCGCGAGCCCCCACGGGGTGCCTTCTTGTCACCCCCCCCCAGACATGACACCCAGGGCCCCCCGTTGCGACACCACTGGATGGAAGGCGTACAGGTGATGCTATAACAATCAATTAGATCATCAGTTAGAACCCATTTAAAGTCTCTTCAGCCATGAAACACACCTAAAAGTGGACAATTTGTGGAGAATATCTTAATGATGCCTAGAATACTTGCTCAACTGAAGAGAAAGCAGCGGGTGTTTAAAGTGCTCAGTCATGGGGTGGGGGAATAGAGGCTTGCAGAGAAAACTGGCAAGACCACTTTTACATTGCTTCTTGATGGAAGCACTTGACTAACTTTAAGTTAGCTTCAGAACCAAACAAAATATAGAAATATTGTTATACTTGAGCTACAAATGGCAACTGCATGTTTATTTATTGTATGTCCCATTAAGTCACCGGAATCCCCAAGCAGGTTACATAAAACATCCATTAAGTGTACCAAGAAAAATATGTATTAAAAAGAAGTTTTCAAAATGTTAAAACCAGCAGTTTCAAAAACAAGAAAGTACAGCATATTGCTCTACCTGGAACAGGTGGTATTTAGCCAAGAGACGAAACAGCAGTCATTCATTTATTATGGTAGGTCCTATGGCCTGCCCATGCTGATTTCTAAATTTAGAGAAACAACCAACAAATAACTATTTCCTTCCTTTTTACAGTCTCAAGAGACAGGACTGATCCGTCTTGTGATTCAAATCACTCTTGAAAAACTGGTATACTGTATATACTGTCTAGATTCAAAAATCAGAGATAATCTTATAAAAAATAGAAAATTATCAATGCACAACATGAAGATTATAAACGATTGCTTCTCCACAGAACCATGTCTCAAGATTTATGATGATTATGAATAACTTTTGTAAGTAAAAGAATAAGAGAGAGAGAGAAGTAAGGTTAATTTGGATGAAGAATGTCACAGGTCTAGGCTTGTATGATAAGATTGTTATAATGTCTCCTAGGATATTATTGTGAAGGGCAGGAATGAAATGTTATTAATTATAAAAACAAACAATGGAATAAATTTCTTTAAAATCAATGTGATTTCTTGTTCTACTAATTCTCCCCTCCTTCCTTCCTTCCTTCCTTCCTTCCTTCCTTCCTTCCTTCCTTCCTTCCTTCCTTCCTTCCTTCCTTCCTTCCTTCCTTCCTTTTGTAATTGCTTTAAGGTTTAACTGTACACATCCTCAAACAATCAATCACCCAGATGCATGGATCATGTTAATCGCTTACAGGCAAGATGAAAAAGCAGAATGTTAGAAACAAGAAACTACAGGTTTCATAAGGAAGAGCAGGCATTAATAAGTGGAAAGTCCGCTGATTGCATATGGTAGAATTTTCTCTAACACTTAGAACCAGCAAGAATTTCTAGGACAAAAGAATGCTCTGTTTTGTCACTGGGCAGAATGTTACAAGCAGATGGCACTCACATAACAAAGATGACTATGAATTGGCATTAACAGGTGCTTTCTGGGAGAAAGTGTGGGATATAAAAGTTGAAGCTAAGTATATTTACAAGATTCCAGCTTCCTGCCTGTAGTTGGTTTAAAAACGTCTTCTCCGACCCACCTTCCAAAAGTGCAGCTTTCAAAAATGAAACTTTATGCCTGACCAAAAACAAAGGGCAGAGCAGGGAAAGTGGAAAGCGCTGAATAAAATGTAGGTTCTTCTAAGGGCCTCCAAAGTGTAGTCCACAAGGAATGCAAGAAGGTACACGGATCCTTTTGTCCATGATTCTGATTTGTAAAAACCCCCCACAAAAAAACCCAATCGAAATAGCGATAAAATGGACACTGTAAGGGCAAGACTACTTATTTATTTATTTGCATAAGCTTTTATTAAAACTTGTTTGTAGTACAATACAATAAAACGAACAAATCTATATAAAAACTGAAACAAAGAAAGAGAGAAAAGAAAATGCACCCAGGGGCTTTCCTTTCATCCCTTTACCACCTTCATGTTAATCCATAACAGAGGCCAGCAAGGAAAGAGAAAAGAAAATAGAGATAAGGGACAAGTTAAAAGGAATGAATGTAAATAAGATGGGGGAATAAAGAAAGAAAGAAAGAAAGAAAGAAAGAAAGAAAGAAAGAAAGAAAGAAAGAAAGAAAGAAAGAAAGAAGGAAAGGACGGACTTCTGGTTTTCCACCTGTCATTTACATAAAAGAAATCACTCAAAACATTCATTCTAATAGGACATCTGAGTGTTCTATTTTCAACTGAGGAATTTCAGACTCATACGTTTCAAGTTCACTTCTTTTCCTTTCCACACAAAAGAACCCAAAAAACAGTTCTCTAATTACTATTATTAACAATGGGGGACACCTGGCTTACTAGCAGTACTTGTGAAAAGCATCTAGGGGTCTTGGTGGCAGTGGCGGAGGAACCTTCTCCGGCACCCGGGGCGGCACAGCCCATAGAGACCATGCATGTGCGACATCCTACCTGTGCTCACTCGGCACAGAATGCCACACATGCGCAGTCCGCATGGAATGCCACACATGCGCACTCCGTACTGGCTGCCACTTGCACGGCATCCGTACAGGCTACCGCTTGCACAACGACTGTACAGGCTGCCGCACGAGCGGCATCCCGTATGGAGTGTGCATGTGTAGCAGCCTGTACGGTCGACGATCCCTCGGCTGCTCTACAGCTGGGGGGAGGCAGGGGCCATCTTGTCACCCCTCCCATAGTGGCACCCGTGGCGACCCGCCCCCTCCTTTCCCCTTCCTACACCACTGCTTGGTGGACCACAAGCTTAACATGAGCCGAAAGTGTGATGAAGCAGCAAAAAAATAAAATAATGCTATTCTAGGCTGCACCAACAGAAGTATAGTGTGCAGATCACAGAGAAGGAGTAATACTGCTCTATTATGCCTTGGTCAGACCACACTTGGAGTACTGTGTCCAGTTCTGGGCACCACAATTTAAGAAGGATAATACAGTAGAATCATAGAATTGCAGAGTTGGTAGGTACCCATGTTTAGTCGGAATCTCCTTTCTTGTAACTTGAAGCCATTAGTTTGAGTCCTACCCTCCAGAGCAGGAGAAAACAAGCTTGTTCCCTCTTCCATGTGACAGCTCTTAAGGTTTTTGAAGATGGCTTTCATATCTCTTCTCAATCTCCTCTTTTCTAGGCTAAACTTACTCAACACATTCAAATACACCCAACTCCTTCCATATCCTTGATCATCTTGGTTGCCCTCCTCTGCAAATGTTCTGGCTTGTCAAACTCCTTCTTAAATTGTGGTGCCCAGAATTGGACACAGTGTTCCAGGTGTTGTCTGATCAAGGCAGAATAGAGTGGGACTATAACTTCCCTTGCTCTGGACACTAGACTTCTGCTGATGCAGCCTAAAAGTAAAGGTAAAGGTAAAGGTACCCCTGACCATTAGGTCCAGTCGCAGACGACTCTGGGTTGTGGTGCTCATCTCGCTCTATAGGCCGAGGGAGCCGGTGTTTGTCTGCAGACAGCTTCCAGGTCATGTAGCCAGAATGACTAAGCTGCTTCTGGCAAACCAGAGCAGTGCACAGAAACGCCATTTACCTTCCCTCCGGCGTGCTACCTATTAATCTACTTGCACTTGACGTGCTTTTGAACTGCCAGGTGGGAAGGAGCTGGGACCGAACAACGGGAGCTCACCCCATCATGGGGATTCAAACCACCAACCTTCTGATCGGCAAGCCCTAGGCTCTGTGGTTTAGACCACAGCGCCACCCACATCCCTGGGGCTGATGCAGCCAGGGCCGGCGCTTCCATTTAGGCGAACTAGGCAGCTGCCTAGAGCGCCGAAATGGAGGGGGCGCATAAACAGCCCCACGCCGGCGGTCGGGCGCGCCCGACCCAGACCGTGCGTGCCCTGCCGCTCTCCGCAGAAGGGGCGGATGCGGAGCGAACGAGCGCCGTCGGGAACTCGGGAAGGGCGCAGCGAGCTTTTGCCTCCGAGCTTCTCGCTGCGCCCTTCCCGAGTTCCCGACGGTGCGCGCCCTGCCGCTCTCCGCAGAAGGGACCCAGACCGCGCGCGCCCTGCCGCTCTCCGCAGAAGGGGCGGATGCGGAGCAAGCGAGCACCGTAGGGATTGGAGGGGGCGCTGGCCAGCCTGCCCCTTGCCCCCCGCCGCCGCCCGGTGCCGCCCCAACCTACGGCGGAAATCACGGCGGCGCAGGGCACCCGGCGGCAGGGGGCGGGCCACGTGATGTCATTGCGCATGACGTATGGTGCCCCGCCCCCTCGCCTAGGGCGCGAAAAGCCCTAGCACCGGGCCTGGATGCAGCCTACAGTATCTTTTTTTCCATGTGGCCTTGCCCCACTAACTATGAACAATGATTTTCAATCCATGTGGAAACAGGCAGTGGCAACTAAAATCTCATCCCTGGGCTTCTCTCCAGGTCTTCTTACTTAGCATGGGATCAGGCTAAAGCACTCATTAAACAAGGTATAGTGGACACAGAGCACCAACTGGATCTAGCCAGGACTCCAACTTTTATTGCCAAGGAATTCACCAGGTACTTCGTCTCCCCTATGGCATATCTAACTAAACTCAAAGTCCCTAAAGACCGAAGGGCTTTTACCCTGGCTTGATGTCATGCCCTCCCCTCGGCCATTATTGAAGGTAGATACAGGAATATTGACTACCCGGAGAGACAATGCCCCTGTGACTCGGGACAAATAGAAACGGTAGAGCATGTCCTTCTCCAGTGTCTGTACTACAAAGACATTCATACTAGCCTGATTTCCCCACTACTTCATAAGTACCATGGGCAAACTGGGTAATTCTATACCTCCCTGCTGTTCTCTGATACCAATCCTGATGCAAAATACAGTTTTGCTAGATTCTGCACAGCAGCACTCAAAATTCGTTGTGGGATGACCTGTGCCACAAACTAGATTTATTGAACATATCAGAGTGCTCTGCAAATTAATAGTTAAAGTTTTTTATATATCAGCCTTTTATGCTCTTCCACACCCGCCCAATGCTCCTATCCCTTCTTTTAGCTTCTTTTAAATTCTTACAGTCTTTTATATTCACCTTCTGTTTTAATACCTTTAAGTTTTCCAAAATGCTTTTCAGAATTTAAATAACTGTATCGCATCCTTTTCTGCTGGTCTATAACCATAATAAAGATTTGTATTGTATTGTATGAATCCCAAGCCAGATGGATGAATCCCAAGCCAGAATTACCGGTAAGATTGTTGGAAAAATATCAACAATCTCAGATATGCAGATGACACAACTTTGATGGCAGAAAGTGAGGAGGAATTAAAGAACCTCTTAATGAGGGTGAAAGAGGAGAGCACAAAATATGGTCTGAAGCTCAACATCAAAAAACCTAAGATCATGGCCACTGGTCCCATCACCTCCTGGCAAATAGAAGGGGAAGAAATGGAGGCAGTGAGAGATTTCACTTTCTTGGGTTCCATGATCACTGCAGATGGTGACAGCAGACACAAAATTAAAAGACACCTGCTTCTTGGGAGGAAAGCAATGACAAACCTAGACAGCATCTTAAAAAGCAGAGACATTACCTTGCCGACAAAGGTTCGTATAGTTAAAGCTATGGTTTTCCCAGTAGTGATGTATGGAAGTGAGAGCTGGACGATAAAGAAGGCAGATCACTAAAGAATGGATGCTTTTGAATTATGGTGCTGAAGGAGACTCTTGAGAGTCCCATGGACTGCAAGAAGATCAAACTTATCCATTATGAAGGGAATCAGCCCTGAGTGCTCACTGGAAGGACAAATCCTGAAGCTGAGGCTCCAATACTTTGGCCACCTCATGAGAAGAGAAGACTCCCTGGAAATTACCCTGATGTTGGGAAAGATTGAGGACACAAGGAGAAGGGGGCGGCAGCTACCAACATGAGTCTGACCAAACTGCAGGAGGCAGTGGAAGGCAGGAGTGCCTGGTGTGCTCTGGTCCATGGGGTCATGAAGAGTTGGACATGACTAAACGACTAAACAGCAACAAATTGTATTGTATTGATGCAGCCTAGAAAAGTATTGGCCTTTTCTGCTGCTGCATCAATCTTTTGAGTCATGCTAAGTTTGTGGTCCACCAAGACTCCTAGGTCCCCACCTTATATTTGTGTATATGGTTCTTCCTGCCTAAGCACAGAACCTTACATTGGTCCCTATTGAAATCATTTTTTTTTAGCTTGTTACCAGCTCCAGCTCCAGTTACCATACACCAGCTGTTCCTGGACAAATTTAGCCTGACCACTGTTGTCCATGCACTGGTAATCTCTTGAGGCTGCATTATTGCAATGAGCTCAGTGTGGAGCTGCCATTTGGCCTAGTTCAGAAGCTCCAGCTTGTGCAGAATGTGGAGGCCAAATCGCAGATGGGAGCATCTGCCCAAGAAGATGTGATACCCCTGTTAAAACATCTGCACTGGCTGCCATTCTGAACCAGGTTCAAGGTCCTTGTTTTAATCTACAAAGTCCTGAATGATGTTGGTCCACGGTACTTCAAGGACTTCCTGAAAGCTTATAAAATGGTTCGGTCACTGAGACTGTCAGCAGCAATGACTGCCAGGAGTCATTCCCCAAGTTGCTGAGCAGCATTTGGCAGCAATAGGAAAGGAAGCCTTTTGCATCATCAACCTGGTACTGTGGGAAACTCTGTCAACAGAGATTCAGCAGGAGTCTTCTGTTTCAACTGAAAACATTTGTATTCTGTCAGATTTAGGCAGGAAATTTAGAATATGGTACATCTTCCCAACACAGTAGGCTCATTTCTGATTTAAGAATTTTCTCATGGTTTTATTGTATGATGTTACCTATAATTGTTGTAAATGGCTCTGATGTTCCTTAAAAATATATGAACAGTGGTATATACATATGTTCATAAATATACAAATAAACTTGCGTTTGCGGAGTCAGAGCAAACAATTTCCTGCTAAGCCTGAGCCATCACAACCTAGGTGAGGCATTTAATGTCATTAAATCTTGTGAAGCAGACAAAGGGATATTTATATATATATGGAATTTGAAACTTTTAAAAAACTTAAAACCAACGCTGGGGAAAAATAAATAATAACACTCCTGAAAACACACCTCCCCTCCTATAAAAAATGTCGCATTTAAAACACTTAGAACAAACATTAAAATCATGATTGTGATGAGCAGATTGAAAATGACTATGCCTTTGTAATATATTCCGTTTCTCAGGTGATTTACTTCACTCACAGCCTCACCAATTTGTCTTCAGGGAAATGACTGTCATGGTAGCAAATTGTGGAACAATTAAACGCATCACCAAGGGCAGCCATTTTGTGATTGTCTATGCCACCCGCAGCAACAGTAAATCCCACAGTGGTCATGTTGCGACTATTTCTGCTTTTAACCGATCTGTTAAGACAGGACCGTTAAGACAGGACCGTCCTGTCTTAAGTTCATTCTGGCCTACATCTTGGAGGCAATTACAGACCATAGTGATCTGCCTTTGCGCCTACCCTTATTCCGAATCTTTGATCCATGCTTCCCACTCCCCCTGGTATGTCTTCTGTTCATACAGGCATAAGCTTCCATTTTTTGAAAGCTGCAGCACCTCAGGTGGGTGGATGGGGGACATCATTCTGTTCCGAATATAGATAGAAAGCTGGTTGTGGGTGTGAGGGTAGAATTTAAACCAAACCCAATTAATGAGAGCTGATAATTTAAAGAAAGTTGAAAGAGGATGGTTCCTATGATCTGCTACATTGGTGGGAGATAGAGGCTATCGAATAAGTGAGGTGTGTCAAGGAACAACAAGGCAAGGAAGAACCCACAGGACTGGAATGTTCCTGAAATTATTAAAGTTGGATTCAGTTAAATGAAAAATGGTGGGTGGACAAAATGGTGGGTGGAGCAGTACAGTTAAGAGGATGGAGAAGCATACAAAAAGGAAACTCCACAGAGGGTTCCAAGCTCCTCTTCGTGAAGGTGAAGACACATATTATGACCACCTGAAACATATTTGTCTTCCATTTGGGGATTGTGAGTATGCTCTCTCAGGTTGTATTAGTTGCAAGGGAAGAATCGTTTCCCTTGCAGGGGAAAAGGACTTCTACACAAACCTCTTCTTTTTCTCTTTCTTGCTAGAGCCTTTTAGAGAGGAGGAGGAACGGATGGCTATCGTAGCGAATCCTTTGTTGCTGGTTGTCCCAGTGCTTTGAGTGAACTGAATTCAACTTCAGTGGTTTTGCAGTGTTAATATTATGTGCTATGCTGCACACTATGTACACTCATAAGATACAATGGGTCAGAAATGGAGAGGAAGAGGTTTTTCTCCCATTGCACAACACAAGGATCATCCAATGAAGCTAAATTTTGGAACTTACAGCACGAGAACAGCTAAAAGGGAGCAGTGGCAGAACTTAGGCCCTCAAATTTCAGTGCCCTGTGCAATGCTAAAATTTGTCCGTTCTTAACCTAAAAACGTTCTTAACCTGAAGCACCACCCTGCGCCGCCGCTGCCCGATTTCTGTTCTCATCCTGAAGCAAAGTTCTTAACCCGAGGTAATATTTCTGGGTTAGCAGAGTCTGTAACCTGAAGCGTATGTAACCTGAAGCGTATGTAACCCGAGGTACCACTGTATTCCTGTAGATGCAGCCGAGAATAGCAGTAGCGTATTTTGCTGCTGCATCACACAGTTGACCCATGTTAAGCTTATGGTCTGCTAAGACCCCTATATCCTTTTCACATGTACTGCTTGTAAGCCAGGTGCCCTCCATCTTTTATCTGAGCAGCTGGTTCTTCCTGTCTAATTACAGAACCTTACATTTGTCCCTACTGAAAGTCATGTTGTTAGCGTGGGCCCAGTTCTCCGATCTGTTACGGTCATATCAAATCCCAATTTTGCCTTTTGTGGCATTAAGTACCCCTCTTGGTTTGGTGTCGTCAACAAATTTGATTATCATCCCCTAAATTCCTTCATCCAAATCACAACAATGCACAACAATGGGCCCAGGACAGAACCCTGCGGCACCCCACTTGCCACTTTTTTCCCAGGATGGTGAGGAATCATTAATGAGCACTAGATGATACTACCATAATGGGCCTAATTGCAGTCGGAGATGAAACAGCGTACAGGGGGACGTTCAAAAAGTATCTACATGGTGCTCAGAGAACAACTTGCACCTAAATATTAGTAAGACAAAGGAGATGGTGTTGGACTTCCGGAGGAAGAGAGGGGAACCTGCCCCATTGTATATCGGGGGGGGGTGTGCTGTGTGGAGAGAGTCTCCTCCTTTAAATTCCTGGGAGTATACTTTAGTGAGGACCTCACTTGGAAAATCAACATAACTCAGGTGGTCAGAAAGGCCCAACAGAGACTCCATTTCCTCAGGGTCTTGCGAAATAATAATGTTCAACAACAATTGATGAACTCCTTTTCCCGGTCCACAATAGAAAGTGTCCTTTCATATTGTATTACAGTGTGGTATGCCGGCTTAACAGCCATGGACAGAAGTATCTACAGAGGGTGGTGAATATAGCACATGATATCATGGGCTGTCCCTTGAGTCCGCTAGATGACATCACAAAGGATCGTTGCCTTAGGAGAGTGAGAAAAATTCTTAGAGATGACTCACACCCCAGCCATCACCTCTTTAATCTTCTACCGTCGGGCAGGAGATATAGAAGTATAATCAGCCGTATCAACAGGCTAAAAAACAGTTTCTATCCGTGGGCTGTTAGGCTGTTGAACGGAAAATAACATAGTGAAATTGACTTGTGAGGTGGTGTGTTGTTCAATAAGAGATTGAGTGTTGGGGGGGGGGAGGCTCGTGTAATTTTATTGTACACAGGTTGTACAATGACAATAAAGGCATTATTATTTGGGTATGATCAGCTAGCTACAAATCTACCTAACAGTTATTTCATCTAGCCCACATCTACCAGCTTTTCTACAAGAATATCACAGGGAATTTGTCAAGCTCTGTTTACATTCTGGGCCATTGAGCCTCAGGAACTGTAGGTAGTAATCCTTTTGCTTCCACAGTAGTGTTGGACTCTTGTCTGGCACAAACTTTGATGGTGTTTTGATCATCAGGCAAGGTCCTTTTTATTGTCCCTAATCTATATAAAATATCTGTTGGAACTGCTATACAGTAGTTGTTGTTTTTATCCTGCTCTTTACTCACGGTTGCATTTTTATCAATGTGATTTATATCAGGTGTCCTTGAAAAGTGCATACTGAAATCATTGCCTCATAAGGAATTGCCGCATCCAGCCAATCAAGATCTCAGTCTACAAAGTTGAGAGCCTGAAGGGAAGACAATGAGTGTTCTACTTAGATGCAGTATTTGCACTATTCTCATGCTCTTGGCTAGGGCAGAGCCAGAACTTCCTTTTGAGGTACAATTAGGTAGCAGACCACAAATCTTGAAACTGGCTATTTGGATCAAAAGAAGAGCCACTAATCTGTTTACAGATATGTGTACGGAACTAGGCACATGCAATTTCTACTGGGACCATCTGCGTGAGAAAAAGTTTATCATTTCAGAAGCCAGCGAGGCAAAAGAATGCTTCCCACCTATATTTGAAAAGGAAACATGCTTGAGAAAAGTTGCAAGTGGACTTTTGGTGTTTAGAATATACTTGGACTATCTACACGAAACTTTATTTACCGATAAGCCACACCTAACTAAATTTCTATGGCCATCAACAAATCAAGTTGTAGCTTACTTCAAGTCAATGATGAGTGACCCTGAAACTGTCACCTCTTTGGATAAAGAGGCTGAGCAATATATTACTGAAGGCCTAGCGAAACAAACTGGTTGGATACCAGTAATTATTAAGCACATTATACTTAGAAAGTTTATATTATTTATGGATATGACGGCAAGGGCGATTATCGTCATAAATGTACAAGAGAGTTCTTAGATACGGAATGACCCAGAGTTTTTAGACACAGTTAATAATGTGCATCAACTGCCACTTACGAGAAAATGACCATGTGGATAAAGAAAATGACTCAGAGTTTAGCAAGATAAATGATTAAGAATCTACACTGTAACCCACAGGTGGGGAACTGGATCGGGCCTGCTCCCCAGACCCTAATCTGCTCACACTTGGTGGGCCAACCTTGACAGGTAGGCACAATGCACACCTGTCCATCACTGGATGTCATAATGATGTCACGTGATGGACACTTGTCATAATCAAAGGAGATCACCTACAGAACAGACTCTGAATATGTATTTTCAGGTCCAATCTGCTGATTGGGTCTGAGAGTAGAACTTCAGTGAGGCTCACTTTAATCAACAATCAGATTGTTAGAGGTAGACCTCCCGAAGTGGAGGCAAAACACTCTCAAAAGTGAAGAATTTATGGAGGAAAACACAACAACTTCTAAAATTGGAACAGCCCCCCTTCTGCAGAGAAAACAGTATGCATTCACACCACTTCCCCTAATGCTTTGAATCCAAACCACTGCCTTCAGCAAGAAAAAAACAAATAAAGATGCTCCTTCAAAAACTGGTGCAGTTTTTCTTTGTAGATAAAAACATGCACAGCTTCTGGTGCAGAGCATCCCAAGCAGTGGACAATGAGCTGACTGGTTGCTTGCAAAGCTCTTCATTGAACACTTCCGGGATTCCCACAACATCTGAAATGCTGCAGGCTGGCCATCCCTGTCTAAGCAGCACATCTTCTTCTTGAAGCACACCATCTGTTCTATGATGATTTATCAAATGTTTTTGAAGTTAGAGCAGATTTTCAATGTTCAGCCTTCTGGAATTGTATATGTACTGACTAAATCCCAAAATCAACGATATTGCTCTTTGATATTGCTATCAATACACTACATGCAGATAGCAAGCTTTTGCTTCTAAACAGGAAAATGTTCCCAAACCTATGCTCATTGTGATCAATTTTCCTTCTTGTGTGTTTGAGACAAAGAGAGGTGTATGATAAATTTGGATAAATCAGCATCCGAGGCACAAATTCTTATTATACAATTGTTCTAACCTGTCCTGGGACCTTTAGGGGAAGGCCATGTAAGAAAAATATATATAAATGAATACAAAAATGCAATAAAATCAATGTCCTTCAAATCAAGATACTCGGTAATTCTTATTTTTTTTATACGTCCACTGAGGTCCAAGTGTAAAGGTACAGATAAAGGGACCCCTGACTATTAGGTCGAGTTGTGACCGACTCTGGGGTTGCAGTGCTCATCTCGCATTATTGGCCGAGGGATCCACCGTACAGCTTCCAGGTTATGTGGCCAGCATGACAAAGCCGCTTCTGGCGAACCAGAGCAGCACACGGAAACGCCGTTTACCTTCCCACTGCAGTGGAACCTATTTATATACTTGCACTTTGACATGCTTTCGAACTGCTAGGTTGGCAGGAGCAGGGACCAAGAAACAGGAGCTCACCCCGTCACGGGGATTCGAACCGCCGACCTTCTGATTGGCAAGCCCTAGGCTCTGTGGTTTAACCCACAGCACCACCCGTGTCCCGAGGTCCAAGTGTATTCTGCCCTAAATAGTTTAGGGGAGGTCCGAGTGTACTCTGCCCTAAACTATTGTTTATCCAAATGGATGCTTTATTTTGGTCACTTATATGACCAAATATTCTGATTTATATTCTGTATCCAGGGTAGCTGTCTACCAGCTCCACCTAGTACACTGGCTAAGACCCTACCTGCCTGCACACAGGAATGAGGAATGGGGAGAATTGAGGAGATCCTCACCCCAGTTCCCACCACCCTCACTTAAAATGGTGAAGGCAGTTGGATAATGGCCTGGGAATAGGACCTACTATCAGGGCAGTTGATTGGTTAGATCAGGAACCAGACCATATAGAGTTGTAAAGTTAAACCCATAAAAAACCTAGAATCCAGCACATTTTTTTCCACTACCAGTGAGACACATTGCCACCATCTGTCAACAGCTAAGTGGCCATATTTTGAAGAGTCAGACAGTCTCCACAGGCAGACCCAAATATGAAATAGTCCAATAGTTTAATCTGGAGGTCACCAAAAGTTGTGTTACTCTGACTAATCTATACTTAACCTTCAAGAACATTATTTCTCATCCCAGATTTTAGGTTCACCAGAAGAGGGGTTGTTGGCATCCATATGTCTCAAGAGACCATGGAGTGCACCTCTGGGGGTGAAGTCAAACCTCTGGAGAATCACAGCACCTGCTGTGGCTGCAGAAACTGATAATTCATAATGGCCACTTCCTGTGTTTTTGCTGGCCTTCCTGAGGCACAAGCCTGGGTGGAGTGTATGGAGGTTCTGGGCTGCCCAGACAACAAGATTCCCCTCTTGGCGTCACTATTGTGCTCCAAACAAAAAGTAGAGCAATATGTTTGGCACCAGCTTGGCTACAAGAGTTGCTGCAAGGAGGCGTACAAGGCAGAATCCAACCGTCCTAGGGACTCCACTCTGGATTTGTGTAGGACAGGCATGGCCAAACTTGGCCCTCCAGATGTTTTGAGACTACAACTCAAATCATCCCTAGCTAACAGGACCAATGGTCAGGGATGATGGGAATTGTAGTCCCAAAACATCTGGAGGGCCAAGTTTGGCCATGCATGGTGTAGGGTTTACACCTTAGCCTTTATAAATGCAAGGGTACTTTCTATTGGAATATTCAAAAAGAATCTGTCCATCAACTTGTGATATGTAAAGTATCCCTTCCTTTTGACTATCTAAAATCTTCCAAAATTCAGCTTCATTGGGTGATATGGGGCTCCTGGGTTCTGCAAGAGGGAAACCAACTTCTGCCTATCCACCTTCTCCACCCCTTCCATGACGGGAGTCCATAAACTGTGCAGACAAGCATACAATGCTAACACAGTGGAACCACCAGAGATGAAGCGATCATCAACAAATGTTTCAAGGAGATACCTGCTCCTTTCTTCTGCTCTCATAGTGGCCCTAGAGCCACACAACTATGGTGGAGAGAATGAGTTGCATATGGCTACAGAAAATCAACATGAACCACCCAAAGAAGAGTTGGTGAAGGAAAAGAAGTGGATTCTGTTGAGTTTCTTTCCCCTTACAAGGATAATTCCCCTGCATTGTGAAGCAGGGGATGCTTGCAATCCCAAAATGAAGGTGCCTGCAGCTGTTCACCAAAGATATATTTGTATGTTGCTGCTGTTTGGGTTTCCTTTTTATATGTTTCTTCGTTCATTTATTTAGGCTATGTATACTTTGTGGGAGATGAGTAGGAATGTGGATGAGGGAATATTGATTAATATTTCCTATCCCAGCTTGTGCTAACAAGCTCCAAACTAGCAGAGTTTCTCATCCCCAATAAAGCGCAGTAAAACGTGGCGTTTAAGTTCCTATGAACTTCTAAAACAAGGCAGATTCCTGGCATATATCCCCTGGTTCCCTCTTAACAGAAAATACACGACACATAAGCTTATAAAAGTATAAAGGTTTTACTCACAGACATCCAAGAATATACAAATCCCAGAAGGCAGGCTAGCTTAGATTAAATGTATGTACATGTGGAGTCTCTCCATATGGGAGGAGACTCCATGTGGCCTCTCTTGGCTGGAAGCCAAGAGAGCATCTTCTCTTGAGATGTTGCTTCTTCGAAGTCCTGGTGGGAAGAGAGAGAGAATGGCTGCTTCACCTGTGACTTTCAGTAACTGCAGGTGAGGCCACTCCCACTTCTGGTCACACAAAGGAAATTGATCTCAGTCTTGGCACAGGAAACTCCACCTGGAGGACCAAGACCCCTTTTGTGTACACTCTAGGAATGTTGTGATTGACTGCACCAGTGTTATACATCCCACAAACCCCTTCTCAGTCTGAACAACATTTAACAAACATAAAACAACTTTATTCAACCACCCAGAGTCCCAGCTTGACACGCAGGTTCTGGAAACTCTCTCGTGGCAAGGGTTTCGTGAGAATGTCCGCAGTCATCTCCTGAGTATTACAGTAGGACATTTCTACTAGTCCATCTTGGATCATCTGGCGAGTGAAGTGATACCTGACCCCAATGTGTTTTGAACGTGCAAGGAACTTTTCGGTTTGCGCTAGCTGCAGGCAGCCTTGATTGTCCTCCATCAAGCTGACAGGTCCTTTTCTCGGCAAACCAAAGTCTGTCAGGAGTTGATCCAGCCAGATGATCTCTCTGCATGCTTCCGAAGCTGAAATATATTCACTCTCTGTGGACGATAAGGCTACACATTTCTGTTTATAACTGCCCCATATGATAGGTGCATTTCCAAACATAAAAACATAAACACTTGTGGATTTGTAATCCGCCTTATCCCCAGCCCAGTCTGCATCACTGTACCCAACCAACTTAGGGTCCCTTACAGCTGGCAATTTTAATTTACAATTCATTGTACCCTTGAGATAACGCACCACCCTCTTGACCCCACCCAAGTCATGTTCAGTGGGAGAACTCACTTTTCTGCTTAGGATCCCCACTGCACTAGCTATGTCAGGTCTACTGGTGGTAACCAAATACAAAAGTTTACCAATCGCTGACCTGTATTCGCTGTTGTCTGGCAGCAGCTTCGAATCTTGTTGATTCTTTAGAAAATCTGTGGCCATGGGTGTCGCGACAGGGTGTGCACCTTGCATCTGCATGCTTTCTATCAGTTCTATTATCTTCTGCTTCTGGTTGAGAAGAAATGAGCCGTCCTCTTCTCTCTCAATTTGAATTCCCAAGTAATACTGGACAAGTCCCAATTCCTTTACTTCCACCTCTTTGTTGAGATGTCTGACTATGTCTTTATAGTCTCTGTCATTGGACGTTGATATTAATAAATCATCGACAAAAGCCAGAATGTAAGAGAATTGTCCATTTCTGTTCTTAGTGTACAGGCACTTGTCAGCTGTTGACTGCTTGTACCCAAGCAGAACCAGCATTTCATGTAATTTCTGGTTCCATGCTCTTGCAGCTTGTTTCAAACCATAAATTCCTTTCTGAAGTTTACATACAAGATGTGCCTCATTTTGCTTGATAAAGCCTTTGGGCTGCTTCATATAAATCTCTTCAGAAATCGTCCCATGAAGAAAAGCTGTTGCTATGTCGACATGACGGACTTTCATCCCTTCAGAGGCTGCAATACTTAGAAGTAATCTAATACTGCTATGTCGCACTGTAGGCGCAAATACTTGATCATAATCTTCGCCATACTGTTGTGAAAATCCTTGTGCTACAAGCCTAGCTTTGTAGCGTTGCACCTCCCCTTCTGACCCCTTCTTAAGCTTGAACAACCACTTGGACCCAATTGCCTTCTTACCAGGAGGTAGCTCTGTCAGGGTCCAGGTCTTGTTGCGATGCAGTGCATCCATCTCTTCCTGCGCGGCTTGCTTCCAGAGACTGGCCTCAGCAGCTGGCAACCGTTGAATCGCTTCCCACGTGGAAGGTTCCTGTGGTGACGCCGACCCTGCAAAGTAGGACAGTCGTAGTGGTGGAACGCCTTTGTTGGACCTGGAGGAACATCTGGCCTCTGGCTCTTGTTGAACCGCATCAGCTTCCTCATCTCCTTCCAATGGCGGCATCCCTGCATACGGGTCCTCTTCGTCTCTGGAGCCTTCTGACATCTGGTCCTCCGCGTCTTCTGGGGTGTCATCTGTAGGGGGTGCTACAACACTAGGAGGTACAATACTAGGAGGTGGATTAGTTTCTGGTATGGCTTCAAAAGGAAAACTTACAAACTCCTCTGTTGGTGGCTCATTGGAACAGTCAATTGCTGTGTTCCTTGTGTCAGCCTTTTCATACTCCTCAAAATGAATCACGTGATGTGAACTTGTTTTCCCTGTTTGTAAGTCCACAACTCTGTAGCCTTTTCCTCCAGAAGCATATCCAACTAGGATACCAGGCTTTGCTCTGGAGTCAAGTTTGTGTCTGTGCTCCTTGGGCACGTGGTAATAGCACAAACTTCCAAATACACGTATGTGTGACAAATTTGGGGCTCTTCCATGCCAAAGTTCAAATGGCGTGCGCTCTGTGCCTTTTGTTGGCAGCCTATTCTGTATATAAATCACAGTATTTGCTGCCTCGCCCCAAAGTTTCTTCGACAAGTTGGATCCTTTTAGCATATACCTTGTCATCTCTAGGATGGACCTACCGTATTTTTCGCTCCATAACGCGCACTTTTTTCCTCCAAAAAAGGAAGGGGAAAAGTCTGTGCATGTTATGGAGCGAAGGCATGCCTTCCTCCGTCGCCCCCGCCAGCGGGGGAGGAGCGGAGGATGAGAAAGCAGCCCGAATTCGGGCTGCTTTCCCTTCCTCCGTCGCCCCCGCCAGTGGGGGAGGAGCGGAGGACGAGAAAGCAGCCCGAATTCGGGCTGCTTTCCCTTCCTCCGTCGCCCCCGCCAGCATGGGAGGAGCGGAGGACGAGAAAGCAGCCCGAATTCGGGCTGCTTTCCCTTCCTCCGTCGCCCCCGCCCCAGTCGTCGCACCTCCGTCAAGGCGGGCGCGGAGGGGTGGGGGGGAAAGGAACGTTCCGTTCGTTTCCCCCTCCACCCCTCTGCGCCCTTTCTCCACCACCCCGCGCCCAGCGCCGAACCTAGGATCGGGGCGCGGGGTGGTGGAGAAAGCAGGAGCATCCCAGCTGCTTTCTCCACCACCCCGCGCCCAGCGCCGAACCTGGGATCGGGGCGCGGGGTGGTGGAGAAAGCAGCGGAGATGCTGCCGCTTCAAACTCTGAAGCGGCTCATCCCCGCTTGCTTTAAAAGGAGCTGGGGACGAGGGGTGAACGCTCCGGTTCACCCCTTGTCCCCAGCTCCCTTTAAAGCAAGCGACGACGAGCCGCTCTGAAGGAGGAGCGTTCACCCCTTCAGAGCGGCTCATCCCCGCTTGTTTTAAAGAGAGCCAGGGAGAACAGGTGAACGCTCCGGTTCACCCCTCGTCCCCAGCTCCCTTTAAAGCAAGCGGGGATGAGCCGCTTCAGAGCTTGCTTTAAAGGGAGCTGGGGACAAGGGGTGAACTGGAGCGTTCACCTCTTCTCCTTGGCTCTCTTTAAAACAAGCAGGGGAGAGCTGCCCTGATGCTGCGCAGCGTCAGGACAGCTCTCCCCCAGCTTTAAAGCCAGGTAGGGGGAAGGGAAGAACGCTCAGGTTCGTCCCTTTTCCCTACCTGGCTTTAAAACAAGCAGGGGAGAGCTGCCCTGATGCTGCGCAGCGTCAGGACAGCTCTCCCCCAGCTTTAAAGCCAGGTAGGGGGAAGGGAAGAACGCTCAGGTTCATTCCTTCTCCCTACCTGGCTTTAAAGCAAGTGGCAAAGGGCCGGGGGAGGGGGTGGCAGAGGGATGCTTCTGGTTGCTCCCTGCCATCCCTGTTGGCCAAAGCAGGCTTGTTTTTGCGATCGGGGTTGGCAGGGAAGAACCAGCAGCAACCCTCCGCCTTTTAGAGGAGGAAAACCAGAAAAAAATATTTTTCTGGTTTTCCTCCTCTAAAAATGAGGTGCGCATTATGGTCCGGTGCGCATTATGGAGCGAAAAATACGGTAAATTTCCTCTCAGCAATAGAGTTTTGTTGAGGTGTGTAGCTTACTGTGGTCACATGTGCTATGCCTTCCTGAGCCATGAAGGCTTCCATTTCACGTGAGCAAAACTCCCCACCATTATCGGACATTAGGGTGGTGGGTGCTTGCTGGAATTTGTTCTTGACCATGCTTACGTATTGCTTGAACAATTCCACTGTTTCACTCTTCTCTTTGAGAAGATATCCCACACAAAACCTTGAATAATCATCCAAAAATATCAAAATATACCTATTTCCTCCTAAGGAAGGTATATTCATAGGTCCAGCTAAATCAGTGTACACAATGTCCAGAACTTTTGTGCTTCTCTTTTCTGCACAACGTGGGAAAGAAGGTTTGACTCCCTTTTCACTTACACAAGTTACACATTTTGGTGTGGGTGTGCTACTTTTGTTTACCTGTAGACCTCTCACAAGATCTCCATTCTGCAGTTCCTGGATGACTCTGATATCCCTGTGACCCAGTCTTCGATGCCAGAGCTCCAGATCTGCCTCTTCTTTCCGCTTGGATTGAGCCACTTGTGCTGATTGGTTTTCTGAAACGTTAATCTCATAAACACAATTGATTAGTTTCCCTTGGGCGTAAACCTCATCATTTTTCGTTACATTGCATTCTCCATTTTCAAATGTAACCTTGAAACCTTTCTTGTCTAAAGCAGACACACTAAGCAAGTTACAATTCAATTCTGGGACATATTGAACATTAGGCACAGTTGTTTCAAGAGATTCATTGTTCACCTTGAATTTCAAACGCATTGAACCTGTACCTTGTGATTTTAGAACATTTCCATCAGCAATCTGGATTTCAGTCCATTCACTATCATTAATTTCTCTGAAATATTCTCTTTTATGCGCAAAATGGCTTGTCGCTCCCGAATCTAAAATAAATTGGTCACTTTTCCTTTCATTTCTTTGCACATTTAAACTCTTTTCTTGCAGTAGAAATGTACACTCGTGACCCCCCTTCTCTTCACCTTTTGGTTGAAAGGGGCGGGACTTATTCTTGGGCTTCTTGCAATTCCTTGCTATGTGCCCTTTTAAATGCAGTTATGGCATATTATATCTTTGGACACTTCCTTAGACTTGGGAAATTGTTTAGAAACATAACTTGTGTCCATTTTCCTTGGATTCCTTTGTGGAGAATCAAGGTAATCTCTGCATTCCTCTCTTAAGTGATTTGCTAGTTCATTAAAAGTCAAATCTCTGGTGTGATCCATTATACTCTTAAATGAAGTAAATTCTTTTCCTAATGATGCCAGCATAAAAGTCACTTTGGTTGCATCATCAAAAGCTCTGGGAGTTAGGGCAATCCTTTGAACAATTTCATTAAAGTTCTTAAAATGCCCTGTAAATTCTTCTCTAGAATTCATCTTTAACTTCAGCAGTTTATCCAATAAATGTCTATAAGAGTTCTCTGATGATTGTGCATAAACCCTCTCAATATCCTTTAGAATTTGAGATGCATCACTTTCATAGTCAATCAGAGATAAATGCTCATCTTTCAAACTGCTCAAAATTATGTGTTTAGCTTCAGCATTTTGCCTTTCCCAATCTGCTGTCTTGGTTAAATCAGTTGAATCAGGTTTGGGATCTTTCACCGCTTTAATCACTTGCTTTGCACCAAGATGCACTAAAAGACGCTGCTTCCATTGCACAAAATTACTATCATTCAGCAGCATAAAGTTTGATCTTGCTTCACTATCAAATTCTGAGCTTGCCATCTTAATCCTCAAAAATTTAAAAATTTCCAAAATTTCAGAATTTTTAAAATTCCCAAAAATGGCTAAAATTCAAAAATCAAAACTCAAAAATCTCAAAATGCAAACTAATCTTCACTGCCTCTGAGGTCTGTGAGCTCTGAGGGAGGGGAGGGGTCGCTAATCCCCCTTTCACAGCACAATGGAGAACAAAAGACCATGTGCTCACCAGGAAGTCCAAACAGAAAAATACTACTCTGCCAAAAATCACAATCCAAAGCAATCCTTTAAAAATACACAAAATACGCAGCTCTGGGCCCATAACCCTTTGTGGGAGATGAGTAGGAATGTGGATGAGGGAATATTGATTAATATTTCCTATCCCAGCTTGTGCTAACAAGCTCCAAACTAGCAGAGTTTCTCATCCCCAATAAAGCGCAGTAAAACGTGGCGTTTAAGTTCCTATGAACTTCTAAAACAAGGCAGATTCCTGGCATATATCCCCTGGTTCCCTCTTAACAGAAAATACACGACACATAAGCTTATAAAAGTATAAAGGTTTTACTCACAGACATCCAAGAATATACAAATCCCAGAAGGCAGGCTAGCTTAGATTAAATGTATGTACATGTGGAGTCTCTCCATATGGGAGGAGACTCCATGTGGCCTCTCTTGGCTGGAAGCCAAGAGAGCATCTTCTCTTGAGATGTTGCTTCTTCGAAGTCCTGGTGGGAAGAGAGAGAGAATGGCTGCTTCACCTGTGACTTTCAGTAACTGCAGGTGAGGCCACTCCCACTTCTGGTCACACAAAGGAAATTGATCTCAGTCTTGGCACAGGAAACGCCACCTGGAGGACCAAGACCCCTTTTGTGTACACTCTAGGAATGTTGTGATTGACTGCACCAGTGTTATACATCCCACAAACTTTACATTTGGAGCACATTTGAAGCACATTTTGTCCCCTCAGGGAATTATGGACACTGTAGTTTGTTAAAAGTTGCTGGGAATTGTAACTCTGTGAAGGTTAAACTACATTGCCCAGAATTCTTTGAGAGGAGAAGATGTGCTTTGAATCTGTTTGGAAGGTTCAGCCTTATATTCATTACCCTGCTCAGGACCGCAGTACATTAAGGACCGCCTCTCCCCATACGAACCGACCCAGACTCTGCTCTGGCCATCTGAGGCCCTTCTCTATGTCCCCTCCCTGAGAGATTTGGAGGGTGACAGCATGATAACAGGCCTTTTTGTCATGGCTCCCCATCTGTGGAATGCTCTCCTCAGACAGCCTCATCTGGTACCATCATTGCATGTCTTTAGGCACCAAGCAAAAATTTCTCTTTACTCAGGCCTTCGGCCATCAAATAATCTATGGCCTGTTAAATGTGTTTTTTGGGGGGAGCTGTTATTATTATTTTATTTTATTATGCTGTATATTATTAGGCTCTGTGTTGTGTTTTTATGTACTGTGTTAATTATGTTCTTAACATTGTACACTGCCCTGGGATCTTTGGATTAAGGGTGGTATAGAAATATTATAAATAATAAATAATAAGAATTTAATTGTTCAGCCACACCATACACCCACAGTTTTTTTTTTCTTTTAACTGATTCCAATCCTTATAATATCAGGGACATTCCAATCCTATGCCTTCTTAAGTTGTTCCTCAACACACTTTATATGTTTCATGCCCACTATCTCCTTCCAACATCACAGGTCATGACATACAAATAAGCAACCATCACTTAACACATTTACTTTAATTAACTCTCCTTAATTTGGTTCAGTTTAACCTTAGTCATTTGTTGCTTAGTCGTTTAGTCGTGTCCGACTCTTCGTGACCCCATGGACCAGAGCACGCCAGGCACTCCTGTCTTCCACTGCCTCCCGCAGTTTGGTCAGACACTCCTGTCTTCCACTGCCTCCCGCAGTTTGGTCAGACTCATGTTGGTCGCTTCGAGAACACTGTCCAACCATCTCATCCTCTGTCGTCCCCTTCTCCTTCTGCCCTCAATCTTTCCCAACATCAGGGTCTTTTCCAGGGAGTCTTCTCTTCTCATGAGGTGGCCAAAGTATTGGAGCCTCAGCTTCAGGATCTGTCCTTCCAGTGAGCACTCAGGGCTGATTTCCTTAAGAACCTTAGTCATATGCAGTAACAATTGTTTGAAAATGATTTATGTAAACTCTCCATCTTCCACCCTCCAGATGTTTGAGAGGGCCTACAGTGAGAAGGCCTTGTCATCACAAGAAGAAGAGGAGGATGGATAAAGGTCACAGTGGATAATAATTTAAAGGCTGCAGGTTTCTTTCAGAACGAATCTTTCAGAAATAGAACATTGGGCATCACATAAAAGGAAGGGATGCCAAAGATAACAACTGTATTGGGAACCTTTAAGGTCCTCCAAGGTGGGGGCTGCATGTTTCTTATGAAGAAACATTGATCCTGGTGTGCTTCGCTCTGAACATTGAAAAACTTTGATGCTTACTGAAGCATCATTCAGTTGTGCATCTTGTTCCCTTCTGATACAAAGCCAGAGATGCTGCCAAAGTAGAAGTTTCTTCATATCATTATACGAAGGAAATTCAGGATAACATACTGATTCAAAAAGAAACGTTAACAGAAGATGGTCCGAGTTCTTACGGTGAGGAATTAATGAAAGAAATGAAGGGAGATTAGTTATCATATCTCATATTATCTCATATTAATTATCATATCTCTAGTAGAGCTGCCTCTACCTACTCTGCAGTATTCCTCATTTTTGAAGTGAGATCACAGTCCAAAGGGACTGCCCAGTTGGAAGATACACTTGGTTATTTATAACCAAGTGTACCTAAAATGAGATAAAGCACATGTAACTGCTAAATACCTGAAGACACTGCTGAAACAAAATTGTTTTAAGCAAGTTCCTTAAGGTGTGGGTTGTAAGGTACTTAAGAAGGAACATTGATCCTGATCTCATATAATGATTATTGAAAAAAAGTGGGTTTATCTAGTTGTTCGTCATGTTCCATGTTTTGTGTGTGAAGTACACAGTCAGGCAGGTTCTCCAGATCAATATAAACAGTTCAGTCACAGAGGGATGCCAATGAGATTAAAAGGCTGAAGAAGAGCACAAGGAAGGAAGTTAAATCAAAAGGAACAGAGGCTTTCCATTTCTTTGGTATGTAACTGTAGGTATAAATAAGTACAATATCTAATTATATTTGGGCAATTATTAGGAAGAAGCTTTTAGAAAATAGTGTTCTCTTCATTCTTGATGTCGCTAAGTACAGCACTTGCTCCCCCCTTTTTTAAATCTCCCTTTATGCAGAGATTTCCAAAAGGGATATATTACAAATCTTAAGAACCACAAATCCTGTAGATTGTTTATGTTAGCTAGATTTAATATGTTTCCCTCCGTGATGGTAAGAGGAAGAGCTCTCCCAAAATCTGAACGTTTCTGTAAATGCAGTAAGAATGAACTTGATACATTGGACCATATATTCTTCTCTTGTAATTTTGGCACTAATGCTAGAAGTCAACTATTAAATGCTCCACGAATGGACAGGCCTACGTTTCCAACTACAGTATTCAAATACTATTATCGGATAGTAATGATAAAATCACCTCAATAGTGGCAGAATTTTTAAGCTCAGTCCATGCAGAAAGATTAAGCCATCACAAAGAGGATTAGGGGATCTTAATTAAATAGTAATGTGGAATTGATATATTATTATATCATTTATACCAATTGATGTTTTAACTTAGGTTTGCTATGAGAAGTTTGAAGTTATTTTTTATGGATTAGTAGTGAATTTTAGTGTTAAAGATTTAATTAATACAAACCTTATTTTGGTCACTAAGGATTGTTTTGTATGTGCAAACCTGTTGTACAATGTTTGCTCTGAAATTGTCTGGTCTGTTATGCCTAATAAAGGTTATTGAATTGAATATCTAAAGTATATATATGTCTCTTTCAACAACCATTCATTATAAACCAGAAAGATAGAGGGGGGAATATCCAAACCAATGAGAAAGATTCACTCAAGGGTACCACGTGTGGATGAAGGGTTAAACCAGCTCCTCTCTTCCACCTACAACAGATTTTTCAACAAATGTTCCACCATGAACACTTTCTTCAGTCTCTCAGTGTTCCTCTCTCTGATACTTCTGCTGGCTGATCCAGGTAAGATATGCATGTGTCAGAGTCTGGCAGGATGAAAAAGACTGCTGGGAACCTGCCCCTCAATAGCCCCCCAGGGAGGGTTCCAAAGATGACATCTTAGAGCCCAGAGCCTGGTGGTGGGAGTCAGCAGAGGGGACAAGCTGGAAGCTGATAGAAGCAGGAGACTTGAGCAGTGAAGGGGGGGGGGACTCAGGAGAAGGAGGGTCTTCCAGGACAGGATTAGAAGCTGAGAGTCACAGCATGCACACAGACTGTCTCAGTCCTGCTGACGCTCCTCCCACTCTGACCCACTGCTTGAAGCAATGAGCCAGATGAGTGCAGAGAAGGAGCTCACCCCCCCCTCGATGCAGCCTTCATCTGCTTGGTGGAATCCAGAGTGAGAAGCTAGAGGGAAAGGGCATGCCTAGAGCTTAGTTTCAGCAATGCCTTCATTGAGTTAAGACGAACCAGGGACATTGCTGTATTGTTGTTTTCCGCTAATAAAACACTAATTGTTTTCCATGCTTTCTCTGTGTGTGCCTGCCCTGTGGATGACATGGCTCATTGAGAGCTCATTGACAGCATGGAATGATGGACCTATGGGGGTAGATGTTTCAGAGACATGTAAAAAAAAAAAAAAAGGACTTGTAAAGCAGGAAGATGACCAGATTCTTTTTGGAAATTCTTTTCAAGAAATGCTGGTCCAACCCTTTGGAACCCTGAACATACCAATTCACCCAAAGTCTTTCACCCAAAGTTTTTCAATTCACCCAAAGTACGTTTCCAAGCACAATTCATTCAAAGTGTTGGTGCTGACCTTGAAAGCCCTAAACGGCCTCAGTCCTGTATACCTGAAGGAGCGTCTCCACCCCCATCGTTCAGCCCGGACACTGAGGTCCAGCGCTGATGGCCTTCTGGCGGTTCCCTCATTGCGAGAAATGAGGTTACATGGAACCGGACAAAAGGCCTTCTCAGTAGTGGCGCCCACCCTGTGGAACACCCTCCCACCAGATGTCAAGGAAATAAGCAGCTATCCTATTTTTAAAAGACATCTGAAGGCAGCCCTGTTCAGGGAAGTTTTTAATATTTAATGATGTATTGTTTTAACACTCAATTGGGAGCCGCCCAGAGTGGCTGGGTACAAATAAATTATTATTATTATTATTATTATTATTATTATTATTATTATTATTTCTCCATTTCTGCAAGGTACACACACACAGAGAGAGAGAGAGAGAAACCAATATCTGGAGCATTCACCTCTGTTTTCTTGGTGGAAGAAGGTGCTATTTAACACCACTGCTGATTGAGGACCATCAGGGTCCTCAAATATATGAAATTCCCTCCCCCACTCCCCAACATTCAAGTGAATGTGAGTAGCAGGCCACTCTAGATCTTCATCACTCAAAACAGAGAAGGTCAGGGACTGACCAGGTGGGGCAATATCCACCAGGACATTGGAGACATCACCTGAATGCATGTATGGGTCCTCATCCATGGGCCAGGCTTCATGTCTTCTGGCAAATGTGTAGCATGCCTACTCAGAAATCATTTGTCATATTTGTTGCTTTCTACAGGATCCTCTACTATTATGAGTGCAAAGTACTGTTATCAAGCCAAAGGACAATGCAAACCACGTGAATGCGATTGGCCCAATAGTTATTATGGAGGAATGTGTTATCAGTATACAATAGTCTGTTGTCTACCCACAAAGTAGAAAAATACTAAGATAGATTTGAAGCATATGTGTTCCACATCTTTGTGCAAGACCTATTCTGTGTAGGTATTTTCTTGAATCAACTTCAGGGCTCTTAATAGCAGCAAATTTTGGGGCTGCTTTGCCAACCTCAAAATCTAGAGGTGCTCAAATCTCAGCTTGCAATGAAGGTAGCTGTAGCTGATATTGCAATCTTTAGCATTAGGAAAAAATACCAGAATCAAAGAAACCTGAGAAATCTCCATTGCTGCTATGAATAATCAGGAAGAATCTTCTTAACATTTGCTGGTTAACTGACATTTGACATAAACATCTCATAGTGAAAGATTTGGTCATAATGGTCAACATTCTGACAGCATCTGACAGCAAGCATTATGTACCCGCCAGAACTGGACTTCTTTTCAGACAGTAGTTGACTGTATCTGACAGCTCCAAAACACCAAATTGGCTAATAAATATTGAAAACAGTTTACTCTATCAAACATGTTAAAATAAACACATTAAGGTGCAGCGTGCAAATCCAAGCCTGTAAATACTTAATAAACTGATGGCATAATGCTGAGACTAATGATAATGTCCTAGCGTAATCAAATTACGCAAAAGTGTTGCAAATGGTACTCTACTGAACGCACAAAGTCTTTTGTGAGGGAGCGGTCACAGTCAGGCAAGAAAACATGGTCATGCGTGATGGTAGTCGCAGATAGGCCCTCCTCGCCGTCCCTTAGCGAAAATAGATCTGAAATTATAGATTCTCACAGGCACAGATTCTTATGTGCTGTGCCTGTGAGAATCTATAATTTCATTGTATGGTGTTGTAAAAATAGTGCGATGAACTGAAGAAGCTCCTGCGGAACCTGATTATATCCAGGATTCAGGTCTTCAGATCTAGGACATTATCATTAGTCTCAGTATTATGCCATCAGTTTATTAAGTATTTACAGGCTTGGATTTGCACGCTGCACCTTAATGTGTTTATTTTAACATGTTTGATAGAGTAAACTGTTCTCAATATTTATTAGCCAATTTGGTGTTTTGGAGTTTTGGTTTTGTTTGATCACAATTATTACAACACCTGATACTTTTTTTTATACACTTTGTATCTGACAGCTGGCATATAGTTGTGGTTTATGCAGCAATCAAAATATAAAATTCTCTGTATTTGTTTTCAAAGTAGTAGCAGAATTCAGTAAATGTTCCCTTAACTAAATTTGGTCAATAAAATATGTCGATTCTGAATTCTTCAGTCATATTGTTTAAATGTTGTGTTTTGTGACACACTGGCTTTCACATATACTGTTGGATTTGGAGTATGCTGTGAAGAAGAGGAGAAGAGGAAAAGTGGCAGGAACAGGAAAGGAAGAGCCAGCTTCTCCGCCACCATGGCTGTGGTATAAATCGACCTCACCCTAAATCAGCTTTTCTTTTAACAAAAGAAGGGTTTCAGGGCATCAGTACACACATTTCTGTGGTATAGCTGGCTCATGAAATAGCCAGGACTTCAGAAAAGCCAGTTCTCTATATTGATCAGAGATAATATTCAGGCTGGAATATTAATATAATATTCAGCTGACCCCCTTATTTGAGACAAGGAACTCTGCAGGCCAATACTCATCCTCACAGGCCAAAGTAAACCTTTCAGAGAAAAGCATACCTTCCAACATTTCTCTGATGAAAATGGGGACATCCTATTCCATGATGATGATACCCTGCACATCTGGCTGGGTTGTCCCAGCCACTCTGGGCAGCTTCCAACATGTATAAAAACATAATAAAACATTAAACATTTAAAAACTTCCCTGTACAAGGCTGCCTTCAGATGTCTTCTAAAGGTTGTATAGTTACTTATCTCCTTGGCTCAAGGGTTGCATGACTGCATACCCTCCAACATTTTTCCCATGATAATAGGGACTTCCTAAGGAAAAGTGGGACATTCCTGGATTATATCAGAAAAAGGTAAACCCGGTACTGTTCCTGGAAAAGTGGGACACTTGGAGGGTCTGGAAAAGGCCCTATCAAAATAGTGCCATTTCTGTTTCTGCTAAACCCTCACCCCAACACAGAGACAATAGGATAAGTTTTGCCCAAATATTGTCGTGGGTAGATGTGGCAGAATGAAAAGCTTTAAATATTTGAATGGCAAGTTGAGAAATTCAGTGAAACCATGAACCTCAGGCCTATGCAGCCTGTGATTCAAAATCATTGTGATGCCCATTAGGAACCCTGACAGAAAACATGCATTGGATGCCCTGCTAAAATAATGGGACAATCCCTCCCATTTAGCAGGATATTCTGTTAATCAATGGTCATACTACTAGGTATTAAAAAAAAGGTACTTACCCCCCCCCCCCTTACAATTAGGTGAAATTCATTTTGCAGGCGGGTGACAGGAACTGGCTCTTTCAGTGGGCAGCAATACATTTTAACTATCTGGTAATTCAAACCTCCCAAAGTATCAGTGATATTGCAATTCTAGAACTGGGGCTGGGGTCCCTTTGACTCCCCTAATGAAATATTTGAAGAAGCCATGCCCACACATTGATGGTCATTGCCATTCAAGTGTTGTATGTGTGCCATGTGATGTGATTGATTATGTGGGGTGGGGTTTACCTGCCCCCCAATATTTTATTCAAGTTGGTACCCCTGACTGGATGAGCCATTGCATCTGGCATGAAGCTGGGCATTTGAGTAGAAACATGTGTCTTAGGTCATAGGCTTGGTGATATGTTACTACTGAAACACAACTCCAAGCCTCACTGCTGCTCAGATCTGGAAATGGCAGTGGGAAAAGGCTCTACGTGTAGTGATCTTGGTTGTACATAGCACTAATCTTCTAGAAACACATGCTGAGTTAAGCAGTTTGACTGGGTTGCATGGCCCACCTTTACCTAGCTATGTCTACATGCAAAATGACCATCACTGCTGCAGAAATAACACTTGACTTGTATTTTCAGGCAACAGTCTGGTTGCAAAACCTCTTCACTAAGTGTGTTACAGTAATCTATGCTGGATACACTTAGCGCACGAATGAGCACAGTCAGATTCAATTTAATAATAATAATAATTTTAGTTACAGGTAGGTAGCCGTGTTGGTCTGTCATAGTCAAAACAAAATAAAAAATAAAAAAATTCCTTCCAGTAGCACCTTAGAGACCAACTAAGTTTGTTTTTGGTATGAGCTTTCGTGTGCATGCACACTTCTTCAGTTGTGTGCATGCACACGAAAGCTCATACCAAGAACAAACTTAGTTGGTCTCTAAGGTGCTACTGGAAGGATTTTTTTTATTTTTTATTTTGTTTTTAATAATAATTTTATTATTTATGTCCTGCCTGTCTGGCTGGGTATCCCATGCGGGAAGGCATAGAACTGCCAAAAGAATCAAAGTTCCTGGAAATGTTTCCTGTCCATTGCTTCCCCTCCTTTCCAACTAATGAACTTGGAAATGCCTAGCACAAATACCATTGGACTTATTTGCTTACACACACACACACACACACACACACACACACACACACACACGGAGCATAAGCTTCTCTTTACTTGGAAGGTGCTACTATGTCCTCAAATGATTTAGAATGATCAGGATCCTCAAGTGCACCTGATGTTCCACTCATTCCATGGAATGTGAATACCAGGACCCTAGATATATCCGTCACTCAAAACAGGGGAGGTCACGGACTGAGCAGGTGGGGCAGAATGCACTAAGTGACTGGGGGCTAGCATAACCCCATCTCCATCCATGGATTGGTCTTTGTGTTTTAAGGCAAATGCCTACTCAGAATTTGTCTACCACTTTTTCTTTTCTTTTCTACAGGATTATCCTGGGTATTTACTGCAGAGGAGTGTGATATAGCTGGAGGGCAATGCCAAGAGGCCAACTGCTATGAGCCCCGGCAAAATTATGGGGGAGTGTGTGGTGGTAAAAGGATGCATTGCTGCCTCCCCATACCTATAAGAATGCCCCCCTTTTTGCCACTATATAGAGGTCTTCAAATCTCTGCTTGCAATGAACATGGCTGCAGCTGGTAATGTGATCGTGAACAAATGATCCGAGTGCTGGAAGAAAAGAAACTTGAAATATATCCACTTTTTTCTAGTGAATAAATTGGGCATATTACGTATATGTCAGCATTTGATTTCTACAACAGACGAGTGTGATAAACCTGGAGGACAATCGGGGGGGGGGGAGACTGTTGGCCCCAACTTTACTAGGGAATGGGTGGTGATGGTCCCAACACAAACATTAAAAATGAATGATGAAGAGCAGTATACAAATGTAAACAAACCAACCATCCAACAAATAAAATAAAGTTGAACCAATTTTGCGCTTTCTGAAACTATACAAGAACTAAAACTGATCCATATCTTGAAATATCCAACCCTCCAAATCTTAGACCACACTTCTCCAATGAAACATTTACAAAAAGGCATATATCAGCGGAAGATGTGCATAAGATGAATAACAAGAGCTTTTTTTTTTAACAAAATGTAAATTGGTGCAGAAATGTGGAGCACTGAATGCCACATTAGAAAGCTGAAAGAACAGATATTGACAGATATATCCAATGCTGCGGTAATGGGATATGTTTAACAATTTTAAGCAGCATTGGAGAGCCTCCTGGTGCCATGGACTATCTGATGAAGCCCATAAACACTCTCAAAGCCTCCAGCTCTGTCTCAGACATCAACATCGAATTGTGGGCAGCTAAGCACCTGGCAGGAGGTATATCTTACACTCATAAGGCCTATGGGGAGACAACTTGTCTGCTTCCTTCTCACAGAATACATCTCAGTAGGAATAGTATTCTGGGGGCATTTGGCTTTTCTCACCAGTTAGAGGTCCCAATAGCACTGCTGCTGCTGGGGTTCTGTCATCTAGGTAGTGGAGATGACAATATGCTGATATGGCTTGCTCTCTTTGGCCAAGCAGCTCCATGGTCAAAGGTACAGTGTTCTCCCATCTATGGTCTGTACCTCCAACGAGGTCGACAGTCTCTGCGTGGGTATGCCCTGTTCCTTTTCTAGGGAATAAATTGGACATATTACATATATGTCAGCATTTGATTTCTACCACAGATGAGTGTGATAAACCTGGAGGACTATGGGTGGGAAGACTGTTGTCCCCAACTTTACTGGGGAATTTGTGGTGATGGTACTAACACAAACATTAAAAATGAATGATGAAGAGCAGTATACAAATGAATGTAAATGAAATGAAATGAAATAAATAAAATAAAAGTTTAATGAAGCTTGCACTTTCTGAAACAATACAAGAACCAAAACAGATCCATCTTTTGAAATATCCAACCCTCCAAATTTTAGACCACACTTCTCCAATGAAACATTTACAAAAAGTCATATAACAGCAGAAGATGTGGATAAATTGCCTCGGCCCAGTATACCTGAAGGAGCGTCTCCATCCCCATCGTTCTGTCCGAACAATGAGGTCCAGTGCCGAGGGCCTTCTGGCGGTTCCCTCACTGCTAGAAGCAAAGCTACAGGGAACCAGGCAGAGGGCCTTCTCGGTAGTGGCGCCCGCCCTGTGGAATGCCCTCCCATCAGATGTCAAAGATATAAACAACTACCTGACATTTAGAAAACATATGAAGGCAGCCCAGTTTAGGGAAGTGTTTAATGTATGGCATTTTACTGTATTTTTATCTTTGTTGGAAGTCACCCAGAGTGGCTGGGGAAACTCAGCCAGATGGGCAGGGTACAAATAAATTATTATTATTATTATTATTATTATTATTATTATTATTATTAAATGAATATATTCATATAAGCATCATGCAAACATATTAATATGCATTCTTATTAGGGCAGAGGTGCCAGCTTCTCCAGAGGAATGGCAGGGGGTGAGACAGTGTCCCACAGCAACCTGACATCGTCTGCTGTAGTCAAAACAAAATAAAAAATAAAAAAATCCTTCCAGTAGCACCTTAGAGACCAACTAAGTTTGTTCTTGGTATGAGCTTTCGTGTGCATGGTATCTGAAGAGGTGTGCATGCATACCAAGAACAAACTTAGTTGATCTCTAAGGTGCTACTGGAAGGATTTTTTTAATTTTTTTACTTTGTTTTGACCTTGTGGCAGTAAGTCGACAGTGTAACAGACTCCCTCAGGAGGTTGTGGATACTGCTTCACTGAAGTTTTTAAAGCAGAGCTTGTGTGGCCATCTTGGAGGCTTTAGTTTAGATTCCTGTATTGCACATCAGTTGGGAAGACAGGCGACAAGAAAAAGACAGGCGTACTGGAAGAATCAAAGATCACCAGTGTTGAAGCAATGATTCTTCAACATCAACTTCGTTGGACTGGTCATGTTGATTGGATGTCTGATTATGATCCTCCAAAGCAATTACTCTATTCCGAACATAAAAATGGAAAGCGTAATGCCGGTGGTCAACAAAAGAGGTTTAATGACTGTCTGAAACCAAATCTAAAAAAATGTAGTATAAACACTGAAAACTGGGAAACACTGGCCTGCAAGCGCTCCAGTTGGAGAACAGGCTTTACCAAAGGTGTCATGGGCTTTGAAGACACTTGAACACAGGACGCAAGGGAGAAACTTGCTAAGAGGAAGGTAGGCTGGGCAAATCCACACCGTGATCAACTCCCGCCCAGAAACCAATGTCCCCACTGTGGAAGGACATGTGGATCCAGAATTGGCCTCCACAATCACTTAAGGACTTATTGTTAAAACCGTGTTTATGGAAGACAATCTTACTGTGCTACGAGTGATCGCCAAAGAAGAAGAAGAAGATTACAGGAGGTTGGACTAGATGACTTTTGGAGTCCCTTCCAAATCTATGATTCTAGGACCAGGGTTCAAATCCTCACTTGATATAAAGCTCACTGGTTGACAAAGGGCCAGACACTTCCACTCAGCCTCATATATCTCACAGGGGTGTTGTGCGGATCAAATGTACACCTGCTAAAGCAATCAGAGGACAGTCCATTCCTCAAAGGCAAAGTTAGCTTTAGTTATTTCAATATTTAGCTAATGCAGTTATCTGCATGCCAATTGGATTTTTGTAAACTGTCACACGTACACTGCACTTCAGATGGTGGTGATGGCTGTTGGATGAAATAACTGGGTGTATCTATTAGAAAGGGAATTTTGTCCTTTCATGGAAATAAGTCCTATCAGGGCAAGTTGAGAGACTGGGGTTAAATGTCCAGATCTTGTTTACCTTCCTACCAGGTACAGGACATATGGTACTTAGCAGGTACACTTTGTTCTTGGTAAATTTAGCTCTGATCTGCTAACACAAATGCATAATGATAGTTTCAGAAATCTTGAGGAGGCTGCCCAGGTGGAAGATCCATCAGATAATCATAAATAGTTTAGGAAAAGAGACACATCTATTAATAGTGTATTTAAAAGACTAAAGAATTGCATAAGAAACGAAATCGGAAAGCAACAGAGGCTTCCCATCTCTTTGGTAAGTAGCTGCAGGCAACTATTTCAATATAATCATTTGAAATATATTTGCATTAGGATAGAGACAGCATATTTCCTTCCATTGAATTATTGCCTATTGATACAATGTAGAGCAGAAAATTAGTTTAGGGAAAGAAGGTGGGGGATGAATAGAGTTAAATTTATGCTCTACACATCTGCATTGTTTCAAGGTTTCTAGTAAAGGAAGCTGTCATATTTAAGTTGTTTAGCAAGGCCATCCTTCAACTCTATGTTTCATGAAGCAGCTGCCCTTGGCAGAGAGAACAGAGGAGGATTGCAGCTAAACTCAGTTACCATTCGCCATCTCTAGCTGGCAATAGACATCACTCAGATGATCTAATCAGGGTTCTGTGGATATAGCTCCTAGCATGCAGATGGGAAATGCACAACCAGCAACCATCATGTTGAATTTCTTGATCAAAGGAGCATGTATAGGTGTAGCCAATCCAGAGTTATACCAGTGGTCCATCAACCTGAGTATTGTGTATAATGACTGACAAGGATACAGAAAACAGCTTTCATGCACATATGTGCTGCTAATTACTGGAATAGGAAAGGGATGTGATGGCACTGAATTTTGTAACAGGATATTTAACGCAGGAAGGATCATAGTTCAGTGACAAGAGCATCTGATTTGTATGCCGAGAGTTGTGGGTTCAACCCTTGGCATCTCCAACTAGCATTGGGGCTGTTCACTGTCCAACATCCTGGAGATTCATTGCAAAATCTGTAGACAATGCTGAACTAAATGGACTAGTGGTCTGACTGGGAAGTGAATTTCCTGTGTTTTTAAAAACTGCCTTATATTGAGCCACATCCTTCATACAGATGAAGCACAGTATGATTTCCAGAATCTTTTTTAGCTACTGCATTATTGTATACAAGGATATGCTTCTCTTAATGCTGCTGTATCCTTAAGAAAAACAGCTGCTGGGTTTAGTAGACAATTCAGATATATGTTTTATTTTCCCTGGATATCCTTATGGTATAAACAGGCAACTGAATACTTAAATTCAATTAAAAATAGTGGGACTTAGGACACCTTGTAGCCAGAGTTCAGAAGTTTTGTTCAACTAGCATAAATGTGTGGAGTGCAATTAAGACTGCCATTGGGGCTGGAGTTGACTCCATAATTTTAGTCAACACAGAGCTTTCAGCCCAATTTCCAACCATGAAGACTCTCCACCATTTCTCAATCCTCGTCTTCTTGGTGCTGCTGCTTTTTGATCTAGGTAAGATGTGTATAAATGTGCATTGATATGTGTACATGTCAATTAAGATTATGAAAATAATTTTAAGAATGGCCTTGGGCATATGAGTTGATCAATGAACTTGGTTTGCAGCAAAGCGCCCAGGACTCTGTTCCTTCAAACCAAGTTGAGTTGGAGTTAATGCAGGTCTAGCAATGCAGGACAAGTTGATTCAGTTGGCATTTAAAGGTGAACTTGCCAAATTCACACCATCTGAAATCATGTGAGAAGTAAAGCACAGTCATCCATTGAAATTTGTATTTCCATTTCTCTGAATGTTGCAATGCAGTTTTCCAGCCAAATACTGTATACAAGAATACATTTACTAAAGTGTGCATATTAATGCATATACTAATCAAAATAACATACAAAATGCATTATATCAGGGGGAGGTGCTTTGGAAAGTCATGTATATGAGGGCAAATTGCATAGAAATTGGAACATCAATCCTGGTGAATTTTCATTATTTCTATAAAAAGGAATGTGAACTGATGTGGAACTATGGACAAGTGAATTTAAGACACAATGCCTGATTGTGCTGGACTATTCTATTTATCTATTTTGTATTTCTTTATTTTTGGAAAGTATATATACCCTGCCTTGCAACAAAATATCCAAGTTGACCTATAGTAAGATAATCCATAATCTATTATCAATAAGACTAGGTATTTAACAATATCATGACTACCAAAACATATTTTTTTGTATGACTAAAGCAGACATATCTGAATTTCTATTTGGTACTCTCAGTTCTTCCTCCAATCTATTTTTCCCCCTATAGGATTTACTATAGATATTTCAAGCAAAGAGGAATGTTGGAAAGCCGGAGGTCGTTGCGTTCCATTATTTTGTCACTGGCCCTTTGGATACTATATAGGAAATTGTTTTTGGCCCTTTAAGCAGTGCTGCATGGTTTGACATCAAGTCAACATGGTGGAGGCTCCATGATATACCAAGGAGAACAACCCAAAGATGTGCCATGTGTTGGTTTTTGCAAGAGTCTCTGCTCTTTGGAATAATCCTCAGGGTTCCTGAGACAGGCAGGTGGTGCCCCAACCTGCCATTCCTTTGTCAACCCAAGATTTGGTGCATGCCATGAAGACTGTCACACCTTGTAAAAGATTGTAAGATAGGGTTTAGGTCAATAGATAAGGTAGCACAGGCAGCAGGGAGGGAGAATTAGACCATCAGTGAAGTAAGGAAGGGAAGTCACGAAGATAAATAAATAGATTCTAGTGTAAATTGTATGTTATGTGAACTTAATGTAAATGAATGTGAAATAACAAACATGTTTTGGAGGAGGAGGAGGAGGAGGAGGAGGAGGAGGAGGAGATAAAGATGAAGAGCAGTATACAAATGAATGTAAATGAAATGAAATGAAATGAAATAAATAAAATAAAAGTTGAATGAAGCTTGCACTTTCTGAAACAATACAAGAACCAAAACAGATTCATCTTTTAAAATATCCAACCCTCCAAATTTAGACCACACCTCTCCAATGAAACATTTACAAAAAGTCATATATCAGCAGAAGATGTGCATAAAAGGCCTCGGCCCAGTATACCTGAAGGAGCGTCTCCACTCCCATTATTCAGCCCGGACACTGAGGTCCAGCGCCGAGGGCCTTCTGGCAGTTCTCTAACTGTGAGAAGCAAAGTTACAGGGAACCAGGCAGAGGGCCTTCTTGGTAGTGGCGCCCGCCCTGTGGAACGCCCTCCCATCAGATGTCAAAGAGAAAAACAACTACCTGACATTTAGAAAACATAGGAAGGCAGCCCAGTTTTGGGATGTTTTTAATATATAACATTTTAATGTATTTTAATCTTTGTTGGAAGCCGCCCAGAGTGGCTGGGGAAACCCAGCTGGATTGGCGGGGTACAAATTATAAATTGTTGTTGTTGTTGTTGTTGTTGTTGTTGCTATTATTATTATTAAATGAATATATTTATGTAAGCAGCATGCAAACATATCAATATGCATTCTATTAGGGCAGAGGTGCCAGCTTCTCCAGAGGAATGGTAGGGGGTGGCACAGCATCCCACAGCAACCTGACATCATGTGCACAACATCCTGAGTAGCCAGGGGCCAGAGCCAAATGCCCTCTGAAAATTGTGGGAAACTGAAACTGCCTTGGCCCCTAGGAGTCAGTGCCTATGCATTGGGACAATTCTGTTCGTTAGATTAAACCACTGGGAAATGTTTGCTTATGATGAGAAATTTGTACTAAGACACTGATGAAATTTCACAAGAGTTTTTTTTAACAAAATGTAAATTGGTGCAGAAATGTGGAGCACTGAATGCCACATTAGAAAGTTGAAAGAACAGATATTGGCAGATCTATTCAATGCTGCAGTAATGGGATATGGGTGGCCCCTTTAAGGAGGCCATGGGTGACACAAAAGAGATAAAGGAGGGACAAGCTTTATTGTGATCAGAAATGGAAGAATGAGAAGCTTCTGCTATGCAAATTGCACCTTCAAAATGTGGAGGAACTATGAATCTCAGTCTACATGGATGGAGATCTTGTTGCAGCCAGTTCAAGTGCAACTGAGTACTCTCAAAGCAAAAGGAGGGATGAGAGAGGACATATAGGACCCTCGTACTTACGGGACCGCCTCTCCTGGTATGCCCCGCAGAGGACCCTAAGGGCCATGAATAATAATAGTTTAAAGGTCCCGGGGCCAAAAGAAGCCAGATTATCCTCCTCCAGGGCCACAGCTTTTTCAGTGATGGCTCCGACCTGGTGGAATGCTCTGTCCCACAAGTCTAGGGCCCTGCAGGAATTGATCTCCTCGCGCAGGGCCTGTAAGACAGAGCTATATATGCCTGGCCTTCAATTTAGCCTGATCCGTCATCCCTTTTTCCCTTCCCTTTTTCTATGAAGAAACCCTTTCTGAGACCCCACATTTAAACTCTTCCCTGGTCTCCTTACTGGCCCTAGCAGAAATAACTTGGCCAGTTAGCCCTGGTGATGTTCATTTATGTTGTATTTGATGCTGTTTTTAAGCTCTTTTTTTTAAAGTCGTTTTAATCAATGTTTTATACTTGTTGTTAGCTGCCATGAGCCCGGTTTTTAAATCGGGCAGGGCGGGGTATAAATAAAAAATTATTATTATTATTATTATTGGAAGGAATAACCAGATGCACCAGTACAAAATGGGGGACACCTGGCTTGCTAGCAGTACATGTGAAAATGTTGTAGAGGTCTTAGAAAACAACAAGCATAACAGGTCCACATCAATGAGATTCAAGCTAAACATCAAGAAGAACTTTCAAGTAGTAAGAGCTGCTCGATGGTGTAACAGACTCCCTCAGGAGGTTGTAGACACTCATTCACTGAGGTCTCTTAAGCAGAGCTTGGGTGGCCATCTGTCTTCGATGCTTTAGTTGAGATTCCTGCATTGCAGGCAGTTGGACTAGATGTCCTTTGGAGTCTCTTCCAACTCTATGATTCTAGGACCAGGGTTCAAATCCTCACTTGATATAAAGCTCACTGGGTGACATAGGGCCAGTCACTGCCATTCAGCCTAATATACCTCACGGGGATGTTGTGGGGATTAAATGTGCACTTGGTGAAGCAATCAGAGGACAATCCATTCCTAAAAGGCAAAGTTAGCTTTAGCTATTTCAATATTTAGCTAATGCAGTTATCTCAATGCCAATTGGATTTCTGTAAACTGATACACATACACTGCATTTCAGGTGGTGGTGGTGATGACAGTTGAATGAAATAACTGGCTGTATCCATTAGAAATGGAATTTTGTCCTTTCATGAAAATAAGTCCTATCAGGGCAAGTTGAGAGACTGGGGTTAAATGTCCAGATCTTGTTTATCTTCCTACCAGGAACAGGACATATGGTACTTAGCGGGTACACTTCGTTCTTGGTAAATTTAGCTCTGATCTGCTAACACAAATGCATAATGATAGTTTCAGAAATCTTGAGGAGGCTGCCCAGGTGGAAGATCCAGCAGATAATAATAAATAGTTCAGGCAAAGAGCCACATCTATTAATAGTGTATTTAAAAGACTAAAGAAGAGCATAAGAAACAGAGGCTTCCCATCTCTTTGGTAATTAGCTGCAGGCAACTATATCATTACAATCATTTGAAATATATTTGCATTTGGATTGATACAGCATATTTCCTTCCATTGATTTATTGCCAATTTCATTACAATCATTTAAAATAAATTTACATTAGTATTGAGACAGCATATTTCCTTCCATTGAATTATTGCCTATTGATACAATGTAGTGCAGAAAAAACAGTTTAGGGGAAGGGGTGAAATAGGATATTGGGGCGAAGGTGGGGGATAAATAGAGTTAAATTTATGCTCTACACATCTGCATTGTTTCAAGATTTCTAGTAAAAGAAATCTTTTAAGTTGTTTATCAAGGCCATCCTTCAACTGTGTTGCATGAAGCAGATGCCCTGGGCAGAGAGAACAGAGGAAGATTGCAGCTAAACTCAGTTCCCATTCACCATCCCTAGCTGGCAATAGACAGATGATCTAATCAGGGTTCTGTGGATATAGCTCCTAGCATGCAGATGGGAAATGCACAACCAGCAACCATCATGTTGAATTTCTTGATCAAAGAAGCATGTATAGGTGAAGCCAATCCAGAGTTAGACCGCTGGTCCATCAACCTGAGTAATGTCTATAATGACTGACAAGGATACAGAAAACAGCTTTCATGCACATATGTGCTGCTAATTACTGGAATAGGAAAGGGATGTGATGGCACTGAATTTTGTAACAGGATATTTAACGCAGGAAGGATCATAGTTCAGTGACAAGAGCATCTGATTTGTATGCCGAGAGTTGTGGGTTCAACCCTTGGCATCTCCAACTAGCATTGGGGCTGTGCACTGTCCAACATCCTGGAGATTTATTGCAAAAATTGTAGACAATGCTGAACTAAATGGATTAGTTGTCTGACTGGTAAGTGAATTTCCTGTGTTCTTAAAAACTGCCTTATATTGAGCCACATCATTCATCTGTTTTGTTCAGTATGATCTCCAGAATATTTTATAGCATTACTTGAAGATACTGGGGATTAAACGGGCTACTTCATTCTTGCATACAATGATGTCTTCTCTTAATCCTGCTCTACCCTTAAAAGACTGTTGCTGGATTTAGTTCAAAATTCAGAGGTTTTGATTTCCTTATGGTATAGACAGGCAACTGAATGCTTAGATTCAATTAAAATTAGTAGGACTTAGGACACCCTGTAGCCAGAGTTCGGTAGTTTTGTTCAACTGGCATAAATGAGTGGAGTGCAATTAAGACTGCCATTGGAGCAGGTGTTAAGTCGACTCCATATTTTTAGTCAACACAGAGCTTTCAGCCCAATTTCCAACCATGAAGACTCTCCACCATTTCTCAGTCCTCGTCTTCTTGGTGCTGCTGCTTTTTGATCCAGGTAAGATGTGTATAAATGTGCATTGATATGTGCACATGTCAATTAAGATTATGAAAATAATCTTAAGAATGGCCTTGAGTACATGAGTTGATCAATGAACTTGGTTAGCTGCAAAGCGTCCAGGACTCTGTTCCTTCAAACCAAGTTGAGTTGGAGTTAATTCAGATCTAGCAATGCAGGACAAGTTGATTCAGTTGGCATTTAAAGGTGAACTTGCCAAATTCACACCATCTGAAATCATGTGAGAAGCAAAGCACAGTCATCCATTGAAATTTGTATTTGCATTTCTCTGAATGTTGCAATGCAGTTTTCCAGCCAAGTACTGAGTACAAAAATACATTTACTAAAGTGTGCATATAAATGCATATATTAGTGAAAATAACATACAAAATGCATTATATCAGGGGGAGGTGCTTTGGAAAGTCATGTATTTGAGGGCAAATTGCATAGAAATTGGAACAACAAACCTGGTGAATTTTCATTATTTCTATAAAAAGGAATGCGAACTGATGTGGAACTATGGACAAGTGAATTTAAGACACAATGTCTGATTGCACTGGACTATTCTGTTTAACTATTTTGTATTTCTTTATTTTTGTAAAGTATATATACCCTGCCTTGCAATGAAATATAACAATATCATGATTACCTAAACATAATTTGTTTTGTATGACTAAAGCAGATATATCAGAATTTCTATTTGGTACTCTCAGTTCTTCCCCAATCTATTTTCCCCATTACAGGAATTAGTATAGACATTTCGAAGAGAGAGCATTGTAAGAAAGCCAGAGGTCGTTGCTTTCCATTAGCTTGTCCCTGGCCCTTTGGATACTATTTCGGAGAATGCTTTTGGCCCATTAGGCGGTGCTGCATGTTTTGACATCAAGTCAACATGGTGGAGGCTCCATGATATACCAAGGAGAAGAACCCAAAGATGTGCTGTGTGTTGGTTTTTGCAAGAGTCTCTGTTCTTTGGAATAACCCTCCTGGTTCCTGAGACAGGGAAATGGTGCCCCAATCTGCCATTCCTTTGCCAACCCAAGACTTGGTTCATGCCATGAAGACAGTCACACCTTGTAAAAGAATGTAGGATTGGGTTTAGGTCAATAGATAAGGTTGCACAGGCAGCAGGGAGGAGGGAGAATTAGACCATCACCAATGTAAGGAAGGGAAGTCACCAAGATAAATAAATATATTCTGTTGTAAATTATATGTTATGTGAACTTAATGTAAATGAATGTAAAATAATAAACATGTTTTGGAGGAGGAGGAGGAAGAGGAGGAAGAGGAGGAAGAGGTGGAGGAAATAGATGCATTTTGCAAGGAAGTAACCTTCAGAAGCGCAGCAGTGGTGGAGCACCACTCTTCTCTCAATTTCAAAACAGAGTCTCACTGGCACTTGTCATAGGTGCGGAGGGAGGAGGGAGGCACCAGGTATTGTACAGTTGTGCAGTGGGAAGAGAGGTGGATTGGCTTCATTGTACTGCACTGTGTCCTTTGATCAGAGGCAGCAGAAATTAATGAAATGCAATGTAATTTAATATAGGTACAGTTGTGTCACAATTCTTGTTTCCAATATTGCTCTAACAGTACCTAACTCAATTTAAACACTTTAAATAAATAGATATACATAACACTGCATGCCACGCCAAAAGACTCATTGATGTTTTTCTGAGTTTCCCCTCCATGGGTGATCCAGAGGGTAGAAACAGAAGAAAGGGCCTTTCCAGGGGTGGCTCCCTGCTGGTGGAATGCTCACCCAACATAGTCTTTATCTATTTTTAGGCACCATGCAAAAACATTGTGTTTTACTTGGGCTTTTGGACCTGAATTAGAAGGGTTGAAAGTACTTTGTACCCCATGATGTGCATATATCTAGGGTCCTGGTACTCACATTCCATTGAATGAGTGAAACATCAGGTGCACTTGAGGATCCTGATCATTCCAAATCATTTGAGGAAATAGTGGCACCTTCCAAGCAAAGAGAAGTTTATGCTCCATGTGTGTGTTTGTGTGTGTGTGTGTGTGTGTGTGTGTGTGTAAACAAATAAGTCCAAGGGTATTTGTGCTAAGCATTTCCAAGCTGATTAGCTGGAAAGGAGGGGAAGCAATGGACAGGAAACATTTCCAGGAACTTTGATTCGTTTACCAGTTCTATGCCCTCCACCAGAAATTGAATAGTGCAGCACCTCTTACTTGACTTTTGCAAAAGCATCCTCCCTTGTCTTTAGCTGAAATTCAGAGATTTCGATCACTGACCCTGCCACTAGCTGTAGCTGCTCTAGTTTCAAGATATGCCTATACATTGGAATTGGTTCAGCATCCTGATACTCCAGCTTCCTGGAATAGCATTCTCTCTTTGACTCTGACTGCTGGACACATAATGCACTCTAAAGTCAAATCTGGCAAAGAACTGCACCCAATGAATCTGCCGTTGATTGAGACGTCACATCTGCCAATACTTCGGATTCTGATGGTCAGTACGCACTTCCACCTGGGGTTGTGCCCCCTCTAAGAAATGTCTCCACACTTCAAAGTCTTCTCAGATAGCCAAAAGCTCTTTCTCCCAAATGGTATAGTTATGATCGGAAGGAGTCAGCTTCCTTGAGTGGAAAGCACAAGGGTGTAGGTTGCCATTTTGGTCCTCTTGCAGCAATACCACCCCCACTGCCCTATCAGAGGTGTCTGTTTCCATGACAAGTGGCCAGTGAGGGTCAGCATGAGCTAGGTATTCCTCTGAGGAGAACACGGTTTTGAGCTGCTCAAACACCTGTTGTGCTTCAACCGTTCACTGGAAGGGCTTCTTGCCCCCAAGCAATCCATGAGAGGTGTTGTGAGTCTTGAATAGGCCAGCACGAACTTGTGGTAGTAGTTGGTAAACCCCAAAAACTGCTGCAGGCCTTTCTTCATCTTGGGTTCCTGCCATGACACCATACCCTGCACCATAGTCAGATCCATGTGCAGCTCTTCCGGTGTAAGGCCCAGGAAATCTACCATAAAAACATGAAATTGGCATTTCTTGAATTTTGCATAAAATAAGTGTTCTCTCAGCCTCTGCAGCACATCTGTCACATGCTGCAAATGTTGTTCCTGGCTTTCAGAGTAAATCAAAAGATCATCAAGGTAAGTGATCAAGAACTTATCCATCAGGTCGCTGAGGTCGTGGCTGATGAAGGCTTGGAAAGTTGCTGTCCCTGACCAAAGGGCATGACCAGGTATTCAAAGCTGCCATACCTGGCACAGAACGTTGCTATCTACCCATCTCCCTCCCTTGCACGGATCAAGTTATAAGCCCCCCGTAAGTCCAGCCTCATGAAAATTTTGCTGACCTCAGCCTTTCTAACAAATCCCCAATACGTGCTAGGAGGTAGCAATTGGGTACCATTAGGCTCCATCTTTTGAAATATCCAGCCTTCCAAATTTTAGACCACACTTCTCCAATGAAACATTTACAAAAAGGTATATATCAGCAGAAGATGTGCATAAAAAGAATATATTTATGTAAGCAGCATGCAAACAAATTAATATGCATTCTATTAGGGCAGAGGTGCCAGCTTCTCCAGAGGAATGGCAGGGGGTGGCACAGCATCCCACAGCAACCTGACATCATGTGCACAACATCCTGAGTAGCCAGGGGCCAGAGCCAAATGCCCTCTGAAAATTGTGTGAAACTGAAACTGCCTTGGTCCCTAGGAGTCAGTGCCTATGCATTGGGACAATTCTCTTTGTTAGATTACACCACTGGGAAATGTTTGCTTATGATGAGAAATTTGTACTAAGACACTGATGAAATTTCACAAGAGTTTTTTTTAACAAAATGTAAATTGGTGCAGAAATGTGGAGCACTGAATGCCACATTAGAAAGCTGAAAGAACAGATATTGGCAGATCTATCCAATGCTGCAGTAATGGGATATGTTTAACTCCTTTAAGGAGGCCATGGGTGACACAAAAGAGATAAAGGAGGGACAAGCTTTATTGTGATCAGAAATGGAAGAATGAGAAACTTCTGCTGTGCAAATTGCACGTTCAAAATGTGGAGCAACCATGAATCTCCCAAGTGGGTACTGTCAAAGTGGGTACTCTCCTATTCAAGACAGAGGAGGGTGAAGTAGTTTTCTAAAGGGGACATGTGGGAGAACGTATAGGAAGGAATAACCAGATGCACCAATATAAAATGGGGGACACCTGACTTGCTAGCAGTACATGTGAAAATGTTGTAGAGGCCTTAGAAAACTACAAGCCTAACAAGTCCACATCAATGTGATTCCCGCTAAACATCAAGAAGAAATTTCAAGTAGTAAGAGCTGCTCGACGGTGTAACAGACTCTCTCAAGAGGTTGTGGACACTCAAGAGGTTGTGGCCCCAGTCCAGCCACTCACCATCTGGCCTAGGGCGGGGCCTGACAGGCCTATAAGAACTGCTGCGGCTGCCACTACCCGGGAGGACTCCACTGCTCAGCGCCTGAGGGCCCCAGTCCGGCCACTTACCACCTGGCCTAGGGCGGGGCCTGATGGGCTCTATAAAGGACCGCTGCTGCCGCCGCTTGGCAGAGAGGGCTCAGTTTTGTTTTGTTTTTGTTTTTTTGTTTAAATTTCTGTTATTTTTTATAACAGTTCTAAGTTATAAGAGTTCTAAGATTGCGGCGCGCATAGACGCAGCGGTTGCTCAGTGCTCTCCCTTATTTTTAAGTGTTTCGTATGGCTTTTACTGCTGTTACTCGTGTTGAGTACATTTTTGGTTGGGGAAACAATTGTTGGGGAAACAAATGAAAAATGAATTTATTTTTGTAATTATTTATTATTATTATTAAAATCCAATTTCGTTGTACTTGTACAATGACAATAAAGATATAAAGATAAAGATTCACTGAGGTCTCTTAAGCAGAGCTTGGGTGGCCATTTGTCTTCGATGCTTTAGTTGAGATTCCTGCATTGCAGGCGGTTGGACTAGATGACCTTTGGAGTCCCTTCCAACTCTATGATTCTAGGACCAGGGTTCAAATCCTCACTTGATATAAAACTCACTGGGTGACATAGGGCCAGTCACTGCCATTCAGCCTAATATACCTCACGGGGATGTTATGGGGATTAAATGGGCACCTGGTGAAGCAATCAGAGGACAATCCATTCCTAAAAGGCAAAGTTAGCTTTAGCTATTTCAATATTTAGCTAATGCAGTTATCTCAATGCCAATTGGATTTTTGTAAACTGATACACATACACTGCATTTCAGATGGTGGTGGTGATGACAGTTGAATGAAATAACTGGCTGTATCCATTAGAAATGGAATTTTGTCCTTTCATGAAAATAAGTCCTATCAGGGCAAGTTGAGAGACTGGGGTTAAATGTCCAGATCTTGTTTATCTTCCTACCAGGAACAGGACATATGGTACTTAGTGGGTACACTTCGTTCTTGGTAAATTTAGCTCTGATCTGCTAACACAAATGCATAATGATAGTTTCAGAAATCTTGAGGAGGCTGCCCAGGTGGAAGATCCAGCAGATAATAATAAATAGTTCAGGCAAAGAGCCACATCTATTAATAGTGTAATTAAAAGACTAAAGAAGAGCATAAGAAACGAAATTGGAAAGCAACAGAGGCTTCCCATCTATTTGGTAAGTAGTTGCAGGAAAGTATTTCATTACAGTCCTTTGAAATATATTTGCATTAGGATTGAGACAGCATATTTCCTTCCATTGAATTATTGCCTATTGATATAATGTACAGAAAAAAAAGTTTAGGGGAAGGGGCAAAATAGAGTTAAATTTGTGCTCTACACATTTGCATTGTTTCAAGGTTTCTAGTAAAGGAAGCTGTCATATTTAAGTTGTTTAGCAAGGCCATCCTTCAACTCTATGTGCATGAAGCAGATGCGCTGGGCAGAGATAACAGAGGATTACAGCTAAACTAGTTCCCATTCGCCATCTCTAGCTGGCAATAGAGATCACTCAGATGATCTAATCAGGGTTCTGTGGATATAGCTCCTAGCATGCAGATGGGAAATGCACAACCAGCAGCCATCATGTTGAATTTATTGATCAAAGGAGCATATTTAGGTGTAGCCAATCCAGAGTTATACCACTTATCTATCAACCTGAGTAATGTCTATAATCACTGACAAGGATTCAGAAAACAGCTTTCATGCACATATGTGCTGCTAATTACTGGAATAGGTAAGGGATGTGATGGCACTGAATTTTGCAAAAGGATATTTAATGCAGGATGGATAATAGTTCAGTGAATAGAGCATTTGATTTGAATGCCGAGAGTTGTGGGTTCAACCCTTGACATCGCCAACTAGCATTGGGGCTGTCCACTGTCCAACATCCTGGAGATTCATTGCAAAATCTGTAGGCAATGCTGAGCTAAATGGACTAGTGGTCTGACTGGTAAGTGAATTTCCTGTGTTTTTAAAAACTGCCTTATATTGAGCCACATCCTTCATACAGATATAGCTCAGTATGTTTTCCAGAATCTTTTTTAGCTACTTCATTATTGCATACAAGGGTATGCTTCCCTTTATGCTGCTCCCTTTATGCTTTATGTAGAATGAGAAGATCAGTCTACATCCCGATCCCAAAGAAGGGCAGTGTCAAAGAATGTTCCAACTACCGCACAATTGCGCTCATCTCACACTCTAGCAAGGTTTTGCTAAAAATTCTACAAGGCAGACTTAAGCAATATGTGGACCGAGAACTCCCAGAAGTGCAAGCTGGATTTCGAAGGGGCAGAGGAACCAGAGACCAAATTGCAAACATGCGCTGGATTATGGAGAAAGCTAGAGAGTTCCAGCAAAACATTTACTTCTGCTTCATTGACTATGCAAAAGCTTTTGACTGTGTCGACCACAGCAAACTATGGCAAGTTCTTAAAGAAATGGGAGTGCCTGATCACCTCATCCGTCTCCTGAGAAATCTCTATGTGGGACAAGAAGCTACAGTTAGAACTGGATATGGAATAACTGATGGGTTCAAAATTGGGAAAGGAGTACGACAAGGCTGTATATTGTCTCCCTGCTTATTTAACTTATATGCAGAATTCATCATGCGAAAGGCTGGACTGGATGAATCCCAGACCGGAATTAAGATTGCCGGAAGAAATATCAACAACCTCAGATATGCTGATGATACAACCTTGATGGCAGAAAGTGAGGAGGAATTAAAGAACCTTTTAATGAGGGTGAAAGAGGAGAGCGCAAAATATGGTATGAAGCTCAACATCAAAAAAACTAAGATCATGGCCACTGGTCCCATCACCTCCTGGCAAATAGAAGGGGAAGAAATGGAGGCAGTGGGAGATTTCACTTTCTTGGGTTCCATGATCACTGCAGATGGTGACAGCAGTCACGAAATTAGAAGACGCCTGCTTCTTGGGAGAAAAGCAATGACAAACCTAGACAGCATCTTAAAAAGCAAAGACATCACCTTGCCAACAAAGGTCCGTATAGTTAAAGCTATGGTTTTCCCAGTAGTAATGTACGGAAGTGAGAGCTGGACCATAAAGAAGGCTGATCGCCGAAGAATTGATGCTTTTGAATTATGGTGCTGGAGGAGACTCTTGAGAGTCCCATGGACTGCAAGAAGATCAAACCTATCCATTCTTAAAGAAATCAGCCCTGAGTGCTCACTAGAAGGTCAGATCCTGAAGTTGAGGCTCCAGTACTTTGGCCACCTCATGAGAAGAGAAGACTCCCTAGAAAAGACCCTGATGTTGGGAAAGATTGTGGGCACAAGGAGAAGGGGACGACAGAAGATGAGATGGTTGGACAGTGTTCTCGAAGCTACTAACATGAGTTTGGCCAAACTGCGAGAGGCAGTGAAGGATAGACGTGCCTGGCGTGCTCTGGTCCATGGGGTCACGAAGAGTCGGACACGACTGAACGACTGAACAACAACAACATGCTGCTCCACCCTTAAAAAAATAGCTGCTGGATTTAGTACATAATTCAGAGAAAAAAGTTTTATTTTCCATGGATATGCTTATGGTATAGACATTCAACTGAATGCTTAAATTAAATTTAAATTAATGGGACTTAGGACACCCTGTGGACAGAGTTGAGCAGTTTTGTTCAACTAGCATAAATGAGTGGAGTGCAACTAAGACTTCTATTGGGGCAGGAGTTAAGTCAACTCCATATTTTTAGTCAACACAGAGCTTTCTTTTTATATATATAATTTTTTATTAAAGATTTTTTTGCATACATTCTTTTAAACAACATTTAACATTCATATCTTATATAAATTTTCTGACCACCAACCACTTCTCAAGATTTTCACTCTTCCTAACTTCTTCTTGTATTTCATATTTCACTATTACTTTTAATAACCAAAATCAATTATTATTTTCCAAAATTGTTTCTATAATATTTCTTAAAATTAACCTTACAAAACATCTTGCAAACCTACTAGCGTGATTTGTTGTTTACAATTGTCTTTCAAATATATCTCAAATTTAGTCCAATCCTTCAAGAATTCCTGGTCCCGTCGGTTTCGAATTCTTCCTGTCATCTTATCCAATTCTGGATAGTCCATTAACTTCATCTGCCATTCTTCTATTGTCGGTAATTCTTCTTGTTTCCATCTCTGTGCCGTTAACATTCTTGCTGCTGTTGTTGCATATAAAAACATTTTTTAATCTTGTCTCTTAATATCATTTCCTACAATTCCCAGCAAAAATGCTTCCAGTTTCTTTATAAATGTATATTTCAACATTTTTTAAATCTCATTATATATCATTTCCCAGAAGCTTTTCACCTTCTTACATTCCCACCACATGTGATGAAATGCTCCTTTTTTCTCTTTACACTTCCAACATTTATTACTTATTTTATACATTTTAGCTAATTTCACCGGAGGGCTGAATCCCGCTTGTTTCCAGCTTTGCGATCGACCGGAAGTCTAGTCAACACAGAGCTTTCAGCCCAATTTCCAACCATGAAGACTCTCCACCATTTCTCAGTCCTCGTCTTCTTGGTAGTGCTGATTGTTGAGCCAGGTAAGATGTGTATAAATGTGCATTATTATGTGTACATGTCAATTAAGATTATGAAAATAATTTTAAGAATGTTCTTGGGCATATGAGTTGATCAATGAACTTGGTTTGCTGCAAAGCGCCCAGGACTCTGTTTCTTCAAACCAAGTTTAGCTGGGGTTAATTCAGGTCTAGCGATGCAGGACAAGTTGATTCAGTTGGCATTTAAAGGTGAACTTGCCAAATTCACACCATCTGAAATCATGTGAGAAGCAAAGCACAGTCATCCATTGAAATTTGTATTTGCATTTCTCCGAATGTTGCAATGCAGTTTTCCAGCCAAATACTGTGTACAAAAATACATTTACTAAAGTGTGCATATAAATGCATATACTAGTGAAAATAACATACAAAATGCATTATAGCAGGGGGAATTGCTTTTCAAAGTCATGTATGTTAGGGCAAATTGCATAGAAATCCTGGTGAAATTTCATAATTTCTATAAAAAAGAATGCGAACTGATGTGGAAATATGGAGAATTACGTAGGCCATCCTAATTTCTCCCAAAGACTTTCTATGTATCCTACCTTTTCCTGGGAAGACTCGGGATATTCTTTCCTATCAGAGTGCATGGGGAAAACATTTTTCAATGGCAAATGGCTCATTTTATTGCCCTCTCAGGTGTTGCTCCCCCTACTTGACAATGGCAAGTTTTATTATAAAGGGGTAGAGGACAAGTTTTATTATAAAGGGGTAGAGGACAAGTCCAGTGGTTGCTGGTGCCCACTGCAGCTGATGGGGCAGGTGGCAGCCAGCCCTCCTGAAGGTGGTGCCAGAGCCAATGACTTGCAGACACAACTAATTCACCCTCCTCTGTCTTGAAGTTGTAAGTGAAAAGGCAGGGTTGGAGGAATCAAGACTAATAATAATAATAATTTTATTATTTATACCCCACCCATCTGGCAGGGCAGTCTTTTATGTGCATTTTAATTTTTTTGGACTAAAAAACTGAATTTTAAAACCCCATTTGCACTCACAGTGGTGATTGGTTCTTTGAGACAGTTTTTAAAGCCTGGCATCATTTCCTGGTATGGCCATCAGTTGGTGACATGTTCAGGAAGATTACATCTCTGAATAGCACTTCTGGGGGCCAATAATGGTAGTGCTGACTTCTTGCTGTGCTTTTGAGTTTCTAAGAGGCATTGGGCTAGCCATTGCCAGACACGGGATACTGACTGAATCAACTTTTGATGAAGCCCATAAAGACTCTCCTTCATTTTGTATGACTGAAGCCGACATATCTGAATTTCTGCTTGGTACTCTCTATTCTTCCCCAATCTATTCCCCCTCCCCACAGGATTTAGTAGAGGCATTTCGAAGAGAACGGATTGTCACAGATCCAGAGGAAGTTGCTTTCCGATAACTTGCCCCTGGCCCTTGGCAGACCATATCGGAGAATGCATTTGGCCCGTTTGGCGGTGCTGCTTGTATAACATCAAGTCAACATGATGGAGGCTCCACAATATACCAAGAAAAACAACCCAAAGAATAATTTATAAACGTGATGTCTGTTGGTTTTTGCAAGAGTCTCTGTTCTTTGGAATAACCCTCAGGGTTCCTGAGACAGGCAGATGGTGCCCCAACCCATACTCTTTTGCCAACCCAAGACTTGGTTCATGCCATGAAGACAGTCACACCTTGTAAAAGATTGTAAGATAGGGTTTAGGTCAATGGATAAGGTTGGGTAGGCAGCAGGGGGAGGGAGATTTAGACCATCACCAATGTAAGGAAGGGAAGTCGCCAAGATAAATAAATAGATTTTGATGTAAATTGTATGTTATGTGATCTTAATGTAAATGAATGTAAAATAATAAACATGTTTTCAATGAGGAGGAGGAGGAGGAGGAGGAGGAGGAGGAGGAGATAGCTGCATCTTGCAGGGCAGTAGCAGTAGCAGTAGCAGTAGTGGTGGAACACCACTGTTCTCCCATCTTCAAAACAGAGTCTCACTGGCACTTGCCGAAGGTGCAGAGGGAGGAGGGAGGCACCAGGTGTTGTGCAGTTGTGCAGTGAGAAGAGAGGTAGATTGGCTTCATGGCACTGCACTGTGTGCTTTGATCAGAGGCAGCAGAAAGAAATGAAATTTATTATAGGTACGGTTGTATCACAATTCTTTCCCCTCTTGTTCTATCAGTACATAACTCCATGTAGGGCAGCACTAAAGCATTTAAATAAATAGATAAACAGAACACTGCATGCCAAAAGAATCATGGATGTTTTTCTGAGTGCCCCCTCCATGGGTGATACAGAGGGTGGAAAAATAAGAAAGGGGCCTTTCCAGTGGATTTATCTTTATCTATTTTAGGCACCATGCAAAAAGTACTTTGAAACACTAGGCATTCTATACATGTCAAAGCATAGGAGCCAACTCCTAGGGGTTGGGGTCCCTTTGACACCCCCAATAAAATATCTGAGCGGACAGGGCACCCCTAAAGTCAATGGGAGTTGTCATTCAAATGGTGTGCATGTGCCGTGTCTTGTGGTTATGCAGAGTGAGGCTTACCTGCCCCCCTCCCCAATTTTATTCAAATTGGCACCCCTGTCTCCAAGTACACACACCACAATAGATGTGTTCAGGCAGAACTCACAGGTATAAGAGCATCAGCATCAGCTCAGACTGCGTGGCGTGGCAACCTTTTTGTCAGAGGTGGGCAGTCTTCTTTGCTTGAGGGTCTCATTGTCTCATGGGCCAAGGGTGGGGTTGCTTGTTAGTGCCTGGCATGGCCAGAGGCAAAGGTTGGTGGAGCAACAGATGTGACGCTTAGCGTGTGATGCTGATAATGCCAATGTTGCAGGTTTGACCCCTATACGGAACAGCTTCATATTCCTGCATAGCAGGGGGTTGGACTAGATGATCCTCAGGGTCTCTTCCAACTCTGCAATTCTATGATTCTATGAAAGAACATGTGACTGACCATACTCCATGGGCTAGAATGGTGGGTCCTGTCAGTTGATAGGCACTCTTAATAATGAGGATAACAGCAAGGGTTGCACATGGTTGGCAGAAATGTTGAGAAGGAGGGATAAAGGTAAGGTAGGTAGGTAAGTAGGAAGGCCTAGAGAGAGGTACAAATAGACAGAAGCGCCCATTGTGTCAGAACCATTGTATGGCAGCATTCACACATGCTTAAGCAAATCATCCAGATTGACTGGGCATCAGGACAGTAGAGAAGCTAATCTTTCGATGAATGATTTGATTTAATGAAGTTCTTTGATGGCCACCCTTCCAATCACAGTAACTGCAGATGAAGCAGAGAACTTACCCCAAATTAGCAGATTTCACAGAGTAATGTCACTGCAGATAGAAAGTAGATATACATAGAGAGAGAAAGAAAGAGTGCACACAAATTAGGCAAATGCTCTCAACTTGCATGATCTGTGGAGACCACAGAATTCAATAGGGGTGGGAGTGGGCAGAATTTGGCGTGCTGTTTTGTTTTTAGTAGCGAGTACACAGATAGCCTTGCATATATTGACCCTCAGAGCAGTTCTGCATGTGAGTAGGCATGCAAAGTCACCAACACAATCTTCTGGACACGTCAGCCACGGCCATAGCCTTCTTCCAAGGATCATGATGTTCTGCATTGAACAACCAGCTTTCTTCTCTGTGAAATTTTGCCTACATGATATATAAAAAGTATCTTCTGTCACAACTCCTATAAATAGCCTCTAAGTCTTTGGATAACAATCAGGCTTGGGAATCATTCCATGATATTCCGGCTAAGGTTCTCCAAATTGAGGAAGATCCTTTACCTTTTTCTTGATGTTTTTTGTGTGGATGCTCTTGCATGCTGCATGTAAACTGCCTTGTTCGCGCTGGTTTATGATCTCCGGCGGGCTAGGGACAAAGGTGAGATCTGTTTCCTAGTTCTGCTGGATCTCTCAGCGGCCTATGATACAATCGGCCATAACATCCTTCTGGACCGTCTAGAGGAGCTGGGAGCTGGGGGCACTGTTATACGCTCCTTCCTCTTGGGCCGTGTCCAGAAAGTGGTGGTGGGGGATGAGTGTTCAGACTCCTGGGCCCTCACTTGTGGGGTGCCTCAGGGTTCCGTCCTCCCCCCCCCATGCTTTTTAACATCTACATGAAGCCACTGGGAGAGATCATCAGGGGGTTTGGGCTGGGAGTCCATCAATATGCGGATGATACCCAACTCTACCTCTCTTTTAAATCTGAACCAGTGAAGGAAGTGAAGGTCCTGTGTGAGTGCCTGGAGGCTGTTGGAGGATGGATGACGCCTAATTGATTGAGGTTGAATCCTGACAAGACAGAAGTACTGTTCTTGGGGGACAGGGGGTGGGCTGGTGTGGAGGACTCCCTGGTCCTGAATGGGGTAACTGTGCCCCTGAAGGACCAGGTGTGCAGCCTGGGAGTCATTTTGGAGTCACAGCTGTCCATGGAGGCACAGGTTAATTCTGTGTCCAGGGCAACTGTCTACCAGCTCCATCTGGTACGCAGGCTTAGACCCTACCTGCTCATGGACTCACCAGTCAGGAGATAGGTACAGAGACAGGCTGAGGTAGAAAGAGTGAATGCGAGACAGAGTTGGTTCTGGGGGGGGAAACAACTTCTACACTGAGTGTACAGTGGTACCTCGGGTTAAGACAATGCTAGCATTCAGTGGATTTGTAACTGGTGACTGACCGAACCCAAAGGGTGCTCATCAATGGCTCCTCTTCATCCTGGAGAGAAGTGACTAGTGGGGTGCCACAGGGTTCTGTCTTGGGCCCAGTCTTATTCAACATCTTTATCAATGACTTAGATGATGGGCTTGAGGGCATCCTGATCAAGTTTGTAGATGACACCAAATTGGGTGGGGTGGCTAATACCCCAGAGTACAGGATCACACTTCAAAATGACCTTAACAGATTAGAGAATTGGGCCAAAGCAAACAAGATGAATTTTAACAGGGAGAAATGTAAAGTACTACACTTGGGCAAAAAAAATGAAAGGCACAAATACAGGATGGGTGACACCTGGCTTGAGAGCAGTACAAGTGAAAAGGATCTAGGAGTCTTGGTAGACCACAAACTTGACATGAGTCAACAGTGTGATGCAGCAGCTAAAAAAGCCAATGCAATTCTGGGCTGCATCAATAGGAGTATAGCATCTAGATTAAGGGAAGTAATAGTACCACTGTATTCCGCTCTGGTCAGACCTCACCTAGAATACTGTGTCCAGTTCTGGGCACCACAGTTCAAGAAAGATACTGACAAGCTGGAACGTGTCCAGAGCAGGGCAACCAAAATGGTCAAAGGCCTGGAAACGATGCCTTATGAGGAACGGCTTACGGAACTGGGTATGTTTAGCCTGGAGAAGAAAAGGTTAAGGGGTGATATGATAGCCATGTTCAAATATATAAAAGGATGTCATATAGAGGAGGGAGGGAGGTTGTTTTCTGCTGCTCCGGAGAAGCGGACACGGAGCAATAGATTCAAACTACAAGAAAGAAGATTCCACCTAAACATTAGAAAGAACTTCCTGACAGTAAGAGCTGTTTGACAGTGGAATTTGCTGCCAAGGAGTGTGGTGGAGTCTCCTTTTTTGGAGGTCTTTAAGCAGAGGCTTGACAGCCACCTGTCAGGAATGCTTTGATGGTGTTTCCTGCTTGGCAGGGGGTTGGACTGGATGGCCCTTGTGGTCTCTTCCAACTCTCTGATTCTATGATTCTATGATTCTAAGTACTTAATTCGTTCTGGAGGTCCGTTTTTTTGTTTTGTTTTGTTTTTCTTCAAAAAAGTTTATTGGTTTTTACAATTTTTTAATCACATAACATATCGGTTAAATGTTTCATACTTTCCACCTCTCACTGTGGGAAGCCACATGTATCCCCCTCTCTCACCAGGGTAGTCATATTCATTATACATTTAACCTTACTATCATTATTTAATATCATTGCTTAGGCCTGGCCCAATTCTGTGTGCCAGGCATCCCTTCTTTCTCAATTTCATAGTTTGATTGACTTCCTCAGGTCCCCCTCTATTGAATTCATTGTCGTTCCTCTTTAACAGATTTCACACTCCTAAATTTTAAAATATCCTACAATACAAAAATTATTTTACTTAAAACATTTTTTCAAACCACGGCATCTTGGTGGTACTGCTCTTTCCCTATGCTCTTATCCAATTTCCTTACTTTAACCTATTTTTAAACCCCTAATATTATATTTTCCACCCCCTTACCTCCCTTAGGTTTTGGAATTTTTAGCTAAATTTCCCCCTACTTAACTCCTAATTTAAACATAAAATCATTAATGCCATAAACCAATCCATACATCCATAATCCTTTAAACCGGTAAGAATTTCAAGTTCACAAGTGTCTTTTTCACCCCACCCCCTCCCTCACATCAGTCCATGCCTAGCCATCCACCGAAACCGTGAGCCGTTCCTTTTCCTTGCTCTGCAGTCTAATGTCCTTTTTGGCTTTGTCCTCCTGCACATCAGCTCCTGAAGTATGTGTTTCTTTCCTTTTCTTTTGTTCTTTTCTGACTGTCTTTTTTTCCTTATTGGCAAGTCTATCCATCATCTTCTTCTTGTTTACAGGGCCCTTCTTTGTAGCCTTCCTGCAGGTTGGGCCTTTGGCTTCAGATGTTGAACCAAAGATGGTGGGATTTATTCCTTTCCCACGTTCCCCCGGCGTTGCTTCCTGTTGATCTGGCACATTGTATTCCTTATTCCAACAGTTGTTTAACATCCTGTTTTGTGCTCCGACCTCCTGTCTAAACTCAAGCAATATGTCTAATACTTTTCTCATGAAGTCATCGCACGAATTTCCAGCCATTTCCAAGGTCAAAAAACAACTTTTATAGTCACAACAGTCCAAAATGATATTGTACACAATCTTTAATGCATTTTCCTTGCTAAGTTTCCCAAAACCCCGGGAAAAAGGGTAACTTTCTTTCCAGTCAGAGTTTGTAGCAATTATTTCCCCAAAGTGCTGTTACAGAAGTTTCTTTCATTAACTTTCACTTTGACAGTTGCCTTGGTAACATAGTTCCTCTGCTTCTTTTTGCTTCAAAGACAAGGGACCGACCTCCGTTTTTAAATCCCTTGCTCTTCTAATTAAATTAAGTCCAAAATGTCATTTTACTCACTTTTCCGATGTCCTAATCTTTTTTCTTTGGAGAAATTAAGTGCTCAGGGCAGTCGGCACATGCAGCTTCGCAGCGGCAAAGGCAGTCGCTGAATCTGCAGGGCTCAGTCTCAACCCCGCTCTCTCTCGGCAGCTCTTATTAGAGCTTACCGGGGAATAGGGGAGACGTGAAGAGCCTCAGCCGGATCACCATGCCTCCGGGACGCTCTTCCCGGAGTTCTTCAAGGGGTCCACTGCACCATAGCGGTTTCCCCTCCCCCTTGCCGTGCTGGGGAACTCGGAGCTGAGATTCCCCCGTCTGACCGCTCCGGCACTTAACCGGAAGCGTACTTAACCTGAAGCACCACTTTAGCTAATGGGACCTCCTGCTGCCGCTGCGCCGCCAGAGCATGATTTCTGTTCTTAGCGGAGTTCTTAACCTGAAGCGTACTTAACCCGAGGTACCACTGTATTGTGAAGGACAGGGTGTGGTGTCTTGTAGGAGGAATAGACCTGGAAAGGAACAGCCTACTTGGGACTCAAATCTAGTCTGGAGGGGAGAGATTCTTCTAAGGAAAAGAAGAAACTCTCAAACTCAGTGAAGGGAGGGGGTGTGGAGAGCCGTTTGGTCTATTGCTTAAGGTACCTCAGGAGCAGGATTGTTAGAGGGGGTGGATAACTGAAAGAAAGTACCACCGTATAAAGGAACCAAACCTATAACACATAAACAACTGATGACAAATTGAAGTGTAATTGTACTGTATTCCTGAAGTAACCTACCGGTAAGTTTAATCCATTTGTGTTATGTACTATCTTGCCTTAAATAAATCTTTATTGTTCATTTAAAGAAAACCTGTCTGAGACTCCAACTTACTAAATATCCCCTCACAAAGGGCCCCCTCAGGATACTCTGGGCTAGAATTTTAAGAGGAAAGAAAAAGAAACCTTCAGGTAAAGGGTTGTTCAGTGAGGTGGGGGCAATTTATCTAAGTGAGAGCAGGCCCAATGGTGTGAGAGGGAAAAGTGCTGTTGTGCCCATCTCACATGGTAGCCCCTATAGAAGGGATTAACTCTGCCAAATATCAAATAGGTAACTTCAGAGGTTTTCATCCTAGCCACTTTAAAATATGTTTAGAAAGGATTATGTACTTATTTGTTTTTTACCATTATTCTGAAACAGTTTCAAGAGAAGGACAAAACCAATAGTAGGGTAGGAGAGCTGGGGGGGGGGATCACACCTGACAACCAATGCATCCCTTTGGTTTCAGATAGTACATGGGTAGACCAGTCCAAAAAGCGCAGGAAAACATATTTTCATGGCCCTCTAGTGACTTAACCTGAAACAGTTCTTAAGTAGAAGCGTGCTTTCGCTAATGGAGCCTCTTGCTGCTGCTGCGCCGCCGGCACACAATTTCCATTCTCATCCTGGGGCAAAGTTCTCAACTCGAGGTAACTCTTCCAGGTTGGTGGAGTTTGTAACCTGAAGTGTTTGTAACCTGAGGCGCTTGTAACTCGAGGTACCACTGTAATGTATTTAACTCGATTCTGACCAAACTAAGCCTTCTAGAACACAATATGCACAAGGAACACAATATGCACTAAACTTGCCTTCTGCACAAGTTCCAGCCTGTCCTTAAATTGTGTTGTCAGAATTGGACACAGTATTCCAGGTGTGGTCTGACCAAGGAAGAATAGATTGGTACTATTACTTCCCTTGATCTAGGCAAACCTGCAAAAGAGGTGAACTCCTGTAAGGTCAATTTGACATCAGCTTTTAGGATTGGTGGGTTGCATTTTTAGTGCAATCAATAATTTCAAAGAATCTGAAAGCTAACCTAGAACAGATTGGTAATAATGGTGAGTTCTGGCAGGGAAATGCATTTAAATATCAGCACAAAGTTTGGTATACATGTAAATAAACATGGAATGCCTGATGGTTTCCATAACTTCAGAAATGGAAAGATTTGTCTAACTTCACAAATTCTCCACAGCAGGGGATTCACATCTCACAAGCACACATGCCCACATCCATTTTCCAGCAACATATCACATATTTATTTGAAACATTATTCTTTCCTTTCCTTCAAAATATCCACCCCACGCAGGTATTTCATGACGGCCAAATAACAGCAGATTAATGTCGTTGTTTGGGAAATATTAGTTGCTGGAATCCACAGACAATTCTCTTCTGTTTACTTTTTAATCATTCTGAAGAAAGAAAAGAGATTTACTTTGTGAGTTTTGTTTGTCTACAGAGACAAGACACATAATATTATTTGAGATAGACTCCCAAAGTAACAAACATTTGCTTCACAAAAATTCCACTGACCTTGAATGTATTAATTTTAATAGTTTAATACAGTAATATTCCATTATTCATATGAAAATTATAAATGAGTAAACCTGACTGGACATCCAACTAATACTTAGCATCAAGTTTGAACTTTAAAACACATGTAACAAATTGAGGAACAAAACAGAAAACTGTAGAACCATAAATCCACCTGAGAGCTGAGCTACGAAAAAAAAAAGGGGGGGGGGAGATAGAACAATGTCTATCTATTCCTCCTTAAGTAACAACAAACCCAGAGGGTAATGTTTGAGAAGTGAGACTCCACCACTCAGAAAGACTTCTCTCTGGTTACTGTGTGCCATACAGGGCATTTTGCAAAGACATTCAGAAAAGAACATCTAAAAATGGCTCTGCTGATATGGATGCAGGCGAATCTTTAGGTAGCAGGGTCCCAAGCCATGAAGGGCTTTCAAGATCATAATGACTACTTTGGTTATGAAATGCAGGAAAATTTATTAAAAATCCACCATAGGTGGTATATGACCCCCGTGATAATTTTGAAAATACAAAAAGGAAGAAGTAAAACATGCTGGAGATGTGAAAAAGAAACTGGGACTTTATACCATATGTGGTGGAATTGTGAAATAATTAAAAAATATTGGACTATGATCTATAATGAAATGATTTTTTTTTTTTGAAATACTCATTTGGAAAGTCTCCAGAATTATTTTTATTAGGAATAATCAAAGAAGAAATTCAACCATTACATAGGAATTTTGTATTCTACGCGGTAACAGCAGCAAGATTGTTGGTAGCGAGCAGCTGGAAAGAAAAAAATATACCAAGTAGAGAGGAATGGGAATTGAAAATGTTAAATTATTATAATTTGGCCGTAAAAGATTTTGAAGTAAGAGGAGAGAAAAAAGAATTAAGAGTAAAGGAATGGTCAGGTTTTGAAGAATATATAAGATGTAAGTAATGTTACCTTCCGCAGCAGGAAAGGAAAAGTTTAGCAGTAATGATATAGAATCAAGATTAGATTAAGAGTAGTTAAGATAATGGAGTATAAAAGAAGTAACATGGCACAGACTGGAAGCAGAGGGGGTGGGTGGGAGGAGGGAAATAGCAAGTAAGAATGATGTATGAGTAGGTATGTATGTATGTATGGGGGGGTTAACTGATAATGTATTATTATTGAAAATGAATGTAATGGATGAGTGAAATAAATAAAGATTGTTTTTAACATTTAAAAAAAAAAAAAGATCATAATGACTACTTTGGGATGTGCCTGGAAATGGGCCAAAAGCCAGTGGAGCCTTTTAAAGACTGCTGAGGTCATCTCCTGATATTCAGACTTAAGGCTTGCTTGTCCCTTGCTCATTTGCATTCACCTCCACTCCCGCCCTACTGAACCTTTAAAGCCTTTCAAGTAGTATTGGTACATAACCACCAGCCTCAATTGATGCAGACAGGGACAAAGGGTTGCTTTTGTTTTGATTTCTCATTTTGTGTTTTTATATTGTGATGTTATCTTGTGAACCTCCCTGAGGCCTGAGGGTATAGGGAAGTGTGAGAAAGAAAGAAAGAAAGAAAGAAAGAAAGAAGGAAGGAAAGAAAGAAAGAAAGAAAGAATTATTGGATGTGCAGTTGAAAATATCTGGACAGCACCAGGTTGGAGACAGGTACACCATAGCTTGCTTTTCTTTGCAATTTGTAAGTGAAGCAAGAAATTATGAAAATGGCCTAAATTGTCAGTTCTCCCAACTTCCCAGGGCAGTGGCTGGTTTTTGGCAACAACTGATCATTTTAAAATCTGAAGTTTCCTTGTTATTAATGTTTGGTGTTATCGATATTTTAATGAGCATTATATATCCCATGTAACCTATATGAACCGCCCCAGACCCTGGGATCATCATCTGAGGCCCTTCTTCATGTATCTCCTCCATGAGAGGTCCAGAAGGTGACATCGTAAGAATGGGCCTTGTCAACAGTTGCTCCCAGTTTGTGAAATGCTCTACCTAGAGAAACTCTCCTGGCGTCTTCATCAAAAATCCTTAGGAGCCAGGCAAATAATATTTCTCTATAACCAGGCCTTTGCCTGATTAACATTCTATGACCTTTCAAATGTGCTTGTGGAAGAGGGGGTTATTGGTTTGATTTTGCTTCGTCATGCATTTTGCGTTCTCATTTTGTATTTGTATGTCGCAAACCACCTTTTTTTTTGTGGAGAAAATTGTTTTTATTTAAATGTCGCAAACCACCTTGTGATACAAATTTAAAAAATAAATGAAATAGCTAAAAGTAAACCGCTTAGAGACTATGAATGATTAAGCCCTACATGAAACCTGCTAAATAAATCTATTAAATTTATCCATTTATTAAATGTTATGTGGTTGTTTGGGTCCTGTATTTCCCGTTATTATTATTATTATTATATTTGCATATAATAGAATTGGGGGAAACGTATGCTGCTTTGCCCCATGTGGGTGAAACGTGTTATATGAGCACAAATGAATAAATAAAAATGCCACCATGCATGTTTGAATGACAGGGCAGCAAAATCCTCCCCACTGTAAATTGAAGAGTGGCTTCTAAGAGCATTTCTTCAAATTTTAGCATGGGGAAAAGAGATATGAAAATTGAGGGACATGATTGAGCTCCTGGATTAGAAAAAGAAAAAGGAAGAATCTTACGGTAAACAACATAAGGAGCCTCCTTCACATTTTCCCATGGGTGAGATGGGAGGAGTGTCTGGCTTAAGGACACAATTTGGTGCAGAAGTGCACACCCCCCCATACTTCGTGCAGACCCCAGCAGTCTCTATTTCCTCTCCTGACGCTGATTGCCAGGCATATCCTAGAGAAAGAGAACATGGTTTGGTTAAGGTATCCCTCCATTCTGCCCCAAAGATCATGGCTCACTTGTTTCCACTTCTTTGGAATGGCATGGAATATCCTTTGCCCTGGCAGGTGCATTCTGTGACCCATGTGAGCAGTGACAATAGAGGAGCAGGGGCATCAGGTGTTCAGTGAAGTTGCATGGCAATAGGCCAAGTATCAGTTCTTCATCCCATTCAGCTTTTGCTGGTGGGGTGGGATCTATTGGCATGTTGTGCGGATGCCTGATGATTGTCTTCCAAAGCAACTACTCTATTCCGAACTTAAAAATGGAAAGCATAATGCTGGTGGTGAACAAAAGAGGTTTAAAGACTGTCTCAAGGCAAATCTAAAAAAAAGGTATAATAATAATAATAATAATAATAATAATAATAATAATAATAATAATAATTTATTATTTGTACCCCGCCCATCTGGCCCGGTCCCCCCAGCCACTCTGGGCAGCTTCCAACAAACATTAAAATACATCAAAATGTCACAGATTAAAAACTTCCCTAAAAAGGGCTGCCTTCAGGTATTTTCTAAATGTCATGTCGTTGTTTATCTCTTTGACCTCTGATGAGAGGGCATTCCACAGGGCGGGCGCCACTACCGAGAAGGCCCTCTGCCTGGTTCCCTGTAGCTTTGCTCCTCGCAGTGAGGGAACCACCAGAAGGCACTCGGGGCTAGATCTCAGTGTCCGGGCTGGACGGTGAGGGTGTATGAACACTGACAACTGGGAAACACTGGCCTGCGAGCGCTCCAGTTGGAGAACAGCCTTTACCAAAGGTGTCATGGGCTTTGAAGACACTTGAACTCAGGACACAAGGGAGAAATGTGCTAAGAGGAAGGCACACTTGGCAAATCCACACTGTGATCAACTCCCGCCCGGAAACCAATGTCCCCACTGTGGAAGGATGTGTGGATCCAGAATTGGCCTCCACAGTCACTTACGGACTCATTGTTAAAACCGTGTTTATGGAAGACAATCTTACTCGGCTATGAGTGATCGAAGAAGAAGAAGAAGAAGAAGAAGATTGGGGTTGGTAAATGCCAAGCCTCTGCCAAGGGAGTCACCCAGAATTGAACCCTGGTGTGGTGCAAGCCAAGCCTCCTGAGTTCAACTGGATGACCAGGGTGAGGATTCTAAGCAGACAGAGACCCCAACCTGACCTTAGGGCTTCCAATGACTAATCCTCCCCTCAGGACTCTTATGTTATTGAGTCCCATTTTCAGCATCATTCTGTATTTCTTTATGCCTGGACATTTCAAATTTTGAAGAATGCCTTACCTGGGGAAGCCAACAGAAGCCATGAAAGGGCAACAATGTTAAGGATGCCTGCTTGCATTGGTGAAGTTTGACCAGGAATATCAAGTCAAGAGGCAAAAGAGGGAGACCAAGAATGCTCTCGATTCCCCGTGTCCTCCAAAAGGCTGTGCGCTCACTTATTTATAGGTCTCCCAGAGACACTTACACATCAGTTGCATGACATAATACTCCTAAAAGAATAGATATGATAGCAGGAAGTCTGGGTCCAGTGCTCCTCATGAAGTCACAGTGTACCAAAAAGAAGTAAAGTACATTAAGCTGAAGACATCTTCAGGGTCCAGTGGGCTGGAAATGTTGTTTTTAATTTTTTTCAAAGTTTTTTTAATTAAATGGTCTGCATTTAGTTCCCTGTCTCCAACTGTTACACTCCATTGCTAAACTAATGATCTAGCAGTACATGCTAATTGGAAAACAAGCATTTTAGATCATTTTCTCTTGAAGAGTGTTCTGTCTTTTTTAAAGAATAAGGCCACATTTAATAAAAATGCACCATGGTTGGAATCCTAACAAAGTCTCCACCTGGGCAAAATTTGCAGATTAAGTTGGTATTCTAATAGGTTTAGATGGTTTCCTGGCAGTCCCCAGGTTTCTGGCAGCACTGCTGTCAGGTGTGGTAAGAAAATAAGAACATAAAGAGATTCTCGCTATATCAGACCAAAGGGTTATCTCACCCAGTATCCTCTTCTGATGGCGGGTAGCCCAATGCCTATGGAAAGTCCACTAGCAGCAGAGACCACAACCATATGTTTCCCAAAGATGCAATATTCAGGAGCTCTAATTATCCTTTTCCAATGCACACCAAAGAAGCGTCAAAACATTAACGTTGGAAATTATTGTTGTTGTTGTTGTTGTTGTTGTTGTTGGTTAAATATAGTCAATTGGAGGTTCTGCAAGACACCAACTCAACTGTGGTCCAACCATCCAGCGTTCATCCTGATGCATCCGCCAGAACCAGGTGGAGGCATTGTTAAAATTCCAACTGTACAGCATTTTATTAAATGTTATCATATTCCTTAGAAAAGAAAGAAAGAAATCTCTTCAAGAGAAAAAGATCTAAAGTGCTCACTGTCCTAATTTGCATGCACTGCTCAGTCATTTGTTTTGGCAATGGACTATAGCAGTTGGAGACAGGGAACAAAATGCAGACAATTTGAGGGGGAAAAAGCTTTGAAAACAATAAAAACCATGTTTCCAGCCCACTGGACCCTGAATATGTCCTCACCTTAATGTAGTTTATTTCTTTGTGGTACACTGTGACTTCATGAGGAGCACTGGACCCAGACTTCCTGCTATAAAATCCATTCCTATAGAAATATTATGTTATGGGGCTGATGTGTAATGCGTTCTATGTGGGGCTACCTTTGAAGGTCACCCGGAAACTACAACTAATCCAGAATACGGTAGCTAGACTGGTGACTGGGAGCTGCCGCCGAGACCACATAACACCGGTCTTGAAAGACCTACATTGGCTCCCAGTACGTTTCCGAGCACAATTCAAATGGCCTCGGTCCAGTATACCTGAAGGAGTGTCTTCACCCCCATCGTTCTGCCCGGACACTGAGATCCAGTGCCGAGGGCCTTCTGGCGGTTCCCTCGCTGTGAGACGTCAAGTTACAGGGAACCAGGCAGAGGGCCTTCTCGGTAGTGGCGCCCGCCCTGTGGAACGCCCTTTGTAACGTTCGTCCATTCCTGGGGGAAATATGACTGTGCAGGAGTGGGGAAAGGGTTAATTGGCTGACCATCGGCTGATCAATGAGAAGCCGGAGGAGGAGCTTAGGGGCATTGAAACCCAACCTAGAGGGGGGGGAGTTGACAGTTGGTTGGGACAGTAGGGATGATACCCAGCTCTACCTCTCTTTCAGATCAGAACCAGTGAAGGCAGTGAAGGTCCTGTGTGAGTGCCTGGAGGCGGTTGGAGGATGGATGGCGGCTAACAGATTGAGGTTGAATCCTGACAAGACAGAAGTACTGTTTTTGGGGGACACTGTTTACAGGGTGCGAGCGGGTGTGGGGGACTCCCTGGTCCTGAATGGGGTAACCATATGGAGCTGGTAGACAGCTGCCCTGGATACAGAATTAACCTGCGCCTCCATGGACAGCTGTGAGTCCAAAATGACTCCCAGGCTGCGCACCTGGTCCTTCAGGGGCACAGTTACCCCATTCAGGACCAGGGAGTCCTCCACACCTGCCCGCCTCCTGTCCCCCCAAAACAGCACTTCTGTCTTGTCAGGATTCAACCTCAATCTGTTAGCCGCCATCCATCCTCCAACCGCCTCCAGACACTCACAAAGGACCTTCACCGCCTTCACTGGTTCTGATTTGAAAGAGAGGTAGAGCTGGGTATCATCCGCATACTGATGAACACCCAGCCCAAACCCCCTGATGATCTCTCCCAGCGGCTGCATATAGATGTTAAAAAGCATGGGGGAGAGGACGGAACCCTGAGGTACCCCACAAGTGAGAGCCCAGGGGTCTGAACACTCATCCCCCACCACCACTTTCTGAACACGGCCCAGGAGGAAGGAGCAGAACCACTGTATAATAGTGCCCCCAGCTCCCAAACCCTCTAGACGGTCCAGAAGGATGTTATGGTCGATTGTGTCAAAGGCCGCTGAGAGATCCAGCAGAATTAGGAAACAGCTCTCACCTTTGTCCCTAGCCCGCTGGAGATCATCGACCAGTGCGACCAAGGCAGTTTCAGTCCCATGATGAGGTCTGAATCCCGATTGGAAGGGATCCAAATGGTCCGCTTCTTCCAGGCGTGCCTGGAGTTGTTCAGCAACCACTCACTCAATCACCTTGCCCAAGAATGGAAGATTTGAGACTGGACGATAGTTGGCCATATTGGCCGTGTCCAAAGATGTTTTTTTAAGAAGCAGTTTAATAACCGCCTCTTTTAGCAGGTCTGGGAAGGCTCCCTCGCAGAGAGAAGCATTCACCACCCCGCGAAGCCCATCGCCCAGCCCTTCCTGGCTCGATTTTATTAGCCAGGATGGGCAAGGATCAAGAAGACAAGTGGTCGGTTTCACTCATCCAAGCAGCCTGTCCACATTTTTAATAACTTCATTATCTCAATAATACCCAATACATTACAAGTGTTATTGCAATCCTGCTAATGTTTTCATCTGTTTACAGTAGTCTCCAAGATAAATTAAATTTTTCCCCATTCCTTCTATAAGGAATAGAATAGGCTACTTTCTATAAGCAACCACACACCCATCTCTATCTTCCATCCAGGAAAGCAAGAGGCATGGTGAGAATCCAAGGATACATACAAGCCAGGAAAAAAGAGACATGGAGGGTACAAATACAGAACCAGTATTGTGTATGACTTACACTGCTCTGCAGCACACATGCGCAGCGTCATGACACATGCGTCACGGCGCAGCAACACTGCGCATGCGCACATGCAGAGTCAGTTCTAATGCATCTGGAATTTGTGCATTGCAGATCTAGTAGGCTAAAATAATTGCAAGGAACCCGAAAGTTTACGTAGAGCAGCCACCGGCCAAGACAGGAAATCTACTAATATAGCATCTGTGATAGGAATCCTTCAGCCTCTGCCCCACTAGTGAAGGACAGCTTAACACCTTTGGTAACAGTCTGTTGCTTTGTAAACTAGGTCACCCCATCAGAAGGTTCTTCCTAATATCTTGGTGAAATGTGTTAATATTGATTGAAAGGGTTCCTGTGATCGGATAGCCAGACGGCATTAAAATCAGATTGGCAGCATCTGCAAGGCTTGGCAGAAAAGTGTGATTTAATTTGAGTACATTTTTGGGGGTATATGTGTAATAATAATAATTTATTATTTGTACCCCGCCACTCTGGGCGGCTTCCAGCAAATATTTAAAAACAATACATTAACATGTTACAGATTAAAAACTTCCCTAAACAGGGCTGCCTTCAGGTATTTCCTAAATGTTATGTAGTTGTTGATTGCTTTGACCTCTGATGGGAGGGCGTTCCACAGGGCGGGCGCCACTACCAAGAAGGCCCTCTGCCTGGTAAAAATAAAATATGTAAAACAAACATATGTGGTATACCTGATGGTTTCCTTAACTTTACAAGTAAAAAGATTTCTGCAAGTTGTCCACCGTCCTGTTAAAAGGTGAGTAATGGAAGGAAACCATGGTACATTATTCTTAGACAGTTTTGCTCCATATTTGGTGAGCCACGTCTCACAAGGACACAAGCCCCCACTCATTACCCAGGAACATGTTAACTATTTATTATTATTATACTACAGTTCCCCCCCCCCACAAAAATCATTCAAATGAAGCATTTTCTGGAGGCCAATAATAGATTTATTCAGTTGCTTGGGTTTTGTCAGTTGCTGAAAGAAGCAGATGTTTCTCTCCACTTTAATGAACCCTGAAGAAAGAAAAGAGATTTCTTCCATAATTTCCAGGTTTTAGTTTTCACAAAGACATTACACATAATGTTCTGGGGGTGTGGAAATAAGCAAAGCAGCTATATTACAGCATTCAAGTGAAAATTTACAAAGGAATAAATTTGACTGAACATTCAACAAATATTGTACATGAAATGTGAGTTTCAAAACATATGAAATAAATTTAAAAACAATAGCGCACAAAACCATCTGAGATCTGAGCTTAAAAAATGAAACAGGAAAATAGAAGAAAGTCCTCCTAGTGTTGATAAGATAGGGATATGTAGCCAGTGGTATGGTGGTGGTGGTGGTGGGTTTTCACAGGGGCAGTTGCTCTAGGCACAAAAATGGTTAGGCACACAACATTGCAACATCCAGTGCTGCTTCAGTTACAGCTGTGCACTTCCACTGCTGGGCTCTGTTGAAAACAGCTTCTCCATGTGAACCAGGTAGCAACCTTTCCAGACAACGGAATGACTCTTCTTTTCTTATCTCTGTGAATGCTATTTCCTGGGTGATACAGATGCCGTACTCCATCCGTTTTCCACCCTCCCTCACCCTCCGCATGACCCTGGGCACTGGCAACCCACACTACACCATTGTGTGAAGTCACCCTAGGCAAGTGAACCCAAAGGGAGAACATTGTTCTTGCTTCTATTGTGTTTTTTTGTATTTTTATCTTGTAATTTTATGTTCTAATTTTCACTTGAAGAATATAAATATAAATATAAATAATATAAATATAAATATAAATAATATAAATAATATAAATATAAATATAAATATAAATATAAATATAAATATAAATATAAATATAAATATAAATATTATGAATGATTAAGCAGTACAAAAATCCTGTTAAATCAATCAAATGAATCCACTGATTGAAAATTCTGCAGTTGATTTGATTTTGTATTTCCCACTGCTTTTTTAATTATAATAAATAAATAAATAGAGGTGAGGGAGAACTATGCACACCCTACTGAGCTGTGTGGAAGAAACATGGGATATAAGCACAAACAAATGAACAAGTAAAAATTTCACTAAATATACAGTATTGGAAAGAAGGGACAGTAAACTCCTTCCCACTCCAAGTTGAAGAGTGGACTGGGAGCACTTTAGATAATAACATTGGGAATAGAGATACAAAAATCTGAGTGCATGAGCTGAGTTTCATGAATTTGAAAAAGGAGGAGGGAGAACTTACATTGCACAGCAAAATCTGTCTATAGCACATTTTATGTTCTTAAGGTGGGAGACAGGGCATTTATCCTTGGCAGCGCAGACCCAACCCTTGTCTGTGCAAGCTTTTTCATTCTTCGGTGGATCTTTTCCACAGGTATATCCTAGAGAGAGAAGTTTGTTTGATGAAGGCACTCCTAAATTCTGACATATCTGGCCCCATCATCATGAGTCATTGGCTATCAATTCTTTGAAACAGAATGGAATACCCTTTAACCTAAATAAAGTGTTATGAGTTTGAGGGAGGAGGTAGTAGGCTGCATGCAAGATATTTCCATTCCTAAATCCAGCATGTCATAAAATATAAGACAGGCTAGTCTCTCTCTCTCTCTCTCTCTCTCTCTCTCTCTCTCTCTCTCTCTCTCTCTGTCTCTGTCTCTCTCTCTCTGTTTCTTGGAAATAAATTATCCTTTATTTTGACATCTGCTTCTCACATTCAAAGGCCCCTTTAAACAAAAGGAAGATGGCATAGCAAAGACATGGTGTGTACAGGTTAGAGCAGGTAGGAAACTCCAAGAAGGACAGTAGTATTATGAACTCATCAAGTGAAAGAAGAATGGAAGACATGTGGGAGGAAAGAAAGAGAGATCTAGAAAAGTAGAGCGAGAGAGAATAAAGTAAAGTATTCAGCAGAATTTTTGGAGAAGGCTACATTCCATCTTTTTGTCTTTTTTCTTCTTCCAAAAATCTATATTTCTTTAGGTCCCAATATTTCTGATTTTGATGTATGCCTTACCTGGAAAAGCTAAGAGCATCCATGAAACAGCAACGATGTAAATAATGCCAAACTGCATTGTTGAAGACTAGGAATCTCAAGTCAGATACCAAGAGAGGGAGACCAAGAGGGAGAGCAAGATTTCCTGTGCTATCCAAAAATATGCTCGCTCAGCTCTTCATAGGCTTATACATCAATAATACGTCACAATATTCCTGCAGTAATGGATGTGATAACAATAAGTCATGGTCCTCTGCTCCTCATAAAATCATGGCGTACCCAAAAGGAGTAAAATAGGCTAACCTGAACATACTGCATATTCAGGATCCAGCGAACTGAAAACTCCCCCCCCCATAGATTTTATTGTCTGTATTTTCTTTCCTGTTTCCAGCTGTTAGCATATATTATGATTGAAATGAAATGAGCAGTACATTGAAATTAGTACAGTGAACACTTTGGACTTTTTTGTCCTAAAAAGGGTTTTTCGGGTGTTTCTTTTTAAAGGTACATTGTAATATTTAGTAAATGCAAAACTTTTAGAACTATTCTGGCTTAAGTTCCTATGCACTATGGGTTAATGGGTCTTGATGGTTTCCTGGCAGTCCTCATGTTTTCTGGCAGCACTGGTGACATGAATGGTAACAACAGAAGGAGATTTGTATTCTTCTACTACTGTGCATATGTTTATATTGTTCCATCTATTGTGGCTAATATGTTGTTGCTTTTACCAATAAAGGGAAGGAAGGACATAACCTATAGAAGGTTGCCCTGTCATTAAATTTAACACATCTATCTCCATATTCTAGAGGACCACGAGAGGTCCACCAGGTTCCAGAGAGTCTCTGCGTGCCACTTGTTGGTGTAACACACTCCTGTGGTTAGGTACTATTGGTGGGCTTCCCATAGCCTCTGGCTGGCCACTGTCAGAACATGATTCTGGATGAACTTTTGGCCTGATCCAGCAAAGATCTCCATCTTGTCTCATCTTCTTGCCAGTCATGGGAGGAGTGTTGCCAGTAAACCTGAGAACTGCCAAGAAACCGTACAGACTCATTAATCCGAAGTGCATTTCAGCCTAATCCAGAAATTTTGCCCAAGTGAAGATACTGTACTTCTAGGATTCTAACACTGTTGCAATTTTAGTAAATGTGGCCTTGTACTTTTAAAAAAAAGGTTAAAAAATATAACTACTTGTTTTAAGATAAAGAGGCGCAAAGTGCTCAATGTACTAATCTGCATGCACTGTTTAGGTCAGTTCAGTTTATTAGTTTTAGTCATGGTCTATAGCAGCCAGAAATGGGAAAAATTACAGCCAATTTAATTTTTAAAAGGCATTGAAAACAATAAAAATCATGTTTCCAGCTGGCTGGACTCTGAATGTATAAGCTACTGTATTTTATTTCTTTTGGTGTACCAAGACTTCATGAAGAGCACTGGACCAAGACTTCCTGCTATCCCATCCATTACTATTAAATATTAGAATATTAATTCTGAGGGCTGATGTGCATGTGCCATTTGCAGACCTGTGGGATGTATGGGAAAGGTTTTAGACAGAAAGCAAACCCAGAAAGGTAAGGGTCATAGGTTCAGGATATTCTGTGGAATCAGGAAGCATTCTTCAGAAGGGTCAACTGATTCGTAAGCCATGGACATTCAGTTAGACGTCCGAGGCTAATTGTTTGTATTGCAATAAATCTTTAAGCTAAATACGACTTGCATGCTGTGTTGTCAAGATGGCAGCCTGGGCTCCTGACACTGAGGACTGCCAGGAAACCAACCTGCCCATTATCCCAAAGTGCATACAAACCTAAGCCAGAGATTTTGCACAGCGGGAGGTTTTTGCAGTGCTGTGTGTTACTAAATGCTCACTAAATGCTTCACTTAAATGTTACTAAATGCTTACTGAGTGCTCACTAGAAGGACAGATCCTGAAGTTGAGGCTCCAGTACTTTGGCCACCTCATGAGAAGAGAAGACTCTCTAGAAAAGACCCTGATGTTGGGAAAGATTGAGGGCACAAGGAGAAGGGGACGACAGAAGATGAGATGGTTGGACAGTGTTCTCGAAGCTACTAACATGAGTTTGGCCAAACTGCGAGAGGCAGTGAAGGATAGGCGTGCCTGGCGTGCTCTGGTCCATGGGGTCACGAAGAGTCAGACACAACTGAATGACTGAACAACAACAACAAGTGTTACTAAATGTGGCCTTGTTCTTTAAAAAATAAAATAAAAATAGCAACATATTTTAAGGAGAAGAGGCTCAAAGTGCTCATTTACTAATCTGTATGCACTCTTCAGTTCAGTTCATTAGTTTTAGCAATGGACTATAGCAGCCAGAAAGTGGAAAGAAAATACAGGCAATTAATTTTTTTTTAAGTAGACATTGAAAACAATAAAAATCGTGTTTCCAGCTGGCTGGACTCTGAATGTACGAGCTACTGTATTTTACTTCTTTTTGGTGTAACAAGACTTCATGAGGAGCACTGGACCAAGACTTCCTGCCATTACAACCTTTACTTTGGTAATCTTAAATCCTTGGGCTGTCATGTAAGTACCATTTGGGTTTTCAAAGGGTTTGGGTTTTCAAAGGGAAGAGAAAGGGAGGAAGATGACCACAGAATGCTCTCCAAGTTCTCTGTAATATCAAAGATCTAATGTTCACCAATGTGTACTGTTCTGAGGTGCACTGCTACATAAATTCTTCAGATTAAAGTTTCTGTTAAATTCTTCAGATTAAAGTTTGCTCCCACCCTCAGGTGGGGGATAAATTGGGCACACCAAATCCCCTGGGAAGAATTGGAGGGGCAGTACTTTGTTTTTAACAGACCTAGGTTGGAGCTAGAAACAGCAAAATAAGTGTTTCAGGAAAAAGCATTGTAAAGCTTATAATGGGAAATCATTTTGCCGAATGATCAAACTCTCCATCGCCATCTGGTGTCACAGTGTTATAACGCATTTAAAGCACTTAAAAAACAACAACCCACTCCTAATGTAGCTGGGTCCCTAATCTCCTTCTGAACAACTACTGGAATTGGAAAGAAAGACACAGATGAGGTTTAACACAGACTGGGTGGATTTCTGTCACTACAGATACAATCCCTGTCAGGGACACTTGATAACAACAAGCATAGTTAATTAAAAAGAAGATTAAATGCAAAAACAAACAGAGTTCTCTGGAGTGGCTATTGCAGTCGTCCATTCATAAATCAAAGATGTCCCTTCTAAGTGGGGTGTTTCCGGCGCCACCAGAAGCAGCCGAACTTCCTCTCGTGACATATTCTGTCTTGAAGATCCCCCCATATGCTGAGACCTCAGAAAAAGGGGGTCAGCTCCCTCCCCTTCCTCTTTCTCTGACAATGTTCTTCCGTGGTCATTTCGTCCCTCTGAGCTGCTTTCATTTCTAGTCTCTGTATTTTCTAGTTTCTAGCCCATGGACAGGCTGCCAGCACTTTTATCAGCTGGCTTTCCTAAGGTCTGAGGAGTTGTCTCTCGGCTGTTGTGCAGTTAACTCCCTCTCTTCCTGCCTACTTTCTTTATCTGCCTGTAAATCTTCCATTGGTTCATTCATGAAATCCCAGTCTTGAGACTGGTCCACACCCCTATTATCCATCAATCAATGGGCGGAAGGATGAGTCATGCAATTAGCATATACTTGCAAAACCCCAATTTTTCATTAAAAGGAAAAGGCTGTGTGACCCACCACATCAACAATCTGAATGTCAGGAGTGTGTGTAACACGTCACTCAGGCCTTTACACATGTGAGTTATTCTTCTGGAAGTAAATTAGCCTCTATCTGTATTATAGGTGGCTACAAATTTGAAGAATTTGTATCTGAAGAAGTGTGCATGCACACGAAAGCTCATACCAAGAACAAACTTAGTTGGTCTCTAAGGTGCTACTGGAAGGAATTTTTTTATTTTGTTTTTACAAATTTGATGAATGGGTGACCTCCTCAAAGGTCAGTTCTACACCTCCATTCAGGCAGTTCCCATTCAACTGGGATTCATGGGTACAATGAACAGTAGAATCAGAGAATTGCAAAGAACGTGAAAGCTCATGTAGACCAGCGACCTGCCAAGGCAGGAAATCAACTAATATAACATCTGTGATAGGTAGCTATTCAGCCTCTTCTTCAAAGTAACTAATCATGGTCGACCTACGGTAACATCTTCAGTGAAAGTCTTTTGCACTGTCAACCAGGTCATCCCATTGGGCGGGAGGTACTTCCAAATACCTTGGTGAAATGTGTTGATATTGTTGCAGGCCAAATGACATTAAAACCAAACTGACAGTAATGGTGAGTCTTGGCAGAAAAGTGTTATTTACCCTGAGCAAAATTTGTGGTATACATGTAGAGAAAAAGCACGGACCACCTGAACTTTCAAAAGAAAAAGATTTCTGTAGCTTCACAAATTGTCCACAAGGGGGATCCACATCTCAGAAAGGCATAAACCAACACATATTTTCCAGCAACATATCAAATATTTATTCAAAACAGTACACAAATTTTCTCAAAATTCCCACATTGAGGAAGTATTTCCACAGGCCAAATTAGCAGCACGTCAACCTCGTTGTTTGGTTTATATCCATTGCTGAAAGAAGCAGATGTTTCTTTCCATTTTAATCTTAAGGATTTCTGGATAAAGAAAAGAGATTTCTTTAGTGATTCACAGGTTTATGTGGATGCTCAACAGGAAATATGGCTCTTGGTTTTTTAAAAACATCTCACCACACATGGCCTTAATGTACTGCAGATCCTCCATGTGTCCCTGATTTCTAGGGACAGTTCCAGATTCACAGAAGTTGTCCCAGTTTCAAATATGATTCCGCAATGTCCCACTTTTTCTGAGGACATCCCGATTTTCATTGGAGACATGTTGGAGGATATGGTAGGCTGTCCCTATTTTCATTGGAGGGTATGGAGTTATGTGACCCCCGAGTCAAGGAGATAAGTAACTATACAACCTTTTGAAGACATCTGAAGGGAGCCCTTTATAAAGAAGTTGGATGGGCGGGGTATAAATAATATGATTATTATTATGATGGAATAGGACATTTCCATTTCCATTTCCATCAGAGAAATGTTTGTGGGTATGTGCATTGTGTGTGTTGCCAAAAACATAGTTTAATATTAATGTTAGCTGCTATGAAATATAATTAATAGCAATAAATTAAGTTTTCAACTTACTTGCATTCACCGACCAACCCCAAGTTGTCCATGTAATCCTAAAAAAGCTCATTTTCTTCTTCTTATTCTAGAAGTGTCTGAACATTGACTCATATCTAAGTTGTCTTAGACTACAATACCTCTGAGCCCCAATCAATATGGACAGGGATATGGGAACTTGTAGTCCAAAACATCTAAAGTTTTATCGGCCATGGGCCGGATCACTCCCACGGAGATTGTCCGTGGGCTGGAATGGCGCAGTGCGATGCCGAAAATCACTTCTGCGCATGCCCAGACGCCAAAAATCGTGCCTGTGCAGAAGTGATTTTCACATCTGGACATGTGCAAACGCGGTTTCTGGTATCTGCATGTGCGCAGATGCCATTTCCAGCACCACTCGGCGAGTCCCTGCGCCGCGCCGTGCTGGTTTAGCGCAGAGCACGGGGGACTTGCCGAGCAGATGGCTCGGTTTGCGGGCGGCTCATGGGCCAGTAAAACGGTCTTCGTGGGCCGCATTCAGCCCATGGGCCACAGGTTGCCAACCCCTGATCTAAAGGGTATAAGGTTTAGCATGGTTGCACTTCATTAACTGTAAATAAATCAAATGCTTTAAAAATGGCTCAAATCATCAGTGTTTCTCACTGATTGGGGAAATGGGGGGTAAATGGTGGTATTTTAAGTTTTGTTTCAACCATAATAGAAAAATCTTAGTGAGGCAGTCAAGTTGAAGAGAAAATGTGTATTAATGAAAGTGGGTGTAAAAATAACGAAACACAGACATTGAGCAGTCTCTTCTAACCTTTACAAATTTCTGTATTGAAAATAATGCAATAGAAAAAGGAAAGGAAATAAATGTTGCCCTCTAATCGGGAGCAGATAATTCATCAATGGGCATCAATTTAAACTTGTGTGTGTGTGAGAGAGAGGGGGGGGAGGGAGAGGGAGAGGGAGTTAGGGAGGGAGGGAGAACGAGAAATAGCTGGTTTTAAATTTTGAGACTAATTTGCTTTAAGCATTTTATTTTATCAATACTTTAAGAAACAGGTTCCGTTTGAGTTCCATGGAAGAACTAGGCAGAGAACTTACGGTGCACAGCATGGAATGCCTGTAAGACAAGTTGCATCACTCACGACGTTCTCACATTTAGACTTGCATCTCCCACCAGCCTCATGGCATGTACGAGTATCCCCTGCATGGACAAATCCTAGATAGGGAGATTTTATTTTATTTTATGAAGGCATTTCCACAGTCTGATATTCCTGACCCCATTATCACCGGCCATTGCAACTGCTTCTTTGAACTGCAGTGGACTACCCTTTAACCGTTTCATAAGAATACCAGAGCTCAACATGTATTGCCATTTTGAATTTTCAGATTATTTCAATTCAGCATTCATAAGGTAGGTGTTACAATTTCTGCACTGAGCTTTCCACTTCGGGAATGTCACTGTAATGTAATGGATTACATGTTTCCCCCAGTGAAAAGGGCCAATCCTCTGGAGAGGCAGTTGCCACAAGAGGCACTCTGGAAGGGGTAGCAGATGTGCCTCTGGGTGCTGCCCCACCTTCCCCAGCTCCTCCTCTACCCTTTCTGAATCTCCTGATTTTCTGGTCTTGGATGCTTGGCTTGCAGTATTCAAGGTTTCAATGCTGGGTGACTTCCAGGGAAGGGGCTTAGTACTTCCCAACAGCTTGTACCCCATCAGTAAGTGCTGAGTGGAATGAAGAACTGAACCTTGCCCTACTGCCATGTCAACCCTGCCTTGCCTTCTGCAGTCAATAACATTTGGCCTGATTTTAAACCAACATCTGGTGTCTTGTCTCTGTTATTTCAGGGCTCTCACTGGTCACAGAATCACCTTCCAGGGCAAACATTTTTCCTGATTCCCTTTGCTTGTTCTTCAATATTTTCCGCGAATGGACTTTATTTGGACACATAAGACTTTGCACTTCATATGGCAGCAAAAGCCAAATATTTAACAATATCAGACAATCCTTTATATTGGAAATCCTTATCTCATGTTCAAAATGCATTTACATGCAACCCTCATAAATCTGGAAAATGCAGCATAGCAAAGAGATGGTGTGAACAGGATTGGATGATGGGGCAGAGTCTGAGAAGGACAACAGCATGATCAATAGATCAAGGGAAACAAGTGTTGAGAGTAGGTGCAGGAGGAGAGAAAGAGAGAGGTTTAGAAAAGAGAGACGAGAGGGAGCAACATAGATCAAGGCATATGGCTTTCATATTAGTCTTGAAGGAAAAGCAGAAGTGGAGGAGAAAGCCATGCTTGTTAATGTATCCCAGTTTTCACATTATGTCTGAACATTCTGATTTTGATCTATGCCTTACCTGGAGAAGCTAAGAGCATCGCTGAAAAAGCAATGATGTAAAAGATGCTGATCTGCATTGCTGAAGTTTGACTGGGAATGCCAAGTTGGAAACCAAAGAAGAGAGACCAAGAGTGCTCTCGATTTCCTGTGTCATCCAAAAGATTGCATGCTGACGTATTTATAGTTCTGCAAATTGCACTTCTCTTCTTGTTTCCTGCTGCTATAGTTCATAGCTAAAACTAATGAACTGAACAGTATGTACAAATTAGTATGGTGAGCACTTTGAGTCTCTTTGTCTTAAAAGAAGGTTTAATTGTTGTTGCTATTTTAAAGAATAAGGCCACATTTAGTAAAAAGCAGCACTGTTAGAATCTGGGGGGAAGCTCCGCCTCGGCAAAATATCTGGATTAGTTTGGTGTGCACTTTCGGCTGATGAGGAAGGCCTCAGGTTTTCTGGCACCACTGCTCCCATGACTGGCAAGAAGATGTGATCAAAAGGAGACTCTTGTTGTATCAGACCAAAGGTTGATCCAAGATCCTGGTCTGACAGAGGCCCATGGGAAGCCCACCAACAAGACGTAACCACAGCAGTGTGCCTCACCCACAATTGCTATTCAGAGGCTCTAATTATACTCTCTGGGTGTTGGACCCCTGGTGCTGCTCTAGAAAATGGAGATGGAGCTGATATATTCAATGACAAAGCAACCTGGTATTGGTTTATCTCCTTCCTTCCTCATTTGGTTTATTGTTGAAAGCAACAGGAACCCAATTTAGCAATCATAGAAGCAATGATGTAGGCATGTACAAAGTAGTAGAAGACTACAATGCACTATAAATATTACAAGCTAAATGAATACAAGCCATGGCAACAAGGAAATCAGCAATGCTCTCTTCAGATAATAGTGGAGGAAATCTCCAAAGTTGTACCTCATTTTGTGCTTCTTCCTATGAATTGAAGAATATGTATAGACTGCAGCCACAGACCCCTTCTTACCTCAGTAATTTTTCCAAGATTTTTCTTCCTCTCAGGAAAGCATGGTTCCTGTAAATCCTGCTATGATGCTATTGTGTGCCCCTGGACACTTTCCATATGAAGAAGAAGCATGAAAAATATTTAAAATCCTCATTTTGGGATCACAGCAACAGGAGTGAAATCCCATTAGTTTACTCAAATGGCGAGGTGCATGGTACCAATTTTAGCTTCACCCCATCCAGTCAGGAGGGGTGAGACAGGCATGGCTGAGGGTCCTTAATATATACAATATTTCTCTATATCCAGGGAACCCTGAAAAGTTCCTTCAGCTAATGTACTGCACAGTGCTTCCTCTCCCTGGAACACCTTATCTCTTGAAGAATAAGGCACTGTGCTTTTCTTTCGTCATTCTCCTTCTCAAAGGGACATCAATCCAAAAAGTTTATATGTAAGTAAATGTTAAGTCTTGAACGTTAAGACTTAATGTTAAGTCTTGGACATTAAGTTTTGGAAAAGCCAAGGACATCAAGTCTCTGAGAAGACAGAGAAGTTGTGTTTTTTCTCTCTTGATGTAGTATTTGAGATCCCCTTCAGGCTTCAGCCATGTAGATTGGCATTCTATACCTTGCCCTTTCGAAAATAAAATAAAACCTTTAATAATTACTGAAATTTGTCAAGGGTAATCCTAATGTGTGTTTGGGTGGTGGGGAATGCTCTTTCACCAATGGCATCTAAGTATAAATTCAAAAAGTTAGAGTGATAGTAATAGTAATAGTAATAGTAATATATTTATACCATCTGGCTGGACCTCCCCAGCCACTCAGGGCGGTTCCCAACAGAATATTAAAAACAAGATAAAACATCAAACATTAAAACTTCCCTAAACCTGGCTGTCTTCAGATGTCTTCTAGTAATCAGATAGTTGTTTATTTCCTTGACATCTGATGGGAGAACATTCCACAGGGCAGGCACCACCAAAACCTATAGCAATGAATGGGAATGGGGGAAGCACAACTTTGTTATTAAGAGATATAATTTGCTCCTGAATGGAGCAAATGGATCTAAAACGCAGAGCAGGTTTAACACAGATAGGGCAGCTTTTCATAGCAAATTTTCATATAAACAGGTACCAGTCAAAGCTTGTAACCTGTACGCAGCCCTCCTACCTCTCAAGGGTAGAGGGGTGAGTCATGCAAAACCCAATTTCACATTAAAGGCTGGGTGATGAACCACAACCTGAATGTAGGGAGTGTATCTAAAATGTCACTTAGGCTCCTAGCCATCTGGATTATGTTACAGGAAGTAAGTGAGCTAGAATCTTTGTTATATACAGTTACAAGCCTGCTAAATAGAGGGCCTCTTCTAAGGGCAGTTCTGCATCTCCCTTCAGGCAGTTCCTATCCATCTGGGATTCTGGGGAGCATCTCCAGCAGAATCGGAGAATTCTAAGGAACCTCAAAGGCCCAAAGGCAGGAAATATGCTCATATGCCATCCATAATAGGTATCCGTTCAGCCTCTGCAACAAACCGACTAATCAAGGACTGCCTATCATCAACAGTGACAGTCTGTCGCCCTGTCAATGAAGGCATACCACTGAAAAGTTTTTCATAATACCTCAGTGAAATGTGTTATTATTGATGAAGTGGTGGCTTTTGGTCATCTGATAGCCAAATGACATTTAAACCACTTTGGTACCAATGGGGAGTCTTGGCAGAAAACCTGATCAGAATTTTTGGTATACCCATAGAGAACAAACATGGAGGACCTGATGGTTTCCTTAACATTACAAATAAAAAGCTTTCTGATACTTTGCAAATCCTTCGCAATAGTGGATTCACATCTCACAAGAACACAAACCCACACACATTTTCCAGCAACATATTACATTTTATTCAAAATACTATGCAGGGTGGTTGTTGTTGTTTTCAAAAAAATCAATTCCACTGAAGTATTTTCTGGAAGCCAAACAGCAGCAGATCAATCTATTAATCTGGGTAATATCAGTTGCTGAAATAAGCAAAAGTACTCTCCACCTTACCCTGAACCAAATCTGCAGAAAGACAAAATATATATTCTGTTATTACTAGATTTATGTATTAACACAAGGAGACAGTACCTGGTATACACACATAAGCAACAAACTTTCCATAAGCAACAAACTTTCATGTCACTAAAATGACCTGTAGTTTATTAATTTCTACAATTTTTCAAATGAAAATTTACAAATGAGCAAACTTGACTGGACATCCAACTAATATGCAGCATCAAACCTGACTTTTAAAATGCATAGGGGGGGGAATGAAAAACAAAACAGCATGTCCACCATTGGATTGGGACCCTCAGGCTGAACACTTCCCCCACTCCTGACCTCAATAAAGTGTATGCTGCAGAAAATGTAGTTTAGTGTTACATGCAAGGTGCCTTGGAATAATTTCCATTCCAAGGATTGTGATATAAATAAGTTAATTTTTTTCTTACTTTTTCTTATTCTTCTTTCTTTTTCAGGACATTGAACCATATGTTATGGGCTTTAAGACCCATCAACCCCCATCAATGCAGATAGGGATGGTGGGACTTGTAGTCCAAAATGTATGGAGGGCACCAGGTTGGAGACAGATGCACTTTTGCCCGATTTTGTTCACTGTTTGCAAATAGGCAACACCACAATTCCTTTTTTGAGATCCACCCACAAAGAAAAATCTCAACAATTTTTTCCACCCCCCCCTCAAAAAGCAGCTCAAACTCCCCCCCCCAAAAAAAACAAAACCTGTCAGAATTTTCACATTTTGAAACATGGCAACCCAAGATTAACTTGCTTTTAATGTTTGATTTTATATGAGATGTAAACTTCTTAGAAATTATGAATGATAAAGCCATATAAGACTCCTGTTAAATCAAACAAACAAATGAATCCTTTAATTAAACAGTACATGGTTTTTTCTGGCTTTTTATTGCCAAGTTCGTTAATTTAAAAAATAATGGGGTAAGGGGAGACCCACAAACACCCTCTTGACCTATGTGGATGAAAAGTGGTATATAACCACAAATAAATATATAAAAATGTCACCAAACATATCTGAAAGATGGAACAGCCAAATCCTTCTCACACCAAGTTGAGGAGTGACTTCTAAGAGCTTAAAGGTCATTAGGTCAGTCATGTCAGACTCTGGAGTTGCGGCGCTCATCTCGCTTTAGTGGCCGAGAGCCAGCGTACAGCTTCCAGGTCATGTGGCCAGCATGACAAAGCCGCTTCTGGCGAACCAGAGCAGCGCACAGAAACGCCGTTTACCTTCCTGCCAGAGCGGTTCCTATTTATCTACTTGCACTTTGACGTGCTTTTGAACTGTTAGGTTGGCAGGAGCTGGGACCGAGCAACAGGAGCTCATCCCGTTATGGGGATTCGAACCGCCGACCTTCTGATCAGCAAGCCCTAGGCTCTGTGGTTTAACCCACAGCGCCACCTCGGTCCCTTTCTGAGAGCTTACCATCAGATTATAACATGAGGAACAGAGATGTGAAAACTGAAATACATGTTCCATTAGAGTTCATAGATAAAATATTATTCTTACGCTAAACAGCATAATGTGCCTTCTCCACATGTTCCTTGGATTGGGTAAGGTGTGTTGCATTCAGGCTCATCCGTGCAAAATCCCTTAATTTCACTGCAAGCTCCACTAGATTGTATTGCCTCCGTTCTCACTGCATGTCCTAGAGAAAGGGAACATTGTCTGATTAAGGGATTCCTCCATTCTTACTTGATAATTATAAATCACCTCCGCCTGCTGCTGCTTTGGAATGGAACGGAATACCCTCTAATAATAATACTGAAGTTCAGAATCTTTCGGGTGACAATGCATTGCTTGCAAAAACACATATATGGAGAAAAATGATGAACAGAAATTTGTATGTTAAGTGAAAATGCACACAAATGTATGTTCACAGCTTTAGTGGAAACATTTTTTTTTTTTTAAATCAGAGATTGGTGCAGAAATGATAGCAGGAGAAATCAGAGAAACCAAACACCTACAGATTAATTCATCACAAGGGAAGGGGTTCATGTATTATTCTCCTAATGCTTCCTCTCTTCCAAAGAAGGTTAAAGGTAGATAGCCGTGTTGGTCTGTCATAGTCAAAGCAAAATAAAATAAAAAAATTCCTTTCAGTAGCACCTTAGAGACCAACTAAGTTTGTTCTTGGTATGAGCTTTCAGATACACTGAAACAGAAGTCACCAGACCCTTATATTGCAGCCGTTAACAGTCGTCAACAGGTTTACCACAGCTATCAACTTTTCACCCATTTCCACCACCCCTCTGAGTAATATCCCTCCCCACCCTCTCCCTATATATAAGGGTCTGGTGACTTCTGTTTCAGTGTATCTGAAGAAGTGTGCATGCACACGAAAGCTCATACCAAGAACAAACTTAGTTGGTCTCTAAGGTGCTACTGGAAGGAATTTTTTTTATTTTATTTTGCTTTTCCAAAGAAGGGTTCGCCTATCCATTCCACACTCCTTTATTTTGCTTGTACAGTACTGAGAGATTTTTCTCCCCTGAGTTTTCTGTGGATACATATCCACCAGCCCAGCCCACATTGCATTTAGTATGATGTTAAAAGTTAGATGTCTGTCAGAGTTAGAGGAACAGGGAACCCATTATTTTAGAAATCCACCTCTCAAACACATCCACACAAACCCTTACAAGTGAGAGCAGGCAGCATTGTAAAGAGATGGCTTGAGCAAGACAGGATGATGGGCAGGTGGGAAGAGTCCAAGGAGGACAGCAGCAATTGCTCAACTGAAACAAGAACGAAGGAGAGGAGTGAGAGGAGAGGTGTGTGAAGAGAGAATGAGAGAGATCTAGAAAAGGAGGAGAGAGCAAAGTAGATGAGGGCATATAGTCTTCATCTTTATCTTGAGGGGAAAGTCTTCAGCAGAATTGGAGGAGAAGGCTATCTTGGTTATTGAATCCCAATTTTCACATCATCTCTGAACATTCAGATTCTGATGTATGGCTTACCTGGAGAAGCTAAAAGCATCCCTGAAAGGGCAATGATGAAGAAAATGTTGATCTGCATTGCTGATGTTTGACTGGAAATTTCAAGCCAGAAACCAAGGAAGGGAGATCAAGAGTGTTCTCGATTTCCTGTATCATTGAAACGAATGCATACTCACGTATTTATAGGTCTGCAAATGGCACTTACACATCAGCCCTAGGATTTGATGTTCTTAAAGTACTGGATGTGATAGCAGGGAAGTTTTGATCCAGTGTTCCTCATGAGGTCTTGGAGCATTAAAAAGAAGTAAAATACAGTAGCTTGTACATTCAGAGTCCAGTCAGCTGGAAAGATGATTTTTATTGTTTTCAATGTCTTATTTTTTAAAAACAAAATAATTAATTGCCTGTATTTTCTTTCCACTTTCTGACTGCTATAGTCCATTGCTAAAACTAATGAACTGAACTGAAGAGTGCATGCAGTACAGTGAGCAGAAGGAGATGTGCTTGCTCAAAGCTACCCCATGGAACATGGCAAGCTGATGAAGGGAGACAGACATTTCAGAAACCAGCATTGGTGCATTTAAAAAATCTATGACACTGCCCCGTTTTAGGATTCAGCTCTGCTATTTTTCCAAAAGTCCCCAAGGCTTTTACCTACGGAGAAGCCTATCCTGTAGCAGTTACACGCTCTGGGCTTGCTGTGCATGTATTTGGCACAAGCCTGCCCCTCACTATGTGTAGAGATGTAATTGCAGGGATTTAAAGACCCCAGGGGGAAGTATTTAGCAGGGTGGGGGGCTGTAGAAACAGTTTTTTTTTAATAAAACAGTTTGAAAGCACAGTGAGCACTTTGAGCCTCTTTGTCTTAAAGCAGGTTGCTATTTTGTTTTTGAAACAAAATAAACAAATTCCTTCCAGTAGCACCTTAGAGACCAACTAAGTTTGTTCTTGGTATGAGCTTTCGTGTGCATGCACACTTCTTCAGATATTTTGTTTTCGTTATTTTAAAGAACGAGGCCACATTTAGTAACACACAGTAACACACATTTAGTAACACATTTAGTAAAAACCTCCCGCTGGGCTAAGAGAGTTCTCGGAGAGAGCTTTTGTTGCGGTGGGGGCATGAAGCCATTCCGTATGGTTTGGGGGAAGGGCTTATGGCCACAGCAATTATTGACCAGCTAGAGCTGGCCAAATTTGCATGTTGCAAGTGATTGACAGCCCAGCGTCCTTTAAATGGATCTGCACGTGATCCATCTGGTCACTTTTGTCTGGAGCTTCGGATCTCGTGCCCCCCCCCTCCCTGGTATGGACTTGTGCTTTCACCTTGCTGTGCCTGGCATGGGGTCGTCAGGAGAGGCCTGGTAGGAATTTGTCCATTTGGCTGATTGGCTGTGCCACTTGGTTTTCGCCTACTATACAGCAATTAGTCACAACTTGTAAGGTTGGCGGTTAGGCATTGGTTCTGTGGTTTGGGAGGGCGGTGCCCTCCAAGAAGTGATGATGGTGATGGGAATTCCGTTAAAGGAAGCCAGGGGCTCAACATGCTTGTCCAAACCCGGTGGGTTGCAGGGCCACGCAAGAGCCCCTGTGGACCCCTGGCGAGGGGGAGGCTCTGATTTCACCAGCCTCCGTTAACTCTCCCCAGCTAATGGTTTCCGCAATCGCTGGCCAGTGGTCAGCTCTGTCCAGTGGACAGATAGTCTTGCTGACTAGGAGTCAGCCCTGTCCGGTGGACAGTGTGAACCAATGCCTACGCAACCACTCACGTGATTTGTATTTCAATAAAAGTTGTGGCCAAAAATATGCCAAAACCCCAAACCAAAAATTATGTTTCCTGTGTGAGTTATTGGTGGGAATGGCTGCGTGACCTACACACGCAAAATCTCTGGCTTAGGTTTGCACTTTGGGTTAATGACCAGGTCTGATTCCTGGCAGTCCTCAGTATCAGGAGCCCAGGCTGCCGTCTTAATAACACAGCACGCAAGTCGTATTTATTGCACGACAAATAATTAGCCTCGGACGTCTAACCAAATGTCCATGGTTTATGAATCAGTTGACCCTTCTGAAGAATGCTTCCTGGTTCTGCAGAATATCCTGAACCTATGACCCTTACCTTTCTGGGTTTGCTTGCTGTCTAATACCTTCCCCATACATCAACTCTTTGGGCTCAGATGATTAACTGCCTCCTCTTCTGGTGAGGAAATACTATTCCTCCTGCTTTCCAAGTCTGCCTGTGCTTCTTGAGCAATCTGACTTGTCATAGAATAGAATCATAGAATCATAGAGTTGGAAGAGACCACAAGGGCCATCCAGTCCAACCCCCTGCTAAGCAGGAACACCATCAAAGCATTCTTGACAGATGGCTGTCAAGCCTCTGCTTAAAGACCTCCAAAGAAGGAGACTCCACCACACTCCTTGGCAGCAAATTCCACTGTCGAAAAGCTCTTACTGTTAGGAAGTTCTTCCTAATGTTTAGGTGGAATCTTCTTTCTTGTAGTTTGAATCCATTGCTCCGTATCCGCTTCTCTGGAGCAGCAGAAAACATCCTTTCTCCCTCCTCTATATGACATCCTTTTATATATGTGAACATGGCTATCATATCACCCCTTAACCTTCTCTTCTCCAGGCTAAACATACCCAGCTCCCTAAGCCGTTCCTCATAAGGCATCGTTTCCAAGCCTTTGACCATTTTGGTTGCCCTCTTCTGGACACGTTCCAGCTTGTCAGTATCCTTCTTGAACTGTGGTGCCCAGAATTGGACACAGTATTCCAGGTGGCGTCTGACCAGAGCGGAATACAGTGGTACTATTACTTCCCTTGATCTAGATGCTATACTCCTATTGATGCAGCCCAGAATTGCATTGGCTTTTTTAGCTGCTGCATCACACTGTTGACTCATGTCAAGTTTGTGGTCTACCAAGACTCCTAGATCCTTTTCACATGTACTGCTCTCAAGCCAGGTGTCACCCATGCTGTATTTGTGCCTTTCATTTTTTTCTGCCCAAGTGTAGTACTTTACATTTCTCCCTGTTAAAATTCATCCTGTTTGCCTTGGCCCAGTTCTCTAATCTGTTAAGGTCATTTTGAAGTGTGATCCTGTCCTCTGGGGTATTAGCCACCCCTCCCAATTTGGTGTCATCTACAAACTTGATCAGGATGCCCTCAAGCCCATCATCTAAGTCATTGATAAAGATGTTGAATAAGACTGGGCCCAAGACAGAACCCTGTGGCACCCCACTAGTCACTTCTCTCCAGGATGAAGGGGATCCATTAATGAACACCCTTTGGGTTCAGTCAGTCAGCCAGTTACAAATCCACTGAATGGTAGCATTGTCTAGCCCACATTTTACCAGCTTCTTTACAAGAATATCATGGGGCACCTTGTCAAAGGCCTTGCTGAAATCAAGATAGGCTACATCCACGGCGTTCCCTTCATCTACCAGGCTTGTAATTCTGTCAAAAAATGAGATCAGATTAGTCTGACATGACTTATTTTTCAGAAACCCATGCTGACTTTTAGTGATCACAGCGTTCCTTTCTAGGTGCTCACAGACCGTTTGCTTAATGATCTGCTCTAGAATCTTTCCTGGTATTGATGTCAGGCTGACTGGGCGATAATTGTTTGGGTCCTCTCTTTTCCCCTTTTTGAAAATAGGGACAACATTTGCCCTCCTCCAGTCTGCTGGGACTTCGTCTGTTCTCCAGGAATTCTCAAAGATTACTGCCAGTGGTTCTGAAATCACCTCTGCCAGTTCTTTTAATACTCTTGGATGTAGTTCATCTGGCCCTGGAGACTTGAATACATCTAAACTAGCCAAGTGTTCTTGTACTACCTCCTTACTTATTCTGGGCTGTGTTTCCCCTGCTGTATCATCTGCTCCATATTCTTCAGGCCTGGCATTGTTTTCTTTTTTGGAGAAGACTGAGGCAAAGAAGGCATTGAGGAGTTCTGCCCTTTCTCTGTCCCCTGTTTGCATTTCACCATCTTCTCCTTTAAGTGACCCCACTGTTTCCTTGTTCTTCCTTTTGCTACAGACATACCCATAAAAGCCCTTTTTATTGCTTTTAACCTCTCTAGCAAGCCTGAGTTCATTCCGTGCTTTAGCTTTTCTGACTTTGTCTCTACACATGCTGGCTATTTGTTTGAATTCCTCTCTGGTGATTTCCCCCCTTTTCCATTTTTTGTACATATGGCTTTTAAATCTTAACTCAGTTAAAAGTTCTTTAGATAGCCACCCTGGCTTCTTTAGGCACCTTCCATGTTTTTGTCTCATTGGTACTGCTTGAAGTTGTGCTTTTAATATCTCCCTTTTAACAAACTCCCATCCATCATGAACTCCCTTCCCTTTTAGTATTAGTGACCATGGGATCACACCCAGCATTTCCCTAAGTTTTTTGAAGTCAGCTTTCTTAAAGTCTAGAATTTGGGTCTTATTATGCTTGGTTGCTCCTTTCCGCTGTATAATAAACTTCAGAAGAGCATGATCACTCCCACCTAATGATCCTGCCACTTCTACCCCACTAACCAGGTCATCACTATTGGTTAGGACCAGATCTAAAATGGTTGATCCTCTTGTTGCTTCTCCCACTTTCTGGACAATGAAATTGTCTGCAAGGCCAGTGAGGAATCTGTTCGACCTTATGCTCTTGGCTGAGTTTGACATCCAACAAATATCAGAATAGTTGAAATCCCCCATTACTACTATCTCACTTCCTTTTGAATGCTTGGTCATCTGTTCCAGGAAGGCGTCATCTGTGTCCTCAGTTTGGCTGGGGGGTCTATAGTAAACTCCCACAATGAGATCACTGTTATTTTTCTCTCCCTTAATTTTGACCCAGATACTCTCAATTTGGCTTTGAAGTTTTAAATCCTGGATCTCTTCACAGGTAAACACATCCCTGACATATAACGCCACTCCTCCTCCTTTCCTGTTTGGTCTATTTCTCTGAAATGGATTGTATCCCTCTATTACTACATTCCAATCATGAGACTCATCCCACCAGGTTTCAGTGATGCCTATTATGTCGTATTTAGTTTGCTGTACCAAGAGCTCAAGTTCATCTTGTTTATTTCCCATGCTCTGTGCATTAGTATACAGACATTGAAGACCATTGATCATTCCCCCTAGTCTCTTATTTAAAGATTTTTTCCTCCCACCACTAGGTCTGTGTGCTGTTTGCTCCATTTGGTCCTTGACATTTGGATGATAATCTTCAGTACTTGATAGACTCCTACCATCAGGACCTCTGTCTCCCTCCCCCACACAAGTCAGTTTAAAGCCCTCCTGACGAGGTTTTTGAGATTATTGGCAAAAACATTCCTCCCAACCCTTGTGAGTTGCAGCCCATCACTTGCCAGAAGTCCATCTTCAAGAAACTGCAGACCGTGATCTAAGAATCCAAACCGTTCCTGCTGGCACCATTTCCGAAGCCAGTTGTTCACTTCCCCTATTTCCCCCTCTCTCACTGGGCCACGTCGTTCAACTGGGAGGACCAATGAGATGACAATTTGTGCATTTAATTCCTTCAACTTCCTGCCCAGAGCCTCATAATCACGTTTGATCATCTGGAGGCTATGGCTTGCAGTGTCATTGGTTCCAACATGGACCAAAAGGAAGGGGAATTTGTCAGTGGGTTTTATGATTTTTTGCAGCCGTTCTGTTACATCTTGGATCTTGACCCCGGGGAGACAGCACACCTCTCAAGACATCTTGTCAGACATCCCCCCACTCTCTGCTAATGCCTTATCAACATTCCATTGTGTGTCAGAGAGAGGGGGAGGAGAACTGCTCCCAGCTGTCTGAGTTGAAAGAATATTTCCATGTTGCTGGGTTTAAAATGTAAGCATGAGGTCCAGGTGCAAGAAATTCTGGAAGCAGAAGGAAGAGTAAAATGGCAGGCAATATTAGGTCAAAACAGATGTCAGCTGGTCATAATTAGTGGCAGTCACAGGGGAATGCCATCAGTGTTGACACCTGCCTTCACTTTGCAGTTTTATATCTTATTTTCTATTAACTTGTTTTATTTATTGCAATATCTTTTGTTGAGCAGCATGCAAATAATGGCAGTAAGTAAATGCTTTATTATTTGGAGCAGGGGGTGGGGACTGGGTGATTTTCCATAGCTACAGATACAAGCCAATGTTCGGGATTTTGTGTCAGGAAGAACGGAATCCTGGACACAGCAGAGTACACGCAGCCCCTCAGGAAGCTTCTGGATGTATAGCGTTGCTGGAACACGACGTTGTAAGAACTCACTGCCACTAGTAACTTGCTAACTATATACAGCTTTATTAAAGCAAAACAGTATCTACAAGTTACTATGTACAGACTTAGGAAAAACAAAGAAACAAAGCAAACCTTTCCTCTCACTATCTCTCTCATAACCTTCTCCACAGATCGCAACTCCATACCACACCCCCACACACAGCACATGAATGCTCTTATCTTTTATAGAACCTTTTACCCAATAGAAAAGGTTGTTGCTGAGGCCCTGTTACCGGGCAGATAGGGAGGAACCCTTGGCCTTTAGCCAACTCCTAATTGGAACACCTGGCCTTTAGCCAACTCTTAATTGCTTTATGTGACTAGCTGCACCTGGCACTTTCAGATTTCCTAACAGCCAAGTCTCTACCAACTGGTACATACCCCAATCCATAAGGTAAAGGGTAAAGGTAAGGGACTCCTGGATGGTTAAGTCCAGTCAAAGGGAACTATGGGGTGCAGTGCTCATCTAGCTTTTCAGGCCGGGGGAGCTGGCGTTTGTCCACAGATAGCTTTCCAGGTCATGTGGCCAGCATAACTAAATTGCTACTGGCACATGAAGGATTGTGATGAGTGCCAGAGCACACAGAAATGCTGTTTACCTTCCCGCTGCAGTGGTACCTCTTTATCTACTTGCACTGGTTTGCTGCACTGGTTTGCTTTCGATCTGGTAGGTTGGCAGAAGCTGGGACAGAGCAATGGGAGCTCATTCTGTCACATGGATTTGAAGAGCCGACCTTCCGATCGGCAAGCTCAGTGGTTTAGACCACAGCGTCCCCTGCGTCCCCCATCCCCCAATCTATAAGACTGATAGATAGTAGAGATATAAGAGAAACGGTGAGTTATGTAAGGAAGATATACTTGCAAAAACCAATTTCACATTAAAGCAAGGGTTGTGTTACAAACCACGTGTACAATCTGAACGTCAGGAGCGTGTCTAAAATTTCACTAACACTCTTTATGTTAGTGAAGAGTGGGTTATGTGGGCAGGGAGCAAGTGAGCTTGTTTTGTGTTATACCAGTAAGTAGTTAGAAACTTTTGAAAGAGGTGACCTCCTCTAAATTCAGTCTTACACCTCCATGCAGGTAGTGTCAGGGTTGCACCAGATGAGCAGGAGTGGTGGCATGCCCCCCTAGGCGAAGCGGCAACCACGGAAGAGTCCAGAGAAATGGAGGGATTCTTACCTGAAGAAGACTGGTGGCAACACTCCTCAGAAGAGGAAGAAGCAGATGGGGAAGAGGGAAGGCCAGAACAGGAGGAGGAAGAAGTTCAGCCAGAATCAGGCCCTTGTGAGGAGAGGAGCTGGAGGGCCCCCTCCCCTCCTCCCATTTCAGCTGTAGAGCGTAGAGCTGAGAAACTGAGGGAGCAATTGGAGGCAGTTGCAGCTCGTAAAAGGCGTGGTGATGAGCTGGCTACTTAAGGAAGGCCGGCTGCTTCCTTCACCAGCACCTGCAACTGCTGTGCTGAAGCACGTGGTTGTGCCTGCTCATCCTGCTCCTGATCCTGTGTACCTGACTTCAGCTGGTTCCTGACTCAGACTGCTCTTGACTTCGGCTTCTCTTGACCCCCGGTACTGACACCTGACTTTGGCTGGTTCCTGATGCAGACTGTTCCTGACTTTGGTTTCTCTTCACCCCGGTACTGATACCCGGCTTCAGCACGCCATCCTGTTGGTGCCATAACAGGTAGTTCCTATGCATCAGGAATTTGTGGGTTGCAGTTCTAGTAAAATAAGGGAATTGTAAGGAGCCTAAAAAGTCATGTAGGCCAGCAGCATGCCAAGGCAGAAAATCTACTAATCAGTGTCTGCCCCACTAAACAATGACAGCTTAGTACCTTTGGTAACAGTTTATTGCACTGCAAACTCAACACAAGCCCCCCCCCACCCTGACACATTTCCCAGCAACATGTCACATATTTATTATTATATTATTATTATATTACAGTTCCCCACCCAAATTCCATTCAATCCATTCCATTGAAGTATTTTCTGGAGGCCAATAACAGTTTAATCCAGTTGCTTGGGTTTTGTCAGTTGCTGAAAGAAGCAGGTGTTTCCCTCCACTTTAATGAACCCTGAAAAAATAAAAAAGATTTCTTTCATAATTTCCAGGTTTTAGTTTTAAGAGAGCCGTTACACATAATGTTGTGGCGTGTGAGAATAAGCAAAGCAGCTATATTCCAGCATTCAAGTGAAAATTTACAAAGGAATGAATTTGACTGAACATCCAATGAATATTGTACATGAAATGTGAGTTTCAAAACATATGAAAGAAAATTAAAAACAATACAGCCCGAAACCATCTGAGATCTGAGCTTAAAAAATGAAACAGGAAAATAGAACAAAGTCCTCCTTAACTTTACGAATAAAAAGATTTCTGTCGCTTTACAACTTGTCCATAACTGGTGATCTATATCTCACAAGGTTACAAGTCTACACATGTTTCCCAGCAATATGTTTATTCAAAATAATACAGATTCTCCCCCTCCCCCCCCCTTTAAAAAATCTATCCCATGGAAGTATTTTCTGGAGTCGCCAAATAACAGATCAATCTAGTTGCTTGGGTATTATCAGTTGCAGAAATAAGCATGTTTCTCTCCACTTCACTCAACTCTGAAGGAAGAAAAGAGATTTATTTTATAATCTCCAGGGTTATGTTGTTAATAGAGACATTGCACATAATGTGGAAATAAACCGACAGAGTTACAATGCAGCATTCAAGTGACAATTTACAAACAACAGACCAAAGCATCATGAAGACTTCTAAAGGGGTTACTCTCCCTCTGAAGGAGCGGGTACTTAGCTGGGGGGCATTTCTGTATCATTTGCTGTTGCTTGAAGGTCAGGTGGATTCAGTGGCCTGGAGTGTCTTCCATCAGCTTCGGCTGGTGGCCCAGCTGTGCACCTACCTGGACAAGGATAGCCTAACTTCTGTTGTCTATGCTATGCTAACCTTTGGGTTAGATTACTCCAATGTAATACATGGGGTTGCCTCTGAAGATGGTTCAGAAACTTCTACTGGTGCATAATTCAGTAGCCAGGTTGCTCACTGAAACAAGGTGGTTTGAGCATATAACAGCAATCCTGACTGCACCGGCTGCCAATTAGTTTCCGGGGCCAATTCAAAGTGCTGTTTTTGTCCTATAAAGCTTTAAACAGCTCAGGATTGTAATACCTCTCCCCATATGAACCGTCCCAGACCATGCAACCATCATCTAAGGCCCTTCTTTGTGTGAACAATTAAGTGGCATAAAAAAAGTAAAGGTAAAGGACCCCTGACAGTTAAGTCCAGTCGTGAACAACTCTGGGGTTGTGGCGCTCACTCGGCGCTTTACGGGCCGAGGAAGCCGGTGTGTTTGTTCACAGTTTTTCTGGGTCATGTGGCCAGCATGACTAAGCCGCTTCTGGTGAACCAGAGCACTGCACGGAAACGCCGTTTACCTCCCCGCCGGAGCGGTACCTATTTATCTACTTGCACTTTGATGTGCTTTCGAACTGCTAGGTTGGCAGGAGTTGGGACCAAACAATGGGAGCTCACCCCATCGTGGGTATTTGAACCACTGACCTTCCGATCGGCAAGCCCACGAAAAACCCTGCTAAATCAATCAAAATAATCCATTTATGGAATGTTATGTGGTTGCTTTAATTTTGGATTTCCCACTGCTTTAAAAAATAAATAAATAGAGGCATGAGAGACCCATGAACTCCCTCCTGAGCTGCACAGATGAAGCACAGGATATAAGCACAAACAAACAAACAAACAAGTAGTTTTTTCATCAAACTTCCTGGAAAGAAGAGACAGCATAATTTTTCCCACTCTAACTTGAGGAGTGGACTGGGAGCACTCTAAATTATAACATCGGGCAAAGGGTTATAAAAATCTGAATGCATTTTCCAATTGAGTTTCATGAATTTGAAAAAAAGTATGGGGGGAGTGGAACTTACATTACACAGCAAATTCGGTTTTTATCACATTTTATGCCATGACTCTTGAGGCCCTGGCATTCTTCGTTGGTGGTGCAGTCCCCGCCCTTTGCCTTGCAAGCATTTTCATTCTTTGGCTTTTCATTATTTGGTTTAGGTCTTCCATAAGTATATCCTAGAGAGAGAAGTTTGCTTGATGAAGGCATTCCTATATTCTGACCTATCTAGTTCCATCATCAAGGATCATTTGCAATGGTTAGTTGGAAGGATGAAGCCAGAGTTTAGGGTCGAGCTGCAGTGATGTGAGCTAGAGGGGAAAGCAGCAAACAATATTTGATTTCTGACATGGGTGAAACAATACCCTGTTGGGGTGTTCATGCTGTGAACCCCTCCGTCATAGGCTCAGGTTGTATATATGCAGAAATAAACCATATATCATAATATTGTGAACTGCCCTGAGACCTCTGGGTATACAGCGATATATAAATTCAATAAATGAAATGAAATGATAACAACATGGTTGTGCCTCATTTTCGGAAGGAAACATGAACCCAGGGTAAGCACTTGTAACCCCTGGAATTTGCACCGCTCAAAGATTGGGGTTTTGTGCAACAATATTGGCAATGAAGCTCAGCATGTTTTGGCGTTTTGAATGTTCAAATGCATCAAATGAAGCATTTGTAAGATAGGTGATGGATATTAACTAGCATTGTACATTGTACATGGCCTTTCAGCTGAATAGCCTTTCAGCTGATTCCCTGGTGGCCCGCTGGAATCTGGAGTTAACCAGGGCTATTGACTGTCTGGCTCTGAAGCGCTCTCTCCGATTGCATGGAGCCCGGAAAGCCCCGTGGTTTTCCACGGATCTGAGGGCAATGAAACAATCGCTGAGATGGCTAGAGTGCCGGTGGCGGATAACTCATTCTGAATCTGACCAGACACGGGTTAGAGCTCAAGGTTGAGCCTACCAAGTGCTGATAGGGACTGCGAAGAAGACCTTCTTCCCCGCCTCTACTATATCTGCGGAAAACAGCAGCAGGAGACTCTTTCAGGTGGTTCGCAATTTAGTGGAACCACCTGCTCCATCAGGGCCCAGTACGGGCTACATGATCTCCTGCAAAGTTTTTTGCAGATAAAGTCACTCAGATTCAGAAAAAGGTAGACTCCACCATGGGACCCAGGTGGCGCTGTGGGTTAAACCACAGAGCCTAGGGCTTGCTGATCAGAAGGTCGGCGGTTTGAATCCCTGCGACAGGGTGAGCTCCCATTGCTCAGTCCCAGCTCCTGCCCACCTAGCAGTTTGAAAGCACATCAAAGTGCAAGTAGATAAATAGGAACCGCTCTGGCGGGAAGGTAAACGGCGTTTCCGTGCGCTGCTCTCGTTTGCCAGAAGCGGCTTTGTCATGCTGGCCACATGACCTGGAAGCTGTACGCCGGCTCTCGGCCAATAAAGCGAGATGAGCACCGCAACCCCAGAGTCGGACACGACTGGACCTAATGGTCAGGGGTCCCTTTACCTTTACCTTTACCATGGGAGCAGGGCTGGGACTGGAGAGTGCTAGAGTCCTGTCTAGTCAAGTTGCGTGGGATCAATTCCAATCTGTTACCTCCGAGGATGTGGACAGGCTGCTTGGATGAGTGAAACCAACCACCTGTCTTCTTGATCCTTGCCCATCCTGGCTTATAAAAGCTACCCGGGAAGGGCTGGGCAATGTGCTTCGCGGGGAGGTGAATGCTTCTCTCTGTGAGGGAGCCTTCCCAGACCCTCTGAAAGATGCAGTTATCAAACCACTTCTTAAAAAAACATCTTTAGACGCGGCCAATATGGCCAACTATCACCCAGTCTTAAATCTTCCATTCTTGAGCAAGGTGATTGAGCGAGTGGTTGCTGAACCAACTCCAGGCACGCCTGGAAGAAACGGGCCATTTGGATCCCATCCAGTCGGGATTCAGGCCTCATCATGGTACTGAAACTGCCTTGGTCGCACTGGTTGATGATCTCCAGTGGGCTAGGGACAAAGGTGAGAGCTGTTTCCTACTTCTGCTGGACCTCTAAGCAGCTTTTGATACCATTGACCATAACATCTTTCTGGACCGTCTAGAGGGGCTGGGAGCTGGGGGCACTGTTATACAGTGGTTCCGCTCCTTCCTCCTGGGCCATATTCAGAAAGTGGTGGTGGGGAATGAGTGTTCAGACTCCAGGGCTCTCACTTGTGGGGTGCCTTAGGGTTCTGGCCTTTCCCCCGAGCTTTTCAACATCTACATGAAGCCGCTGGGAGAGATCATCAGGGGGTTTGGGCATGATCCAGTATGCTGGATGATACCCAGCTCTACCTCTCTTTCAAATCAGAACCAGTGAAGGCGGTGAAGGTCCTATGTGAGTGTCTGGAGGCAGTTAGAGGATGGATGGCAGCTAACAGATTGAGGTTGAATCCTGACAAGTCAGAAGTACTGTTTTTGGGGGACAGGAGGCAGGCAGGTGTGGAGAACTCCCTGGTCCTGAATGGGGTAACTGTGCCCCTGAAGGACCAGGTGCGCAGCCTGGGAGTCATTTTGGACTCACAGCTGTCCATGGACGCGCAGGTCAATGCTGTTTCCAGGGCAGCTGTTATCCAGCTCCATCTGGTATGCAGGCTACCCTATCTGCCTGCAGACTGTCTTGCCAGAGTGGTGCATGCTCTGGTTATCTCTCTCTTGGACTACTTCAATGCGCTTTATCTGGGGCTACCTTTGAAGGTGACCTGGAAACTACAACTAATCCAGAATGCGGCAGCTAAACTGGTGAGTGGGAGTGGCCACCAAGACCATATAACACCGATCCTGAAATACCTACATTGGCTCCCAGTACTTTTCTGAGCACAACTCAAAGTGTTGGTGCTGACCTTTAAAGGCCTAAACAGCCTCGGCCCAGTATACCTGAAGGAGCGTCTCCACCTCCATCGTTCTACACGGACACTGAGGTCCAGCGCTGAGGGCCTTCTGGCGGTTCCCTCACTGCGAGAAGTGAGGTTACAGGGTAGAGGGCCTTCTCGGTAGTGGCGCCCCCCTGTGGAACACCCTCCCGCCAGATGTCAAAGAGAACAACAACTACCAGACTTTTAGAAGACATCTGAAGGCAGCCCTGTTTAGGGAAGCTTTTAATGTTTGATGGACATTAAAATATTTTAATATTTTGTTGGAAGCCGCCCACAGTGGCTGAAGAAACCCAGCCAGATGGGATGCGTATAAATAATAAATTATTATTATTATTATTATTATTTTATTACACTTCAGGGTTGACACTGAAAGGTGATGGACTATATGTTCCGCCATGCACAGAGGGCTCCTGGGATGGGTGAGATCCGGATAGGGAGAAATTCATTTGGTGCAGAAGTCTAATGTGAAGTTTCTTCCATTGCATTTCCTGAGCCCATGTATGAACTGAAACATAGCCACCCTATGCAGCACACATGTCTTCCTATGTCACAATTTAATTTTCCAGTGTTTTTTTTTAAAGTGTTTAATTTTTTAAATGGTTGTATCACAACCCTAGAATCTCAGGAGCAAATCTAAATCAGGAGGAGGGGTAGAAAACAATGCAGCTATTACTGGATTTATTTTAGAGAAATATTTGAATAATAATGCCTTAGATCAGGTGAGTTTTCTTTCAAAAATGCATAGATTGAGTAAAACTATTAACCAAAAAGCATCTATTGGGTGAGAACGAACACCAATGTATGTTCACAGCTTTGTGTGAAAATAGGAAAAGAATCAGCAATTCTTTCAGAAATGGGGTAAACAGAACAGAGAAACTGAAACTGGCATATTTATCCCAAAGGTAGGAGTAGATGGATTATTCAGTTTACATTTGCCCTTCCAAATGTCGGGTCTCCTATATGTTCTTTTCAGCTTTCCTTTGCCTGTAGTTATATAACTTCTCCTTTGAGAAGGCCACATTCATTCTTGTTACCCAATTTTGCATAAGTCTATATTTCTTTAGGTCTCAATATTTCTGATGTTGATGTATGCCTTACCTGGAAAAGTTAAGAGCATCCATGAAAGGGCAACAATGTAAACGATGCCGAACTGCATTGCTGAAGACTAAAAATCTCAAGTCAGAAACCAAAAGAGGACGACCAAGAGTGCTGTTGATTTCCTGTGTTATCCAAAAATCCGTTTGTTCAGATCTTTATAAGTGTACATGTCAACTTGATGACATAGTATTCCTGAAGTAATGGATGCGATAGCAATAAGTCTTGGTCCTCTGCTCCTCATGAAATCACAATGTACCCAAAAGGAAGGAAGGAAAGTAGATTAACTTGAATGCATATTCAGGATCCAGCGGACTGAAAACATCCCCCCCCCCAGATTTTATTGTCTGTATTTTCTTTCATGTTTCCGGCTGCTAACATACATTACTATTGAAATGAAATGAGCAGTACATTGAAATTAGTACAGTGAGCACTTTGGACTTTTTTGTCCTGAAAAGGGTTTTTTATTTTATTTTAAGGAACATGGTAACATTTAGTAAATGCAGAACTGTTGGAACTGTTCTGGCTTAAGTTCCTATGCACTTTGGGTTAATGGGTCTTGATGGTTTCCTGGCAGTCCTCATGTTTTCTGGCAGCACTGGTGACATGAATGGTAACAACAGAAGGATATTCTTCTAGATCAGACCAGAAGCTCATCTCATATAGATGCATATGGGGGTCCACCAGCAGGGCATGACCAGAACAGTGTGTTTCCCCAAGAAGTGTTACCGGTAGCTTCTGTTTTGTGTTCAGGAGTGAACCACATACGGGTTGGGAAAAACCAAAGGATGTCCATGTACTGTCTTGTAGTGGATTTTTCTTTGCTTCACCTTCATGTCAGGGAGGTCATGAGGATCCAGAAAGTCCATTGGTTGACTCAGCAGCAAGCTAAGTTGTAATAATGGTAATAAAGTAAAGCAATTGGTAAACAAATGATCACCAGCTTCGTGACTGGTAAGAACAGAAGGAGAGAGAGAGGCACATAGAGAAAAATCTTTCTTATCTTGAGGTTAACTTGCTTTTAACATCTATATATATAAAAATGTTCCCATTGCGTGCGCGGCGGACACCACCGTGCTCCGTAACCGCTGGACCGAATCGCATCAAATTTAGGACACAGCGTAGCATGACCATCAAGGAAGGATCTGGCATAATAAAAATTCAAACAAACCACACCTATCCTGCCTAAAATATAGAATAAAGGCCAAAAAAAAATGGCGCACATATTATATGTCATCATCAGCTTTCAATAGAAAGGCTCATCGCAGGGCAGCGTGATATCTCAATGGACTCTTCAGGGCCGCAAGGATATCTGGGAAATAGAGTTCAAAGAAGCGATGGCCTGCCTCTTTCCCTGATAGTCGACTCAGCTTTTAATAGGCTTTTAATAGTCGCAAGGCACGCTGGGAAATGGAGGCCGCCGCCTCTCGCAGTTAGCTAGGCCGGACCCACAAGGTGTTGTAAGAATATCAAGGTCTGTGCCAAGCAAAACAAGGCCACATGTCTGAAGACAGGCCTCAGGCCTGTCTCCATTTTCACTCCCAAACTGACAAACTGTTTCTCTGCAAGGAAGGAGGGGGGATTGTCTCAGGTGTGATTAACTTGGCTGGGAAACAGGGAAATGCAAATATCTCTTTTGTCAAAGGCACGCTGGGAAATGGAGGCCGCCTCTCGCAGTTAACTAGGCCGGACCCGCAAGGCACACTGGGAAATGGAGTCAAGGCGCCTTATGGGTGAACTAAGCTCTTTCGCCCAAACCGCAAGGCATGCTGGGAAACGGTGGGCTTATTATCCCAACCAACTGCGCGCTCAAGGCACTCTGGGAAATGGAATCAAATCCTCTCTGTAGAGGGTTACTAGCACTTTTCCCCTTGAAATGGCCACAGGCAAGGCACGCCGGGAAATGGCCACTGTGATCGTCCCTCAGTGATCTCCCGATGTGTGTTTTTTATCTGTGCGTTTCCATAGTGCTTTTCCCTCAGACGGCGTCAGAGGCCTCCTTCCTTGGCTTTTTCTGCCACAGGCCGTGAGAGGGCACCTGAGCACGTGCAGAGTGCACACGACGCCGGCGGGGGTAGGTGGGGGGTTATTTTGGCTGCGGCTGCTACTGATGGTAATAAGCATAAAATCAGCCACAGCAAGGCGTGGCCGGGCCCTCTAGCTTAACATAAAATTGCCGGAAGAAATATCAACAACCTCAGATATGCAGATGACACAACTTTGATGACAGAAAGTGAGGAGGAATTAAAGAACTTCTTAATGAGGGTGGAAGAGGAGAGCGCAAAATATGGTCTGAAGCTCAACATAAAAAAAACTAAGATCATGGCCACTGGTCCCATCACCTCCTGGCAAATAGAAGACGAAGAAATGGAGGCAGTGAGAGATTTTACTTTATTGGGCTCCATGATCTCTGCAGATGTTGACAGCAGTCACGAAATTAAAAGACACCTGCTTCTTGGGAGAAAAGCAATGACAAACCTAGACAGCATCTTAAAAAGCAGAGACATCACCTTGCCGACAAAGGTCAAGTCACTGTATGCTCTAGTGTTGAACAACCATAACACCAGTCCTGAAAGAACTACATTGGCTCCCAATATGTTTCTGAGCACAATTCAAAGTGTTCCCCCATCGTTCAGCCTGGACACTGAGGTCCTGCTCTGAGGGCCTTCTGGCGGTTCCCTCACTGCAAGAAGTGAGGTTACAGGGAGCCAGGCAGAGGGCCTTCTCAGTAGTGATGCCTGCCCTGTGGAGCACCCTCCCATCAAGGAAATAAAAAACATCTGAAGGCAGCTCTGTTTAGGGAAGTTTTTAATGTTTGTTGTTTTATCATGTTCTTAATATTCTGTTGGGAGCCACTCAGAGTGGCTGGGAAAACCCAGCCAAATTGGCGGGGTATAAAAAAATTATTATTATTACCATAACTTTTTATATTTATACTTAGATGCCAATGGTAAAACAGCATTCCCCGCCACCCAAACACACATTAGGATTGACCCTGACAAATTTCAAAGAGGTAGATCATGCAATTTCTATACTATCCACTATTAATGGTTTAATTTTATTTTTGAACGGGCAAGGTGAAGAATGCCTGTATACATGGCAGAAGCCTGAAGGGGCCACATAATCCGGAAAACTATCTGTGGATGAACGCTGGTGAGATTTTGCCCAGTGGGAGGTTTTTGCAGTGCTGTGTGTTACTAAATGTGGCCTCATTCTTTAAAATAACTAAAACCAAATAGCAGCTTGTTTTAAGACAAAGAGGCTCAAAGTGCTCACTGTACTAATCTGCGTGCACTCTTCAGTTCAGTTCATTAGTTTTAGCAATGGACTATAGCAGCCAGAAAGTGGAAAGAAGATACAGGCAATTAATTATTTTGTTTTTAAAAAATAAGACATTGAAAACAATAAAAATCATCTTTGCAGCTGGCTGGACTCTGAATGTACAAGCTACTGTATTTTACTTCTTTTTGATGCTCCAAGACCTCATGAGGAACACTAGACCAAGACCTCCCTGCTATCACATCCAGTACTTTAAGAACATCAAATCCTAGGGCTGATGTGTAAGTGCCATTTGCAGACCTATAAATACGTGAGTATGCATTCGTTTCAATGATACAGGAAATCAAGAACACTCTTGATCTCCCTTCCTTGGTTTCTGGCTTGAAATTCCCAGTCAAACTTCAGCAATGCGGATTGAAAACCACTGTCATATGTGCCTGAGTGTCATGAACACATCTGCCCCAAATAGAGAAACACAGCATGAGTACTAACTCAGACAGCTGGGAGCAGTTCTCCTCCCTCTCTCTCTGACACACAATGGAATGTTGATAAGGCGTTAGCAGAGAGTGGGGGGATGAGAAGTCAGCTTGCTCAAGAAGCACAGGCAGATTTGGAAAGCAGGAGGAATAGCATTTCCTCACCGGAAGAGGAGGCAGTTAATCATCTGAGCCCAAAGAGTTGATGTATGGGGAAGGTATTAGACAGCAAGCAAACCCAGAAAGGTAAGGGTCATAGGTTCAGGATATTCTGCAGAACCAGGAAGCATTCTTCAGAAGGGTCAACTGATTCATAAACCACAGACATTCAAAACAAAATAAAAAAATTCCTTCCAGTAGCACCTTAGAGACCAACTAAGTTTGTTCTTGGTATGAGCTTTCATGTGCATGCACACTTCTTCAGATATTCAGTTAGACGTCCGAGGCTAATTATTTGTCGTGCAATAAATCTTCAAGCTAAATACGACTTGCGTGCTGTGTTATCCAGACGGCAGCTTGGGCTCCTGACACTGAGGACTGCCAGGAAACAGACCTGGTCATTAACCCAAAGTGCATACAAACCTAAGCCAGAGATTTTGCCCAGCGGGAGGTTTTTGTAGTGCTGTGTGTTACTAAATGTGGCCTCGTTCTTTAAAATAACGAAAACAAAATATCTGAAGTGTGCATGCACACGAAAGCTCATACCAATAACAAACTTAGTTGGTCTCTAAGGTGCTACTGGAAGGAATTTTTTTATTTTGTTTCAAAAACAAAATAGCAACCTGTTTTAAGACAAAGAGGCTCAAAGTGCTCACTGTACTTTCAAACTGTTTTATTTAAAAAAACTGTTTCTACAGCCCCCCACCCTGCTAAATGCTTCCCCCTGGGGTCTTTAAATCCCTGCAATTACATCTCTACACATAGTGAGGGGCAGGCTTGTGCCAAATACATGCACAGCAAGCCCAGAGGGTGTAACTGCTACAGGATAGGCTTCTCTGTAGGCAAAAGCCTCGGGGACTTTTGGAAAAATAGCAGAGATGAATCCTAAAATGGGGCAGTGTCATAGATTATTTAAATGCACCAATGCTGGTTTCTGAAATGTCTGTCTCCCTTCATCAGCTTGCCATGTTCCATGGGGTAGCTTTGAGCAAGCACATCTCCTTCTGCTCACTGTACTGCATGCACTCTTCAGTTCAGTTCATTAGTTTTAGCAATGGACTATAGCAGCCAGAAAGTGGAAAGAAAATACAGGCAATTAATTATTTTGTTTTTAAAAAATAAGACATTGAAAACAATAAAAATCATCTTTGCAGCTGGCTGGACTCTGATTGTACAAGCTACTGTATTTTACTTCTTTTTGATGCTCCAAGACCTCATGAGGAACACTGGACCAAGACTTCCCTGCTATCACATCCAGTACTTGCCTGCTATCAAATCCTAGGGCTGACGTGTAAGTGTCATTTGCAGACCTATAAATACGTGAGTATGCATTCGTTTCAATGATACAGGAAATCAAGAACACTCTTGATCTCCCTTCCTTGGTTTCTGGCTTGAAATTCCAAGTCATACTTCAGCAATGCAGATCAGCATTTTCTTCATCATTGCCCTTTCAGGGATGCTCTTAGCTTCTCCAGGTAAGCCATACATCAGAATCGGAATGTTCAGAGATGATGTGAAAATTGGGATTCAATAACCAAGATAGCCTTCTCCTCCAATTCTGCTGAAGACTTTCCCCTCAAGATAAAGATGAAGACTATATGCCCTCATCTACTTTGCTCTCTCCTCCTCCTTTTCGAGATCTCTCTCATTCTCTCCTCACACACACACCTCTCCTCTCACTCCTCTCCTTCGTTCTTGTTTCAGTTGAGCAATTGCTGCTGTCCTCCTTGGACTCTTCCACCTGCCCATCATCCTGTCTTGCTCAAGCCATCTCTTTACAATGCTGCCTGCTCTCACTTGTAAGGGTTTGTGTAGATGTGTTTGAGAGGTGGATTTCTAAAAAAATGAGTTCCCTGTTCCTCTAACATTGATAGACACCTAACGTTTAACACCATACGAAATGCAAAGTGGGAAGGGCTGGGCTGGTGGATATGTATCCACAGAAAGCTCAGGAGAAAATCTCTCAGTACTGTACAAGCAAAATAAAGGAGTGTGGAATGGATAGGCGAACCCTTCTTTGGAAGAGAGGCAGCATAAGCAGAACAATATATGAACCCCTTCCCTTGTGATGAATTAATCTGTAGGTGTTTGGTTTCTCTGATTTCTCCTGCTGGCATTTCTGCACCAATCTCTTATTTTAAAAAAATATGATTCCATACAAAGCTGTGAACATACATATGTGTGCATTGTCATTTAACATACAAATTTCTGTTCATCATTTTTCTCCATGTATGTGTTTTTGGAAGCAATGCATTGTCACCCGAAAGATTCTGAACTTCAGTATTATTATTAGAGGGTATTTCGTTCCATTCCAAAGCAGCAGCAGGCGGTGGTGAATTATAATTATCAAGTAAGAATGTAGGAATCCCTTAATCAAACAATGTTCCCTTTCTCTAGGACATGCAGTGAGGACGGAGGCAATACAATCTAGTGGAGCTTGCAGTGAAATTAAGGGATTTTGCACGGATGAGCCTGAATGCAACACACCTTACCCAATCCAAGGAACATGTGGAGAAGGCACATTATGCTGTTTAGCGTAAGAATAATATTTTATCTATGAACTCTAATGGAACATGTATTTCAGTTTTCACATCTCTGTTCCTCATGTTATAATCTGATGGTAAGCTCTCAGAAAGGGACCCAGGTGGCGCTGTGGGTTAAACCACAGAGCCTAGGGCTTGCTGATCAGAAGGTCGGCGGTTCGAATCCCCGTAACGGGGTGAGCTCCTGTTGCTCGGTCCCAGCTCCTGCCAACCTAACAGTTCGAAAGCACGTCAAAGTGCAAGTAGATAAATAGGAACCGCTCCAGCGGGAAGGTAAACGGCATTTCTGTGTGCTGCTCTGGTTCGCCAGAAGCGGCTTTGTCATGCTGGCCACATGACCTGGAAGCTGTACGCCGGCTCTCGGCCACTAAAGCGAGATGAGCACCGCAACTCCAGAGTCGGACACGACTGGAACTAATGGTCAGGGGTCCCTTTACCTTTAAGCTCTCAGAAGTCACTCCTCAACTTGGTGTGAGAAGGATTTGGCTGTTCCATCTTTCAGATATGTTTGGTGACATTTTTATATATTTATTTGTGGTTATATACCACTTTTCATCCACATAGGTCAAGAGCGTGTTTGTGGGTCTCCCCTTACCCCATTATTTTTTAAATTAACGAACTTGGCAATAAAAAGCCAGAAAAAACCATGTACTGTTTAATTAAAGGATTCATTTGTTTGTTTGATTTAACAGGAGTCTTATATGGCTTTATCATTCATAATTTCTAAGACGTTTACATCTCATATAAAATCAAACATTAAAAGCAAGTTAATCTTGGGTTGCCATGTTTCAAAATGTGAAAATTCTGACAGGTTTTGTTTTTTGGGGGGGAGTTTGAGCTGCTTTTTGAGGGGCTGTGTGGAAAAAATTGTTAAGGTTTTCCTTTGGGGGTGGATCACAAAAATGGAATTGTGGTGTTGCCTATTTGCAAACAGTGAACAAAATCGGGCAAAAGTGCATCCGTCTCCAACCTGGTGCCCTCTATACATTTTGGACTACAAGTCCCACCATCCCTATCTGCATTGATGGGGGTTGATGGGTCTTAAAGCCCAAGACCACTAACATATGATTCAATGTCCTGAAAAAGAAAGAAGAATAAGAAAAAGTAAGAAAAAAATTAACTTATTTATATCACAATCCTTGGAATGGAAATTATTCCAAGGCACCTTGCATGTAACACTAAACTACATTTTTTGCAGCATACACTTTATTGAGGTCAGGAGTGGGGGAAGTGTTCAGCCTGAGGGCCCCAATCCAATGGTGGATATGCTGTTTTGTTTTTCATTTTCCCCCCTATGCATTTTAAAAGTCAGATTTGATGCTGCATATTAGTTGGATGTCCAGTCAGGTTTGCTCATTTGTAAATTTTCATTTGAAAAATTGTAGAAATTAATAAACTACAGGTCATTTTAGTGACATGAAAGTTTGTTGCTTGTGGAGTGTGTGTCCCCCCCCCCTATGCATTTGTGTCTGTGTCTGTATGTGTATATATATACTGTCTCCTTGTGTTAACACATAAATCTAGTAATAACAGAATATATATTTTGTCTTTCTGCAGATTTGGTTCAGGGTAAGGTGGAGAGTACTTTTGCTTATTTCAGCAACTGATATTACCCAGATTAATAGATTGATCTGCTGTTGTTTGGCTTCCAGAAAATACTTCAGTGAAATTGAATTTTTTGAAAACAACAACAACAACCCTGTATAGTATTTTGAATAAAATGTAATATGTTGCTGGAAAATGTGTGTGGGTTTGTGTTCTTGTGAGATGTGAATCCACTATTGCGAAGGATTTGCAAAGTATCAGAAAGCTTTTTATTTGTAATGTTAAGGAAACCATCAGGTCCTCCATGTTTGTTCTCTATGGGTATACCAAAAATTCTGATCAGGTTTTCTGCCAAGACTCCCCATTGGTACCTGTCAGCCCTCTGGCTGTTGTATCGAGTGAAGCATTCCAGATGAGTCCGTCACGTAAATCAATTAACGCTTTATTGTTCCTAATTACTTTACAACTCTCCGCCGATGGTAAAACACATCCATCTCAATCAATGGAGATGTCCTGACTGCTTTAATCCGGTTTTTCCCGCCTTTTGCTGAAACACTCCCGGAAGGGAAACCAACCCCTCCCCTTCCTGTTTCTTGATGTGACAGTCTGGCTCTGGGATGCTACTGAAAGCCCCCTCCCCACCTCTTCTTCTCCTTCGCTGCTTTCACTCGAATCTGTCAGAAGAACCGGCGTGGGCTCACGGTACTGTCTCAGCGCGGGGGAGGGGACAGGGCTACCCAGTCCTCTGACAGTACCAAAGTGGTTTAAATGTCATTTGGCTATCAGATGACAGAAAGTCACCACTTCATCAATATTAACACATTTCACTGAGGTATTATGAAAAACCTCTCAATGGGATGCCTTGGTTGACTGACTTTGAGGTTCCTTAAAATTCTCCGATTCTGCTGGAGATGCTACCCAGGAATCCCAGATGGATGGGAACTGCCTGAAAGGAGATGCAGAACTGCCCTTAGAAGAGGCCCTCTATTTAGCAGGCTTGTAACTGTATATTCCATGATCACTGCAGATGGTGACAGCAGTCACGAAATTAGAAGACGCCTGCTTCTTGGGAGAAAAGGAATGACAAACCTAGACAGCATCTTAAAAAGCAAAGACATCACCTTGCCAACAAAGGTCCGTATAGTTAAAGCTATGGTTTTCCCAGTAGTAATGTACGGAAGTGAGAGCTGGACCATAAAGAAGGCTGATCGCCGAAGAATTGATGCTTTTGAATTATGGTGCTGGAGGAGACTCTTGAGAGTCCCATGGACTGCAAGAAGATCAAACCTATCCATTCTTAAAGAAATCAGCCCTGAGTGCTCACTGGAAGGACAGATCCTGAAGTTGAGGCTCCAGTACTTTGGCCACCTCATGAGAAGAGAAGACTCCCTAGAAAAGACCCTGATGTTGGGAAAGATTGAGGACACAAGGAGAAGGGGACGACAGAGGATGAGATGGTTGGTCAGTGTTCTCGAAGCTACTAACATGAGTTTGGCCAAACTGCGAGAGGCAGTGAAGGATAGGCGTGCCTGGCGTGCTCTGGTCCATGGGTTCACGAAGAGTCGGACACGACTGAGCGACTGAATAACAACAACTGTATATAAAATGGCCCAGGGCGGGGCGTGACAGGCCTATAAGAACTGCTGTGGCTGCTACCACCCAGGAGGACTCTCCTGCTCAGTGCCTGAGAGCCCCAGTCCTGCCACTCACCACCTGACCTAAGGTGGGGCCTGATGGGCTCTATAAAGGACAGCTGCCCCTGCTGCTGCTTCTAGACAGAGAGGGCTCTGTTTTGTTTTGTTTTTTTGTTTAAATTGCATGCTATTTTTTACCTATGTCATTTTAAACTGATATTAATGCTGTATTCTTAGTTTTAGATTTTGATTTATGTGGAAATTGTTTTTCATTTGGTTGTGGTTTTTTGTTCAGCGGTTCGAATCCCTGCGACGGGGTGAGCTCCCATTGCTCGGTATCTGCTCCTGTCAACCTAGCAGTTTGAAAGCATGTAAAAATGCAAGTAAAAAATAGGTACCGCTCTGGCGGGAAGGTAAATGGCATTTCCGTGCGCTGCTCTGGTTCACCAAATGCAGCTTTGTCATGTTGGCCACATGACCTGGAAGCTGTAAGCCGGCTCCCTCGGCCAGTAAAGAGAGATGAGTGCCGAAACCCCAGAGTCATCCGCGACTCGACCTAATGGTCAGGGGTCCCTTTACCTTTACCTTTTAACTGTAGATAACAAAGTTACAAGTTCACTTACTTCCTGTAACACAATCCAGATGGCTAGGAGCCTAAGTGACATTTTAGATACACTCCCTACATTCAGGTTGTGGTTCATCACCCAGCCTTTCCCTTTAATGTGAAATTGGGTTTTGCATGACTCACCCGTCTACCCTTGAGAGGTAGAAGGGCTGCGTACAGGTTACAAGCTTTGACTGGTACCTGTTTATATGAAAATTTGCTATGAAAAGCTACCCTATCTGTGTTAAACCTGCTCTGCATTTTAGATCCAACTCCAGTAGTTATTCAGGAGCAAATTATATCTCTTAAGAACAAAGTTGTGCTTCCCCCATTCCCATTTATTGCTATGAGTTTTGATGGTGCCTGCCCTGTGGAATGTTCTCCCATCAGATGTCAAGGAAATAAACAACTATCTGACTTCTAGAAGACATCTGAAGACAGTTTTTTAAAGTTTGATTTTTTTCATGTTTTTAATATGCTGTTGGGAGCCACCCAGAGTGGCTGGGGAGGGCCAGCCAGATGGTATAAATTGTTGTTGTTGTTGTTGTTGTTATTTTACTATAACTTTTAATATTTATACTTAGATGCCAATGGTGAAACAGTATCCAGCACCAGCACCCAACCACACTTTAGGATGTCAATAATTATTAAAGGTTTTGTTTTATTTTCGAAAGGGCAAGGTGAAGAATGCCAATCTACATGGCTGAAGCCTGGAGGGGATCTCAAATACTACATCAAGAGAGAAAAACCACAGCAGAATACATTACAGTTTCTCTGTATTCTCAGAGACTTGATGTTCTTGGCTTTTCTAAAACTTAATGTCCAAGACTTAACATTGTCTCAATGTTCAAGACTTAACATTTACTTACATGTAAGCTTTTTGGATTAATGTCCCTTTGAGAAGGAGAATGACAAAAGAAAAGCACACTGCCTTATTCTTCAAGAGATAAGGTGTTCCAGGGAGAGGAAGCACTGTGCAGTACATTAGCTGAAGGAACTTTTCAGGGTTCCCTGGATATAGAGATATATTGTATATATTAAGGACCCTCAACCATGCCTGTCTCACCCCTCCTGACTGGATGGGGCGAAGCTAAAATTGGTACAATGCACCTCGCCATTTGAGTAAACTAATGGGATTTCACTCCTGTTGCTGTGATCCCAAAATGAGGATTTTAAATATTTTTCATACTTCTTCTTCATATGGAAAGTGTCCAGGGGCACACAATAGCATCATAGCAGGATTTACAGGAACCATGCTTTCCTGAGAGGAAGAAAAATCTTGGAAAAATTACTGAGGTAAGAAGGGGTCCATGGCTGCAGTATATACATATTATTCAATTGGTAGGAAGAAGCACAAAATGAGGTACAACTTTGGGGATTTCCTCCACTATTATCTGAAGAGAGCATTGCTGATTTCCTTGTTGCCATGGCTTGTATTCATTTAGTGGACTTAGCTTGTAATATTTGTAGTGCATTTTACTCTTCTACTGCTTTGTACATGCCTGCATCATTGTTTCTAGGATTGCTAAATTGGGTTCCTGTTGCTTTCAACAATAAACCAAATGAGGAAGGAAGCAGATAACCAATACCAGGTTGCTTTGTCATTGAATATATCAGCTCCATCTCCATTTTCTAGAGCAGTGTTTTTCAACCACTGTTCCGTGGCACACTAGTGTGCCGCGAGATGTTGCCTGGTGTGCCGTGGGAAAAATTGAAAAATTTGAAAAATTAAAAAAAAAAAATCTTCGATTCCAGCCAGAATATCAGCTTTGTGTTCAGCCAAACAGGCCCAGGTTGCGCACTGAATAAAGTATTTTATAATTTTTCATATTTCTGTTTACTTACTATTTCATAATAAAGTAATTATAAAATACTTTCTTTGTGTTTATTTGATTCCTATTCAAGAGAATTACTTTATATGTAGTCAATATAGGCACAGAGTTAAATTTTTTAACATTTTCTAATGGTGGTGTGCCTCGTGATTTTTTTCATGAAACAAGTGTGCCTTTGCCCAAAAAAGGTTGAAAAACACTGTTCTAGAGTAGCACCAGGTTTCCAACACCCAGAGAGGATAATTAGAGCCTCTGAATACCAATTGTGGGTGAGGCACACTGCTGTGGTTGTGTCTTGTTGGTGGGCTTCCCATGGGCTTCCGGCTGGCCACTGTCAGACCAGGATCTTGGTTGAACCTTTGGTCTGATACAACAAGGGTCTCCTTTTGGTCACATCTTCTTGCCAGTCATGGGAGCAGTGGTGCCAGAAAACCTGAGGCCTGCCTCATCAACCGAAAGTGCACACCAAACTAATCCAGATATTTTGCCCAGGTGGAGCTTCCCCCCAGATTCTAACAGTGCTGCATTTTACTAAATGTGGCCTTATTCTGTAAAATAACAAGGAAACCTTGTTTTAAGACAAAGAGACTCAAAGTTCTCACCATACTAATTTGTACATACTGTTCAGTTCATTAGTTTTAGCTATGAACTATAGCAGCAGGAAACAGGAAGAGAAATACAGGCAAATTAATAAAAACACAGAAAACAATAAAATTACTGTCTTGAGCTGACTGGACTATGAATGTACAAGTTAGAGTATTTTACTTATTTTTGGTGCACCAGGAATTAATGAGGATTACTGGACTTCCTGCTAACACATCCAGTACTTTTAGGACACCAAATCCTAGGGCTGACTTGAAAATGTGCAATTTGCAGACCTATAAATACGTGAGCATGCTATCTTTTGGATGACACAAGAAATCGAGAGCTCTCGTGGTCTCCCTTCTTTGGTTTCCAACTTGGCATTCACAGTCAAACTTCAGCAATGCAGATCAGCATCTTCTACATCATTGCTCTTTCAGCGATGCTCTTCGCTTCTCCAGGTAAGGCATAGATCAAAATCAGAATGTTCAGACATAATGTGAACTGGGATGCATTAAGTAGCATGGCTTTCTCCTCCACTTTTCCTTCAAGGCTAATATGAAAGCCATATGCCTTGATCTATATTGCTCCCCCCTCGTCTCTCTTTTCTAAACATCTCTCTTTCTCTCCTCCAGCACCTACTCTCAACACTTGTTTCCCTTGATCTATTGATCATGCTGTTGTCCTTCTCAGACTCTGCCCCATCATCCAATCCTGTTCACACCATCTCTTTGCTATGCAGCATTTTAGAGATTTATTAGGGTTGCATGTAATTGCATTTTGAATGTGAGATAAGGATTTCCAATATAAAGGATTGTCTGATATTGATAAATATTTGGCTTTTGCTGCCATATGAAGTGCAAAGTCTTATGTGTCCAAATAAGGTTCATTCGCGGAAAATATTGAAGAACATGTAAAGGGAATCAGGAAAACTGTTTGCCCTGAAAGGTGATTCTGTGACCTATGACAGCCCTGAAATAACAGAGACAAGACACCAGATGTTGGTTTTAAATCAAGCGAAATGTTATTGACTGCAGTAGGCAAGGCAGGGTTGACATGGCAGTAGGGCAAGGTTCAGTTCTTCATTCTACTCAGCACTTACTGATGGGGTACAAGCTGTTGGGAAGTACTAAGCCCCTTCCCTGGAAGTCACCCAGCATTGAAACCTTGAATACTGCAAGCCAAGCATCCAAGACCAGAAAATCAGGAGAGTCAGAAAGGATAGAGGAGGAACTGAAAAAGGAATGGGAAGAGTGGGAGAAGGAAAGCTTTCCTGCATTCCTGAAGAAACTGTCCCAGGGATGAAGAAGTGTCACTGTTGTGGCCAAGGAGGCAGGAAGGTGACGGCAGCACCCAGAGGCAAATCTGCTACCCCTTCCAGAGTGCCACTTGTGGCAACTGCCTCTCCAGAGAATTGGCCCTGTTCACTGGGGGAAACATGTAATCCATTACATTCCAGTGTCATTCCCAAAGTGGAAAGCTCAGTGCAGACATAGTAACACCTACCTTATGAATGCTGAATTGAAATCATCTGAAAATTCAAAAGGGCAATACATGTTGAGCTCTGGTATTCTTATGAGATGGTTAAAGGGTAGTCCACTGCAGTTCAAAGAAGCAGTTGCAATGGCCGGTGATAATGGGGTCAGGAATGTCAGAATGTGGAAATTCCTACATAAAATAAAATAAAATCTCTCTATCTAGGATTCGTCTGTGCAGGGGGACCTCGTAAATGCGAGGATATTGGTGGGACTTGCGGGACTCAATGTGAGAGGATCGTGCGGAGTGTAACTTGTCCTGGAAAGACCATATGCTGTGTACCGTAAGTTTTCTCCCTAGTTTTTCAAATCCATGGAATTCTAACGGAACATGTTTATTAAAGTATTGATAAAATAGAATGCTTAAAGCAAATTAGCCTCAAAATTTAAAATGAGCAGGTTTCTCTCTCTCTCTCTCTCTCTCTCTCTCTCTCTCTCTCATGTTTAAATATATGACCATTGATTAATTAATTATTAATTTTTATTGTGGTCCAAAGACCCATAACATAGATTCAGAATAAAATGCAGATTAATACAGACAACCCCCTGGGAGAGGAAGACCGAAACGATATTTGTTTAGTCTTAAGTATGATGATGTTTAATATGTATGATGTAGCAGCTGCAAGACACTTACACTTAGCTCAGTGAAGTTGAGTTTATTTCCACAACACAAAAAAAAAACAACCAAGCCTATAGACTGCAGCTCTATGCTCTAACGACCTCTTCACTAATCTGATGATGACTCATCTGAAGTTTCAGGGTGGGTCTTCAGCCCTTTTAAACCTCGCGAGAACACCATCCTCCTCCGCCTCCTCTGCGATGACAATTTCCCTTTCTCTTGCACCCCCACCCTTCTTGCGTTCGTCCCAAGTTAAAGGTAAAGGCTCTGACAGACTGCTGTCAGAGAAACTTGGCCTCACCAAGGACTGAGCACTTCCCTCTATCTTATCTCTGTCTGCTTCCCTGGCAACCTGCTCTCCCAGCTCTTGGCTGCCCTCCCAGTCAGCCACCTGGTGGGTTCTCGGTTGTAACCTGACATATGACTACCAAAAGAAACTTTGCCACGGCCACTGTGATATCATTAGACTTGTCGTCCAGAAGATATTTAGTATAGTAGGCTTCAGATTTACCCGACCGATTTTCCAGAAGGGGTTTAACATTGATTAATTATCTGCTCCCGGTTAGAGGGCAACATTGTGGCGATCACACAGGGTCCCCAGACGTTTCACCGTGTATTGATCCCTGTGCCACCACTTTATTTCTCGCTGCCACCAACCAGGCCCCTACCTGGTAACATATGGAGTCCAGTCAGGGTTAACGTATAACATAAAACTTGGGTTGTTTTATTATATTTTAACAAGTGTGTGGTTTCATAAACTATCTCAATCCATTACAAACATAGGGCATCTATTCAGATTTATAACATCATATCCCGGCTCGCACTCTCTGAACCACCTCTAATTATTTTTCTTCTTAGCTCCTAACTGTTCCTGACTCCGCTTATTCGACTACTTGCTAACTCCAGCTACCCACTCCAACCAACCAACCAACCAACCCGCCAACCTCCAAACAACTGTCAACCAACTGTCTCTCCCCCTGAGCTGGTTTTTATAGTCTCTCTCACTCCACCCTCCCCCTTGGGTTCTGATTGGCTATCCTCTTTAACTATTTCTCCTCCAGCCCCCCTCATGTTAACGTCACGAACATTTATTTCATTTCCTTTTTCAATTGCATTATTTTCAATACAGAAATTTGTAAAGCTTAGCAGAGACTGCTCAATGTGTGTGTTTTGTTATTTGTACACTCACTTTCATTAATATACATTTTCTCCTCAACTTGACTGTCTCACAAAATTTCTCTAATATGGTTGCAACAAAACTTAAAATACCACCATTTACTCCCCACTTCCCCCAGTAGTCGGAATCAGTTATGATTTGGACCATTTTTAAAGCATTTCCTTTATTTACAATTAATGAAGTGCAAACCATCCGAAATCTTGTGCCCTTAAGTTGTTTTGGACTACAAGTTCCCATATCCCTGTTCATATTGATTGGGGCTCACAGGTACAGTATTGTAGTCCAAGACAACGTAGATATGAGTTGATGTTCAGACACTTCTAGAAAAAGAAGATGAAGTAAATGAGCTTTTTAATGATTACATGGACAACTTGGGGTTGGTCGGTAAATGAAAATAAGTTGAAAACTTAATTTATTTCTAGTAATTATATTTCATAGCAGCTAACAATAATATTAAACTATGTTTTTGGCAACACACACAATGCACATACCCTCAAACATTTCGCTGATGGAAATGGAGACGTCCTATTCCTTCATAATAATAATTATACTATTTATACCCCGCCCAACCAACTGGGTTGCCCCAGCCACTCTGGGCAGCTTCCAACATATATAAAAATGTAACAAAACATTAAATATTTTTGGACTTCTTTATAAAGGGCTGCCTTCAGATGTCTTCTAAACCTTGTATAGTTACTTATCTCCTTGACCCGGGGGTCACATAACTCCATACCCTCCAATAAAAATAGTGACATCCTACCATACCCTCCAACATGTCTCCAATGAAAACAGGGATGTCCTCAGAAAAAGTAGGACATTGCGGAATCAAATCTGAAACTGGGACAACTTCTGTGAATCTGGGACTGTCCCTAGAAATCAGGGACACATGGAGGATCTGCAGTACATTGAGGCCATGCGTGGTGAGATGTTTTCAAAAAACTAAGAGCCATATTTCCTGTTGAGCATCCATCCAAGGGCCCCATCCCACTGGTGGATGGAGCCAGAGACAAATGTGAGTTTGGCAACGAGAATAATTCTGGCTTTTGTATGCATGCATACATCTCCCTATCTTCCTTCCAAGCAAGAGGAAGGGATTAGTTCAAGGACACATTCCTGGCAGTCAAAGTAGAGCCAGTATTCTGTGTGACTTTGAAATAGACTGTGTGGCTCAGGCTGCCGAGGGCCAGAAGAAGAGGCCTGCAAGGCCACACTCAGACAGTGGCTTTGAGTTTCTCCCCCCACCTTGGTTCAGCCTACAGAAATGTTTGTGTTTGTGTGTCTGTGTACTCTCTCTGTTAACACGTAAACCTGCGAATCACTAAAGAAATCTCTTTCCTTTATTCAGACCTCCTCAAGATTAAAATGGAAAGAAACATCTGCTTCTTTCAGCAATGAATATAAACCAAACAACGAGATTGACGTGCTGCTAATTTGGCCTGTGGAAATACTTCCATGATGTGGGAATTTTGAGAAAATGTGTGTACTATTTTGAATAAATATTTGATATGTTGCTGGAAAATGTGTGTTGGTTTATGCAGGCATGTCGAACTCCCAAGTGACCGCAACCTACTCCCAGTATTAAAAAACTGGCAGTGATCTACCCATTGTCATTGGAGGGAGGGGGAGCGTGGGTGGGTGGGTGGGTGGATTGCCCAGAGTTGTTGAGCTTTTGGGGGGGAGGATTGCACAGAGTTTTTAAGCTTTTCTCCATAATTTTTTGTACACAATAAGGATCCCACAATCTACCAGGATCAGCCAGGGATCTACCAGTAGATCACGATCTACTGGATGAACATCCTTGGTTTATGCCTTTCTGAGATGTGAATCCCCCTTGTGGACAATTTGCAAAGCTACAGAAATCTTTTTATTTCGAAAGTTCAGGTGGTCCGTGCTTGTTCTCAACATGTATACCACAAATTGTGCTCCGGTTAAATAACACTTTTCTGCCAAGACTCACCATTACTGCCAGTTTGGTTTTAATGTCATTTGGCCTGCAACATTATCAACACATTTCACCAAGGTATTTGGAAGTACCTCCCACCCAATGGGATGACCTGGTTGACAGTGCAAAAGACTTTCACTGAAGATGTTAGGTCGACCATGATTAGTTACTTTGAGGAAGAGGCTGAATAGCTACCTATCACAGATGTTATATTAGTTGATTTCCTGCCTTGGCAGGTCGCTGGTCGACATAAGCTTTCACGTTCTTTGCAATACTCTGATTCTACTGTCCATTGTACCCATGAATCCCACTTCAATGGGAACTGCCTGAATGGAGGTGTAGAAGTGACCTTTGAGAAGGTCACCCATTCATCAAGTTTGCAGCTACATATAATACAGATAGAGGCTAATTTACTTCCAGGAGAATAACTCAAATGTATAAAGGCCTGAGTGATGTGCTACACACACTCCTGACATTCAGATTGTTGATGTGGTGGATCACACAGCCTTTTCCTTTTATTGAAAAATTGGGGTTTTGCAAGTATATACTAATTGCATGACTCGTCCTTCTGCCCTTTGATTGATGGATAATAGGGGTGTGGACCAATCCCAAGACTGGGGTTGTATCTGTAGCGACAGAAATCCACTAGGTCTTGTTGCACATAAACAGGCTGAAAGGAAAACCAATGCACGTTGAGGAGAAGAAAGGGGTTTATTAGCCAGTAAAGTTGACTCAGAGGAATCAGTTTCAAATTCTGAGCAGCGCTTGCAGAGCGGGTGCTCTCTGATATACAATTCTTAAGGCATGAATATGCATAGGCTTCTGTCCAATCCTAAAATTTCTAACTATCACCTTGCAGCACGTGAAGAAGAGTGGGCCTCTTCTTCTTATGCATACACTCTGGTATGTGGTAAACAAGATTAGGAGTAATGCCGTTCCTAGTACCTTAAGGACAGAATGTTTCCTAATACAATGGGACAACTCTTTGGTGCAAAGGAGATTAGCTAAGGTCTTTGCTTCAGTCTGTTTTACACCTGATCTGTGTCTTTCCCCCCCAATTCCAGTAGATATTCAGAAGCAGATTAGGTTGTGGTGGGTTTTTTTTAAAGTGCTTTAAATGCATTATAACACTGTGACACCAGAGGGCGATGGAGAGTTTGATCCTTCTGCAACGTGATTTCCCATTACAGTATTAGCTTTACAATGCTTTTTCCTGAAACACTTCTTTTGCTGTTTCTAGCTCCAACCTAGGTCTGTTAAAAACAAAGTTCTGCTCCTCCAATTCTTCCTAGGGGATTTGGAGTGCCCAATTTATCCCCAACTCGAGGGTGGGAGCAAAACCTTTAAGAATAAGGCACCATGGTTTCCTTCCATTACTCACCTACTAACAGGAACTTTAATCTGAAGAATTTATGTAGCAGTGCGCCTCAGAACAGTACACTTTGGTGAACATTAGGTCTTTGATATTACAGAGTACTTGGAGAGCATTCTGTGGTCGTTTTCCTTCCTTTCTCTTCTCTTTGAAAACCCAAATGGTACTTATTATATGACAGCCCTAGGATTTAAGATTTCCAAAGTAAAGGTTGTGATAGCAGGAAGTCTTGGTCCAGTGCTCCTCATGAAGTCTTGGTACACCAAAAAGAAGTGAAATGCAGTAGATTGTACATTCAGAGTCCAGCCAGATGGAAACACGATATTTATTGTTTTCAATATTTTTTTTAAATTAAATTGCCTGTATTTCCCCCCGTTTCTGGTTGCAATAGTCCATGACTAAACCTAATGAACTGAACTGAACAGTGCATGCAGATTAGTACACTGAGCAATTTGTGCCTCTTTGTCTTAAAAGAAGTTGTTATTCTGTTTGGAGTAAGGCCACATTTACTACAATGCAGCTGTGTTAGAATCCTAAAAGTATCTCCACTTGGGCAAAATTTCTGGATTAGGTTGGTATGCACTTTGGATTAATGAGTCTGTATGTTTTCTTGTGGGACGTGGGTGGTTGTGGGACGCAGGTGGCACTGTGGGTTCAACCACAGATCCTAGGGCTTGCCAATCAGAAGGTCAGCGGTTCGAATTCCCGCGACAGGGTGAGCTCCCGTTGCTCAGTCCCAGCTCCTACCAACCTAGCAGTTCAAAAGCACGGCAAAGTGCAAGTAGATAAATAGGAACTGCTCTGGCAGGAAGGTAAACGGCATCCCGAGTGCTGCTCTGGTTCGCCAAAAGCTGCTTAGTCATGCTGGCCACATGACCCCGGTTCCCCCTTCTGGGCTTCAATGTAGTTCCTCTTTAGCAATTTCCTAAGATTTTACAATTATCCCTTATTTCTATCATCAACAAATTCCTTATTTCTATCATCTTCAATACAATTTAAACATAGCTATTAGCATACTCCTAAGATTTTTTCCAAAAATCTATACTATACTTCCCCTAGGATTCCATAACTTTTACAAAATATATATATTTTCAAATAGCATTTAAATTTCGTCTAATCTTCTTCGACCGTCTCCTCATTCTGCTTGCAGAGTCTCGCAGTCAGCTCGGCAAGTTCCAAAAGTCCATCATATTCATCTGCCACTCTTCAACTGTAGGCATCTCCTGGGTCTTCCAATTTGAAAACCTATATATTTGATTGAAAACCTATATCTTTTTTGTCTTCTTTAAATGTTTCATAAATCTGATGATCTTGTAACCAGTCATTTAACTTATCTTTCAACTGTTCATATGGTTTCAAACTAAACTAAACTTATTATCATCTTCTAGCAATAATTCACTGTATTTCAGGCACTTGGTATCCAAATTTAACCTTTTACGGGCCTTGGCCTCTAATGGTGAAATCCACCTATGTCTTAAAGGTAAAGGTAAAGGGAACCCTGACCATTAGGTCCAGTCGTGTCCGACTCTGAGGTTGCGGCGCTCATCTAGCATTATTGGCCGAGGGAGCCGGCATACAGTTTCCGGGTCATGTGGCCAGCATGACAAAGCCACTTCTGGCGAACCAGAGCAGTGCACGGAAATGATGTTTACCTTCCCACCGGAGCGGTACCTATTTATCTATGTGCACTTTGACGTGCTTTCGAACTGCTAGGTGGGCAGGAGCTGGGACCGAACAACGGGAGCTCACCCAGTCGTGGTGGTACTTGGAACTGCCGACCTTCTGATAAGCAAGCCCTGGGCTCTGTGGTTTAACCCATAGCGCCACCCGCGTCCCATCTTTGTATCTTATCCAAACATTAAACAATGATTTTCGAAATATATGATTCTTAAATCCTCTGTGGGCCTTAATCTTATCATACCATATATCAGCATGCCAACCAAAGACATTATCAAAACCCTCCAGGTCTAGCAGATCAGAATTATCCAAGAGAAACCATTCTTTATCCAAGAGAAACCATTCTTTAATTATCTTTATACAAATTCATTTTTTGCAGTCATATTCACACCTAGATACTTCACCTTTTTAACAAAATTCAAACCAGTGTTAACCTGCAATCTTTTAATATCTTCAGTTGGAAGATTTTTAGTCAAAACTTTGGTTTTACTCTTATTCAATTTAATGCCTGCCAATTGTCCAAACTCCTGAATTAATTCCAGTGCTTTACCTGCACTGGATGCTGGGTCCTGTAGTGTCAGCACCAAATCACCAAGGCTTTTAATTTAAACTGTTTTGAACCTACCACAATACCTTTCACCTCATCGCTACTTCTTATCATATTCAGCAAGACTTCCAGTACCGATATAAAAAGCAGGGGGGGAAGGGGGCACCCTTGCCTGGTTCCTTTTTCAATTTTGAGTTCCTCTGAAACCACATTTTTAACAATAATTTGTGATTTTTGCTCGCTAAAAATTGCATTAATACCATTTTAAAAAATTTGGCGAACCTCCATATTAAGCAAGTTCATCTTCATAAAACTCCAAGACACATTATCAAAGGCTTTCTCCGCATCTATAAACATCAAAATGGCTTTACAATCTTTCTTAGCTTCTAACATTTCAAAAATAGCTATAACATTTTTGACATTATCTTTCATATGTCTACCAGGTAGGAAACCTGCCTAGTCGTTATTTATATATTCATTCAAGACCTTCTTCAGCCTTGTAGCAAGAATATTTGCAAAAATTTGGTAATCCACATTGAGCAATGAGATTGGTCAATAATTTTTTACCTGAGCTCTATCCGTATCTGCTTTTGGAATCAGAGTAATCAAAGCAACCTTCCAGGTCTCGGGTGCCTGGTCCCCCCTTAGTATCTTGTTACATACATACATCAACGGTTGGATCAGCCAGTCCTTTAACTTTTTGTAATACTTGGATGTCAAACAATCTGGTCAACAGCTAAATCTGCAACAGCTGTATTAGCAAACTCCTGAGCATACCTGGTGAGCCTCTCACCCTTCGTAGCTCTTTCTGCTCTGCGCATCAGGCGTATGCCCTCCACTGTATCAGTGGAACTCACCTCAGTGCACCTGCCGTTTATAACAGCAACAGACAGTATCTAAGTCTCCAGCAATGGGATTGCCTAGGAAAACACACCCGTTTCCTCCCCAATTTTCACTGCACATCCCTAGTAAGTAAAATCACCTTGGTATGAGGACTCAGTACTTTGTACAAGTCATCTCCATACCCGAGGAAGAATTTATAACCATGTTAACAGGAGCGTCCTGCTCTCATGTATGACCCTGGCAGAGACACATGCCCGGCTGGCATGTTCTCTCCCTCCTGGTCAATCTTTCAGGAGCTTCAGGAGCTTTCTTCCGCCTGAACATCAAAGCGACTAATGCCAAAAAGCATTAGCACACTCAGGGATCCACAGAGTCTTCTCAGCATGCGTAACAGAACTCAACAACTCAGCATTGTGGCTAGTTTCCCAGAAACATCCTATGGGAGAAACTTGCGAGACGGGGTATCGACAGAAGACTCTTATGGCTTATAAGTCAGCTGCACGAAGGTACTGTTGCCAGAGTGAGACTTACCCCTGCGGGTGACCTCACAAATTCGGTACCAATAAGTAAGGGAGTATGTAAAGGGTGGCATAGATTACCTTGTGGCATAGATTACCAAGCCACTGTCTTGTCCAATGCTTATGGCGAGATGAATTTTCTAGCCTCTGGACTAGTAGAATTCATGCTAAACTCCTGTGTTATGGAATCTCCCCTTCAGATTCCCTAAAATTAGATCTAAATACTCCTCAAAGACTGATCTGACAAAGATTGGATGACATCGATCTACAGCAAAATTACATGTTGGGGGGGGGGGGTTTGTTCTCCTCAGAACATCGGTATTACCTTAATCCATCGCATCCCATCATACCTCTCCTCCCTTTCTTCTGCAGCCCATAGACTGGCCCTTACCAAAGCGAGGTTTAACGTTTTTCCCTCCAATGTCCTGAGACATAGATTTTCAAAGGGCCAAGCCTCTGCTATATGTGAATGTGACAAATCAGTGGTATCTCTCCAGCATATTATGTTTGCTTGCCCCTTGTTCAGTGTGCCATGGGCAAATCTTCTGGGATCGATAATACAGAAACTAGAGGGTACCCCAACACAATTCCACCTTGCCCAAATCTTGCAAAATAAGGATACTCATATGACCCTGCAAGTGGCAAGGTACCTGGTCGCTGTTCTTTTCCAAAAGCGACGCCAAGGATCACTATAGTTAAAGTTTAGTATGTTATCCCATTTTATTGTAAATACACATCTACTCTCATCTAGTTTTATTCTTTTAATACCATTTTGGACGACTGTGGTGTGCGTTATGTTATAGTGGCTTATGTACCTACCTTGTATAAGTTGTTATCTATGTGTTTTATTTGTATAGGCCTATGGCTGTAAAAATCTATCCATCATCTATCTATCTATCTATCTATCTATCTATCTATCTATCTATCTATTGTGGCTAATCTACTTTATTTACATATAAACATACATGGAGCACTGCAAAATGGCTCCCTCTCTCTCTAGCCTCAGACAGGAAAGAGAAAGAAGAAAGAACAATAGCCCCACTTCACGGAACACAGTAACACAAACCTCCTGTCTCCGTCACTTCCCAGTCTGTGGAATGAAAACATACACCATTATGTGATAGACAACAATCCCAAAACTGCAGACACGGGGAATTAATCTTTTAATATTTATACTTAGATGCCAATGGTGAAACAGTATCCACCACAACCCAACCACACTTTAGGATGCCAATAATTATTAAAGGTTTTATTTTATTTTCGAAAGGGCAAGGAGAAGAATGCCAAACTACATGACTGAAGCCTGAAGGGGATCTCAAATACTACAGCAAGAGAGAAAAACCAAAGCAGAACACATTCCAACTTCTTTGTCTTCTCAAAGACTTGGTGTCTTTGGCTTCTCCAAAACTTAATGTCCAAGACTTAACATTTACTTATATGTAAGCTTTTTGGATTACCTAATGTTCCTTGGAGAAGGAGAATGATGAAAGAAAACCACAGTGCCTTATTATTCAAGAGATAAGGTGTTCCAGGGAGAGGAAGCACTGTGCAGTACATTAGCTGAAGGAACTTTTCAGAGTTCCTTGTATATAGAGATTTATTGTATATTTATATTACTTATATTAAGGACCCTCAACCATGCCTGTCTCACCCCTCCTGACTGTATGGGGCGAAGCTAAAATTGGTACCATGCACCTCGCCATTTGAGTAAACTAATGGGATTTCACTCTTGTTGCTGTGATCCCAAAATGAGGAACCATGCTTTCATGAGAGGAAGAAAAATCTTGGAAAAATTGCTGAGGTAAGAAGGGGTCCATGGCTGCAGTCTATACATATTATTCAATTGGTCGGAAGAAGCACAAAATGAGGTACAACTTTGGAGATTTCCTCCACTATTATCTGAAGAGAGCATTGCTGCTTACATTGTTGCCATGGCTTGTATTCATTTAGTGGACTTAGCTTGTAATATTTGTAGTGCATTGTAGTCTTCTACAACTTTGTACATGCCTGCATCATTGCTTCTATAATTGCTAAATTGGGTTCCTGTTGCTTTCAACAATAAACCAAATGAGGAAGGAAGCAGACAAACAAATACCAGGTTGCCTTGTCATTGAATATATCAGCTCCATCTCCATTTTCTAGAGTAGCACCAGGGGTCCAACACCCAGAGAGGATAATTAGAGCCTCTGAATAGCAATTGTGGGTGAGGCACACTGCTGTGGCTGTGTCTTGTTGGTGGGCTTCCCATGGGCTTCTGGCTGGCCACTGTCAGACCAGGATCTTGGATGAACCTTTGGTTTGATCCAACAAGGGTCTCCTTTTGATCACATCTTCTTGCCAGTCATGGGAGCAGTGGTGCCAGAAAACCTGAGGCCTGCCTCATCAACCGAAAGTGCACACCAAACTAATCCAGATATTTTGCCCAGGTGGAGCTTCCCCCCCCCCAGATTTAACAGTGCTGCTTTTTACTAAATGTGGCCTTATTCTTTAAAATAACAACAACAAGGAAACTTTGTTTTAAGACAAAGAGACTCAAAGTGTTCACCATACTAATTTATACATACTGTTCAGTTCATTAGTTTTAGCTATGAACTATAGTAGCAGGAAACAGGAAGAGCAATACAGGCAATTTAATAAAAAGCACAGAAAACAATAAAATTACTGTCTTGAGCTGACTGGACTATGAATGTACAAGTTAGTGTATTTTACTTCTTTTTGGTGCACCGGGACTTCATGAGGAGTACTGGACTTCCTGCTAACACATCCAGTACTTTTCGGATACCAAATCCTAGGTCTGACGTGACGTTTGAGTGCAATTTGCAGACCTATAAATATGTGAGCATGCAATCTTTTGGATGACACAGGAAATTGAGAGCACTCTTGGTCTCCCTTCTTTGGTTTCCAACTTGGCATTCCCAGTCAAACTTCAGCAATGCAGATCAGCATCTTTTACATCATTGCTCTTTCAGCGATGCTCTTAGCTTCTCCAGGTAAGGCATACATCAAAATCAGAATGTTCAGACATAATGTGAAAACTGGGATGCATTAACTAGCATGGCTTTCTCCTCCACTTTTCCTTCAAGACTAATATGAAAGCCATATGCCTTGATCTATGTTGCTCCCCCTCGTCTCTCTTTTCTAAACATCTCTCTTTCTCTCCTCCAGCACCTACTCTCAACACTTGTTTCCCTTGATCTATTGATCATGCTGTTGTCCTTCTCATACTCTGCCCCATCATCCAATCCTGTTCACACCATCTCTTTGCTATGCTGCATTTTACAGATTTATGAGGGTTGCATGCAAATGCATTTAGAACATGAGATAAGGATTTCGAATATAAAGGATTGTCTGATATTGATAAATATTTGGCTTTTGCTGCCATATGAAGAACAAAGTCTTATGTGTCCAAATAAGGGGAATCAGCAAAAATGTTTGCCCTGGAAGGTCATTCTGTGACCTGTGACAGCCCTGAAATAACAGAGACAAGACACCAGATGTTGGTTTTAAATCAGGCGAAATGTTATTGACTGCAGTAGGCAAGGCAGGGTTGACATGGCAGTAGGGCAAGGTTCAGTTCTTCATTCCACTCAGCACTTACTGATGGGGTACAAGCTGTTGGGAAGTACTAAGCCCCTTCCCTGGAAGTCACCCAGCATTGAAACCTTGAATACTGCAAGCCAAGCATCCAAGACCAGAAAATCAGGAGAGTCAGAAAGGATAGAGGAGGAACTGAAGAAGGAATGGGAAGAGTGGGAGAAGGAAAGCTTTCCTGCATTCCTGAAGAAACTGTCTCTGGGTTGAGGAAGTGTCACTACTGTGGCCAAGGAGGCAGGAAGGTGAGGGACATATGGTGGGTCTGCAGCACCCAGAGGCACATCTGCTACCCCTTCCAGAGTGCCACTTGTGGCAACTGCCTCTCCAGAGAATTGGCCCTGTTTACTGGGGGAAACATGTAATCCATTACGTTCCAGTGTCATTCCCAAAGTGGAAAGCTCAGTGCAGACATAGTAACACCTACCTTATGAATGCTGAATTGAAATCATCTGAAAATTCAAAATGGCAATACATGTTGAGTTCTGGTATTCTTATGAGACGGTTAAAGGGTAGTCCACTGCAGTTCAAAGAAGCAGTTGCAATGGCCGGTGATAATGCGGTCAGGAATATCAGAATGTGGAAATGCCTTCATAAAATAAAATAAAATCTCTCTATCTAGGATTCGTCTCTGCAGGAGAACCTCGTAAATGCGAGGATATTGGTGGGACCTGCGGGACTGAATGTGAGTGGATCGTGCAGAGTGCAACTTGTCCTGGAGAGAACCTATGCTGTGTACCGTAAGTTTTCTCCCTAGTTTTTCAAATCCATGGAATTCTAATGGAACATGTTTATTAAAGTATTGATAAAATAAAATGCTTAAAGCAAATTAGCCTCAAAATTTAAAATGAGCAGGTTTCTCTCTCTCTCTCTCTCTCTCTCTCTCTCTCTCTCTCTCTCTCTTTGTCAAAAATTAATTGGTTTTTACATTTTTTTAAGCACATAACATAACGGTTAAATTTCCATACTTCCCCCCTCTCACTGTGGAAAGCAACATTCATCCCCCTCTCTCACAAGAGTAAGCATAATCATTGTACATTTAACCTTACTAACAGTGGTTAATATCATTGCTTGGGCCTGGCCCAATTCTGTGGGCCAGGCTTTCCTTCATTTCTCAATTTCATATTTCGATTGACTTCCTCAAGTCCCCCTTTGTTGATTTCATTATCTATCCTCTCTAACAGTTTTCATATTCCTAACTTAAAAAAACCTAAATAACAAAAAAAATAATAATTCCATTTTACTTAAAACAACTCCTTTTTCCAAACCTCAGCATCATAGTACTTCTGATCCTTCCCTCTAATCTTATCAAATTCCTTTACACCAACCTAATTTAAAACTCCTGATTTTATACTTTTTTGCACCCTTACCTCCCTCTGGTCTTGAAATTTTTAGCTAAATTTCTCCCTACTTAACTCCTAATTTTTTAACATATAATCATTAATGCCAGTATCCAAGTCTGAACATCATAGTCCTTTAAGCCAGTAAGAAAACCAAGGTCAAATATGTCCTTTTCAACCCACCCCAACCCTCACGGCCGTCCAACTCCAACAGTCAATAAAGGCTGTGTGACACTCTTTCCCCTTGCTCTGCAGTATGGTGTCATTCATGACTTCATCCTTGATTGAATCAAATCCTACTGTTTGTGCATCCTTCTCCTTCTTTTGCATTTTCCTGTCCATCTTTTTCTTCTCCTTGACAGGTCCATCCTTTATGTCCTCTGTAAGCACCTCTCTGCAGGACAGTTCTTTTGTCAGTTCTTTTGAATCAAGTGTCAATTCTCTTTCTTCTATCATTGGTTGTAAATCAGAGTCTGTGGTAGGATTTTCCCCTTTCGCACATTCCACCAGCACTGTTTCCTGTGAAACTGGCACTTTGTTTTCCATTTTCTCTAAGTTGTCCAAAGCCATATTTGAAGCTCTGACCGACTGTTGCATTTCACACAGTATGTCTAGTACTTTTCTCAGGAAGTCAGCAAGCCTTCCTTCTGCCATTTTCAAGGTCAAAAAACAACTTTATATTCACAACAATCCGACATATTGTAATCCAAAGTCCAATTGTATAATTCCTGCTAAATTTCCTGAGACCTCAGGAAAAAAGGGTAACTTTATTTCATTCCATATTTGCAACAATTATTTCCTTCCATAAACTGTCACAAAAGTTTGTTTCTTAACTGTCACTTTTGACAGCAGCGTTGGTTACAATGTCCCACTGCTTCCTTCTGTTTCAACAACAAGGAACCGACCTCCGTATTTTAAATCCCTTGCTACTTCCAATTAAGTCCAAATAGTGTTTTTACTCACAATTCCGATGTTTCCAGTCCTTATTTTAGCGGAGAAATTAAGCTTTCAGGGCGGTCGGCAGACGCAGCTTCACATGGCAAAGGCAGTCGCTGGATCTGCAGGGCTCCGTCTCAACCCCGCTCTCTCTCAGCAGCTCTTATCTGAGCTTACTGGGGAGCAGGGAAGACGTGAGGAGCCTCAGCCAGATCACCATGCCCCCAGGACGCTCTTCCTGGGGTTCTTCAAGGGGTCCGCAGCGCGGTTGCGGATTCACCTCCCCCTTACCGTGCTGGGGATCTCGGTGCCGAGATTCCCCCGTCCAACCGCCCCGGCACTTAACTGGAAGTCCTCTCTCTCTCTCTCTCTCTCTCTCTCTCTCTCTCTCTCTCTCTCTCTCTCTCATGTTTACATATATATGACCATTAATTAATTAATTAATTATTAATTTTTATTGTGGTCCAAAAACCCATAACATAGATTCAGAATAAAGTGCAGATTCATACAGACAACCCCCCCGAGAGAGGAAGACCAAAACGATATTTGTTTAGTCTTAAATATGATGATGTTTAATACGTATGACTACCAAAATAAACTTTGCCACGGCCACTGTGATATCATTAGACTTGTCGTCCAGAAGATATTTAGTATAGTAGGCTTCAGATTTACCCGGCCGATTTTCCAGAAGGAGTTTAACATTGATTAATTATCTGCTCGCGGTTAGAGGGCAACATTTATTCATTTCCTTTTTCAATTGCATTATTTTCAATACAGAAATTTGTAAAGCTTAGAAGAGACTGCTCAATGTGTGTGTTTTGTTAATTTTACACTCACTTTCATTAATGTACATTTTCTCTTCAGCTTGACTGTCTCACAAAATTTCTCTAATATGGTTGCAATAAAACTTAAAATACCACCTTCCCCCAGCAGTCGGAATCAGTTATGATTTGGACCATTTTTAAAGCATTTGCTTTATTTACAATTAATGAAGTGCAAACCATCCGAAATCTTGTGCCCTTTAGATGTTTTGGACTACAAATTCCCATATCCCTGTTCATATTGATTGGGGCTCACAGGTACAGTATTGTAGTCCAAGACAACGTAGATATGAGTTGATGTTCAGACACTTCTAGAAAAAGAAGATGAAGTAAATGAGCTTTTTAATGATTACATGGACAACTTGGGGTTGGTCGGTAAATGAAAATAAGTTGAAAACTTAATTTATTTCTAGTAATTATATTTCATAGCAGCTAACAATAATATTAAACTATGTTTTTGGCAACACACACAATGCACATACCCTCAAACATTTCGCTGATGGAAATGGAGACGTCCTATTCCTTCATAATAATAATTATACTATTTATACCCCGCCCAACCAACTGGGTTGCCCCAGCCACTCTGGGCAGCTTCCAACATATATAAAAATGTAACAAAACATTAAATATTTTTGGACTTCTTTATAAAGGGCTGCCTTCAGATGTCTTCTAAACCTATAGTTACTTATCTCCTTGACCCAGAGGTCACATAACTCCATACCCTCCAATGAAAATAGGGACAACCTACCATACCCTCCAACATGTCTCCAATGAAAACAGGGATGTCCTCAGAAAAAGTGGGACATTGCGGAATCAAATCTGAAACTGGGACAACTTCTGTGAATTTGGGACTGTCCCTAGAAATCAGGGGCACATGGAGGATCTGCAGTACAATGAGGCCATGTGTGGTGAGATGTTTTTTAAAAAAACAAGAGCCATATTTCCTGTTGAGCATCCATCCAAGGGCCCCATCCCACTGGTGGATGGAGCCAAAGACAAATGTGGGTGTGGCAACGAGAATAATTCTGGATTTGTATGCATGCATACATCTCCCTATCTTCCTTCCAAGCAAGAGGAAGGGATTAGTTCAAGGACACATTCCTGGCAGTCAAAGTAGAGCCAGTATTCTGTGTGACTTTGAAATAGACTGTGTGGCTCAGGCTGCCAAGGGTCAAATGGAGAGGCCTGCAAGGCCACACTCAGACACTGGCTTTGAGTTTCTCCACCAACCCCGGTTCAGCCTACAGAAATGTTTATGTGTCTGTATACTCTCTCTGTTAACACGTAAACCTGTGAATCACTAAAGAAATCTCTTTCCTTTATTCAGACCTCCTCAAAATTAAAATGGAAAGAAACATCTGCTTCTTTCAGCAACGGATATAAACCAAACAATGAGATTGACATGCTGCTAATTTGGCCTGTGGAAATACTTCCTTGATGTGGGAATTTTGAGAAAATTTGTGCACTGTTTTGAATAAATATTTGATATGTTGCTGGAAAATGTGTGTTGGTTTATACCCCCCCCCAACCGTTCAGCCCGGACACTGAGATCCAGCGCCGAGGGCCTTCTGGCGGTTCCCTCGCTGCGAGAAGCGAAGCTACAGGGAACCAGGCAGAGGGCCTTCTCGGTGGTGGCACCCACCCTGTGGAACGCCCTCCCATCAGAGGTTAAAGCAATAAACAACCACATGACCTTTAGAAAACGCCTGAAGTCAGCCCTGTTCAGGGAGGTGATATTTTAATGTATCTTTATATTTGTTGGAAGCTGCCCAGAGTGGCTGGGGAGACCCGGCCAGATGGGCGGGGTACAAATAATAAATTATTATTATTATTATTATTATTATTATTATTATTATTATTATTCAGGCATGTCGAACTCCCAAGTGACCGCAACCTACTCCCAGTATTAAAAAACTGGCAGTGATCTACCCATTGTCATTGGAGGGAGGGGGAGCGTGGGTGGGTGGGTGGGTGGATTGCCCAGAGTTGTTGAGCTTTTGGGGGGGAGGATTGCACAGAGTTTTTAAGCTTTTCTCCATAATTTTTTGTACACAATAAGGATCCCACAATCTACCAGGATCAGCCAGGGATCTACCAGTAGATCACGATCTACTGGATGAACATCCTTGGTTTATGCCTTTCTGAGATGTGGATCCCCATTGTGGACAATTTGCAAAGCTACAGAAATCTTTTTATTTCGAAAGTTCAGGTGGTCCGTGCTTGTTCTCAACATGTATACCACAAATTGTGCTCCGGTTAAATAACACTTTTCTGCCAAGACTCACCATTACTGCCAGTTTGGTTTTAATGTCATTTGGCCTGCAACATTATCAACACATTTCACCAAGGTATTTGGAAGTACCTCCCACCCAATGGGATGACCTGGTTGACAGTGCAAAAGACTTTCACTGAAGATGTTAGGTCGACCATGATTAGTTACTTTGAAGAAGAGGCTGAATAGCTACCTATCACAGATGTTATATTAGTTGATTTCCTGCCTTGGCAGGTCGCTGGTCTACATGAGCTTTCACGTTCTTTGCAATTCTCTGATTCTACTGTCCATTGTACCCATGAATCCCAGTTCAATGGGAACTGCCTGAATGGAGGTGTAGAACTGACCTTTGAGGAGGTCACCCATTCATCAAGTTTGCAGCTACATATAATACAGATAGAGGCTAATTTACTTCCAGAAGAATAACTCAAATGTATAAAGGCCTGAGTGATGTGCTACACACACTCCTGACATTCAGATTGTTGATGTGGTGGATCACACAGCCTTTTCCTTTTATTGAAAAATTGGGGTTTTGCAAGTATATACTAATTGCACGACTCGTCCTTCTGCCCTTTGATTGATGGATAATAGGGGTGTGGACCAATCCCAAGACTGGGGTTGTATCTGTAGCGACAGAAATCCACTAGGTCTTGTTGCACATAAACAGGCTGAAAGGAAAACCAATGCACGTTGAGGAGAAGAAAGGAGATTATTAGCCAGTAAAGTTGACTCAGAGGAAGCTCAGTAAAGTTGCCTCTTTGTCTTAAAAGAAGTTGTTATTCTGTTTGGAGTAAGGCCACATTTACTCCAATGCAGCTGAGTTAGAATCCTAAAAGTTTTTCCACTTGGGCAAAATTTCTGGATTAGGTTGGTTTGCACTTTGGATTAATGAGTCTGTATGTTTTCTTGTGGGACGTGGGTGGCTGTGGGGCGCAGGTGGCACTGTGGGTTCAACCACAGATCCTATGGCTTGCCAATCAGAAGGTCTGCGATTTGAATTCCCGCGACAGGGTGAGCTCCTGTTGCTCGGTCCCAGCTCCTGCCAACCTAGAAGTTCGAAAGCATGTCAAAGTGCAAGTAGATAAATAGGTACCGCTCTGGCAGGAAGGTAAATGGCATCCCGTGTGCTGCTCTGGTTCGCCAAAAGCGGCTTAGTCATGCTGGCCACATGACCCCGATTCCCCCTTCTGGGCTTCAATGTAGTTCCTCTTTAGCAATTTCCTAAGATTTTACAATTATCCCTTATTTCTATCATCAACAAATTCCTTATTTCTATCATCTTTAATACAATTTAAACATAGCTATTAGCATACTCCTGAGATTTTTTCCGAAAATCTATACTATACTTCCCCTAGGATACCATAACTTTTACAAAATATATATATTTTCAAATAGCATTTAAATTTCTTCTAATCTTCTTCCACCGTCTCCTCATTCTGCTTGCAGAGTCTCGCAGTCAGCTCGGCAAGTTCCAAAAGTCCATCATATTCATCTGCCACTCTTCAACTGTAGGCATCTCCTGGGTCTTCCAATTTGAAAACCTATATATTTGATTGAAAACCTATATCTTTTTTGTCTTCTGTAAATGTTTCATAAATCTGATGATACTGTAACCAGTCATTTAACTTATCTTTCAACTGTTCGTATGGTTTCAAACTAAACTAAACTTATTATCATCTTCTAGCAATAATTCACTGTATTTCAGGCACTTGGTATCCATATTTAACCTTTTACGGGCCTTGGCCTCTAATGGTGAAATCCACCTATGTGTTTTTCTTTCTAGCAAATCTTTGTATCTTAAAGGTAAAGGTAAAGGGACCCCTGACCATTAGGTCCAGTCGTGTCCGACTCTGAGGTTGCGGCGCTCATCTAGCATTATTGGCCGAGGGAGCCGGCATACAGTTTCCGGGTCATGTGGCCAGCATGACAAAGCCACTTCTGGCGAACCAGAGCAGTGCACGGAAATGATGTTTACCTTCCCACCGGAGCGGTACCTATTTATCTATGTGCACTTTGACGTGCTTTCGAACTGCTAGGTGGGCAGGAGCTGGGACCGAACAACGGGAGCTCACCCAGTCGTGGTGGTACTTGGAACTGCCGACCTTCTGATAAGCAAGCCCTGGGCTCTGTGGTTTAACCCATAGCGCCACCCGCGTCCCATCTTTGTATCTTATCCAAACATTAAACAATGATTTTCGAAATATATGATTCTTAAATCCTCTGTGGGCCTTAATCTTATCATACCATATATCAGCATGCCAACCAAAGACATTATCAAAACCCTCCAGGTCTAGCAGATCAGAATTATCCAAGAGAAACCATTCTTTATCCAAGAGAAACCATTCTTTAATTATCTTTATACAAATTCATTTTTGCAGTCATATTCACACCTAGATACTTCACCTTTTTAACTAAATTCAAACCAGTGTTAACCTGCAATCTTTTAATATCTTCAGTTGAAAGATTTTTAGTCAAAACTTTGGTTTTACTCTTATTCAATTTAAAGCCTGCAAATTGTCCAAACTCCTGAATTAATTCCAGTGCTTTACCTGCACTGGATTCTGGGTCCTGTAGTGTCAGCACCAAATCATCCTCAAAGGCTTTTAATTTAAACTGTTTCGAACCTACCACAATACCTTTCACCTCATCGCTACTTCTTATCATATTCAGCAAGACTTCCAGTACCGATATAAAAAGCAGGGGGGAAAGGGGGCACCCTTGCCTGGTTCCTTTTTCAATTTTGAGTTCCTCTGAAACCACATTGTTAACAATAATTTGTGATTTTTGCTCGCTATAAATTGCATTAATACCATTTAAAAAAATTGGCGAACCTCCATATTAAGCAAGTTCATCTTCATAAAACTCCAAGACACATTATCAAAGGCTTTCTCCGCATCTATAAACATCAAAATGGCTTTACAATCTTTCTTAGCTTCTAACATTTCTAAAATATCCATAACATTTCTGACATTATCTTTCATATGTCTACCAGGTAGGAACCTGCCTAGTCCTTATTTATATATTCATTCAAGACCTTCTTCAGCCTTGTAGCAAGAATATTTGCAAAAAATTGATAATCCACATTGAGCAATGAGATTGGTCAATAATTTTTTACCTGAGCTCTATCCGTATCTGGTTTTGGAATCAGAGTAATAAAAGCAACGTTCCAGTTCTCGGGTGCCTGGTACCCCCTTAGTATCTTGTTACATACATACATCAACGGTTGGATCAGCCAGTCCTTTAACTTTTTGTAATACTTGGATGTCAAACAATCTGGTCCACAGCTAAATCTGCAACAGCTGTATTAGCAAACTCCTGAGCATACCTGGTGAGCCTCTCACCTTTTGTAGCTCTTTCTGCTCTGCGCATCAGGCGTATGCCCTCCACTATATCAGTGGAACTCACCTCAGTGCACCTGCCGTTTATAACAGCAACAGACAGTATCTAGGTCTCCAGCAATGGGGTTGCCTAGGAAAACACACCTGTTTCCTCCCCAATTTTCACTGCACTGCACATCCCTAGTAAGTAAAATCAGCTTGGTATGAGGCCTCAGTACTTTGTGCAAGCCATCTCCATACCTAAGAAAGAATTTATAACCATGTTAACAGGAGCGTCCTGCTCTCATGTACGACCCTGGCAGAGACACATGCCCGGCTGGCATGTTCTCTCCCTCCTGGTCAATCGTTCAGGAGCTTCATAAGCTTTCTTCTGCCCGAACATCAAAGCGACTAATGCCAAAAAGCATTAGCACACTCAGGGATCCGCAGAGTCTTCTCACCATGCTTAACAGACCTCAACAACTCAGCATTGTGGCTAGTTTCCCAGAAACATCCTATGGGAGAAACTTGCGAGACGGGGTATAGACAGAAGACTCTTATGGCTTATAAGTCAGCTGCACGAAGTCTGCCAGAGTGAGACTTACCCCTGAAGGTGACCTCACAAATTCGGTACCGATAAATAAGGGAGTATGTCAAGGGTGTATATTGGCTCCCTGCTTATTTAACCTGTTCATTAGCGATATGCGACAACCCCTAGTTAAGTCATCTCCAAGTACACACGCTCCTAGACTAGCGGACTACCGCTGCCCGCTCCTTTTATATGCGGACGAAGCGGTGATTCTATCTTACTCACGAGTTGGATTAACCAGGGCCTTGAAGATCTTCGCCATGCACTGTCAACTTAACCAATTAACTATTAACCATTCTAAATCCAAGATTTTGATTTTCTCCAGAAGTCGGAGATTATACAAATGGAAGCTTGGTGGAGCAAAAATAGAGCAAGTTCTAAAATTTCAATACCTAGGAATTATTTTTCAATATAATTTGGGTTGGAAAGCTCAAATTCAACACTTACTTAACAAGGCCAAAACTTTGTCGTATGCTCTCCTCCGATTCTTTTTTTCGGATGGAGCTTTGCATGTTCCCTCGGCTCTAAAGGTGTTCAAGGCAAAGGTGGTTGCCACGCTTGTCTATGCCGCCCCGCTCTGGGCCGCGATGACAAATCTTGCCCCTCTTGAGGTGCTGCAAAACCAATTCCTATGCCGGCTCCTAATGCTCCCCCTGTGTGTAAGCAACACATCCATACGCCTAGAACTGAAGATTGCAGCCTTAGAAACCTGTCTGTGGAAGCAAGTCTTCACTTACCGGTATTGGTTAACTTTGTGGCATAGATTACCAAGCCACTATCTTGTCCAATGCTTATGGTGAGATAAATTCTCTAGCCTCTGGACTAGTAGAATTCATGCTAAACTCCTGTGTTATGGAATCTCCCCTTCAGATTCCCTAAAATTAGATCTAAATACTGCTCAAAGACTGATCCGACAAAGATTGGATGACATCGATCTACAGCGAAATTACATGTTTGGGGGGGGGGTGTTCTCCTCAGAACATCGGTATTACCTTAACCCATTGCGTCCCATCATACCTCTCCTCCCTTTCTTCTGCTGCCCATAGATTGGCCCTTACCAAAACGAGGTTTAACGTTTTTCCCTCCAATGTCCCGGCTGGCATGTTCTCTCCCTCCTGGTCGATCGTTCAGGAGCTTCATAAGCTTTCTTCTGCCCGAACATTAAAGCAACTAATGCCAAAAAGCATTAGCACACTCAGGGATCCACAGAGTCTTCTCAGCATGTGTAACAGACCTCAACAACTCAGCATTGTGGCTAATCTACTTTATTTACATATAAACATACATGGAGCACTGCAAAATGGCTCCCTCTCTCTCTCTAGCATCAGACAGCAAAAAGAAAGAAGAAAAGACAATAGTCCCACTTCACGGAACACAGTAACACAAACATCCTGTCTCCGTCACTTCCCAGTCTGTGGAATGAAAACATACACCATTATGTAATAGACAACAATCCCAAAACTGCAGACATGGGGAATTAATCTTTTAATATTTATACTTTGATGCCAATGGTGAAACAGTATCCACCACCACCCAACCACACATTAGGATGTCAATAATTATTAAAGGTTTTATTTTATTTTTGAAAGGGCAAGGTGAAGAATGCCAAACTACATGACTGAAGCCTGAAGGGGATCTCAAATACTACAGCAAGAGAGAAAAACCAAAGCAGAACACATTCCAACTTCTCTGTCTTCTCAGAGACTTGATGTCCTTGGCTTCTTCAAAACTTAATGTCCAAGACTTAACATTAAGTCTGAATGTTCAAGACTTAACATTTACTTATATGTAAGCTTTTTGGATTGATGTCCCTTTGAGAAGGAGAATGAAGAAAGAAAAGCACAGTGCCTTACTTTTCAAGAGATAAGGTGTTCCAGGGAGAGGAAGCACAGTGCAGTACATTAGCTGAAGGAACTTTTCAGAGTTCCTTGGATATAGAGATATATTGTATATTACTTATATTAAGGACCCTCAACCATGCCTGTCTCCCCCCTCCTGACTGTATGTGGCGAAGCTAAAATTGGTACCATACAACTCACCATTTGAATAAACTAATGGGATTTCACTCCTGTTGCTGTGATCCCAAAATGAGGATTTTAAATATTTTTCATGCTTCTTCTTCATATGGAAAGTGTCCAGGGGCACACAATAGCATCATAGCAGGATTTACAGGAATCATTCTTAGAATCATAGAATCATAGAGTTGGAAGAGACCACAAGGGCCATCCAGTCCAACCCCCTGCCAAGCAGGAAACACCATCAAAGCATTCCTGACAGGTGGCTGTCAAGCCTCTGCTTAAAGACCTCCAAAGAAGGAGACTCCACCACACTCCTTGGCAGCAAATTCCACTGTCGAACAGCTCTTACTGTCAGGAAGTTCTTTCTAATGTTTGGGTGGAATCTTCTTTCTTGTAGTTTGAATCCATTGCTCCGTGTCCGCTTCTCTGGAGCAGCAGAAAACAACCTTTCTCCCTCCTCTATATGACATCCTTTTATATATTTGAACATGGCTATCATATCACCCCTTAACCTTCTCTTCTCCAGGCTAAACATACCCAGCTCCCTAAGCCGTTCCTCCTAAGGCATCGTTTCCAGGCCTTTGACCATTTTGGTTACCCTCCTCTAGACACGTTCCAGCTTGTCAGTATCCTTCTTGAACTGTGGTGCCCAGAACTGGACACAGTACTCTAGGTGAGGTCTGACCAGAGCGGAATACAGTGGTACTATTACTTCCCTTGATCTAGATGCTATACTCCTATTGATGCAGCCCAGAATTGCATTGGCTTTTTTAGCTGCTGCATCACACTGTGGACTCATGTCAAGTTTGTGGTCTACCAAGACTCCTAGATCCTTTTCACATGTACTGCTCTCAAGCCAGGTGTCACCCATCCTGTATTTGTGCCTTTCATTTTTTTTGCCCAAGTGTAGTACTTTACATTTCTCCCTGTTAAAATTCATCCTGTTTGCCTTGGCCCAGTTCTCTAATCTGTTAAGGTCATTTTGAAGTGTGATCCTGTCCTCTGGGGTATTAGCCACCCCTCCCAATTTGGTGTCATCTGCAAACTTGATCAGGATGCCCTCAAGCCCATCATCCAAGTCATTGATAAAGATGTTGAATAAGATTGGGCCGAAGACAGAACCCTGTGGCACCCCACTAGTCACTTCTCTCCAGGATGAAGAGGAGCCATTGATTAGCACCCTTTGGGTTCGGTCAGCCAGCCAGTTACAAATCCACTGAATGGTAGCATTTCTTCCTGAGAGGAAGAAAAATCTTGGAAAAATGACTGAGGCAAGAAGGGGTCCATGACTGCAGTCCATAGATATTCTTCAATTGTTAGGAAGAAGCACAAAGTTGAGGTGCAACTTTGGAGATTTCCTCCACTATTATCTGAAGAGAGCATTGCTGCTTACCTTGTTGCCATGGCTTGAATTCATTTAGTGGACTTAGCTTGCAATATTTGTAGTGCATTGTAGTCTTCTACTACTTTGTACATGCTTTTGGGGTTCTGTTGCTTTTAACATTAAACCAAATGAGGAACGAAGGAGATAAATCAATACCAGGTTGCCTTGTCATTGAATATATCAGCTCCATCTCCATTTTCTAGAGCAGCACAGGGGTCCAACACCCAAAGACGATCATTAGAGCCTCTGAATACCAATTGTGGTATTCAGACACACTGCTGTGGTTATGTCTTCTTGGTGGGCTTCCCATAGGCATCTGGTTGGCCACTGTCAGAACAGGATGTTCAATGAACCTTTGGTCTGATCCAGCAAGGGTCTCCTTTTGGTCACACCTTCTTGCCAGTCATGGGAGCAGTGGTGCAGGAAAACCTGAGGCCTGCCTCATCAACCGAAAGTGCACACCAAACTAATCAGATATTTTTGCCCAGGTGGAGCTTCCCCCCTGATTCTAAGAATGCTGCATTTTACTAAATGTGGCCTTATTCTTTAAAATAACAACAACAAGGAAACTTTGTTTTAAGACAAAGAGACGCAAAGTGTTCACCATACTAATTTATACATACTGTTCAGTTCATTAGTTTTAGCTATGAACTATAGCAGCAGGAAACAGGAAGAGCAATACAGGCAATTTAATAAAAAGCACAGAAAACAATAAAATTACCGTCTTGAGCTGACTGGACTATGAATGTACAAGTTAGTGTATTTTACTTCTTTTTGGTGCACCGGGACTTCATGAGGAGTACTGGACTTCCTGCTAACACATCCAGTACTTTTCGGATACCAAATCCTAGGTCTGACGTGACGTGTGAGTGCAATTTGCAGACCTATAAATATGTGAGCATGCAATCTTTTGGATGACACAGGAAATCGAGAGCACTCTTGGTCTCCCTTCTTTGGTTTCCAACTTGGCATTCCCAGTCAAACTTCAGCAATGCAGATCAGCATCTTTTACATCATTGCTCTTTCAGCGATGCTCTTAGCTTCTCCAGGTAAGGCATAGATCAAAATCAGAATGTTCAGACATAATGTGAAAATTGGGATACATTAACTAGCATGGCTTTCTCCTCCACTTTTCCTTTAAGGCTAATATGGAAGCCATATGCCTTGATCTATGTTGCTCTCTCTCCTGTCTCTTTTCTATACCTGTCTCTTTCTCTCCTCCTGCACCTACTCTCAACACTTCCCTCCTTCATTCTTGTTTCCCTTGATCTATTGATCATGCTGTTGTCCTTCTCAGACTCTGCCCCATCATCCAATCCTGTTCACACCATCCCTTTGCTATTCTGCATTTTCCAGATTTATGAAGCTGTATGTAATTGCATTTTGAACTTGAGATAAGGATTTCCAATATAAAGGATTGTCTTATATTCATAAGTATTTGGCTTTTGCTGCCATATTAAGTGCAAAGTCTTATGTGTCTAATTAAAGTTCAGTGGTGGAAAATATTGAAGAACAAGCAAAGGGAATCAGGAAAAATATTTGCCCTGGAAGTTGTTTCTGTGACCTGTGAGAGCCCTGAAATAACAGAGACAAGACACCAGATGTTGGTTTAAAATCAGGCCAAATGTTATTGACTGCAGTAGGCAAGGCACGGTTGACATGGCAGTAGGGCAAGGTTCAGTTCTTCATTCCACTCAGCACTTACTGATGGGGTACAAGCTGTTGGGAAGTACTAAGCCCCTTCCCTGGAAGTCACCCAGCATTGAAACCTTGAATACTGCAAGCCAAGCATCCAAGACCAGAAAATCAGACAAGACTCATGCTTTTTAATTTGTTCATAAACACTGCAGAGTTAGCTGTGAGCAGTAAGATGGCCAAGTTTTCTCATTTTATTAAATTGTTCAGGGTCATTAAAACAAAACATCTGGAGGGCCGAGTTTGCCTATGCCTGTTCAACAGTGTCCACCCATAGTCAACTGCCTCTATACTCTCTGTTCTTGCACCTTTAACGAACGCTGTGTTTTGGGAGAGAGGGGGGGTCGGTTATGCTGTCCAGTGACGTGTCAGCAAGCTGTTCTGCCTCACCTCCTCCTTCTCCTAACACGTCATAACTCAAGATGTCCGAGGGTGGCAACACGAGAACGGGCCTTTTCTGCAGTGGCTCCCCGTCTGTGGAATGCTCTCCCCAGGGAAGTTCGCCTGGCGCCTTCCTTATATACCCTTAGGCCCCAGGCAACAACATTCAATTTTAACCAAGCCTTTGGTTGACCTGATTGACATCCCATACCTTTTTATAATGCCGCTCTTGGGGGGGGGGTATTATTGGGTCATTGCTTTTATTTTTATTTTATATACTGTGATCTTTTTATGTGAACTGCCCTGACACTTCTGGGTATAGGGTGGTATATAAATTTAATAAATAATAATAACAACAGCTGTTCGCCTGTCTCTGAGCTGTTATCTTCCTCAAAACCCTGCTGTAATTCGAGACTGCCTTCCTCCTCTCTGGAAACTACAGGAGAAGGTTGGGGAGTGACCCCTTCTCCTCTTCAGTCCAGTCCCTGACAGTATGTGACCCAGCCAGGCACTAATACAAGAGGATACAAGATGTGGCATATTTTCCAAAGGCAGCCTCCCTCTGGCCTTCTTTGGTCAGTGGAAAAGACAGGGTCCAGTTCTCCTAGTAGTTACAGAGGACATCAGCTGTCTCCCGAACAGCAGCCCAGTGAGTGGGTGTTGCTCTTACTTGCTAGTGCCTATGGAAAATCATGCAACAACAGTTCTTCTGCCTGTGTCTCTTGTGTCATTCCCTTTCCCTGGCTGTAGGATGGCTGGGGTGTCCAAGCTGGTTACAGCATCACCCCTCTTGGCTGCTACCTCTGTCTCAACTGCTTTTTCAGCTGCAGGACTCAGTTTCGGAGCAGGTCTTGAGTGCTTGTGATTTCACCGTAGTGAATGTTCACTTTCCATTTGTACTCTATACAAAGTGGATAGCCATAATCTCTGTTTCAGGCTGCCATTGACCATCTTGGTTTTGTAGGGCATCTTTGGTAGGTAGCCTGACTATGAGCCTTCTGATCATTAGCATTTGACTAGGTGAGTATCTTCATTCCATGACAGTGTTGAGGTAGTTCAGCAACCCAGTATGTGGCTCTTGCCCATCTTTATTTTATTGCTTAGGTGATGGGCCTTTTTTTGTAATTTCTGTAATTTTATTTTAACAAGTATAAACATACAGCAAATAACAATTCAATATCCAAATGTCAAGATTACTCTGAATCTCCTGACTCCCCCCCCCCCCACTTCCTAAATTATCTGCTAAAGTTTTGACCTGCTTGCAGCGGTCTCGTAAATAAATTATAATCTTTTCCCATTCTTTTCTAAAGTTCTTGTCTTCTTGATTTCTGAGCTTCCCAGTTAGTTTTGCAATTTTGGCATAGTCCATCATCTTGGTTTGCCATTCTTCTCTGGTCGGGGTTGACTCTTCCTTCCATCTCTGGGCTAACTATCCTTCAATCTCTGGCCTGTTGGCATACATAAACAATCTTTTATGGTCCTTTGGGAGCTCGGTACCTGTAAATTCCTACAGTAATAAGAAAGCTTCTTGTTTTTTAACAAAAGTTATTTTAAACATTTTTTTTATTTCATTATATATCATCTCCCAGAAATTTTAAACTACTTTACACGCCCACCACATATGATAAAAGGTACCTTCTTTTTCTTTATATTTGCATTTGTACTCGTTCTATACATTTTTGCTAATATAACAGGAGTCAGATACCACCGGTAGGTGATGGGTCTTTCAATACAGTGATTTAAAGGAGCAACTATTAGCAAGTAATGCTCTTCATTCCAGTTCAAATAGATCTGTAATAGGTTGCTGCCAAGCTCTCCTGGGCGCTTCCTTAGTTATCATGAGTTCTTCGCTGTTCTGTTTTGGGTGTTTGGCACAAGTGCTACAGTTTCTGACCCACTCCTCTATCTAAACTGGGTCTTCTATTAAACCAACATGTTTGTATGTAAACAGGGTGTGTGGTTTTCTGAATGAAATGCTACATGGATACAAGTCAGACAACTGAGCACAAGTCTTCTGCATGGACAATTGAGCTAAATCAGTCCTTCTGTTTAACTGACAAGTGTTTGTAAAATGTGATTTTAGTGGAAATGAAATAACCCGTTATTTCAAAGATTTCATTTACCACTGCCTCTCAGTCATAGCCCTCCCAGCCCAGACTGTATGTAGGCCAAGAAATGGCTTTTACAATTACTATTGTCCTGGAAAGGTACACAATCCATTTTTTATGCAGCATTTTTGGTGTCCCATGTTGCGCCCCTAATGCCTTACTCAGAATGGAATCTGCAGGAGAGATTCTACATAATTAGCTGTTTATTTACATAATTAGCTATTCCTTATAATTAAGAAAGATTTGCAACAATAATTTAAAACACACAAAAATTTAAAACAACAATAAATTATAACTAAGTAAAACTCACATCAAACGCATCAGTTGAAACTCACATCTTATATTGGCTCATGTTAAATCTTAACCCCTATGGTTTAGCTCCATTTACAATAATTTTGCCTCAATTTGGGAGAGACTATCACACCATGGGTTCACCTCTCAGTTCTACTAGATTTGAGGCCCCTAAGAGCTGGGATGTAGACCACCAAGACTACAAAGCTCAGACCTTGAGTTATCTAGTAGTGGAGGCACCAGCTTCTCTAGAAGATTGGGGGAACTGATGCGACGTTGCCTGACATACTGATTTTGCATGCACAACATCGCGAGCAGAGGCGGAGCAAGGTGGGTGTGGAGGGTGTGGTTCACCCTGGGTGTCATCCCTAAGGGGGGTGACATCGCCCCCCTGCCCCCCGGAAAGCTCGTTGCGGGCAGTATTCCCCTGGAAGAAGCAGTAAGACAAGATGTGTGAATAAGCTCTAGGTAAAGGTAAAGGACCATGGATGGTTAAGTCCAGTTGAATTTGAGTATGGGGTGTGGCGGTCATCTCCACCTTCAAGCCAAGGGAGCCAGTATTTGTCCATAGACAGCTTTTCCAGGTCATGTGGCCCACATGACAAAACTGCTTCTGGCACAACGAGACACCATGACGAGTGCCAGAGCGCAAGGAAATGCCATTTACCTTCCCGCTACAGAGGTGCCTTTTTATCTACTTACACTGGCATGCTTTCGAACTGCTAGGTTGGCAGGAGCTAGGAGAAAGCAACGAGAGCCCACCACTTCATGGGGATTTGAACCACCAACCTTCTGATTGGGAAGCCCAAGAGGCGCAGTGGTTTAGACCACAGTGCCACCCACCTCCCAGTGAATAAGCCCTAATAGAGGCCTACAGAATACATACCGAAGAAAGAGAAAGATTAGCCATGATGGTTGGTGTTACATGTGTCAAAATTTAAGAAATGGCTTTTCCTAAGTAATCCCATTTTCCCTTTCCAGGTGGTGGCCTAAGGATTGATTCTCCGGAAAAGTGCTCTGAGCACTTCGGCACATGTAGAAAAGACCAGTGTAATGTTAAGAACCCAGAAATCGGAAAGTGTGGCACAAGAATCTATTGCTGCAAAATATCGTAAGTAACATTATTTGACAAATAAAATGTACCCCAAAATGGAACCCCAAAATTCCACCATCATTGGAATTATTTATTTAAGATTACTAATGGGTTTATTTTTAACATTCTTTCATAAGCACTACCAACCTACATGATAATCTTATGTGTATTGATGCAGTGATGAGACAAACATGGTTGGAAAAAGCTTAAAAGAGGACTTCCAGTTTGCTGCGGAGGACATGGCGCTCCATGTCGTCTCCGTAAAATTGTAACATTGATACAATTTGACAGATTGGTATTTTGGCAGAGTGGAAAGTAGAAACCTTTTACTTATAAGAGCTTTGAACTTTGGCTTTAACTTTTGAACCCTGGAACTTGGTGGCACCAAACCGAAGCTAAGCAGGAGAACTCTCTACTTATACTGGGGGAGGAATCTCTCAGAAGAGGAAGAGAACCTGGAATAGCTGGAGTTGGACTGGATTAATTATAGTGCTCAGCGAAGACCAGGGAATTTATTGCAATACTACCTGCCAGTAATCAAATCTTTATTGACATCTTTGGAAGCATATATCTTCAAGTTTTAATTAGGGATTTGAGAGCCAGAAGATTTGGGGATTTGGAATATAAAATATCGGATTACAAATTTTATAAAAAACATTTTGGATCACAATCAAATTTGAGTATAACGTATTGGATTACAATCAAAGTTGGACTACTCTACATTCATCGCCACCTTTTGCAACTGGAAAGAACTGAGGAAGAGAAGTATAAACTGATTTTGACTGTCCTGTTGATGGTGCTTATTTTATTTTTTCATTCTTATTCTCTTTTTTGTTAGTTTTATTAGACTTAAGAACTTTTGGATTTGTTTATAGAATACTCCTTTTTATTTTTTGCATTTATTGTCTTGGAAAGGTCGGGAAGGGGATAAAAGTTTAAAAGTGGTAAAGGGAAGGTTTTCTTGTTTTCTGCCTTGGTTTCTTTTCTTGGCCTAGCTTGGGAGTGGGAAAATACTTTCACTTCTGGGCAGAGGCAAGAATTGCAGGTGTGACCATGAGCAAGACATAACAGAGGCCTTAGCCTGGGAAACCTCTTAGCATAGACATGGAAAAAGCAATGAGATGGGAGCTACTACTAGAAAGACCACCAGTGATAAGAGGCGCACAAGTGTACAGGAAGAGACAGCTTTAGAAAAGACAGGGAAGCCAGATTATACTGATATTCTCACACAGGAGTTTATTGCTTTTAGGAAAGAGATGGGCCAGTCAATGAAGGCCTTGGCACAACAAGTGCACTCAGACCTGGAAAAATCTACTAATTTTTTAATGGAACAGTTTGGAAAACTAGGTGAGAAGGTTAATAACTTAGAAATCAAGGTGGATAAGTTAGAAAAAATAGTGAAGAACTGGACCATATGAAAGAGGAACTGAAAGCTGTCACAGGAACTGTAGGGGGTCTTCAAGAAAAGCTGAATGACTTGGAGCATCAACTTTTGACTTTATAGCTACAAGAGAGAGAAAAAACATTGAGATTGAAAGGATTACCTATTTCGGAACAAGAACAAAATTTAGAAACATATGTTGCAAAGACAATTTCAGAATGGATGGGGGAGAGTCAAGAGGGGGTGGCAGAAATGATTGAGAGTTGTTTTAGAGTTCGTACAAGGGAAACAAGATTGAAAAATCAACCAGGAGATGTCCTGTTAACATTTGTTACAAAAAAAATGAAGGATGAAATCCTTCAAAAAAAAAAATGAGGACAATCTTGTGGTTGCTGTGCAAAAGGTGTACATTTTTAGGGAGATCCCTTTTAAACTCAGATTGAGAAGACAGAGATACCAGTTTTTGACAACAGCTCTGAGAAGAGCAGATCTTAAATACAAATGGGAATACCCAGAGGGAATTTCATTTACTCTTTTGAAAAAGAGATATAGGCTGACAACAGAAATGCAGGCCAGGGAATTTTATGAAAAACATAAGAGAGACTTGGACAATGGATATGACAACCCACTAGCAGAACAAAGAGCTGCCTTGGAGCAACTGTCACTGGAAGGAGCAGTAGGTGGGAAAATTGATACTGCAAGTGACTCTGAAAATGGCAAATCTTAAAATATTGAGTTGGAATGTTAACGGTTTGAACAACAAAGCTAAATGTAACAGAATTCAACATGTTATCTCAAAACAGAAATTGGAAATAATTTGTCTTCAAGAAACACATATTGCAAAATAAATAAATAAAAGAGTATTAATTAACAAAAGATTAGGGATGGATTTCATTTCGGCAGATAATGCAAAAAAGGGGGGGAGAGGAGTTGTTTTTTATATCAATCCTGCACTGCAACCCAAATTGATTCAAAAAGGTGATAAAGGCAGAATCTTAATAGTACAAATTAAAATTCAAGAGGAGAAAGTAATCTTGGTGGGAATATAAACCCCAAATGAGAAAAAAGCAGGTTTTTTAAATTAAAAAACAACAAACTGGAAACAGAACTACTGGAATACGCAGACCAAAATAATTATTTTAATGGGAGACTTAAATGGAGTTCCATCAAGAAAAAGACAGATCAGCTAGGAAAAAAGATACAAAAGAAAGCAGACTACCAAATACTTTTTTTAATTTGGCTCAAACCTTAAACTTGATAGATATCTGGAGAGTAAAACATTTGTTTAATAAACAGTTCACTTATTATTCCCATGTCCATGACAGCAGTTCAAGAATAGATGCTCTATGGATTTCCAAAGAGCTGGAACCCAAAGTAAAAAAGAAAAAGAAAAGAAATTAATCCCAAGACATTTTCAGATCATAATTCCATGATAATGTAAATTCAAAAAGAAACTCATACAACATTTAGATGGAGATTGAATGAAGATTTATTATAAGACCAAAAATTCATGGAAAAAGCAAAGAAGGCCCTGGGGGATTATTTTGAAATAAATAAGGCCAGACTAAATTATAAATGATTTGGGATGCAAGTAAGCGGTGATGAGGGGACTGTTTATACAACAAAACTCACTTAAAAGGAAATTGAAAGAAAAAAGGAAAAAAGAAATTTTAGATGAAATTATGGAAAAGGAGAAGGATCTGTCAAAAAAAAAAAGCCAATAAAGAGTCAGTTAAACAAGCAATTAGGAGTTTAAAGAGTCAATATTCTATGATAATTAATGAGGATATTGGCTGGAAAATTAAAAAAATGAAGCAGAAATATTAGAACACACAAATAAATCAGGAAAATTATTAGCATGGCAATTGGAAAAAAAGCAAACAAAGAAACTTTATAAATAAAATTAATATAAATGGGAAACCCACAGATAAAATGAAATAAGAGAAGCATAATTGAAATACTTTTCAGAATTGTATAGGAAAGGAAAAGAAAAGAAGTTTAAAACTGAGGAATATATTAAAAAGAGTAATCTGCCAAAAATTAAAGAACAGCTAGTGATGTTGAATAACCAGGTAACAGCTCAAGAAATTTTAGAGGTAATAAATTGGACAAAAAGTGGCAAGTCTCCAGGACCAGATGGGCCAACGGCAAAATTTTATGAAGAATTAGTAAATCCATTGAAGGATGTGATGAATGAAATATTAAAAACAGGTGAAATCCCAGGAACATGGAAGGAAGCTTATATAACAGTGATTCCAAAACAAGATTCGGACCTAATGCAAGTTAAATATTATAGACCTATTTCATTACTAAATAATGACTATTAAATATTTGCAAACATTTTAGCTAATAGATTGAAAAAAAAATAGTCAAATACATACATCAAGACCAGGCAGGATTTATTCCAGGTAGACAAATGAAAGAGAATATAAGAAATATATTAAAAGTGATAGAATACCTGTAGGTAAAAAATGGGGAAAAAGCAACAATTTTGTTTATAGATGCGGAAAAAGCTTTTGATAACGTTTCCTGGGATTTCATGAAAAAACTACTTGAAGAAATTAACTGTGGACATAAATTTCTGAAAGGAACATAAGCAATATACTCTGAGCAAAATGCAAAATTAATTGTCAATCAGGTGATAACGAATGAATGTAAAATACAAAAAGGAACGGGGCAAGGTTGTCCGTTATCACCATTATTGTTCATTCTGGTCCTGGAAGTACTTGCTAGAAATATAAGAGCAGATAAAAAGATTACAGGGATAAAAACTGGGGAAAATGAATTTAAATTGAAAGCCTTTGCTGGTGATTTGGTAATCACAGTGGAGGACCCCAAAAACTCACTACCAAGAGTAATAGAAAAAAATTCAGGAATTTGGGAAAGTAGCAGGATTTAAATTGAACAGAAATAAAACTAAATTATTAGTCAAAAATTTAAATGAACAAGAGAAAAAGAGTTGGTGCAAAGCATTGAGATAGAAATCCACAAAAAAGTAAAATACTTAGGGATATGGTTAACAACAAAAAAATAAAATGTGTATAAAGACAATTATGAAAAAGTATGGAATGAGATTAAAAGGAATTTGGAAATTTGGAGTAGAATGAACCTTTCCCTACTAGGAAGAATTGTGGCAGTAAAAATGAATGTTTTTCCAAAACTGCTCTTTCTCTTTAAGACAGTCCCAGTAATGGTTAAAGATGACTGCCTCAAAAAATGGCAAAAGGATATTTCCAAGTTTGTCGGGGGGTGGGGCAAAAGGCCAAGAATTAAACATAAGATACTTACAGATACTAAAGAAAGAGGAGGCTTTGCCCTCCCAGACCTTAAATTTTACTATCAGGCTGCATGTTTGGTATGCATTAGGAACTGGATAAAACTGGAAAAGGAAGTAGCATTGGATCTGGAAGGGCATGACAACAGATATGGATGGCATGCATACTTATGGTATGGGAAAGGGAAAGTTCAGAAAGGCTTTTATAATCATATAATTAGGAGATCATTAATGAGAGTTTGGGAAAGATATAAAGACTTACTAGAACAAAAAACACTTTGGTGGCTATCACCAATTGAAGCTTCGTTGCTCAAACCGCTTGGCAAAAAGGGAAAGTGGCTTACATATAGAGACTTATTGAGAGACCAAGAAGGCAAATGGAAATTAAAAGAGTATGAGGAAAGAAAATTTTCAGAGTTGGTTGCATTACAGACAACTAAATGAGATGTACAAGGAAGACAATAAAAAGGGGATTAGTTACACGATCTCCAGATTCCAAAAGGAGGTTATAGAAGAAGATGTGAAATTACTGAAGAAAGCATATAGTATACTGCTAGAATGGGAAACGAAAGACGAGGAGGTCAAATCAGTTATGATTAAATGGGCGCAAGATATAGGACACAACATACAATTCGAGAGCTGGGAAAAACTGTGGAAGGTAGATTTGAAAATTACAGACTGTGCTCTTTTGAAAGAAAATTATATGAAAATGATGTATAGATGGTATATTACACCAGTAAAAATGGCAAAAATGTATAAAACGAGGTCAAATACTTCTTGGAAAAGTAAAGAAAAAGAAGGTACATTTTATCATATGTGGTGGGAATGTAGAGAAGTTAAAAAAAATTGGGAGATGATATATAAGGAATTGAAAAAAAATGTTTAAAATAACATTTGTTAAGAAACCAGAAGCATTTTTATTGGGGATCTTAGTGTGGTAGTTGCCCAAAGGGCCATAATGAATGTGATAATGTGAACTCCTATAAATCCTTGAATATGCTTCTAATAGAGAAGTTATGGTAACCTGTTGCTTTAAGAAACTGATGATTTGGCAAGATGCCGTCCTCACTGGGACAGGACAGCAAATACGTCAATCACAAAGATACAGCTCATATGCTATAACATAAGTTGATACATGGTGCAAATGGCTACACGTAACACAGGTTCCCATCATGCATGCTAACACAATGTAACAGATCACGGTGAGAATCAAAGTTTAGTTAGCAATGCTTATTGTGCATGTGTATTGAACTAGAATGAGGCAATGTTGTACATGATTGGTTAAAATTGAAATCCTTTGTTTGAAATGTTATAAATACCCCTGCCCCACGTTGGGCGGGATTGCAGTTTTGCGAAAAGATTCGACTGTAACCTATTGCTTTGCAATAAACAATAATGGACTCCTAACTCCTCTTGTCTCTGAGTTTTATTGGCGTAACTCAGAAGATAAGCCATTTTTGGCTGACAACATTAGGTGCCGTGACTACTCGGATGTACCAAGGTTGAAGCAGGACGATTTGGGACGTTTTTTCTGTTCTACTACTTTAGTCAAAATTTAGAGGATTTTTCTTCAAAGCACATGCCAAGGGAGGTTTCCTGGAACATCGGTGGAGCAGTGGAGGACAAAGAAAGGCCCAACCTGCGTTTCAACTAACTCTAAGGAGGAGGAGATGGAGTCCCAGCAACAAACAAGCCAGGATAAGAGAGGTATGAAGTTCTCGGTGTTTATGGGGTACCTCCTCTTTTGAGGGGAAGTAAGGTCTGATCAACCTTGGAAAGGTCACAAGGAGTAGTAGGGTACTGCTAGTGGGCCAAACAGGAAACCAAGAGGAGAATTGTGAGGGTCGAGGGAGTATTTTGGTTAGCTGATGTGGGGTATTGGACTCTTTGTTGCTGTGTAAAAACTTATGATTTGTAATAATCTTACAGTACTCTGTGTGTTCATTCTTTGATGTTGAAAATATTTTTTTTTGTTTGTGTATGTGCCTGTCTGCTCCTTCCAAGTTAATTTTAAAACAATAGAGGTTTGTTCTATCACCAAAGCTCTCTCTGTGTGTGTGTGAAGGTGGGGGGTGCAGGGTAGCATCCCCCCCCTTCCTCTTCTTCTTCTTCTTCTTCTTCTTCTTCTTCTTCTTCTTCTTCTTCTTCTTCTTCTTCTTTATCCCTGGAGGTTGCACCTTTGGCCTATAGCAAGTTGCTGGTCCTTTTTCTCACTTCTGGTTATTGCACAATGGCACCCTTTACCTTCCTGGTTGCACATTGTTTAACCCTTCTCCCAGAGCATTGCATTCCACAGGCCTTTCTTACAGCCTGCTGGTTTCTCTTTCTTGCTTTAACTGGTTGGCCTCTTTGTACCCCTTTTTGTTTTATTCTGCACCCATGAAAGTATAGCTGCACAACGGTAGGCCTTTCCCATTTTCTTCTGGACCTTTGAGAGTGGGTGACTTAATGGGGAAGAGGTTTTTCGGTTTGGGGCCTGCATTTCATTCGGGAAAAAAGGGAGTGCAGAGGGCAGCCCCAAGCGTTTGCATTGAAGGTGGGGGCTGCCACCCTGAGAGTGTGTGTGAGGTACTTTTTGTGAGAAAAGAACTGTGTGTTCCCAAGCTAGCAGAATGAATTGTATCATACTTTGTTCTCTTTCCCCTGCTTGTTCCTCACATTCTTTTACTGAATTCCCATGCCTTGTTTCCCAGGCCCTCTGCCTCAGAAGGGGGGAGAGCTGGGGCTGCCTGGCTCTTGAGCTTTCCCGCCTTGCAAAGTGTGTGTGTGTGTGGTTTTCAGGCAAACCTTACCTCACAGGTTACTTGCTTTCTCACTACATGCTTAGGCCTTCTTTGAGTGCTCTACTGATTGACTCCTACTGGTTTCTGGTTTCTTGCTTTACCTTACTGCTTTCACACTGCGAGGCCTGGCTTACAGGCTTTCGTTTACTGGTTTGCTTTCCTGGTTTTTCAGTTATAATCTGTTGTTTACCTGTACCTTTTCTCATTTTGTTTAGGTTTTCTGCAGTTTATGGTCTCGGCTTTCAGTAGCAGGCCTAATCTGTTGTTTACCTGTACCTTTTTCTCATTTTGTTTAGGTTTTCTGCAGTTTACGGTCTTGGCTTTCAGTAGCAGGTCTAATTTGTTGTTTTACCTTTTCTCATTTTGCTTTCCTGATTTCTCAGGTCTGATCTGTTGTTTACCTGCACACCTGTACACTTTTTCTCATTTTTGTTTGGTTTTTTGATAGGTGGGAGGTTACAGCTATTAGTTTATTATTATTGTTACTATTATTTCTAGATCTCTTTTGCAACATTTCCCATTCTACCTCCTCGCATGACAAGTTGCACCTTTTTGGTTGGGTGTTTCTTTATCCCTTGTATGCAAGTTATTATGTGAGCATGGCCTTTGAAACCTCCATGACAAGTTGCACCTTTTCTCATTTTTATTTTCTGCAGTTTGTAGCCTTGGCTTTTCTGAAGCAGGCCGCATCTGTCTGTGTGCCGTTTTTCTCATTTCTACTTTCTATCTTGTCATGTAGCACCTTTTGCTCAACAATCTAAGCAAGAGGGACGAAGGGGTGGCCTCACAACCCCTGGGGAGCTTGGTTCCCAATGATCAGTGAACATGTGAACAGAGTACAGTTGCTGGGTGTGGGAATGTAGATGAAGGTGTATGTGACGTGGAATGAGGGTGGAAAGTGCAGAATGGGATGTTGGAAAAGGAAACGGCAGGGCTCTTGGCAGTAGGAGGACGTGGGGGAACTTGGAACTCCAGGAGAAAAGGGGGAAGAGTGGGACGCAACTGGTGTGCAGGCTGGAGGCAGAAATTTGGAATGATTTGCAGGGGAAAAAACGATGGTAAAGAGAATGTGTACACATTGAAGGCAATGTTTATCTTCTACACAGATTTGAAGTGTGCTTTCACAACCCTCCATGTCCATGTTGCACATCTGAGGGGTTACTCTATCATCCAAACGGAACACCATAGAGCTGAGTTGGTAGCCCGCCAAGCTGGCCACCATGGGAGAGTGGGATGATGAGAGGAACCTGAAGATGGCTCTTGTTTCAGGAGTATTGGAGGGAGTGGACAAAGCAAACACTTCGGAGATTGCCCTGTCCAGAATTTGTTATTACCCAAAGGGAACCCTGAAATTGTCACCCTTTGTATGAGCACATCGAATGGTTAACTCCATTGTCTACGAAACACTGTAGAGCGGAGTTGGTAGCCCTGCCAAGCTGGCCGCCACAGGAGCGTGGGACAATGAGAGTGACCTACCGATGGCTCTGAACCGAACTCAATGGCTAGGCTCTGTCAGGCAACCCAACACTGTCAGAGCTTCTCCCTATTGCCCTGTCCACAGACACCCCCCCCATTTTCTCCTGCAGGTCAACAGTGGGCTGGTGGTTTTCGGGGGACATGCATTATGTCACCTAGTGCAGTCTCTCTCCTGTGCTATGTTTCTTTTTCTCCACAGGTGGGTCCTTGGGCATAAACCTTCGATGGCTTCTGCACCAGCGCACCAGTACACATCTGCTGCAAGAGTGGATGGATGAACCATTGACACCACACTGGCGAGGAGCATTTGCCGTTTTTGTTGACCACAGACTGTGATTGATGAGGGGTTGCTCCTTGGTCTGTAGGCACCAGGACGTGTGCTTAGGATCAAGACTCTGACTTAGAATTGACTTTGTACCAACAGGACCCCTGCATCAGGGTCTACCTGGAAAAAGAGCCTGGCCATGGGCAACGAGAAAACAACCCTCTGCTGCAACCACATTCTAGTAGCTGGTTTGCTCTACAGAGAAGGGGAAGCTTGAGGATTCTTCAACCCTAACCTCCAAATCTAAAAACTCCCCTATTATTAGTGCACCCATCCAAATGTTGTTGTTGTTTAGTCATTTAGTCGTGTCCGACTCTTCATGACCCCATTGCTGATAAGCCAGCTGACCTACGTCTTGCTTGGATGCTCCAAGATGTGGACCCTTACATAACTCTACAGGTTGCTAGATTCCTAACAGCCATTATCTCGTATAAGAGACGAAATGGAATGTCAGCCGATTATTGATAGTTATAAATATGTTTTTCAAAACAAATCTAGACATTGATTTTAGTTTTGGTGCCTAAATTTTAACTTTAAAATTCCTCTGAGATACGTTTTTACGGAAATGTTAATATTGGCCCTTGTGAGTTGTGTTATCTTACTTGCGGCTTGTACGGTGCCGTTGTTTTATTTGATTCTCGTTTGTTTGTTTTGTATTGTATGATGGGCGCAAATGCCGAAATAAATGAAAATGAAACATGACCCCATGGACCAGAGCATGCCAGAGCATTGCCATTGTCCAAATAGGGCAATGGCAATTATATACATTTTTGGAAGTTAGTAGGGGGACTGACACTGATCTTATTGGCTAAATGGAATGGTGCCAACCCTGTACCAAATTTAGGTGACAATCTGTATATAAATCCTTCCCAACATAGCCCAAAAACATGGCCCAAAAGCAGTTACTTTTGCAATACCACCAACTGCCTCAGGAAGGTCAAGATGAGTTACCTGAGGGTCAACTTGAATGAGTTACATGAGGGTCAAGCTGATCGGTAAGAGTAATCTCGCACATTTAGCTTGAAAGGGGGGGAATGTGGTAGTGGCCCAAAGGGCCATAATGCATGTGATAATGTGAACCCCTATAAATCCTTGAATATGCTTCTAATAGAGAAGTTATGGTAACCTGTTGCTTTAAGAAAGTGATGATTTGGCAAGAAGCCGTCCCCACTGGGACAGGACAGCAAATATGTCAATCACAAAGATACAGCTCATATGCTAGAACATAAGTTGATACATGGTGCAAATGGCTACACGTAACACAGGTTCCCATCATGCATGCTAACACAATGTAAAGATCACGGTGAGAATCAAAGTTTAGTTAGCAATGCTTATTGTGCATGTGTATGGTTTGCTAGACTGGTGACTGGGAGTGGCCGCCATGACCACATAACACCGGTCCTGAGAGATCTACATTGGCTCCCAGTACGTTTCCGAGCACAATTCAAAGTGTTGGTGCTGACCTTTAAAGCCCTAAACGGCCTCGGTCCTGTATACCTGAAGGAGCGTCTCCACCCCCAACGTTCAGCCCGGACACTGAGATCTAGCGCCGAGGGCCTTCTGGTGGTTCCCTTACTGCGAGAAGCAAAGCTACAGGGAACCAGACAGAGGGCCTTCTCGGTAGTGGCGCCCGCCCTGTGGAACACCCCCCCATCCCATGTCAAAGAGATAAATAACTACCTGACATTTAGAAAACACCTGAAGGCAGCCCTGTTTAGGGAAGTTTTTAATGTGTGGTATTTTAATGTATTTTAGTGTTTGTTGGAAGCCGCCCAGAGAGGCTGGGGGAACCCGGCCAGATGGGCGGGGTACAAATAATAAATTATTATTATTATTATTATTATTATTATTATTATTATGTATTGAACAAGAATGAGGCAATGATGTACATGATTGGTTAAAATTGAAATCCTTTGTTTGAAATGTTATAAATGCCCCTGCCCCACGTTGGGCAGGGTTGCAGTTTTGCAAAAAGATTCAACTGTAAACTATTGCTTTGCAATAAACAATAATGAACTCCTAACTCATTTTGTCTCTGAGTTTTATTGGCGTAACTCAGAAGATAAGCCATTTTTGGCTTACAGCATTAGGACAAGACCTGCCAAGGAAAACAAATAATCTATTCATGTATGCTTGTTGGCACAACATTGGAAGAATGAGGAAATCATGACGAAAGAACAATGGCAAGAAAAACTGATGAGTTATACGGAAATGGCAAAGTTAAAATATAAGCTACGTGAGAAGGACAACCGGGACTTTAAGGAAGAATGGGAACTTTTCATAAATTACTTAAAGAGACAACAAAATGACTTGGACTCCTTGGTAGGTTCTGAATAAACATTCACAATCCATTGATAGAATATATGAGAGATGGAGTAATGATATGTACAAATTTATAACATGCAGAGAATAATATGTGTAAAAAAAATCAGAGAGGGGAGCTGAGGGAAGTCTGGGGGAACAGGGGAGCGGAAAAATGTTACTGATTATACTGATTGATAATTTGATAATTTGTTTTTCCCTAAACATGCAACACCATGGAACTGACAGTTCACAAGAAAAAGGAGACCAAATGATAGCTTTTACTATGAAAATTCAAGCCCAAGGAACTGAAAGATCTATGAGACTTTTAGCCACTGGGATCAAAGCTTTCCTTACTAGGGAAAGGGAAATAACAGATCATTCCATAAATACTAAAGCTGAATGGATGGGTGGATCAGGAAACAGAATAGAAGAAAGAAAGGGTTTTACTGTGAAAATAAAAGGACAAGGAACTGAACCATCAATTAAGAGATTAATCCAAATGATCAAGCTTCTTCTAATAGGCAAAAAGGAGATAACAGATATATCCCTGAACATACAAGGCCAAAGAATCAGTACATCAATCATTAAATTAATCCAAGAAAGCAATGCGTTCCTGAACACAGAACACGGAGGGACTGAGGTTTCACATAAGGAAGAAGACAAGAAGGTGAGCTTCACCCTGAATATACAAGCTGATGGAACTGAAGTTTCCATGAGGAGCTTAGTCGGCGACATCAAGGCTTTCCTTACCGAGGAAAAGGAAATCACGGAGTTTTCCCTGAATGCCGGAGGCCAAGGAATCCCTGGGGAACCCAACTCAGCAGAACAGCGGATCCGATTTACTCTGAACATAAAAGGGCAAGGGATGGAATCAGCTCTTAAGAGATTACTCGAAAAGTCCAGGTTTCTTCTCAAAACCCAGAAGGAAATCAATAATATTTTGATGAACGTAAAAGGCCCAGGAATTAGTCCTTCTATCAACAAATTAATACAAGAGATCAATGTTTCCCTGAAAAGAGAACGTGGCGGGACTGAGGTTTCCCACAAGGAAGAAGACAAGAAGGTGAGCTTCACATTGAATATACAAGCTGATGGAACTGAAATTTCCATGAGGAGCTTAGTCAGCGACATCAAGGATTTCCTTACCGAGGAAAAGGAAATCACTGAGTTTTCCCTGAATGCCGGAGGCCAAGGAATCCCTGGGGAACACAACTCAGCAGAACAGCGGATCAGGTTTAATCTGAACATAAAAGGGCAAGGGATGGAATCAGCTCTTAAGAGATTACTCGAAAAGTCCAGGTTTCTTCTCAAAACCCAGAAGGAAATCAATAATATTTCGATGAACGTAAAAGGCCCAGGAATTAGTCCGTCTGTCAACAAATTTATACAAGAGATCAATGTTTCCCTGAAAAGAGAACGTGGAGGGAATGAGGTTTCCCCCAAGGAAGAAGACAAGAAGGTCCGCTTCACACTGAATATACAAGCTGATGGAACTGAAGTTTCCATGAGGAGTTTAGTCGGCGACATCAAGACTTTCCTTACCGAGGAAAAGGAAATCACTGAGTTTTCCCTGAATGCCGGAGGCCAAGGAATCCCTGGGGAACACAACTCAGCAGAACAGCGGATCCGATTTACTCTGAACATAAAAGGGCAAGGGAAGGAATCAGCTCTTAAGAGATTACTCGAAAAGTCCATGTTTCTTCTCAAAACCCAGAAGGAAATCAATAATATTTCGATGAACGTAAAAGGCACAGGAATTAGTCCTTCTATCAACAAATTAATACAAGAAATAAATGTTTTCCTGAAAAGAGAACGTGGAGGGACTGAGGTTTCCCCCAAGGAAGAAGACAAGAAGGTGAGCTTCACATTGAATATACAAGTTGATGGAAATGAGGTTTCCATGAGGAGCTTAGTCGGCGACATCAAGGATTTCCTTACCGAGGAAAAGGAAATCACTGAGTTTTCCCTGAATGCCGGAGGCCAAGGAATCCCTGGGGAACACAACTCAGCAGAACAGCGGATCCGATTTACTCTGAACATAAAAGGGCAAGGGAAGGAATCAGCTCTTAAGAGATTACTCGAAAAGTCCAGGTTTCTTCTCAAAACCCAGAAGGAAATCAATAATATTTTGATGAACGTAAAAGGCCCAGGAATTAGTCCTTCTATCAACAAATTAATACAAGAGATCAATGTTTCCCTGAAAAGAGAACGTGGCGGGACTGAGGTTTCCCACAAGGAAGAAGACAAGAAGGTGAGCTTCACACTGAATATACAAGCTGATGGAACTGAAGTTTCCATGAGGAGCTTAGTCGGCGACATCAAGGCTTTCGTTACCGAGGAAAAGGAAATCACTGAGTTTTCCCTGAATGCCGGAGGCCAAGGAATCCCTGGGGAACACAACTCAGCAGAACAGCGGATCCGATTTACTCTGAACATAAAAGGGCAAGGGACGGAATCAGCTCTTAAGAGATTACTCGAAAAGTCCAGGTTTCTTCTCAAAACCCAGAAAGAAATCAATAATATTTCGATGAACGTAAAAGGCCCAGGAATTAGTCCTTCTATCAACAAATTAATACAAGAGATCAATGTTTCCCTGCAAAGAGAACGTGGAGGGACTGAGGTTTCCCCCAAGGAAGAAGACGAGAAGGTCCGCTTCACACTGAAAGTTCAAGCCCAAGGAACTGAAGGTTCTATGAAACCTTTAGCCACTCAGATAAAAGCTTTCCTTACAAGGGAAAGGGAAATCACAGATCATTCCATAAAAACTGAAGCTGACTTAATAGGTAGATCAGGAAACGAAATAGAAGGCAGAAAGGGTTTTACCCTGAACATAGAAGGACAAGGAACTGAACCATCTATTAAGAGATTAATCCAAAAGATCAAGCTTCTTCTAAAAAGCAAAAAGGAGATCACTGATGTATCCCTGAACATACAAGGCCAAAGAATCAGTACATCAATCATTAAATTAATCCAAGAAAGCAATGCGTTCCTGAACACAGAACACGGAGGGACTGAGGTTTCACCGAAGGAAGAAGACAAGAAGGTTAGCTTCACAATGAATATACATGCTGATGGAAATGAGGTTTCCATGAGGAGCTTAGTCGGCGACATCAAGGCTTTCCTTACCGAGGAAAAGGAAATCACTGAGTTTTCCCTGAATGCCGGAGGCCAAGGAATCCCTGGGGAACCCAACTCAGCAGAACAGCGGATCCGATTTACTCTGAACATAAAAGGGCAAGGGAAGGAATCAGCTCTTAAGAGATTACTCGAAATGTCCAGGTTTCTTCTCAAAAGCCTGAAGGAAATCAATAATGTTTCGATGAACGTAAAAGGCAAAGGAATTAGTCCTTCTATCAACAAATTAATACAAGAGATCAATGTTTTCCTGAAAAGAGAACGTGGAGGGACTGAGGTTTCCCCCAAGGAAGAAGACAAGAAGGTGAGCTTCACATTGAATATACAAGCTGATGGAAATGAGGTTTCCATGAGGAGCTTAGTCGGCGACATCAAGGCTTTCCTTACCGAGGAAAAGGAAATCACTGAGTTTTCCCTGAATGCCGGAGGCCAAGGAATCCCTAGAGAACACAACTCAGCAGAACAGCGGATCCGATTTACTCTGAACATAAAAGGACAAGGGATGGAATCAGCTCTTAAGAGATTACTCGAAAAGTCCAGGTTTCTTCTCAAAACCCAGAAGGAAATCAATAATATTTCGATGAACGTAAAAGGCCCAGGAATTAGTCCTTCTATCAACAAATTATTACAAGAGATCAATGTTTCCCTGAAAAGAGAACGTGGAGGGACTGAGGTTTCCCCCAAGGAAGACGACAAGAAGGTTAGCTTCACACAGAATATACAAGCTGATGGAACTGAAGTTTCCATGAGGAGCTTAGTCGGCGACATCAAGGCTTTCCTTACCGAGGAAAAGGAAATCACTGAGTTTTCCCTGAATGCCAGAGGCCAAGGAATCCCTGGGGAACACAACTCAGCAGAACAGCGGATCCGATTTACTCTGAACATAAAAGGGCAAGGGAAGGAATCAGCTCTTAAGAGATTACTCGAAAAGTCCAGGTTTCTTCTCAAAACCCAGAAGGAAATCAGTAATATTTTGATGAACGTAAAAGGCCCAGGAATTAGTCCTTCTATCAACAAATTAATACAAGAGATAAATGTTTCCCTGAAAAGAGAACGTGGCGGGACTGAGGTTTCCCACAAGGAAGAAGACAAGAAGGTGAGCTTCACACTGAATATACAAGCTGATGGAACTGAAGTTTCCATGAGGAGCTTAGTCGGCGACATCAAGGCTTTCCTTACCGAGGAAAAGGAAATCACTGAGTTTTCCCTGAATGCCAGAGGCCAAGGAATCCCTGGGGAACACAACTCAGCCATACAGCGGATCCGATTTACTCTGAACATAAAAGGGCAAGGGAAGGAATCAGCTCTTAAGAGATTACTCGAAAAGTCCAGTTTTCTTCTCAAAAGCCAAAAGGAAATCAATAATATTACGATGAACGTAAAAGGCCCAGGAATTAGTCCTTCTATCAACAAATTAATACAAGAGATCAATGTTTCCCTGAAAAGAGAACGTGGAGGGACTGAGGTTTCCCCCAAGGAAGAAGACGAGAAGGTCCGCTTCAAACTGAAAGTTGAAGCTCAAGGAACTGAAGGTTCTATGAAACTTTTAGCCACTCAGATAAAAGCTTTCCTTACAAGGGAAAGGGAAATCACAGATCATTCCATAAAAACTGAAGCTGACTTGATTGGTAGATCAGGAAACGAAATAGAAGGCAGAAAGGGTTTTACCCTGAACACAGAAGGACAAGGAACTGAACCATCTATTAAGAGATTAATCCAAACGATCAAGCTTTTTCTAAAAGGCAAAAAGGAGATCACTGATGTATCCCTGAACATACAAGGCCAAAGAATTAGTACATCACTCACAAAATTAATCCAAGAAAGCAATGCGTTCCTGAACACAGAACATGGAGGGACTGAAGTTTCCCCCAAGGAAAAAGACAAGAAGATCAGCTTCACACTGAACATACAAGCTCAAGGAACTGAAGTTTCCATGAAGAGGTTAGTCAGCGACATCAAGACTTTCCTTACCGAGGAAAAGGAAATCACAGATTATTCCCTGAATGCCGAAGGCCAAGGTATTGGTGGGGCACCCAACTCAGCAGAACAGCGGACCCGATTTACTCTGATCATAAAAGGCCAAGGGGTGGAAGCAGCTCTCAACAGATTAGTCCGAATGATCAAACTTTTCCTTTCAGGCAAAAAGGAAATCACTGATATTTCCATGAACATTAATGGCCAGGGCATTAGTTTTTCTCTCAATAAATTAATCCAGGATTTCAATATGTCCCTTAATATTCAAGTTGAAAAGTCTGTTGCTTCCTTCAATAGTAAGTGTGTTGAAGTGCAAAGGCAGTGTTCAGTGCTAGAGAATGGAGATGTTGAATGTAGCAAAATATTAAACTATAGCAAATGTCCTGCCTAATAAATTCGGAGCCTAATAACTTATTTTTTATCTTAACAGAGGTGTCCCAATCAGCTGAATTCTTTCAGAATAAAACTTTCAAAGTCACATCAGAGATCGAAATGGGTTCTTTTAACACTATTGTGATTGTTCCCTGTGCACCTATATATATATATATATTTGCCACTATGGAATGTTCTCCCCTCCATGCCCCTTACCACTCTTTTGGGGCTTCTCCTGTCTGTTTAAGACACATTATTATTATTATTATTATTATTATTTGCATATTCTCTGGATGGAAATGGGCTAAAGCCTTGTTTTGCAAGTGTAAGTGCTTGCACAATGATTCTGCTTTTGGGATTGGTTAAATGAATCCTTTCTTTTGCATAATGGAAAGAGTCATGGTATTTCCATTGTATTACGATTGTCTTTCCCCAAAGTGGATGGGAAAGGTTTTTTATTTCAAAAGAAATTTGGGCCTTTGGCCTCCTCTGTTAAGAGTCAACGGTTTCATTTAAGTATATTTGTCGACAATGATGCTGAAAGTGCTTCTCTTCACCCTTGCTATCCGTGCTCTCTAGCTGCACTCCATCTTGCTTTCTAATCTATTGCATTTGTGACTCATTGTTATACTGCCAGGGCTTAATTTTGTGCTCTAGCCCAATCCAGGATGAGTCAAATATTCCTCCCAGTTGTTGTCACTAAAACAACATTAGTGAGAAAAAGCACTACTGGCTGTGGGACATATTCCTGATGGTGCATGGCTCTCTTTAGACCCACATCCATGTGAATTCCTGAGTCACTGAATTCTAAATGTTCTTTTTTATGTCAGATGTCTACCTAACACTAGGAATGGGGTAGAGACAAAGAGAGGTACATAGAATCATAGAGTCACAGAGTAGTAGAATTGGACTGGACCCTAATGGTCATGTAGTCCAATTCCCACCCCCGTGCAGGAATCAGAAGTAAAGAATCTCTCACAGATGGTTATCCAATCTCTGCTTTAAAACTTCCAGTGAAGGAGATTCCGTCACCTTCTGAGCTAGACCATTCCACCGTAGAACATTTTGCTGCCAGAAGATCTTCCTAAAGTTTAGTAAGAATCTCCTTTCTTGTAATTTCATTCCATTGGTTCCACCCTCCTATTTTAGTCCTACCTTCTGGAGCAGCAGAAAACAAGCTTGCTCCATGTTCCATGTGTCAGTCCTTCACATACTTGAAGATTGCTATCATTAGGGTTTGACCACAGGAATGATCCTTTCTAATCAGGAAGACCCTTTTGTGCCAGACATGAGTCAAAGCCCTTTTGGCATTAGAAATTTGATCTTTGAGTCATCTATTTAAGACCACATTGACCTCATAAGTAGCAGCCCACTTTGTATCAAGTTTAACACTAGAAATACAATTCCTGCAAGTTATGTTGAATGGATTATCTCACTAACTCTACCAAAACAGAAAGTTCCCTTTCAATAACTATGGACGTAAATGTGCCAAGGAAGTGCATAACCCATCATCCTCTTTGTGAATCATGTATGAAATCTTTTAGGTTTTTAGAGCCAAATTGGCATCTGGACCTGTGTACTATTGGGGATAATCTTAAAAGGAAAGCCCCCGTGAATTTTTTAATGAAAGAACCTTTAAACGACAATGTATTAGACAAAAATACTAGTCAAGGGGAAAGTTCTGGCACATGAAAAAATGCTCGATACCTTAAGCTAGGAAATTAAATATAGGAGGAATATAGATAAATAAATAACTAATATACTTCAGGTAAAGTGAAGTATGACTGTCTTAAGCAAATTGTATCAGAAATGGAATTGATTAGGTGGGAAATAGTGTAAGAGACTAATGCTAAGAGACTATGGAGCTATATGGAGAAAAGTGTTGGAAAATGGCATGGGAAAATATCGTATTAAGGGTGTGAATGAGGTTGTAGACCTGGAAGTAGAAGACAATGCCAAGAAACCATGGTGGCAATAAGGAAGCGTGGGTTGATGAAAAATCTCTGGCATGATACAAGGTATAGATAAGATGAAGACCACCCAGTAATATTGCAAAAGGAATCTGGAGTAAATCATATAAATAGCCTATTTTAAGTCCATGAGACTCACACTTGACAGGACAGTGAACATCATTGGATTCAGAACATATCATACAACTCCTGGCTTGGTCAGAATCTTGCCTGCTAGGCAGCCCAATCAACCAGTCTAATAAGGCTTGTAATCTATCAACTATTTGTATAAAGAGTTCTGTTCCTAGAATAGGATGTGTGTGTTGAAGTTGTTTACTGCATATGGAAGCTGGATTAACAAATTTACGAATAAATAAAACATTGAAAAGGCATTCTGAATCTGTTTTCTCTTGGGTCTATAAAAAGGAATGCTGGTGGTGACTGAGAGCTGTATAAAATCTCTTTTTCATACATTCAGACACTCCAGTAGTGAAAAAATGATAATCAATAACTCAATTGAATAATACATAGGTCATCATTGCATGCCTCTTCAGTCCAGTTGGCTTAGCTAGTCATCCACTCTCCACCATAATGTGCATACAATTATCCCTATGGGTCTCCCCACCCCCATTCTAACCCACAATAACTGATCAATTGTGTCCCATTTACAGTAAAAGGCACTGATGTCTGTGAAAGTAATTGAAGTAGCCAATAGAGGAGAGGAGACGAAAAAGAAATAAGTACCCCTTCTGTTGGACAAATGAGAAAGAAGAACTTGAGAACTGCTTCCTTACCTATAGAAGGTGACCACTCAGATCTCCCCCAGTCATAATCAATAAATTGTTATTGTTTCGTTTATTAACAAATTAATATGAATCCTGTGAAGCATTAAAACAGATTTAATAATGCAATACTACAGTACATAACGGGGATGTGGGTGGCGCTGTGGGTTAAACCACAGAGCCTAGGGCTTGCCGATCAGAAGGTCGGTGGTTCAAAACCCTGCGACGGGGTGAGCTCCCGTTGCTCGGTCCCAGCTCCTGCCCACCTAGCAGTTCGAAAGCACATCAAAGTGCAAGTAGATAAATAGGAACCGTTCCGGTGGGAAGGTAAACAGAGTTTCTGTGTGCTGCTCTGGTTCGCCAGAAGCGGGTTAGTCATGCTGGCCACATGACCCAGAAGCTGTAGCACCGCAACCCTAGAGTCGTCCACAACTGGACCTAACGGTCAGGGGTCCCTTTACCTTTACAGTACATAACACAATGAAAACATGTACATCTGAAGAAGTGCTGAGGTGAGTTTATCAAATGGGGAGGTCAGTGCACATCACACTGCCCCTCCTTTCCTTGACCTAAAAAAATAAATAAATCAAGTAACTTAAACTGCAAAAAAAAAAAAAAAAGTGCAGGGTATGGGTGCTTTCCAGCATTTTGGACTGTCTGTCATATGTATGACTACCTCTTGGTTAGACAGATGTTGTGGTTGTGTTCAAGGTGCCATTAGCTCCTGGCTCTCCAGTAGCAGCTTTTCTTCTTGAGGTCAAGGTTTCAAACCTCAAAAGGCTATGAGAAGTTGCTGGATTAAGCCTTCAAGACAGGAGAGCCAGTGTGGTGTAGTGGTATACTCGTAATCTGATGAACCGGGTTCGTGTCCCCGCTCCTCCACATGCAGTTGCTGGGTGACCTTGGGTTAGTCACACTTCTCTGAAATCTCTCAGCCTCACTCACCTCACAGAGTGTTTGTTGTGGGGGAGGAAGGGAAAGGAGACTGTTAGCCGCTTTGAGACTCCTTAGGGCACAGGTGTCAAGGACAAGGCCCGCGGGCCAAATGCGGCCTGCGAGACCTCGTCATGTGGCCCGTGAGCGTGCGCTGATGGGCGGTGGGCGGCGAAGGTCAGCGCGTGCGAGAGGAAGGGAGCAGAGGTTTTTTTTCCCCGGGCCGTTTTGGCCCAGGGCGGCTTTTTGCCGCGTCGGGGGTGTTCCGCACGGCTTTCTGCCGCCTCGTGGAAGCCCCCCGCACCATTTTTTTCTTCTTCGGGCCGTTTTGGCCCAGGGCGGCTTTTTGCCGCGCCGGGGGTGCTCCGCGCGGCTTTCTGCCGCCTCGCGGAAGCCCCCCGCACCATTTTTGCCTTGCCGGGGGAGCCCGGCAAGGCTTTTCTTCTTCGGGCCGTTTTAGCCCAGGGCGGCTTTTTGCCGCGTCGGGGGTGCTCCGCGCGGCTTTCTACCGCCTCAGGGAAGCCCCCCGCACCATTTTTGCCTTGCCGGGGGAACCCGGCAAGGCTTTTTTCCCCCGGCCGTTTTGGCCCAGCGTGGCTTTTTGCCGCCTCGGGGGTGCCCCACGCGGCTTTCTGCCGCGTCGGGGAAGCCCCCCGCACCAGCCTGCCGATCCCACCACCACCCCGCGCTGCGCCAATCCCTGCGAACAGCAGGCAGCGGTGGAGGGGGGGAATGAGCAGCATCTCCTCCGCTGCAGCGGAGACGTTTCTTGCTCCTCCCGGCCACCCCCCCCTCGCAAAAGCCTTCTTTTTCGGGTGGGGGGGTGGAGAAGCAAGCAGCATCTTCCCTCTCTCCTCTCTCTCTTTCACTCCTTCCTTCCTTCCTTCTCTCTCTCTCTGTCTCATTCCCTTTTACCCCTCCCTCCCTCCCTCCTTCCTCCCTCCCCTCCCCTCTCTCCTCTCTCTATCTTTCACCCCTTCGTTCCTTCCCTCTCCCTCTTTCTTTCACTCTCTCACCCCTTCCTTCCCCCCTCTCTCACCCTTTCCTTCCTTCTCCCTCTCTCATTCCTTTCTTTCCTTCCTTCCTTCCTTCCTTCTTTCCTTCCTTCCTTCTTTCCTTCCTCCTCCCTCCCTCCCTTCCTTCTCTCTCTCTCTCTCCCTCTCTCTCCCTTTATTTTTCTTTCTTTCTTTCCTTCCTTCCTTCCTTCCTTCCTTCCTTCCTTCCATCCATCCATCTCTCTTTCTCACCCCTTCTTTCTTTCCTTCTTTCCTTCCTTCCTTCTCTCTCTCTTCCTTCCCTCCCTCCCAGCCTTTTAGAGGAGGAAAACCAGAAAAAAATATTTTTTCCACACAGTGGAGAGGGGGAGGGCGGCTCTTTGAGGGTCACCGGCCCTTTGAGGGTGACCAAACTGCTGATGCGGCCCCCGATGAATTTGAGTTTGACACCTCTGCCTTAGGGTAATGATTAAATGGGATATCAAATCCAAACTCCTCCTCTTCCTCCTCCCTCCTCCTCTTCCTCCTCCTCTATAGCTGTGTCCCACTCCCAAAAGGGTAGCTCCTTTGGCTTCAAGGTATTGAAAGATTACATCAGGGCCAGGCGGGATTCCTTCCAGGCAAACAAATGGATAATATTAGAAATATTATTGATATTATAGAGTACCTGGAAGTGAGAAATGAAAAACAAGCAGCACTGATGTTTATAGCTGCTAAAAAAAGACTTTGACAATGTCTCTTGGGAATTCATGGAAAAAATTCTGCAAGAATTGAATTTTAGAGATAAATTTAGGAAAGGAATTCAAGCCATATATTCAGACCAAAAAGCAAAATTTATTGTTAATCACGTGGTAACAGACGAATGTAGAGTACAAAAAAGGTACAAGAAAAAGATGTCCGTTATCACCTTTATTATTTATATTGGTATTAGAAGTCCTGGCAAGAAATATCAGGGCAGATGAAATTATTAAAGGAATTAAAATAGAGGGGAAATCATATAAATCGAAAGCCTATGCCAGGGGTCGGCAAACTTTTTCAGCAGAGTGCCAGTCCACTGTCCCTCAGACCTTGTGGGGGGCCGGACTATATTTTTTGGGGGGAGGGGAATGAATGAATTCCTATGCACACTGCACATAGTTTATTTGTAGTGCACAAAAAACAGGAAAAACAATACAATATACGGGGAGGGAAAGCAAATGTGAGAAAATGCCAAACACAAAAATTAAATAATAAAAAAAAGGTTTACACCCACATTCCCTCACCAAGAGATCCTGCACTGTCCCTTCCAGACGCGAGACGTTTCAGGTTCCACAACATTTTAGAAAAAGTAACATGGCGAGGAGTCCCCCCCCCCCTTGCTGGGACCAGAAAAACTGGCCTCTGCGTCCACACACACAAAAAAGGACAAAGAGAGACCCAGTGCAAAACAGGTCAGTGAAGGAGGCGCTGTGGAATTGAAACCTCCCGAGGAGGCGGAGAAGGAGGAGGAGAAGTGAACCCCACAAGTGACAGTGACAAGGCTGGGATTGCCTTCCAGCCTGGACCCCGAAGAACGAGGCCTTGTCTGGGGACTCGGCCAGGCTACCCAACCGGGTCTCCCTGTTGAGGGCGGGCAGTGTTTATCGGCTGTAGGGCGTGAGGAGGCGAGGTGGAAGCCATGATCGCAACTGCGAGGAAGGGAGGGAGGGAGGGCAGGCAGGCAGAGAGCCGAGCTGGCCCGGGAACCCTGCGCTCCATTGGCGTGCTTACCTCAGCCAATGGGGAGAAGAAGAAGCACTCCACTGGGAGCGAAGTGGGGGGGGCTCCGTGTTCCCCACTGGCATCTTGCACACAGGCCCCGGTGCAGAAGTGAAGGAAGGCAGGCCTAGGGGAACTGGAGAGGGTGAGGCGGGGAAGGGAAAGCAGCAAGAGAAGACCGAGGGAGCGTGAGGACAGATGGAGGAGGCCCAGAGGCTGCCAACGTTCTTTCCCGTTGCCCACCCCCCCAGCCAGGCGCCCAATCTGCTGCCTCCTGTGCTTACCTGCCACGTCCACCGCCCTGCAAGAACTGCTGTTGGGAGCAGCCACCATTTTGGCCACATATGCCCCACCGCACTCTCCGGCGAGGCATCCACGGCTTTCTACTGGCCTTGCCACGTGGCTTCCGGTTGGCTGCAGGAGTTTCGGACGCCTCGCCGGAGAGGGCCGCGGGACATACGTAGCAAAGATGGTGGCTGCTCCCAGCAGGACTAACCGAGTGGGTGGCAGGGTCCACGGGCCAGATTTATGAGTTTGCCGACCCATGGCCTATGCAGATGATCTGGTAATTACAGCAGAAGATCCTAAGGACTCTCTCCCAAAAGTAATATAAAAAATTCAGGAGTTTGGGCAAGTAGCACGATTTGAATTAAATAAAAACAAGACCAAATTATTAGTTAAAAACTTAAAAGAAGTGGACAAAAAATATTATCTCAAAGTACAGAAATAGAAACCCATTAAAAAGTTAAATGTTTAGGAGTTTGTCTCACAACTAGAAATATTAATGTTTATAAGACAATTGTGAAAAATGCTGGAATAAGATAAAAAGGAATCTAGAAATATGGGGAAGAATTAATCTCTCCTTAATAGGAAGAATTGCAGCAATCAAGAATACAGTAGAACCTCTACTTACGTCTCACTCTACTTAGGCCTGTTCCAAGTCACAACCACAGGAAACCCAGAAGTAAACACTGGGTTTGCCACAATTCGCGCATGCGCAGAAGCAGCTGCCGCCTTCTGCACATGTGCCTGTGCAGAAGCGAGCTGCCGCCGAATGTGCCTGCACACAATGGTGCTTCTACCAGCGACCCATTTTGCCATAAGGACGGGCCTCCGGAATGAATTGTGTTCATGAGTAGACATTCCACTGTAATGTATTGCGAAAAATGTTGTTTTTATTCCAAACAATACCGGTAATAAGTGATGCAGTTCTCTCACTTTTTTCTGGTACGAGCTTTGTTGAATAAAAAAACCTCTCATTACTGCTTTGCTCACCTCCCACACTATCTTAATGTCTGATCCTTGATTGAGATATATTTCAAAATAATTCTTCATATTTTTTCCTGCTTTTTCCACAGTTGCTTGGTTATCTAATAATCCTTCGTTTAATCTCCATCTGAATGTTGAGTTTTGTTCTCCCTTAAATTCCAAAAATACCAGATTGTGGTCCAAAAGAGTCCTTGCTTGTATTTCTTTCCTTTTTGCTTTTTTCACTAATTCTTCTGATCCCCATATGTAGTCAATTCTTCAGGCTGTCGGATTGGGCTCTGAAAAATGAGTGAACTCTCAGTGTATTTAAATCTCCATATATCTTTAATTTTAAAAACTCAGTCCTGGCACATCTCACGTGGGCACCATTGCCATTATAAGAAAAATAGCACCGATTATATGCACCTTTGTTATATAGATGTAGATGTAGATGTAGACGTAGATATACAGTGGTACCTCTGGTTAAGTATTTAATTCGTTCCGGAGGTCCGTTCTTAACCTGAAACTGTTCTTAACCTGGAGCACCACTTTAGTTAATGGGGCCTCCCGCTGCGCCGCCAGAGCACAATTTCTGTTCTTATCCTGAAGCAAAGTTCTTAACCTGAAGCATTATTTTTGAGTTAGTGGAGTTCTTAACCTGAAGTTACAGCTTTTCTAGGTATTAAACAATCCCCAAACAGCATCAGCAGCATCTTAGGGGGCTTTTGATGGTGGATACTTATTACAATATGATTCAAAAGCCTCATTTAATGCATTTGTGAGTTTCATCTTCCCAAATGCAGGAGCCATTCTTTGCAAGAAATTGCTCTAATGCTGCCATATCTCCCTCTTTCTTAAGGAACCTTCTAGTTCTGCTCAGAGGCTGCAGGCTGTTCTGTCATTGTTTCAAGAGTTTTACACAACCAGGAAAAAGTTTTACAAGCTACGCTGGTAACACTCAAAATAGGTTTTGCCTTTTTAAAAGCAGCTTTGCCCTCATATCCAGCTATCACAGCAAGAACTTTCCAGTGCCCAGCTAGCAATAGATCCAGACAGGCTTTTAAAAGGGGCAATAAACTAAAATTGAAACATTAATGCTACCTTCATTTATTAAACTCTTACACCAAGTGTTCAGAAATGCATTTAAATCTATCTATATATAAATGTTCCCATTGCGCGTTTGTCCGAAACACCCTTGCTGCGTAACCGCTGGACCAAATCGCATCAAATTTGGACACAGCGTTTCCATTACCATCTCAAAGTAATCTGGCATAATAAAAATTCAGAAAAACCACACCTGTCATACCTAAAATAAAGAAAAAACGCAAAAAATTGGCGCACACACATGACACCACCAGCAAAACAGCACCCTCTAGCGACGGCTATGCTGGTACTACAGCTATAAAAGCAAGAAATTGGTGCGCACATATGACATCACAGCAAAACCTTGCCCTCTAGCAACGGCAGGCCTGTCTCTATTTTCACTCCCAAACTGACAAACTGTTTCTCTGCAAGGAAGGAGGGGTTGATTGTGTTAGTGGCTTCCTGATACCTGTGTGCCAGACAAGGATGTGATTAAATTGGCTGGGATACAGGGAAATGTAAATATCTCTTTTGTCAAAGGCACGCTGGGAAATGGAGGCCACTGCCTCTTGCAGTTAACTAGGCCGGACCAGCAAGGCACACTGGGAAATGGAGTCAAGGCACCCTGTGGGTGAACTAAGCTCTTTCGCCCAAACCGCAAGGCATGCTGGGAAACGCTGGGCTTATTATCCCAACCAACTGCGCGCTCAAGGCACTCTTGGAAATTGAATCAAATCCTCTCTGTAGAGGGTTACTAGCACTTTTCCCCTTGAAAAGGCCACAGGCAAGGCACGCCGGGAAATGGCCACCGTGATCGTCCCTCAGTGATCCCCCAATGTGTGTTTTTTATCTGTGCGTTTCCATAGTGCTTTTCCCTCAGACGGTGTCAGAGGCCTCCTTCCTCAGCTTTTTCTGCCACAGGCCACGGGAGGGCACCTGAGCACGTGCAGAGTGCACACGACGCCGGCGGGGGTAGGTGGGGGTTTATTTGGGCTGCGGCTGCTGCTGATGGTAATAAGCATAAAATCAGCCACAGCAATGCGTGGCCCGGGTCAGCTAGTTCTAGATAAAGTTATAAGAACTTTAAAGTTTTAGCCACCTCTGATTCCAGCCTATTTTTGCGGAAGACTATAGGTCAGTAGTGTCTACAAGACAACTGTGGGCACATGGTCACCCAAATTTAAAAAAAGTACAAGGGAACATTTCAGAAATTCAGCAGGACTTAGTGCCCTGGTCCACAAATTATTTAACCAATCTCCTCTAAATCCTTCTCATGGGACGTATTTGACTCCAAAAGAGTAGAATGCCCAATGTATTTACATAAGGGAATGGGGGTGGATGCAAGTGTTATGTAAATGTACAGACAAACAGATGTTGTTAGCACAACTATTGGATTTCCCCTAGCTAGGTTTGTGCTTTGTAGCCCTCGACCATTCAAATACAAACTTTTGGTCTTGTGATTCAGGTAAGAGAGGGCTCCCACCTCTGGGAGCTAAAACGTTTTTTTGTGTACAGGTGACTCTCAACAACACAAGGAAGGAGCTGCAGCCAAAGATAGGAAAAGAGGAGGTAAGGGAACACCTAGCTACTTTAAATAAATTCAAATCTCCAGGACCCGATGAGTTGCACCGAAGGCTACTAAACGAATTTATGGATGCACTCTCAAAGCTTCTGTCTATAATCTTTGAGAATTCTTGGAGAACAATTCAGGGGATGATCATCAAATTTGCAGATGACGCTGAACTTGGAGGGATAGCTAATGCCACAGAAGACAGAATCAGGATTCAAAACAATCTTAACAGACTGGAGAACCCAGCCTCATGAGGAACGACTGAGGGAGTTGGGTGCTTTTAGCCTGGAAAAGAAAAGACTGAGAAGAGAGCCAACTTCAAATAGCTCAAGGGCTGTCACATGTAAGATGGAGGAAAAAATAATTTCCAGCTCTGTCAACCAGTGACCCAGCGAAGGCTCTAACCCAAGGGTGGCTGGCTGGGAAACTCTCAAAGCAAAATGGCTCTGAACTCCAGTGGAAGCAGCCTTATATAGACTTCCCCTTCCCCTTTGCAAGGGCTCATGGGACAGCATTTTCCCATGAGCCCATTGCACATACAAGATACTGGGCAAAACCTTGTCCAGTATTTTGCTGAAATCTATGGGCCACAGTAAGGTAAAGGTAAAGGGACCCCTGACCATCAGGTCCAGTCGTGTCCGACTCTGGGGTTGCGTGCTCATCTCGCTCTATAGGCCGAGGGAGCCGGCGTTTGTCCGAAGACAGCCTCCGGGTCATGTGGCCAGCATGACAAAGCTGCTTCTGGCGAACCAGAGCAGCGCACGGAAACGCCGTTTACCTTCCCGCTGGAGCGGTCCCTATTTATCTACTTGCACTTTAACATGCTTTCGAACTGCTAGGTGGGCAGGAGCTGGGACCGAGTAACGGGAGCTCACCCCGTCGCAGGGATTCAAACCGCTGACCTTCTGATCAGCAAGCCTGTGGTTTAACCCACAGCTCCACCTGGTCCCTATGGGCCACAGTACCTCACGGTAAAGATGTCTGACACTTATTGGGCATGGAACGAGGCTTACAGGTGTTGATAACAAGACCATCCTGGCAAATGCAAGGATTCATGTTCTGATTTTTTTCTACAACCATTAGGGTTAGGATATATGAGAAAGGAGGTATACTAGGATCACCTGAGGGATGCCAGCTTCACTAATATCATGATCCATAGAAATAAACCATATAAAAAAGCCCAGACCAGTGCCCATTGCTACAATATGGGTGCACAGAAGTCCCCTTTCCCCCTCCCTCCACTGTAATTAGGTTTGAAAGAAGAATTATTTTGCAACTAATAGAATAGTCTACAGGCTGTACTTTAATGCAGTGTGTGTTTGATGCCCTTGACCAGCTCTCAACTGTCCCCGCAGGCCAAAAGTGGTTGGTGATCCCTGACCTATCAGGTAGGCTTATAAACTATGTGTGCTGACCATACGAAATAAAAACTGTATCTTTAAACAAATCTTAGAAACAGTAAAACTTTATTTCCAAACCAGTGAACCCTGAGCATATTCTTGGAGTAATACAATGTTAATGTACCATATTGTAGTTCCTCTTTCTGGTACACTGTGCTTTTTAAAGGAACAGTGAGCTAAGTATTCCAGCCATAATGCATGTTGCATCAGAATGCTAATGCGTAACACAGAACACTATAAATGGATGAGTTTTCAGCTTTTCAGATAGCACTAGAAAGCACACTGGCCCAGTGTGCATCTCTCGTTGGCCTGCTTGAAATCTCACAGAGGCTTCAGCCATGCAAAACTGCTGCCTTTGGATAGCTGCCCTTTCATCGATGCTCTCAGTTTTTCCAGGTGAGTCATATATCAGAACAGATACACCAACTCAATAGGGCTGAGGTGTCTTCAGCCCCCTCAGTATTTTTTGGCAGGGGGCCAGGCCCCCTCAATGTTGAGGGGGCAGAGGAGGCCGAGTTTGTGGCTTACAGGGTAAACAGGAAATCCGAAAGACAGTAGATCACCACTTGGCTCTGCTTTTAACCTACTAGGTGGTTCTAGAGCAGCTAATCTCCCATGTTCACTAGGTAGAGAATAAAACTGATTGAGCTGAAAGAAACAGTAGGAAGGATAACAATCAAACGCAACAGCCAGACATTCATAAGTACTATATGCATGCTAAGTATTGTTGTTATTAGATTTGAATGGACCCTTCTCTTCAAATGATGATACCCTGGCAGAAAGAGAAAGAACACCCGATACATCTGCCAGAAAGAAGAAGTCGCTATTGCTAAACAACCCCTTTTTCTCTTTACAGTTGATGGCTTCAGAGCCAATTCTCCAGAAACATGCACCAAGGTCTCAGGAACTTGCACTAAGACCCCATGTCAAGAGTCCCACCAAGAGCTTGGAAAGTGCGGTCCACAACTCTATTGCTGCAGTTTTCTGTAAGATTTCTCTCTCTTTCAAATCAATGGCTTGCCATAATGACTCCTACACTGTCATCAGAATGACTAGAATCAAGAGTAGGGCTCTACATGATGTGAAAGATGCAAAGTATATAGAAGGTCTGTTCTTTTAAAAGTCAGATGAAAGCCAGACATAGAATTATAGAATTGGAAGGGATTCTGAGGGTCATCTAGTCCATCTCCCTGAAATGCAGAAATCTCAACTAAAGCATCCATGAAAGGTGACCAGACAGCCTCTGCTTAAAAATCTCCAAAGAAGGAGATTCTAACACATTCTGAGGGAGTCCATTCCAATGCCGAATAGCTCTTACCATCAGAAAGATCTTCCTGATGTTTAGTCAGAATCTCCTTTCTTGTAACTTGAACCCATTGGTTTAGGTCCTACCCTCCAGAGCTGGAGAAAACAAGCTTGGTCCATCTTCCATGTGACAGCCCTTGAGATATTTGAAGGTGTTCCTCCTAAGGCTTGGTTTCCAGACCCTTGATCATATTCCTCGCCTTCCTCTGCACATGTTCCAGCTTGTCAATATCCTTCTTAAATTGTGGTGCCCAAAACACAGTATTCCAGGTGTGATCTGACCAAGGCAGGATAGAGTGGTGCTATGACTTCCTTGATCAGAACATTAGAATTTTGTTGACACAGCCTAGAATAGCATTAGCTTTTGTTCACTCCTGCAATACACTATTTATTCACGTTAAGCTTGTGGTCTACTAAGACAGGTGATTCTCCAGAAACATGGAAATACATTACAGGGCTTTCATTAACCACTGCCTCTCTGTCATAGCTATCCCATCCCGGGTCATCTCTAAGCAAAGAGATGGTTGTTATGAGGAATAACAGCCTCATAACAGGAATTACATTAATGTGTAATGAGGCTGCCTCTGAAGACAATTTGGAAACTTCAGTTGGTGCAGAATTCAGTGGCCAGGTTGCTTACCAGGGCAAGACAGTTTGAACATATTACACTGATCCTGGCCTGACTTCACTGGCTGCCAAATAATTTCCCCCACTCAATTCAAAGTGCTGGTTTTGACGTATAAAGCCTTAAATGGTTCATAACCACAATACCTCAAGGTCTCTCTCTCTCTCTCTCTCCATATGATTATAATCTGAGGCCATTCTTCATGTGCCCACTCCACAAGAGGTCCAGAGGGTGAAAATATGATAACAGGCCATTTCTGCAGTGGCTTCTCTTTTTGGGGGAAAGTTCTCCTCAGGTAGACTCACATGTCACTTTCTTTACATATCTGTGAGCATCAGGTGAAAACATTCCTCTTCTCCCGAGCCTTTGGCTTATTGAGCAACCTATGACCTTGTAAACTGTGCATGTAGTGGTGAAGTTATTGTTTTGTTTGTTATATATGCATATTTGTGTTTGCATACTGTAAAATGCCCTGTGATCTTCAGATGAATGGTGGTGGTGGTGGTGGGGGGGGTGGGAGAGAGAGAGATAGAGAGATTGAAAATAAATAAATAAAACTAGAATTAATGAAGCATTTTCCCCATGCTGCAGATCCCTCATAAACAAGCAGAGAAAACCACTCACTGAAGCTGGGAAATTTCTCATTTCAGAGATGAAGATACCAACTGCAATACAGAAGATACTCCAGAGAACTGTAGGAAGCTCTCAGGCACTTGTACATATTCCCCGTGTCAAACTAAGGACCAAGAACTTGGAATGTGTGGTGACAAGATGTATTGCTGCAATATATAGTAAGATTTTTTAATCTTTTCCAGATAGGTGGCTCCCCAAAACGACTTCTCCACTTCCACTAGAATTATTTATTTCAGATTGTCAATATGATTCAATCAAGGTCACCTACTTATGCAATTGTCCTGTTCCCATTTGTGGACTGGAAAGGGTTTACTTCTTACGGACCCTCTTGCCGTGCCCCATGCCCACCCCTGCGGGTGAAGACAATAGCAATGATGAGCACAACAAACTTGACAAGACAATAATCCGGGATTGAAAATTGGCCACAACATTATTGATTACAGATGTAGGTAGGCTTTGGCTCAAGTGTTTATCCATTATCAGTCTCCTGATGGAGGACTGACACTTGAGAGTGTCTGGGGGGACCCAGCCAGATGGGCGGGGTACAAATAATAAATTATTATTATTATTATTATTAAGCAGGGTCAGGCCTGGGATAGGGACCATGTCAAGACACAGGTCAGCTGAGGTGGCCCATCCCCAGGGGGTGCTGGCTATAGGGGCGGCTGAGCCCTCCAATACTGAGGGGGCTGCCATCCCTCCAGGCCCCCTGACACTGACAGGTGAGCACCAGCCCGCTGGGTGGGAGCAGGAGGCTTGGAGGGCAATTTTGCCCTTTGCATCCCCTGCCGCAATCACCAGAGTGTCCCGTTAGGTGCCTGCATGTCCTGGCAGACATTGCCCAAGTGGGGGCATGTTGCTCGTATGATGTCATGCACGTGTGACAGCCCCCTTCCCCATGTTGGGCCCAGCCTGGTGCACCTGCCCACCCCCAGCCCCTATGGAAGCTCTATGGCCAGTTTGCCCCACACTTGGCTTCAGGAAAGAGACTTCTTCTTAGACCCCCTCAAACAGGGTACCCTGAGATTGCAGCTGCTTGAAGTTGGGGTGATGCACCATTTAACCCCAAACTTGGTATTGGTCTAAGGTTTCTACCCAATGCCTTATCTGCCCAAAGTTGTGACAGTTGCTATGAAGAAGGCAAAACTTCCAAATGGACCCAATTTGTCTGTAGACAAATTCCTTCCCAGCTCTGAATATGGCCAGAGCCATAGCTAGGTGGTCTTGCGCGCCTGGAAAAATCATCCAGATTGTGCCCCCTAGCCACTGACAAATCAGGTTTTCTTTCCGCCTCTCCTCCAACGCACCCCCTCATTCAATTCACCCTATATTGAAAACCTTTTCTTATGAGGCAATAATCAATATTTTTTATTTATGGGCATATTTTTAGCCGATTTGGCACCCCCTCTAGCCTGCGCCCCTGGTGGAAGCCCACCTCTCCACCCGCTAGCTATGGCCCCGAATACGGCAGCCATTTTATAAACAACAGCAAGGTCAATACAGCAGGTGCTCATGGAAGCAAAACAAGGTTAGCATGTAAATTAAAAACTGTGCTGCAAAAGGCAAGCACAGTCGGTTTTTATCTGCAGGCGGCAGACCATAGTGCAGATCCCCATGACCTATGCAACTCTGACAGGCAAGAACTTGGAATGTGTGGCACAGGAATCCATTGTTGCAGTATTCTATAAGACTTCCCTCTTTTTCAGATGAATGGCTCCTTGCATCTGCCTGCAAATTTATTTCTTAATATTATAAATAATAATAAATAATGATTTTTTTATTTATACCCCACCCTTCCCAGTTTAAAAACCGGGGTCAGGGCGGCTAAGAGCAAATATAAAACATTGATTAAAATGTGACTTAAAAACAGCATAAACTACTACATAAATGCAGCATCAATGTCAATAAAATTCAAAAATTCAAGGGTCATTTTGAGGAAAGAAAACCCCAGTCAGTAAACATCAAATGATCACCAGGGCTAACCGGCCAAGTTGGTCCTACTAGGTCCTATTAGATCATCATCATCATTGTTTTATAAATTTCACCTGCTTTTATGGCAGTTCTATTCATATTTATGGCAAAAAAGTCCCACCTTCTTGGAACATGCATCCTTTAAGCAGCATAGACTTAGAATTGCAAATATAGCAACAAACTATTTGCTCACTTTTTATTATTTCTCTTAACAGTGGAGATCCACGATCTAGTCCTCCTGCAGAGGTTCATGTTTATGGGGCTGACATTGAAGCGCAGCTGGCCCAGTTTACCCTTACCATAAAAGGCCAAGGACCAGAGGCTTCCTTCAACAATTTAGTAAAAGGGATCCATTCTTTCCTTACAAGGGAAGATGAAATAATCGGTGCTTCCATGGACATAGGAAATCAAGAAATGGATGCTTCACTCAACCCTACAAGAGAAAGGATCTATCTTATATTGAGCATACAAGGCCAAGGAACGGATGCTGGTCTCAACAGATTAATCAATGAGATCCGTGATCTAATTAGGAGAGAATACCAAATAACTCATATTACCCTGAGCATACAGGGTCAAGGGATTAATACTTCTATCAAAAGATTAATCGAAGAGATCAATGTTTCCTTGAGCACAAATGATGAAACGATGGATTTTTCACCCAACCATTCAAATCAGAGAGCCCATTTTACTGTGAACATAAAAGTCCAAGGGACTAAAGAATTTCTGAATAGATTACTTCAAGAGATTAATTATTTCATTGCTGAAGATGGGCAAATATCTGGTGCTTCTGTGGATGTACAATCTGAAGATATTGGTGGTTCAATCAACAACGGAGTCCACGGGAACCATTTTCTTGTGAGGATACAAGGCCAAGGGACTCAAGACTCTATAAAAAGATTACAACAGAAAATTAATGCTTTTTTTAAGAAAGAAGGCCAATTGTCTAGTTCTTCCTTGGATATAGGACATGATGGGAATGTTGGTTCACTGGACCAAGGAGACCAGTTTACCCATTTTACGGTGAACATACAAGTCCAAGGGACTGAAGAATTTCTGAATAGATTACTTCAAAAGATCAAATATCTAATTGCTGGAGAAAGGCAAATATCTGGTGCTTCTGTCGATGTACAATCTGGAGATATTGGAGGTTCAATCAACAACGGAGTCCATGGGGACCATTTTCTTGTGAGGATACAAGGCCAAGGGACTCAAGACTCTATAAAAAGATTACAACAGAAAATTAATGCTTTTTTAAAGAAAGAAGGCCAATTGCCTAGTTCTTCCTTGGATATAGGACATGAGGGGAATGTTGGTTCACCTGATCAAGGAGACCAGTTTACCCATTTTACGGTGAACATACAAGTCCAAGGGACTGAAGAATTTCTGATTAGATTTCTTCAAAAGATCAAATATCTAATTGCTGGAGAAAGGCAAATATCTGGAGCTTCTGTAGACGTGCAATCTGGAAATACTGGAGGTTCAATCAACAATGGAGTCCACGGGGAACATTTTCTTGTGAGGATACAAGGCCAAGGGACTCAAGACTCTATAAAAAGATTACAACAGAAAATTAATGCTTTTTTAAAGAAAGAAGGCCAATTGCCTAGTTCTTCCTTGGATATAGGATATGAGGAGAATGTTGGTTCACCTGATCAAGGAGACCAGTTTACCCATTTTACGGTGAACATACCAGTCCAAGGGACTGAAGAATTTCTGAATAGATTACTTCAAAAGATCAAATATCTAATTGCTGGAGAAAGGCAAATATCTGGTGCTTCTGTCGATGTACAATCTGGAGATATTGGAGGTTCAATCAACAATGGAGTCCACGGGGACCATTTTCTTGTGAGGATACAAGGCCAAGGGACTCAAGACTCTATAAAAAGATTACAACAGAAAATTAATGCTTTTTTAAAGAAAGAAGGCCAATTGCCTAGTTCTTCCTTGGATATAGGACATGAGGCGAATGTTGGTTCACCTAACCAAGGAGACCATTTTACCCAGTTTACCATGAAAATACAAGGCCAAGGGAATGATGACTCTTTCAACTCATTAGTCGAAGCAATCAATGCTCTACTTAACAGAGAAGGCCATATAAGAGATTCTTCCCTGAATAAAGAAAACCACGGAGGCCATTTTACTCTGACGCTGAAAATCTGGGGGTTTCCTGATTTTCTCAACAGAATAGCCCAAAAGATCCTGGCTTTGATAAGAAGAGGAGGCCAAATAACAGAGTCTTCCCTGAACATCAAAGTCAACATGTTTAATGTGTCACCTAGCATACAAGGTTTGCTTTAAAATATTCAAAATGTGTATTTTTCACAAGGGTACTTGCAGTGGGGTTCCATCCCTCTTTGCATATCAGAATGCCATGCCTGGCAAACGTGCACCATAACAGTCAAGCACATTTTGCTGAGTGGTGGCAAATTAAGTATAGAGCCTGATCAAAATATATTGAATACCAACAAAATACTCTTTAGCTAATGCAGGCTCTTAGAATATATGTTGATAAAAAAGAGTGGACTAAGACACATCAGCTGCCAATGTAGCTTAGAGAGCGAAGAAGTAGTAGAGAAGACCAGTTCTTGCCTCTGCACCTCTAGGTGGTTCTACAGTAGCTGTTCTCCCATCTGCCTGGGTACAGATGAACATTTACTGACCTGGGAGGATTAGTAGGAAGGTTGCAATCAAAAGTAGCAGTCAGACATTCACAATTACTATAGGGGAGCACCCCCCCCACAAAGGCACCAGTGTCTCTCAAGACAGGTGGATGCCAACAATACTCTGTATTGTCATTATCAGAACAGATCCAAAAGATAATAGAATCTTAGAGTTGGAAGGGACCCAAGGGCCATCTAGTCCAACCTCTCAGCTAAAGAATCAATGGTAGATGGCCAGATCTTTCTGTTCATATGGTAAAGGTAAAGGACCCCTGGACGGTTAAGTCCAACTATGGGGCGTGGCACTCATCTCTGCTTTCAGGCTGAGGGAGCTGGCGTTTGTCCACAGACAGCTTTTCCAGGTCATGTGGCCAGCATGACTAAACCACTTCTGGTGCACGGAGGACCGTGGCAAGTGCCAGAGTGCTGTTTAGCTTCCCGCCACAGTGATACCTATTTATCTACTTGCGCTGGTATGCTTTAAGGCTGCTAGGTTGGCAGGAGCTGGGAGAAAGCAACGGGAGCTCACCCTGTTGTGCATATTTGAACTGCTGACCTTATGATCAGTAAGCCCAAGAGACTCGGTGGTTTAGATCACAGCGCTACCTGTATCCCTCTTCATATGATGGTACCCTGGCAGAAAGAGAAAGAACAGCCAAGATGCCCTGTGCCTATTGTATCAGAATGTTAGAAAATGCTTTTCTAAATCAGCTAATTTTCTCTTTCCAGTAGGTGACTTCATTGTTAATTCTGCACAAAAGTGCTTGGAGCACTCGGGAACTTGTAGAAACATCCCATGTGATGCTAACAACCAAGAACTTGGGAACTGTGGTGCAGGAAGATACTGCTGTAGTATTTTGTAAGATTTATTGCTTTTTCAAACACATTGCTACACAAAATGACTTCTCCAGCTGCCATTAGATTTATTAATTTTACTATATAAAAGTCACTTGCCTATATGGTGTGCCTATTCATGTTTACACTAAATAAGCCCTGCCCTCCTGAAAAGAAATTATAGTTTACACACACACACACACACACACACACACACACACACACACACACACATGTATTAGAATTCCAAATATAATAACAAAACATTTATGCACTATTTGTTATTTCTCTTAACAGCAGAAGTCCCACAGATGATTCTTTCATAAACATGCAACCCAATGGGCGCCATTTTACCCTGACCATAACTGCCCAAGGAACAGATGATTCTTTCAACAGTTTAGTCCAAGGGATCCGTTATTTCCTTATGCGAGAAAATCAAATAACTGGTTCCTCCGTTAATGTACAACGCCAAGAGACTGTTGTTTCACCCAACCCTACAGGGCAAAGGGCTTATTTTATTGTGAGCATAGAAGGCCAAGGAAACAGTGCTTCTCTCAGAAGACTAATTAAACAGATCAAGGTTTTACTTGAAAAGGACCACCAAATAAAATTTATTACCCTGAGCAAACAAGGTCAATTGAATGATGCTTCTGTCGAAAGATTAATCACGGAGCTCAATGTTTCATTGAACACAAATCGTGGAACAACTGATGTTTCATCCAACCAGCGGACTCGTATTATCGTGAAGATACAAGGCCAAGGGACTCAAGCGTCTGTCAAGAGATTAGTCAAAGCGATCAAGGCTTTACTTAACAAAGAAGGAAAAGTAACTGTTTCTCTCCTGGATACAGCTGGGAATGATGATTCATACAGCCAAGGAGAACTGATGACTCATTTTACCCTGAACATAGAAATTCGGGGGTCGGTCGATTTTGTCAACAGAGTAATCCATGAGATCAAATCTTTACTTGCGAAGGAAAGCCAAATAACAGAGCCATCTGTGAGCATTGAATACGACGGGTCCAATACTTCACCAAGCACAGGAGAAGAGCCAGAGGTGCAGCAAGGTGGGTGCGGACCGCCCCGGGTGCCATCCCTGAGGGGGGGTTGACATGGCCACCCCACCACCCCAAGACGCTCACCATGGGCAGCACCCCCTGGGATGCCGTGGGCGGTGCACCCCTGGGACGCTCACAGCGTGCGAAGCCTCCCTGGGACGCTCACTCCGCCCCCTCGGATGCTCGCCCCATCCCCCTGGGATCTAGCCCCGCCCCCACCCGCCCCACCCCCAGGTGCCCGCCGCTCCAGGTGCCGGAGCAGCTAGCTTCACCTCTGAGAAGAGCATACTTCACACAAACAAGGTTCAACAGGGAATATAGGATTCAAAAGGTGCATGGAGAATAAAGGTATTTGAAGCAGGGAAAAATCCCTCTTTTAAAATTGCCATACTGCACACACTGTATGCCTGGCAAAATGTGCATCGTAACAGTTAAACAATCATAGCTAGACAGTGGCAACATTAGTATGGAACCTGATCATTTGTGCCAATGGAATTGGGGCAACAAAATATATTGAAAGCCCATAACACATGATCTGTGGCTAGGAGAGGCCTATTATTATTATTATTATTATTATTATTATTATTATTATTGAATAGGACATCCCTATTTCCATCTGAGAAATGTTGGAGGGTATGCATGCTTATTATAGTCATTATTATAATGTCTACAAGCACTTTTCTGTTCAAAGGATGTTACCCTGGCAGGGGAAAAAAAAAAGAACAGCTAGATGTAGCATGATGTGTCAGATTTCAAGAAATGACTTTTCCCTCTTTTCTCTTTGCAGGTAATCACATGGCTATTCAATCTCCAGAAACATGTTCTTTGCAAAAGGGCTTCTGCACAGAGGCCCCATGCACTGATGCAGGGCAATTACTCGGCATGTGTAGTACAGGAATGTATTGCTGCGGTATTGAACTTTATGGTGTTGATGTTTCACCTGAGGAGGGCCAGTTTACTCTGACCATAAAAGGCCAAGGAACGGGCGATTCTGTCCAAAGATTAGAGCGGGAGATCAACGTGTTGCTTAAGAATGAAGATGAGATTATCAATCCTTCCGTAAACATACAAAGTCAAGGGAAAAATGGTCAGAGTTCTAGTTTTATACTGACCATACAAGGCCAGGGGACTGATGCTGCTCTCAACAGATTAATCCAAGCAATCCATTCTCTGCTTAAAAAAGAAGGCAAAATCAGCATCATTTCTATTGACTTACAAGGCCAAGGGATTGCTGGTTCTCTCAAAAGATTAATCCAAGAGATCAATGGTTCCCTGAACAAACGAGGCCCCATGACTAACAACCTGGGTGGAGATTGCATTGATGATATTCAATATGTTTGTGCACGGAAAATGGGCAATTGTAGGAAGAAGCCATGCCAGGGGAAAGAGAAGGATATTGGCTCCTGTGGTCCAGGCTTTTATTGCTGTAAAAAATATTGATTTCCCTGATCTGATGCTGTAAATGGCAGCATCAATTAAACATATCTTTCAAAATTTGTGTGTTCCTGTTTTCGTGTTATAATTTGTGAATGTGGTCCAAAAAAATAACTCAAGCTGGCATTAGAACACTTCAGATTATTAATGTGCTTTTTTAGGCACTTAGCTGAAAGCCCATGGCATGTAAGGGAGTCCTGATCCTATTGACACAAAAGCAAACCCCACGGTATTTAAAAGCACTGACTCCCTTCAAAATCTTTTTTAGGATTTGAACTGTAAAAACATAATATTGAGTCAATTAAACATTTAAAGAATCCATTAGTTCAGGTCCTTCCCTCCAGAGTCGCAGAAATCATGTGTGCTCCATTTTCCATGTGAAGATGGCCACCATATCATCTCTTGGTCTTCTCTACCCCAGGCTAAACATATCTAGCTTCTTCAACAGTTCCTCATAAAGCTTGGTTTCTGTGCTGTTTAGCATCTTAGTCCCTCTCCTCTGTGACCAAAGCCCATCCTTGTTTTACTTAGATCACACTGCTAGGACTAACTCAATTGGCAAGTGGGGGAGTGTTTGGGATTTGTTGCTCATTTGAGCATTGAATGTGTGCAAGTGGGGTGGCGGAGTGCAGGCAAACCAAGGCATTATTGAAATAAGGGCATCCTTTAAGGATTTGCCAGTGCTTTGTGCTTGGCGAAACTTGGGGGTGGCACTTTTGCCAGGGGGCTGTCAGGATGTTTGGGTCTTTCCCAGGTCAGAGAGAGAGACATGTGCAGTTAGTTTCTTTATCAAGGAAAGGGGGTGGGATACAAAGAGACTCATTAAAGGCAACCCCTCCCCCCATGAAGAAGTTGCTTGAACTGGCATGCAGTCCCTCCTTCGCTCTCTAGCCTTCTGAGTCAGGACTTCTCCCCTATAATCTCCTTCTACAGCGAGCAGTAGGAGCCTATCTCTGTGCCTGCCTGGCCTATTGCTCAGCAACATGTAATATCCTTCGTCTTCTAGGAGTCAGTGGGGCCGGACAGCCATAAGCAGAGAGACTTTCCTGTTGTTGCTGAGGGAGAGATGCAGGGTTTGGCTCCCCTCTGCCTTCTCTATAGGGGTATGCATCCAAACCGGAAGCCTCATCACACTGCCCTGTGCTGGGCCACCTGTCTGTTCCTGCTTCTCCATGATCCCTCAAGCTGCCTGCTTCTAGTACCTCCCAGCTTGCCTTCTCCTCTGGGGTGTGGCCAACACCACTGTCCTGGATTCTGTACCTTCCCTTGGGGGGCACGGGAGTTCCTGGAAGGGCAGCACCCACCAACTTTAATGATGATGATCTATTTTATTATGTGTATCCTGCCCATCTGATGTCAGGCTTCAGGGAATTGGCTTCCTCTCCCATGGCAGTAAATAAGATCAAACGAAAGGAACATGTTACCAGTTAGATTCTTTAATAATTAAAGCGAGAGATAAAAGAACATGTCTCCCTAGAATGGCGGTGCTCCCAATCTACGTCACTCTTACGTCTTGTAATCTGAGTTTGTACCCTCTGTGCTTTCTGTGCTTTCTGTTCTGAGACTTTTTGAGCTCTTCTTGACCTTGGGCTGAGCGGAGGAATGCTGTCCAGAGACTGTGAACCTGTTAACTCTCCCTCTCCCAGTGTTTCTTCTTCTAGCTGTTCCCCATGCAGTATTTCCCAGCTTCTGCCTTCTGAACTATGCCCCTCTACAAACCACTGTTCCAAACACTGTTCCAAACACTGTCTTCCTGTTCCTGGGAATATCCAGGATCAGGGGGAGGGGGTGGCTCCCACCATTCCTCCTCAGTGCAGCCATCCTCAGCACTGTCCCTGACATCTGAATGGGTTGCCTCAGCCACTCTGGGTAGCTTCCAGCATATGCAAAAACATAATAAAACCTCAAACATTAAAAGTACCCCTATACAGGGCTGCCTTCAGATGTCTTCTAAAGGTTCTATAATTCTATAATTATTTAATTGTGGCGATTGGGATGGAAATGTTTCTTCAGGTATACAGGGCCCAGGCCTTTTAGGGCTTTAAAGGCCAGCACCAGCACTTTGAATTGTGCTTGGAAACTTACTGGGAGCCAATGTAGGCATTTCAGGTCCGATGTTATATGGTCCCAGCGGCCACTCCCAGTCACCAGTCTAGATGCTGCATTCTGCATTAGTTGTAGCTTCCGAGTCACCTTCAAAAGTAGCACCACATACAGTGCATTGCAGTAGTCAAAGTGGGAGATAGCCAGAGCATGTACCACTCTGGCTAGACAGTACATAGGCAGGTAGGGTCTCAGCCTGAGTACCAGATGGAGCTGGTAGACAGCTGCCCTGGATACAGAATTAACCTGCTGCTCCATGGACAGCTGTGAGCCCAAAATGTCTCCCAGGCTGCACACCTGGTCCTTTAGGGGCACAGCTACTCCATTCAGGACCAGGGCGTCCCTCCCCTCCCACACCCTATCCCCCATAAACAGTACTTCTGTCTTGTCAGGATTCAACCTCAATCCGTTAGCTGCCATCCATCAGAAATGTTGCCCAGGTGGAGGTCTTTGCTGGGATTCCAGCTGTGGTACATTTCATTAAAAATTGCACTATTCCTTTAAAAACAACAGAAACCCTCCCACCAGAAAAAGGTCCACAGTTCTAATTTCTATGCACTCTTCAGTTCAGTTCACTTTAAGTGCTTTAGCTATGGACAATAGCAGCCGGAAGCAGGAAAGAAAACACAACAATTTTAATTAAAAACTTGAAAACAATAAAAACCATGCTTCAAGTTAATGGACCCTGGATTCATCTTCAAGTTAATGTACCTTGCTGCACTTATTTTGGGTACACAGTGTTTTGCCATGCAGCCTGCTGTTTCCATGAAAGCCTGCATTTCTAACATGCAACCTGATAACAATTTTTAGGCTCCTTCTACGCCAATGGCTGAAAGATACTCATGAGCCCATGAAGTGACAGTTTCAGGACACACTGAAATCAGAAGGAAAATGGGTGCTGACTGACTAGAGCCACTTGGTTTAGAAAGTGACGTGGAGGTTGTCCCAGAAAGAGCAAGCTTTGAGGGAAAGCAATCAGAAATCATGTCTCCATGGCTAATGGGGAAAGGGTGCATCTGTTTTTCCTCTTCTCCTGGGGGAAACCACTCTTCAGCACTCAGTTGAAACAAACGGCAATTCAGGTTTTCTCTGGATTGATGTCTGCTCTGATTTATCACTAAAGAGCATTTTCCCCCCTGAGAAAGGAGCAGGGCAAGGGGGAAACGGCTCAGATCCATGCCTAGAAAGTGCAGATCAAGTGGGGAACTGCTTGGGCACATGCTTTCTAGGCATTGTACAAGCGGAAGTGTGGAGGAACCCTTGGCCAACATCATCAAGAATAAAGCAATAAATAGCTACTAGATACCCAGTGCCTTCACACACACCCACACCCACATCCAGGGCTTTGTTTCTGCTGGAACTGACCGTGACTCAGTTGTCAGGAATGAGCCAGCTCCTAGTGAAACTCTACAGCCAGCTGCAGAATGGAGAGAGTTAGATCTGCCGCAGGATGAACAGCGGCCAGTGCCCAGTGCAACTCCCATGGGTACTGGAATGTTGGTTGCCAAGGGAACGACTGAGAATGGGCTGGTCCATCAAATATTTCTAGCCCCCTCTTGAGTAGGGCAGACCGCTTCTATTTTCTTCCTGCGCAACAACTGCCATTCTTCCTGCCATCTTTTTTCCTCCTCAGCCCGAGCTGCTTTCATGTCTGATCTTGTTTTGCCAGTTTCTAATTGGGGCTCTCCGCTGAAGACTGTACAGCCAAAAATCAAAATAGTTTTTACACCTCCTGCATCCCGGGGCGGGGCAGGGGGTTTGGCAGGGATAACTACTCCCTGTCATCCCTGATAACCTGCATGACTGGGGTCCAATGTCATGGGGAAAACAGCCATTTCCAACAGCTAGGAAACCGCAAGTCTTTAGAAGGGTCATCTTGAGTAATGATGCCGGGGGCTTTGTTTAAGCCGTCCGGAGCTACCTGTTGCTTTTGGCAATAAATCCTCCTTTTTAATTACCTGCACTTACTGTGTTATCAAGCTGGGAACCTGGACTCCTGACATCAGTTCTGGCACCTTTCAGGTGGGCACCATTGCTGTTATAAGAGAGCAAAGGAGGCATTAATGGTGAATTCCGGCGCCTCTTTTCTAGAAAAATAGCACTGCACACATCACAACTCTTTGTGTAACTATGTCATTGCTATCAAGTGACATTTCCCCCACCCCAGTCTATCCTGGGGGTCCATGGACTTTCCCCCACCCCACCACCAAGCCCTATGCAAGGCGGTGGAGATCTCACAGACTATATCCCATCAAATCTGTGACGTGGGAGAAACCAACCCCCACTAACAAACCTGGCTTTAATGGTGTCCATGCTGCAGAGGGACATTTTACAAACACCATGAATAGGCATGAAAAATTATGGGATTATAATCCCTCGCATAAATCAATATAATTGGAGCTCACTTGGGAAATAATTCACTGCTGTTAAATGCTTTGAGCCCCATAGATACAGAGTTGGATTTACCTGGCACTCAGTTTCCCTTCCCCCCACTGGAATTAGTTTGGAAAGGAGGATTCTTTGTAGCCAATAGAATACTTTGCAGTTTTCTTTAAGGCAGTGGGATTGGAGTTCTCTAGGGAAATAATTCACTTTTATGAAAAGCTTCGACCCCCGTACAGCCACAGTTGTGCATAGATGCATTATGTGGAACCTCGTTCCCCCTCCCTCCAATGAAATTAGGTTGGATTATTTTGTAAGCAAAGTTTGGTGATCCTTGGTCTTTGAGGTCAGCATATGAGCTATGTCTGCTGACCATACATGATAAAAACTATATCTTTCAAGGAAATCTTAGAAACAGTATAATCCTTCTTTCCAAACCAGTGAACCCTGAGTATAGTCTTAGAATAATGTAAGGGCAATGTACCGTATTTTAGTTCCTCTTACTGGAACACTGCTTCTTGTAAAGGAATGATTCAACAAAACTCTGACATCTTGCAAATGACATTAATGCACACGTGGAAAAGTAGCATAGAGTCCTATAAATAGATGAGCACTCGGCTTTCCAAATGACCCTGGGACTTGGTAGTGCTCTGCTTGGGTGTCCATTTCTCACTGTCCTCCTAGGAGTCCTAATGAAAATTCCACCATGCAAGTCTGCTGTCCATTCATAGCTACCATTTTATCGATGCTCCTGGTTTCTCCAGGTAAGTCTAATACCAGAACTGCAAACCATCAGATTTCAGTTGCAGAACTATAGCAGTAAAGGAGAATGGAGGTCATCTAGAATTGGGGCAGGCAACCGGGTGGCTACAGGCTAGATCTGCCCTTCTGGAGACACACACACACACACACACACACACACACACACACACACACACAAAGCCCTACGAAGTATTCATCATGGTGTGGTAAAAAAGGTACGATGTCATGAATTCTCATAATTACCTACTATCACAAATGGATTTGCAAAATTCTGTTTTGGTAAATTGTGAGTGAGCGCTATCTCCTATTCTCCATTTGTTTAGTGGTGAGCAATGCAAAATGACATTTTGAATGGATGTATTTGACATTCAGAAACTAGCTGGAAATTAAAGGATTTGATTCTACAATGTGCAGCGGTCTGCTTCACAAGTGCCTTCCCTTCAGTTAAGGACCTTGCTAAAAAGCATCCAGTAGGGTTGAATTCTCTGCTTAACACCTGTTGGATGTATTCCCAACAGAGCAGATCTGCCTTTCTCAGGTTCACAAGGCCTGTGTTGTTCAGTTTTTGCTTTGGCACCGTGTGCCGACTACTTCACCTGTCCCCTACAATAAACCTACAACCAGAAACCAGCCACAGGAACATAGTACACCTGTACCCGAAATGCCATACACTAGCCAAAGTCTGACCATATAAAAGATTACCACTGGCAGTAATCTTTGAGAATTCCTGGAAAACAGGCGAAGTCCCAGCAGACTGGAGGAGGGCAAATGTTGTCCCTATTTTCAAAAAGGGGAAAAGAGAGGACCCAAACAATTACCACCCAGTCAGCCTGACATCAATACCAGGAAAGATTCTAGAGCAGATCATTAAGCAAACGGTCTGTGAGCACCTAGAAAGGAACGCTGTGATCACTAAAAGTCAGCATGGGTTTCTGAAAAATAAGTCATGTCAGACCAATCTGATCTCATTTTTTGACAGAATTACAAGCCTGGTAGATGAAGGGAACACTGTGGATGTAGCCTATCTTGATTTCAACAAGGCCTTTGACAAGGTGCCCCATGATATTCTTGTAAAGAAGCTGGTAAAATGCGGGCTAGACAATGCTACCATTCAGTGGATTTGTAACTGGCTGGCTGACCGAACCCAAAGGGTGCTCATCAATGGCTCCTCTTCATCCTGGAGAGAAGTGACTAGTGGGGTGCCACAGGGTTCTGTCTTGGGCCCAGTCTTATTCAACATCTTTATCAATGACTTGGATGATGAGCTTGAGGGCATCCTGATCAAGTTTGCAGATGACACCAAATTGGGACGGGTGGCTAATACCCCAGAGGACAGGATCACACTTCAAAATGACCTTAACAGATTAGAGAACTGGGCCAAGGCAAACAGGATGAATTTTAACAGTGAGAAATGTAAAGTACTACACTTGGGCAAAAAAAATGAAAGGCACAAATACAGGATGGGTGACACCTGGCTTGAGAGCAGTACAAGTGAAAAGGATCTAGGAGTCTTGGTAGACCACAAACTTGACATGAGTCAACAGTGTGATGCAGCAGCTAAAAAAGCCAATGCAATTCTGGGCTGCATCAATAGGAGTATAGCATCTAGATCAAGGGAAGTAATAGTACCACTGTATTCCGCTGTGGTCAGACCTCACCTGGAATACTGTGTCCAGTTCTGGGCACCACAGTTCAAGAAGGATACTGACAAACTGGAACATGTCCAGAGGAGGGCAACCAAAATGGTCAAAGGCCTGGAAACGATGCCTTATGAGGAACGGCTTAGGGAGCTGGGTATGTTTAGCCTGGAGCAGAGAAGGTTAAGGGGTGATATGATAGCCATGTTCAAATATATAAAAGGATGTCATATAGAGGAGGGAGAAAGGTTGTTTTCTGCTGCTCCAGAGAAGCGGACACGGAGCAATGGATTCAAACTACAAGAAAGAAGATTCCACCTAAACATTAGGAAGAATTTCTTGACAGTAAGAGCTGTTCGACAGTGGAATTTACTGCCAAGGAGTGTGGTGGAGTCTCCTTCTTTGGAGGTCTTTAAGCAGAGGCTTGACAGCCACCTGTCAGGAATGCTTTGATGGTGTTTCCTGCTTGGCAGGGGGTTGGACTGGATGGCCCTTGTGGTCTCTTCCAACTCTATGATTCTATGATTCTATGATTTCATGATAAGTCCTGAATAAGGTGTGAACATATTTCAGCAGATCTGCTCTGTTTTTCCTCTGTTTCCCCCCCAAACACAATCCACTATATGTTTAAAACAACAACAATAATAACAACAACAACAACTAGTCAATTATGTCAATTTCTCCTTATTTATTTTCATCTACACTCGTACCTTGGTTTTCAAACAGCTTAGTTCTTGAACGTTTTGGCTTCCAAATGCCGCAAACCGGGAAGTGACTATTCTGGTTTGTGAGCTATTTTTGGAAGCTGAACGTCCAATGGGGCTTCCATGGCTTCCGATTAGCTGTAGGAGCTTCCAGCAACCAATCAGAAGCCGCGCTTTGGCTTCCAAATGTTTTGGAAGTTGAACGAACTTCCGGAAGAGATTCTGTTTTACTTCCAAAGTATGAATGTGTTCCTCCCTCTCCTATTCTATCACAGGATAAATGCAATGAATTAGCAAGGAATCCAGTGCCAGGTCTACCAGAAAAAGGAATAGATTTTGCGTAAGAAGCACATTTTGTCTTTGCAATTGACGGAAGTCTTAATAATCATAGAATCATAGAATCATAGAGTTGGAAGAGACCCCAAGGGCCATCCAGTCCAAACCCCTGCCAAGCAGTAACACCATCAAAGCATTCTTGACAGGTGGCTGTCAAGCCTCTGCTTAAAGACCTCCAAAGAAGGAGACTCCACCACACTCCTTGGCAGCAAATTCCACTGTCGAACAGCTCTTACTGTCAAGAAATTCTTCCTAATGTTTAGGTGGAATCTTCTTTCTTGTAGTTTGAATCCATTGCTCCGTGTCCGCTTCTCTGGAGCAGCAGAAAACAACCTTTCTCCCTCCTCTATATGGCACCCTTTTATATATTTGAAATGGCTATCATATAACCCCTTAACCTTCTCTTCTCCAGGCTAAACATACCCAGCTCCCTAAGCCGTTCCTCATAAGGCATTGTTTCCAGGCCTTTGACCATTTTGGTTGCCCTCCTCTGGACATGTTCCAGTTTGTCAGTATCCTTCTTGAACTGTGGTGCCCAGAACTGGACACAGTATTCCAGGTGAGGTCTGACCAGAGCGGAATACAGTGGTACTATTATTTCCCTTGATCTAGATGCTATACTCCTATTGATGCAGCCCAGAATTGCATTGGCTTTTTTAGCTGCTGCATCACACTGTTGACTCATGTCAAGTTTGTGGTCAACCAAGACTCCTAGATCCTTTTCACTTGTACTGCTCTCAAGCCAGTTGTCACCCATCCTGTATTTGTGCCTTTCATTTTTTTTGCCCAAGTGTAGTACTTTACATTTCTCCCTGTTAAAATTCATCCTGTTTGCCTTGGCCCAGTTCTCTAATCTGTTAAGGTCATTTTGAAGTGTGATCCTGTCCTCTGGGGTATTAGCCACCCCTCCCAATTTGGTGTCATCTGCAAACTTGATCAGGATGCCCTCAAGCTCATCATCCAAGTCATTGATAAAGATGTTGAATAAGACTGGGCCCAAGACAGAACCCTGTGGCACCCCACTAGTCACTTCTCTCCAGGATGAAGGGGATCCATTAATGAACACCCTTTGGGTTCGGTCAGCCAGCCAGTTACAAATCCACTGAATGGTAGCATTGTCTAGCCCGCATTTTACCAGCTTCTTTACAAGAATATCATGGGGCACCTTGTCAAAGGCCTTGCTGAAATCAAGATAGGCTACATCCACGGCGTTCCCTTCATCTACCAGGCTTGTAATTCTGTCAAAAAATGAGATCAGATTGGTCTGACATGACTTATTTTTCAGAAACCCATGCTGACTTTTAGTGATCACAGCGTTCCTTTCTAGGTGCTCACAGACCATTTGCTTAGTGATCTGCTCTAGAATCTTTCCTGGTATTGATGTCAGGCTGACTGGGCGGTAATTGTTTGGGTCAATTGTTTGATCCAAAAAGATGCATGGAATGCATGTGTGTTTGTAGAAAGGACCAAAGGAGCAATATATTTTTCCCCCAGCTCTTGTGGGTGCAGCATGAACCAATGACTTCAGGTTGCAAGAAAAGAGATTCCGACTAAACATCAGGAAGAACTTTCTAACAGTAAGAGTTGTTCAAAACCTCCCTCGGGAGGTTTATAAGGAGAGGTTGGATGGCCATCTGTTATGGATTCTTTAGCTGAGCATCATGCATTGTGGGGGGTTGTACTAGATGACCCTTGGAGGTCTCTTCCAGCACTATGATTATAGCGAACTAGAGAACTAGAAAACTAGAGAACTAGAGAACTAGAAAATGGGATCATATGGTACAGTCCCTCATTGCTGTTATTTATCACAATATTCAGAGTTATTCCACCTGGCCTTCAATCTAGCCTGATCCCCTATTCCCTTTTTCCCTTCCCTTTTTTCTGAAGAAACCCTTCTGGGTCCCCACATTAAAATTCTTCCCTGGCCTCCCTACTGGTCTAGCAAGACTAACTTGGCCAGTTAGTCCTGGTGATCCCACTGATGTTTGTTTTTTATGCTGTTTTTAGCTGTTTTTTTGTATTTGTTGTTAGCCGCCCTGAGCCCGGTTTTTGGACCGGGAAGAGTGGGGTATAAATAAAAAATTATTATTATTATTATTATTATTATTATTATTATTATTATTATGCATGGAGTGCAATGGTACTTGTAGCAGGGCCAAATATGCATGATAACTGAAAAAGCACTTATTGCTAGATGGCACCATTTTAAATATAGAGCCTATGTGTGGCAAGGTTATTTTATGTAACAATATAGATTGGGGAAAAATGATATATGGCAGAAGCTGCAATGCAAGATAGGAATGGAGGTGGCAAATACACAGCCAACCATTTCAAATGAATTCAAAACTGTATCCAAGGGTACTATCCAAGGAAACTGCAGGTGTAATGTCAGAGACTCTGTCTATAAACTTTGAGAATTCTTGGTCGCTGTGGACTGGAGGCAGGCAAATGTCCCTATCTTCAAAAGGAGGGAAAGAATAACTAGGCAACTACCACCCAGTCCACATGACACTGATAGCAGAAAATCATAGGACAAATAATTAAACAGTGGGTCTATAATAATAATAATAAATTTTTATTTATACCCCACCCTTCCTGATTTAAAAACCGGGCTCAGGGCGGCTAACAACAAATATAAAACATTGATTAAAAACGACTTAAAAAGACAAAAAGAAAAAAAAGAAAAAGCTTAAAAACATCATCAAATACAACATAAATTAACATCACCAGGGCTAACTGGCCAAGTTATTCCTGCTAGGGCCAGTAAGGAGACCAGGGAAGGGTTTAAATGTAGGGTCTCAGAAAAGGTTTCTTCAAAGAAAAGGGGAAGGGAAAAATGGAATGACGAATCAGGCTTTGAAGGCCAGATGGAATAGCTCTGTCTTACAGGCCCTGCGGAAGGGCCCTAGTTTCGTGGGACAGAGCATTCCACCAGGTCGGAGCCATCACTGAAAAAGCCCTGGCCCTGGTGGAGGATAGTCTGGGACCCTTAAAGTGTTATTATTCATGGACCTTAAGGTCCTCTGCGGGACATACCAGGAGAGGCGGTCCCGTAAGTACGAGGGTCCTAGGCCGCATAGGGCTTTAAAGGTCAAAACCAGCACCTTGAACCTGACCCGGTACCCCATGGCAAGAACCCTATGAGGAGCCTCGCTGCAGCATTCTGCACCCGCTGCAGTTTCTGGGTCAGTTTCAAGGGCAGCACCGCATAGAGCGAGTTACAGTAGTCAAGCTATGAGACATAGCTTGGTGGATCAGGGGAATGTTGTTGATATAGCCCAGGGGTTGGCAAAATTTTTCAGCAGGGGGCCGGTCCACTGTCCCACCGACCTTGTGGGGGGCCGGACTATATTTTGAAAAAAAATAAAGAACGAATTCCTATGCACACTGCACATATTGTATTTGTAGTGCACAAAAAACAGGAAAAACAATACAATATTTAAAATGAAGAACGATTTTAATCAACATAAACTTATAAGTATTTCAATGTGAAGTATGGGCCTGCTTTGAAACTTAGTCAGCAGCTGTTCACCCTCACCTGCCCACCCCCAAAAGTGACACAAGCCAGCTCCCAAACAGGGTAGAGTACACTTACCCACAGAAAGAGCACCTCCACACCACCAACATATAGTTACTACTTGCAGTTTCCCTTCCACAGGGTTTTCCTACCACTTGGCGCCCTGCTAAGTATGTGTACACGACAGAAACTTCCACCTACCCCCTCCCCAAGATTATGGGGTGCCAACTTGAATTAAATATTGGGAGAGGCAAGTAAGCCCCACCCTGTATAATCGATCACATGATTCTTTGCATGCGCATACCATTCGAAAGGCAAAGTCCATCAACTTTTTGGGGGGGAACGGCTCCCTCAAATATTGGGGGTGGGGCGATGGCGACAAAGGAACCTATTCCAAGAACAGAGACAGGCCAATCCCTGGAATGGCAGCAGTGGTCCTGTGCATGGCGAGAGAACCTTTGCCGCACTTGAGGCTACTACAAAGTGTGTGTGGGGGGAACCAATACCACTTGCCTCCTGATTCTGGCTGGCCAATCCCGGGCTCGAGGCGAGCCTATACCCACCCTCTCCTGTAGGGGGCAAGAGTGCCCCTGCCCATAGCAAGAGTGCCCAGCACACCCCCCCGCAGCCACCACTCACAGCGCCTCCTGCTCTGCTCCATCTCCACTGTCGGCAAAGAGGGAGCTGTGGCCACCCAACGAGCTCGGTGAGTCCATTTCACTTGCCACCACTGCCTTGTATTTGGCAGCGTCGTCGCCATCCCCCATCTCAGTCAGGGGGTCCGTGGGGCGCAGAGCCCATGCTGCTGGCCCAGGTGGCAGAGGCAGCCTCCCTGCCACCTCCGCTTCCTCCCGCTCGGCTCTTGGCCATACGCGGCTGCCTCAGTGGGAAGGAAGGGGCGTCACCCAGAGGCGTCCATGGCTTCGGATTGGCTACAGGAGCTTCCTGCAGCCAATCTGAAGCAGCGCCACCGTCACTGCCCACCCAGAGGTGGGCCAAATTTACGAGCCGGGGGGGGGGCGGATCCAGCCCGCAGGCCTTAATTTGCCGACCAATGATCTAGCCAATCTTGATTTCAGTAAGTCTCCTAAGATATTATTGCAAAGTAGTGGGTAAAATGTGAGCTAGATTAGTAGTTGGTTTACCAAACCCAAAGAGTGCTCACCAATGTAAAAACCTCATAAACCTGGAAAAAAGTGGTAAATGGGTTACTACGGGGTTATCTCCTGGGCCCCTGGTTGAATGTCTTTATAAACAGTTTGGATGAAGGAATTGAGAGGGTGGTCATCACATCTCCAGATGATATCAGCTAGGAGCAGTATCTAATACCAAAAAAGATAGAATACAAGTTCAAGTTACTTTAATGCATGGGAGAATAGGGCCAAACCTACACCCCTCCCTATAAAAGAGAGAAAATCAACAGGGGCAGATATAAAGTTCCACACTTAGGCAGGAATATCCAGATGTAAACCAGTAGCACATGTGAAAATGATCTAGGTGTCTTAGAAATAAAATCCTGTTGATTTTTTTCCCAGGTGGACAGTTCTATAATTCTATGAATATTCAAAAAATGCAATGTAGCTAGAAGAGGTCCTTAGAATATATTTTGATCTAAAAAATGGAATAACGCAGATGGCAATGAGAGGTTGTGGTTTAGGGAGTGAACAAGAAGTGCAGAAGGCCCTAGATCAACTCTCGCCTCTGCACAGATTCCACTGGGTGGTTCTAGAATAGCTATTCTCCCATTTGCCCTAGGTAGAGAATAACACTGATTGAGCTAAGAACAATAGGTGGGAAAGTTACAATCAGATACAGAAATCAGACATTCAAAATAAATAATAATAAGAAGAAAATTGTCCTGTAGCAGCTTAGAGACCAACTGAGTTTGTTCTGGGTATATGCTTTCGTTTGCATGCTCACTTCTTCAGATACACTGAAGCAGGTGGCACTGTTGTCTAAACCACAGAGCCTAGGGCTTACCAGTTGGAAGGTTGGTGGTTCGAATACCCGCGACAGGGTGAGCTCCCATTGCTCAGTCCCTGCTCCTGCCCACCTACCAGTTTGAAAGCACACCCCCAAAAGTGCAAGTAGATAAATAGGTACCACTCCAGCGGCAAAGTAAACGCCGGTTCCGTGTCCTGCTCTGGTTCGCCAGAAGAGGCTTAGTCATGCTGGCCACATGACCCGGAAGCTGTACGCCGGCTCCCTCGGCTAGTAGAGCGAGATGAGCGCCACAACCCCAGAGTCGTCCGCAACTGGACCTAACAGTCAGGGGTCCCTTTACCTTTACCCTGGCAGAAAGGGAAAAAATAGACATGATGTATGGTGCCAAGTGTGTTGGAATTTAAGAAACAGCATTTGCTTAAAAATACCATTTCTTTTCCTTTACAGTTCTGGGTGTCATTGATTTGTCCCGGACAGTAGGCGACCAAGGAATGAATGTTGCACACAGGAGAGAATTCCAGATACCAGATTTTAAACTTCAGATACAATTCCAAGGGACTCGTGGTTCTTTACAGAGATTTGTCAAAGACATCAAAGTTCTCCTTTACGAAAATGTGGAAATAACTGATTCTTCTATCAATATAGAAAATGAAGACATTGGCAGTTTTCCCATAAGAGGAGATGATGGGGGGGAATTCATAATCACCATAAAGGGTAAAGGGACTGAAGCTTCTGTCAACAGATTAGTCCAAGATATCAATGCCTTAATTACCACATATGGTGAACTAATCGATTCTTCAACGGATAATGAAAGGATTGAATTTCCCAACAACAATGGGCATATGGGGGTTCATTTTATCCTGAACATACAAGGCCAAGGGGATGATGCTTCTCTAAAGAGATTAGTCAACAAGATCAAAGCTTTTCTTTCCAAGGATAGGGAAATAAATGATTATTCTGTGAACCTGCAAGGCCAAAGCCAAGGGCACCAGGTATTGCTTTTTACATTAACCATACAGGGTAATGGGGCTGATGCTTCCCTCAGGAGATTAGTCAAAATCCTCAATTCCATCCTTCAAAGAGAAGGCAGAATAAGACAAATTAACATAAATATACAAGGTCAAGGGATTGGTCCTTCTATCCACCATTTAATAAATAAGACCAATAGATCCCTGAACAACAGGCATCAGGAGGGTATTAATTTCCCAACAGAAGGAAGCCAGAATGTCAAGTTTACATTGAAGATAATGGGCGAAGGGGATGATGATACCTTAAACAGATTAGCTAAAAAGATCAAGTACTTTCTTGGCAAGGAGGAGCAAATAAATGATTATACAGTGAACCTGCAAGGCGAAAGCAAAGGACATGATGTAATGCTTTTCACACTAACCATACAAGGAAACGGGGCTGATGCTTCTATCAAGAGATTAGTCAAAAACATCAATGACATCCTTCAAATAGAAGGCAAAATAACTCACAGTACCATCAATATACAAGGCCAAGGGATTGGTGCTTCTCTCCACCAATTCATAAACAAGATCAATAGTTCCCTGAACAACAGGCCTCATGCGGATATTGATTTGCCAATCGAAGGACACCAGCGGGTCAGGTTTACCTTGAAAATACAAGGCCAAGGGGACGATGCTTCCGGACAGAGATTAGTCGAAAAGATCAAGGATTTTCTTGGAATGGAAGAACATACAATGGATTATTCTGTGAGTGTGGACGACGAAGACCAGGGCAACCAGGGGATTCATTTTACTGTCACCATAGAAGGCAAAGCAACTGATGATTCTCTCAGGAGTTTTGTGGAAAACATCTATGTGATCCTTCAAAGAGAAGGGGAAATAACTAACATGAACATGAACATAAAAGGCCAAGGGATTGGAACTTCTATCCACCAATTAATCCGAGACTTCAATGTTTCCCTGAAAAACAGGCCGAATTGGATTGACAATGCGCCCAGTGAAAGAGAAGAGCAGGTCAAATTTACCTTGAACATACAAGGTCAAGGGGACGATGCTTCCCGAAAGAGATTAGTCGAAAAGATCAAGGCTTTTCTTGGCAAGGATGGTCAAATAACAGATTACTTTGTAAGGATGAAGAGCAAAGGCCTAGGCAACCAGTTGATTCGTTTTACAGTCACCATAGAAGGCCAAGGGACTGATGATTCACTCAGGAGATTAGTGGAAAATATCAATGCCATCCTTCAAGGAGAACGGAAAATGACTCACATTACCATTGACATAAAAGGCCCAGGAATTGGTGCTTCTCTCCACCAAGTAATCCAACAATTAAATGCTTCCCTGAAAAACAGGTCGAATTTGAATGACAATGTATCCAGTGAAAGAGGCCGGCAGGTCAAGTTTACCTTGAACATACAAGGCCAAGGGGACGATGCTTCCGGACAGAGATTAGTCGAAAATATCAAGGATTTTCTTGGAATGGAAGAACATACAATGGATTATTCTGTGAGTGTGGACGGCCAAGACCAGGGCAACCAGGGGATTCTTTTTACTGTCACCATAGATGGCAAAGCAACTGATGATTCTCTCAGGAGTTTTGTGGAAAACATGTATGTGATCCTTCAAAGAGAAGGGGAAATAACTAACATGAACATGAACATAAAAGGCCAAGGGATTGGAAGTTCTATCCACCAATTAATCCGAGACTTCAATGTTTCCCTGAAAAACAGGCCGAATTGGATTGACAATGCGCCCAGTGAAAGAGAAGAGCAGGTCAAATTTACCTTGAACATACAAGGTCAAGGGGACGATGCTTCCCGAAAGAGATTAGTCGAAAAGATCAAGGCTTTTCTTGGCAAGGATGGTCAAATAACAGATTACTTTGTAAGGATGAAGAGCAAAGGCCTAGGCAACCAGTTGATTCGTTTTACAGTCACCATAGAAGGCCAAGGGACTGATGATTCACTCAGGAGATTAGTGGAAAATATCAATGCCATCCTTCAAGGAGAACGGAAAATGACTCACATTACCATTGACATAAAAGGCCCAGGAATTGGTGCTTCTCTCCACCAAGAAATCCAACAATTAAATGCTTCCCTGAAAAACAGGTCCAATTTTAATGACAATGTACCCAGTGAAAGAGGCCGGCAGGTCAAGTTTACCTTGAAAATACAAGGCCAAGGGGACGATGCTTCCGGACAGAGATTAGTCGAAAAGATCAATGATTTTCTTGGAATGGAAGAACATACAATGGATTATTCTGTGAGTGTGGACGACGAAGACCAGGGCAACCAGGGGATTCATTTTACTGTCACCATAGAAGGCAAAGCAACTGATGATTCTCTCAGAAGATTTGTAGAAAACATCTATGTGATCCTTCAAAGAGAAGGGGAAATAACTAACATGAACATGAACATAAAAGGCCAAGGGATTGGAACTTCTATCCACCAATTAATCCGAGACTTCAATGTTTCCCTGAAAAACAGGCCAAATTGGATTGACAATGCGCCCAGCGAAAGAGAAGAGCAGGTCAAATTTACCTTGAACATACAAGGTCAAGGGGACGATGCTTCCCGAAAGAGATTAGTCGAAAAGATCAAGGCTTTTCTTGGCAAGGATGGTCAAATAACGGATTACTTTGTAAGGATGAAGAGCAAAGTCCTAGGCAACCAGTTGATTCGTTTTACAGTCACCATAGAAGGCCAAGGGACTGATGATTCACTCAGGAGATTAGTGGAAAATATCAATGCCATCCTTCAAGGAGAACGGAAAATAACTCACATTACCGTTGATATAAAAGGCCAAGGAATTGGTGCTTCTCTCCACCAAGTAATCCAACAGTTAAATGCTTCCCTGAAAAACAGGTCCAATTTTAATGACAATGTACCCAGTGAAAGAGGCCGGCAGGTCAAGTTTACCTTAAAAATACAAGGCCAAGGGGACGATGCTTCCGGACAGAGATTAGTCGAAAATATCAATGATTTTCTTGGAATGGAAGAACATACAATGGATTATTCTGTGAGTGTGGACGGCCAAGACCAGGGCAACCAGGGGATTCTTTTTACTGTCACCATAGATGGCAAAGCAACTGATGATTCTCTCAAGAGATTTGTGGAAAACATCTATGTGATCCTTCAAAGAGAAGGGGAAATAACTAACATGAACATGAACATAAAAGGCCAAGGGATTGGTACTTCTATCCACCAATTAATCCGAGACTTCAATGTTTCTCTGAAAAACAGGCCCAATTTTATTGACAATGCACCCAGTGAAAGAGGCCAGCAGGTCAGATTTTCCTTGAACATACAAGGTCAAGGGGACGATGCTTCCGGACAGAGATTAGTCGAAAAGATCAAGGATTTTATTGAAATGGACGAACATACAATGGATTATTCTGTGAGTGTGGATGGCCAAGACCAGGGCAACCAGGGGATTCTTTTTACTGTTACCATAGAAGGCAAAGCAACTGATGATTCTCTCAGGAGTTTTGTGGAAAACATCTATGTGATCCTTCAAAGGGAAGGGGAAATAACTAACATTTACATGAACATAAAAGGCCAAGGGATTGGTACTTCTATCCACCAATTAATCCAAGACTTCAATGTTTCCCTGAAAAACAGACCGAATTGGATTGACAATGCACCCAGCGAAAGAGGCCAGCAGGTCAAATTTTCCTTGAGCATACAAGGTCAAGGGGACAATGCTTCCAGACAGAGATTAGTCGAAAAGATCAAGGATTTTCTTGGAATGGAAGAACATACAATGGATTATTCTGTGAGCGTGGATGGCCAAGGCAAGCGCAACCAGGGGATTCATTTTACTGTCACCATAGAAGGCAAAGCAACTGATGATTCTCTCAGGAGTTTTGTGGAAAACATCTACGCGATCCTTCAAAGGGAAGGGGAAATAACTAACATTTACATGAGCATAAAAGGCCAAGGGATTGGTACTTCTATCCACCAATTGATCCTACAGATAAATGCTTCCCTGAACAAAAGGCCCAATGTGGTTGCCCCTGTATCTAGTCGGGGAGAGCAGGTGATTATGTTTACATTGACCATACAAGGCCAAGGCACTGACTCCTCTCAAAATCTGTTAGTCCAAAAAGTGAAGAGTTTTCTTTACCAGGAAGGGCATATAAATGATTATTCTGTGAACATTGAAGGCCAAGGTCAAGGCAACCAGATATTTCCTTTTACAGTCACTATAGAAGGCAACGGGACTAATAGTTCTATAAGGAGATTGCTTCGAAATATATATTTCATCCTTAAGGTAGACGTCAAAATAGATAATATTTCCAGCAACATACAAGGTGAAGGGATTGATGCTTCTCTCTACCAATTAATCAATGAGATCAATGCTTCCTCAAGAGAGAAGGTTAATTAACTGATTATTTCCAGAAAATAGAAAACCAAATCACTGGTTTTTCAACCCAGAGGGAATGAATAGATGATATCCAAAAAGTGTGGGATCACATGGGTTCTTGTTACAGGAAACCATGTACAGGGAATTTGAAAGAAAATGGATCAAATGGTCCAGGCTTGTACTGCTGCAAAATATTGTGAGATTTCTATCTTTTTCAAATAAATGGCATCAGAAACTATACATGTATATTAAGTGTCTATGTCTCATGTTTGGGTATATATATACTCCTCAAATATATACTCCTCAAAAGTGCTCCTCAAACTGGCATTAAAATGATAAGCAGGCCAAGGAGGCTCATAAGCCATCACTAGTCACCTTTGAGGAAGTGGTGGAGTCAAGGAAGTGGTTAGGTCATCAGTTCCATCCTTTTCAAGCAGGTTGGCTCAGTTGGATGCTCTCCACTGCAATGATTGCAATGACCCATGGTCCTCACCATTATCCCCATATCTCATATGAGAAGCAGCAGTCAACACAGAGAAGCTCAACCCAATCCCCCATCCAACAGGGAGCACAATGGCATTATCATCCTTATGTACCTGAGTGGAAAGGTGCATCTAGTCACAAGCTGGCAAATAAATAAACTTTTGAATGTGAGCCAAGCTCAGCTCCCATTCATGGTGGCTGCTTCCTAGTTTAAGTGAAATTTATAAAATATAACATATACATTTTATTACCAGTCACAATCCCTATAACTATGAAAGTTACATTGCTCTCTAGTTGAGTTATAGTCCTCTATCCAGTCTGGCAGGGGTGTGGCCCCATCATCACCATAACAAGGGCCTCCTGAGGTATGGCACCATCCCTTCCCACCATTCCTTTAACCCTACCAACTAAGGAATTCCTAAGGTGTTGATGGTGATGGTAAGGAAACTAACATCAGATCTTCTTCCAAGGTTGGAGTTGTCACTTTGATGCATTCTTTGGCCCTGGGGGTCCCCCTCTCTCAGTAGTATACAATCAAAGTTAATAGCCATCACCACATCATCTTCTAGTAATATTTGTATTTTAGTTATACATCATATATGAAAGGTCCGTATAGTTAAAGCTATGGTTTTCCGTAGTGATGTATGGAAGTGAGAGCTGGACCATAAAGAAGGCTGATCGCCAAAGAATTGATGCTTTTGAATTATGGTGCTGGAGGAGACTCTTGAGAGTCCCATGGACTGCAAGAAGATCAAACCTATCCATTCTTAAGGAAATCAGCCCTGAGTGCTCACTGGAAGGACAGATCCTGAAGCTGAGGTTCCAATTACTTTGGCCACCTCATGAGAAGAGAAGAATCCCTGGAAAAGACCCTGATGTTGGGAAAGATGGAGGGCAGAAGGAAAAGGGGACGACAGAGGATGAGATGGTTGGACAGTGTTCTCGAAGCTACCAACATGAGTCTGACCAAATTGCGGGAGGCAGTGGAAGACAGGAGTGCCTGGCGTGCTCTGGTCCATGGGGTCACAAAGAGTCGGACAGACTAAACGACTAAACAACAACAACATATATTAAGAAATTGTATTCTTACTTACAGAAAAAACAAACATATATACAAACAAACAATGTAAATAAAAATATGTTACCTTTCCAAAGTAAATACAAAAACTAAGCTAGTGGTTTTGAGGGGCTATAGGTTGCTGCTTCTTTCTCAACTGTAAGAATTATCCTTGGGGCCTCCAAGAAATGATACAATTTATGCAGGTATTTGATGGCTGATAGATACTGGCCATGGAGAACTGGGGCCGGGGGCCGGGGGGCGGGGCTGTGAGTAGAGCCATATGGGGAAAGGCACGCCTTCAAGAAGCCTGATTCCACAATGTTAGGCCTGCATGGGTAAAAACCCAAGAAAACCCAAGAACAATACCCGTATGCAGTGGGCAGAGTTCCCAGAATCAGAACGCCTCCTGGTGTACAGTTAACTCTGTGCTGTCTAGAAAACATAACACCCCTCTCGTTTGCAATTCTGGGCATACATATATACATCTCATCCAATGTTCAATCCCTCACAGAAACCTTCATGTTTCTGGAAACTTAAGGGTTTGGTGAAACTGTCAGCGAGATTCTTTTCGCTAGAACAATATTTCAGTTTGACCACATTTGTCCTAACATTCTCATGCACATTTTTGAACCGAATATCCAGATGTTTTGTTCATGCATTGAATTGACCGGATTCCGCCAATTTCAGGCATGGTTGGTTATCCTCCCATATGGTGATGGGCAGGTAACACTTCTCACACACATCCTCGACTAGGCACTTGTAGAATTCAAGCTCACGACACAGTTCTGACAGAACACTGAATTCTGCCTCAGTCGATGACAGTGCAATCAAACTTTGCTTTTTGGACCTCCAGCCAATTACAGAATCTCCAAACATTATGACCATACCAGATATTGACTTTCTGTCTGAGTCGCTAGCCCAATCAGCATCAGCCCAACATTGAAGCTGTTCATCACCCTGGGCTGTCAGTGTGAGGCTAAATTCTCTGGTCTCTTGCAGATATTTAAGAACTCTCTTAATCCCATTCCAGGCCGTCACACTGGGCTTTGCTGCTTCTCGACTCAGCAGATTGACTGCAAATGCAATATCGGGTCTACTCCATTGTGACAAATAGAGCAGGTTGCCCAGAGCAGATTGATACACCTCCTTGTGCTCAAACTCTTTCTTCACCTCAGACTGACTATCTTTAACAAAGCATGTTTCCATTGGTGTTCTTACACCCTTACAGTCTGCCATATTGAATTTCTTGAGCAACTGATCAATCTTTGCGCTCTGGTTTAGCACAAAACTACCATCTTAGTCTCTGTGAATGTGAACCCCTAGATACATGCTCACAGGACCCAACTCCTTGAGTTTGAAGTGCTGACTCAGCTTACTTGCAAACTCCTGCACCTGTCTGTTTGTACTAGCAACAAGTACAATGTCGTGGACAAAGATTAACACCAATTCTTGTTGCTGACCTGAACCCTTTATGTACAAACTGTCCAGAAACTTGGGTTGGTTCTCCAGAACCAGCAATGGTGCCCAGCACGTTTCCAGCTGTGCCAGGAAATTCCCCCCAGCTTCCGGGCTGTTAGCAGAGTTATTTTTAGATTCACTCACGCAGCAGAAGATGAACGGTGTGTAAGGGAGTTGCAGCAATGATTCACTGGAGCCAGCTTCTTCTTTCTTATCTTTAAGCATTTATTTATATACAGCAGAAACTCCCGGGAGAACGCCAAGGCATGGCTGACTCCCGGCAACACATAACAGAAAATGCCGACACACCCAGAGTAGATAACCCTTATATAGACCCACCCAGAATACAGCACGTGACATAGAAGAGCAGTTTAACCCTGTCAGCTCTGATATAGCTCACACCCCCTCTCGTGCTGTATCGCTTGGGTGTATGTAAGTTTAACCATTTACTCAAAACATAAACATAACCCCTTACAGAAATTCTCATGCTTTTGAAAGCTTAATGGTTTAGTAAAACCATCTGCCAGGTTCTCTTCACTGGGACAATATTGTAGCTTAACCAAGCCTGTCTGGATGGTTTGACAGACATTTTTGAAACGAATGTCCAAATGTTTGGTTCTGGATTTAAATTGCCCAGATTCAGCCAATTTTAAACATGGCTGATTGTCCTCCCAAATAATCACGGGTTTCTGGCAATCCCCACAAATTTCTTCAACCAAACATTGATAGTACTCTAATTCCCTGCACATATCAGACAAAGCGCTGAATTCGGCTTCTGTGGATGAAAGTGCAATAAGTTCTTGTTTCCGCGACTTCCAACCAACTAGAGACTTTCCAAATTTTACCACCAGTCCAGATACTGACTTTCTGTCCCTCAGGTTCGCCCAATCACTATCGGCCCAGCATGTGAGCTGTGCCTCACCCTCAGCTGGTAGTTTGAGACAAACATCCTTGGTAGCCTGTAGATATCTGAGAATTCTCTTGATTCCGTTCCAGGCAACCAAGCTAGGCCTTGAAGCCTCTCTGCTGAGCAGATTTGTTGCGAACGCTATGTCTGGTCTACTCCATTGGGAAATATATAGTAGACTTCCCAGAGCAGATTGAAAGATTTCGGGATTGTCAAAATCAGACCTTTCCCCAAATTGACTGTCTTTCACATAATTTGTCTCCATGGGCGTTCTAGTGCCTTTACACTCTGCCATTCCAAACTTTTTAAGTATTTGCTCAATCTTGGGTGTTTGACTGAGCATAAAACTCCCATCCTCAGTCTTATCCACCTGGACACCAAGATAAACCTTGACCGGCCCCAGACTCTTGAGCTTGAAGTGTTTCTCCAGTTTCTTGGCAAATTGTTGCCCCTGTTCTGGAGTCTTTCCGGAATGGAGAAGATCGTCAACGAAGACCAACACCAATTCCTGTTGCTGTCCTGAGCCTTTCAGGTACAGACAGCTATCCGCTTGACTCTTTGTGAAACCAATGCTCTCCAGAGCACTGTTCAGACACAAGTTCCAGTTCCTGGCCGATTGCTTCAGGCCATAAATGGACTTGTGCAGTTTCCACACTTGCCCTGGTACGCTGCCCTCGAACCCTGGAGGTGGCAACATGTAGAGTTCCTCCTCCAGGTCTGAGTTCAAATATGCAACGTCCACGTCAAAGTGATTTACCTGAAAACCTCTCTGGGCGGCGACTGCCAAAAGCATTCGCAGAGTTTCACTTCTGGAGGTTGGTGCATAAACCTTGGTGTAATGGAGACCTTTTCTTTGCGAGAAACCTCTCGCAACAAGCCTTGCATTGTATTGTGGCTCCCCTGTGATTGTTTGTTTGATTCTGTACACCCACCGGCTTCCTACTGCCTGTCTGCCATCCGGCAGTGTTGTGGAGGTGTACACTCCCAATGACTTCATGGAGTTAAGTTCTTTAACCATTGCCTCGTGCCATTTACTGGCTTCTTCTTCAGGCAATTGTAAGACCTCCTTGAAACTTTCTGGCTCGCACTGCGCTAAACAAGCCCAAACACTGGTTGCAGTGTACCTTTCTGGGGGCTTTCCTTTTGTGGAGCGTTCAGAACGTCTCAACACTTGCTCAGATTCCCCCTCTGACTCAGATGTACTAGTACCAGACTGTGCGTCCCTGCCATCTGGAAATCCTCCCAGTGACTTACTGCGTTTTCTTGAATCTCCTGGGCTAACCACGGGAGATGTGGGTGACCTGCTACGCTTTCTGTGTCTTCCAGGTCTCACCACAGGGGATGTGGGTGCACTCTTAGGCTCTTGTTTTGCAGCCTTTTGAGATGTCCCCTGTCCTGGATCTTGTGCGCCAGCAGGTGCCACTGCTGGAGCCTGATCTTCTTCATCAGCCGAGTCATCCAGACTCTCTGATAGAACATCAGGATTGCCATGAATGCGAGTCCAACCACTTTGCTCGCAAAACTCGGCGCTCCTGCTAACCAGAATTCTAGTCTGATTGCCTTCTGGAAAAGCAAACCTCCACCCCTTTGTCCCTAATTCATATCCACAAAAAATCATTTTTCGGGATCTGGGTTCTCCTTTCCGGCGTTGAGCTCTTGGGACCAGAACCCAAGCTTCAGACCCGAAAACACGAAAGAAATCCACCTTAGGCTTTTTCCCATGCAAAAGAAAATAGGGTGTGTCACCTACAGTGGAGTTAAATGTCCTGTTCAAAGTAAAATTTGCAGTTTTCCATGCCTCCCCCCAAAACTTTGGTGGAAGCTGTGCATCGAACAGCATGGCTTCTGCAGCCTCCTGGAGGGTGCGATTGCGCCTTTCAGCCACCCCGTTTTCCTGAGGGGAAAACGCACAAGTTAACCTGTGGCGTATGCCTTTCCTGCGGAAAAAATTCTTTAACATAGAACCCGTAAATTCTCCGCCATGATCGGACTGCAGACACTTAACTTTGTACGGTAACTGGCGTTCCACCTCAACAATCCACTCCTTAATAATATTGGCGGCTTCACTCTTCTCTTTCAGAAGAAAAATCCACCCCATCCGGGTGTGGTCATCAATCAGAGATAGAGCATATTTAGATCCGCCCACACTAGCAGTAGACATTGGCCCACATAAATCTGCATGAATTAATTCAAAAGGTTTTGCAGTTACCCTGTCCGACCTGGGATAACTGCATGTTCTCACTTTTGCTTTTTTACAAGCTCGACAATCCAGGAACTTGGAGCACGACTTCATGTCGCATCCATCAGCACACACCTGCAACTTCCTGACATATCCCCAGTTACAGTGTGACATCCTTCTGTGACAAAGATGTACACACATATTGTGTGTGGGTACATTAGCACACTTTACCTGTGCTCCCACATACTCTTCCAGGACAAATAACCCATCCTGACTTGCAACATTGACAAGCTGCTTACCTTCTTTGGATATTGTACATACATCATTTTCAAAACTGACTTTGAACCCGTCTCTAAGCAGAGAAGAAACAGATAGCAAACAGCTTTTCATTCCCTGTAAAATATAACCTTCAAGATTAGCATTCAAACAGCTTAAATACACAGTGCCAGATTTTTGCAACTGTTTTTGAGTGCCATCAGCCAAAGAAACAAGTTTTGACTCAGTAAGTTTCTTGCAGTCTTTCAGTTGGCCACTAGAGGTCAGTAAATGATGACTGGCCCCACTGTCTATGATCCAGCGTCGACTCGGCCCCTCCTTCACGGTTGCCATAGCAGCTAAGAAGTGAGAACTGTGTTCAGCATTTCTGCCTCCTCTCCAGCCTCCGCGAAAGTCTTGGCCTCTCCTCCCACGCATCTGTCCTTTGCTCCTTGTCTCGTCGCCCTGGGAAACGTCCTTCCCAGTCTGGGGACAGTTCCTCTTTAAGTGTTGAGTTGATCCACATCTGTAACAGCGCCTGGTTGTAGCAAAAGCTTTCACAGTGCCTTCCTGCCTTTCTGCTTCTCCGCTCTTTGCACAACCCCCTTCTCCAGGGTGTCTGCTTCCCTGTCTCTGCCTTTTTACTTCTTCATCCGCCAGTCTTCCAGAGACATACGCAAGCGTCAAATCAGCAGGTGGCATGGATTCCAGAGTCAGGCACAGATTGGAATAGCTTGCATCCAATGTAGACAACAAAATATAAACTTTCACGTCTTCCTGGAAATTTATGCCCAACAACCTGAGCCTGTTAAACACAGCAAGCACCTGTGCTATATGGTTCTGTATCTTTTGTCCTGGTTTAAACTTTAACTCGAACAGGTTCCTCATGGCATGAATTTTAGTTCCAGCTGTAACTCTTTGGTGTACACGTTGTAGAGCGACCCACACATCATGCGCATGTTCCAGGCCCTGAACATGAGGGAGTTGATTCCCGTCTATGCTCATAATCAATGCAGAATAAGCCCTTTGATCCTTGCGCACAGCAGCCTCTCCAGCACCTGGTAAATTCAGTGTGGCTTCCCACAACCCTTTGCCAGTCAACCAAGCTTTGCAGCGGTGGCTCCATTCCTCATAATTTTGTCCATCTAAGCGGTCAAAAGGAACAGTAAAATGTTCATTGTGTTCGGCCATCTTCCCTGGGGGGTGCAGCCCACTTACTTCCTTTCAGTAGCCTTCCCTCCCGATCTGAAGATGCCTCCAGTCTACTCTTCAGCCAGTGAGTTCAAACTGCTGTTTTTCCCTTTAAGAAACAGAGCAAAAACAGTCTTCTCCAGCTGGCCCCCTCTGCCTCCACAGACTTGGCAGAGCACACTGCATTCCTTAGATAGTCACCATGGCAACTGAGCTCAGTCTCCTCTGAAGCTCCCCTCTGCAAATGAAGCTGCAAACCAGCCCTTTCACAAACGTCCTCTGCTTTCATCTGGCTTTCTAGATGCAGACCAGACCATGCAGGACCCCCATTAACCTGGGGTTCAGGCTGTGACCTCCCTTAACTTCTGGGCCAAACCATAACCTGTCCAGAAACTTGGGTTGGTTCTCCAGAACCAGCAATGGTGCCCAGCACGTTTCCAGCTGTGCCAGGAAATTCCCCCCAGCTTCCGGGCTGTTAGCAGAGTTATTTTTAGATTCACTCACGCAGCAGAAGATGAACGGTGTGTAAGGGAGTTGCAGCAATGATTCACTGGAGCCAGCTTCTTCTTTCTTATCTTTAAGCATTTATTTATATACAGCAGAAACTCCCGGGAGAACGCCAAGGCATGGCTGACTCCCGGCAACACATAACAGAAAATGCCGACACACCCAGAGTAGATAACCCTTATATAGACCCACCCAGAATACAGCACGTGACATAGAAGAGCAGTTTAACCCTGTCAGCTCTGATATAGCTCACTGTCTGCATGACTCTTCCTGAAGCTTAGCTTCTACAAAGCTTGGTTGAGACAAAGATTCCAGTTTCTGGCTGATTGTCTCAAGCCATAAATGGAACGGTGCAGTCTCCAAACCAAATTTGGACTATCGCCTTCAAACCCTGGAGGAGGTAACATGTAGATTTCCTCCTGCAGTGGTGAGTTCAAGTAGGCGATGTCAATGTCAAAATGCGCAACTTCAGCACCTCTCTGTGCTGCTACCGCTAGCAGTAACCTCATGGTCTCACTGCGGGACGTGGGTGCATAAACTTGTGAGTAATGCACTTCTGGTCACTGGCTGAACCCTCCGGCCACCAATCTTGCTTGGTATTGTGTCTCTCCACTTGCAGTGGGTTTCAACCGGTAGACCCATTGACAACTCACAGCTTGCTGGTCAGCTGGCAGAGTTGTTAGTGTGAACACTCCAAGTGATTTCATTGCACTAAGCTCTTTCTCCATCGCTTGTTGCCACTTGTTGGACTTTGCTTGAGGTAATTTCCACACCTCAGCGAAGCTCTCCGGTTTGCACAGAGCAACACTGGCCCAAACTGTGGTGGCTTTGAACTTGTCAGGAGGTTTGCCTTTCGTGGTGTGCTTGGAACACCATGGCACCACTGGTGACTCCCCCTCTGACCCAGATGTGCCGGACTCAGTCTGTGAGTCCCTGGCATCTGGAGAACTGCCAAGCGACTTGCTCAGCTTGCTGTGCTCTCCTGGACTGAACTTGCCTGAAGGTGAGCATGGAGACCTACTGTGCTTCTGTCTCCTAGCTCTTGTCTCCATTGGAGATGTGGGTGAACTGCTGTGTTCAGACTTCCCTGACTCTTAGGCATTGCCCCCTCTGGCACTGCACCCTGGTCGTGTTTGGAATCGCGGCCCGAAACACCAGCAGGTTGACCACCATCAGCACCACCAGCAGGTGTGCCTGACTGAACCTGGTAGTCAAGACCGCTGAATAAGTCTGTGAGCACTTCAGGGTTCCCGTGAATCCTCTTCCAGCCTTCTTGCTCACAAAACTCAGCACTGTGGCTGATTACCACCTTAGAACGATTGCCACTTGGGTAGGCAAATCTCCAGGCTTTCGACCCTGTCTCATAGTCACAGAAAATAATTTTCTGTGACCTCGGGCTGCCCTTCCTATGTAATTGCCGGGGTATCAGAACCCAAGCCTCTGCCCCGAAGGTACGAAAGTAGTGCACCTTGGGCTTCTTTCCGTAGAGAAGAAAATAGGGCGTGGTCCCTACCACAGAATTGTATGTCCTGTTCAGGGTGTGACATACAGTTTTCCAGGCTTCGGCCCAATAGAACCTGGGCAAACCCGAATCGAACAAAAGAACATCAACTGCCTCCTGCAGGGCTCTATTCCTGCGCTCCGCAACCCCGTTCTCCTGAGGATAGTAAGGAGCAGTTTTTCTATGCTTAATGCCTTTGGCACGAAAGTAGTCCTGCAATTTTGCAGCAGTAAACTCTGTGCCTCGGTTGGTTTGAAAGGATTTCACTCTGGTGCCAAATTCCACCTCTACTGCCTCCACCCATTCTTTAATCTCTTTCGCCGCTTGCCCCTTGTCTCTGAGCATGAAAATCCATCCGGCGCGAGAAAAATCGTCGATCAGACATAAAATGAAGCGGGAATGGCCCATGCTTGGGACCTGCATTGGTCCACACCGATCGGCGTGAATGAGCTCAAACGCCTGCTTGGCCACCTTGTCTGACCTTGGGTAACTGCAAGAATGCACCTTCGATCTCTTGCAAGCTTGGCAGTCTAGGAATTTAGTGCACTCTTTCATTTTACAACCCTCGGTGCACTCTGCCTGTTTGCGCACATACCCCCAATTGGCGTGCGAAAACCTGCGATGCCATAAGTGTAAACACTGATCATGCGTGGGCTTGTTGGCACACAGTCTCAGTGCTGCTTTTACCTGTTTCAGCACCCTGCGCCCTCTCGGTGGTGATGTTATAATAATAATAATAATAATTTTATTATTTTTACCCCGCCCATCTGGCCAAGTTTCCCCAGCCACTCTGGGCGGCTTCCAGTCAAATATTAAAACAATACAGCATTAAATATTAAAAACTTCCCTAAACAGGGCTGCCTTCAGATGTCTTTTAAAAATAGGATAGCTGCTTATTTCCTTGACATCCGCTGGAAGGGCATTCCACAGGGAGGGCGCCACTACCGAGAAGGCCCTCTGTCTGGTTCCCTGTAACCTCACATCTCGCAATGAGGGAACCGCCAGAAGGCCTTCGGCGCTGGATCTCAGTGTCCGGGCTGAACGATGGGGGTGGAGATGCTCCTTCAGGTATACAGGACCGAGGCCGTTTAGGGCTTTAAAGGTCAACACCAACACTTTGAATTGTGCTCGGAAACGTACTGGGAGCCAATGTAGTTCTCTCAGGACCGGTGTTATGTGGTCCCAGCGGCCACTCCCAGTCACCAGTCTAGCTGCCGCATTCTGGATTAATTGCAGTTTCCGGGTCACCTTCAAAGGTAGCCCCACGTAGAGCGCATTGCAGTAGTCCAAGTGGGAGATAACTAGAGCATGCACCACTCTTGCGAGACAGTCTGCGGGCAGGTAGGGTCTCAGCCTGCGTACCAGATGGAGCTGGTAGACAGCCGTCCTGGACACAGAATTAATCTGCGGCTCCATGGACAGCTGTGAGTCCAAAATGACTCCCAGGCTGCGCACCTGGTCCTTCAGGGGCACAGTAACCCCATTCAGGGCCAGGGAGTCCCCCACACCCGCCCGCACCCTGTCCCCCAAAAACAGTACTTCTGTCTTGTCAGGATTCAACCTCAATCTGTTAGCTGCCATCCATCCTCCAACCGCCTCCAGGCACTCACACAGGACCTTCACCGCCTTCACTGGTTCTGATTTGAAAGAGAGGTAGAGCTGGGTGTCATCTGCATACTGATGAACACCCAGTCCAAACCCCCTGATGATCTCTCCCAGCGGCTTCATATAGATATTAAAAAGCATGGGGGAGAGGACGGAACCCTGAGGCACCCCGCAAGTGAGAGCCCAGGGGTCCGAACACTCATCCCCCACCACCACTTTCTGGACACGGCCCAGGAGGAAGGAGCGGAACCACTGTATAACAGTGCCCCCAGCTCCCAGTCCCTCTAGACGGTCCAGAAGGATGTTATGGTCGATGGTGTCAAAGGCCGCTGAGAGATCCAGCAGAACTAGGAAACAGCTCTCACCTTTGTCCCTAGCCCGCCGGAGATCATCAACCAGTGCGACCAAGGCAGTTTCAGTCCCATGATGAGGCCTGAACCCCGACTGGAAGGGATCCAAATGGTCCGCATCCTCCAGGCGTGCTTGGAGTTGTTCAGCAACCACCCGCTCAATCACCTTGCCCAAGAATGGTAGATTTGAGACTGGACGATAGTTGGCCATAATGTTGTCAGTTTCCAGTATGCACACCCCATCATAGCCTCTCACCTGGACCAACTGCTCTCCACCCTTGGAGATGGTTCATACCTGGTTGCCAAAACTGACTAGATAACCTGCAACACAGCTTGGGGTTGGCTGCAGTTTTTCCAACAAAAGTGTATGCAGCTGCTTTGTCTTCTCTGCCTCCTCTGGACAGTGCTTTCCTCCCACGACGTGGTCTCCCTTTCCTCTGGCGATTGCCATGGAAACCAGCTTTGAAGTCTTCCTGGCTGCAGTCCCGGCGAAGATGGTTATCTGATCCACAAATAAAGCAACACTTCACTGCAAAAGCTTTAACAGAGCTCTCAGCAGCTTCTGCACCCCCACTCTTGGGTAAAGAGCAACCCCCCCTTAACAGCTTTTCCTTTCTCTCTTTCCCTTCTATCCTGTTCATCCTGCAGCCTTCCCGATAAATAATCAATGCTCAGGTCCGCTGCTGGCAAGGATTCCAAAGTGAGAGAAAGTGTCTCAAAGCTGGGGTCTAGCGAGCTCAATAAAATATAAACTTTCTGTTCCTCCATAAATGGAACCTGCAGCTGTCTCAAATGGTTGAAGATTGCCAACATCTTGGAGACATGGTCACGCACGCAGCCTCCAGGTTTCAAACGTAGCTCAAACAGCTGCCTAGTGGTGTCAATGCGTGCACCCGCTGAATCTCTCTGGAACACACGTCGAAGAGCCCCCCAAATCTCGTGGGTGTTGGTGGCAGTGTCTATGTGCACCATCTGGTCTTCCTCAATGCCCATGACTATGTGAGCAGTGGCTCTCTGGTCTTTCTTCTTGGCTTCAGCTGCTGCAGCAGCAGCAGGTGCTTGCACTGGTGGGCCCTCAGGTCTTTAGCAATTAATAGAACCTGCATTTTCCGCGACCAGTCAGCCCAGTTCCTCCCATTCAGCCTGGGAAAGGGTGGTATAAAGTTCTCCTAGGATTCTGCCATCTCCCCCCTGGGGCTTGAGGTAACTCACATGGCTACAAACTCAGCACTTGCCTCTCAGCTCCCAGCTCCGGGAAACGGCTCCTCTTCACCAGCAAGGTTTCCCTGCTCTATGCCTCAAAGCTTGCACAAAGCAGTCCTCCAGCTGGACTTTCATGCAACCGGCTGCAGCAAACACGCAGACCTCCTGTCCTGGCCATAAATCACTTCAGGACGCTTTGCCATAAAAGCCGTGCTATCTTTCCATGACACATACATAACCTGTGAAAAAATTGAGTGTGGTCGTGTAGTGGAGTCTTTGTTCCACGTTGGACTGCTGCCTGGAGCAGTCATAAATCTTCTTTAACGAGCCCGTACTTCAATAATGGCACCCACACGTTTCCTCTGTGCAGGCTGCTTCTTCAGCCGTGCTGGACATTGCAGAATCACGCAGCAACAGAATGGCAATTAAGGTCTGCTTCTTCAGTGTCTCAAATAAATCAGCTCTACACTGTTGCTACTAAACTAACATAACTTTATTGTAGCATAAACAAAACCTGAGGAGACAAACTCCATTCTCTCTACGATACGATCTCCAACACTACAGAACACATACTCTGGCAAGAAGGGGGAAACGAAACTAAACCTCCCCTGTGCCTTAGACAAAGGAAAAATGCCCGTATGCAGTGGGCAGAGTTCCCAGAATCAGAACGCCTCCTGGTGTACAGTTAACTCTGTACTGTCCAGAAAACATAACAAAAACCACAATCCAATAACACCCCTTCAGAAAAGAACAACTTTCTAAAAGGGTATAGGATGTCAAACAGATCAAACAAAAGCCTGTTTAAAAAGGAATGTTTTTGCCTGGTGCCTAAAGGTGTGTAATGCCGACGTGGGGATTCAGGGCACAGTCCGACAATGGCTGCGCTCCTTTATCTCAGGTCGGGGACAGAGAGTGGCACTAGGGAGGGAGTTGTCGCCGCGGCACTCCTTGGTGTGTGGAGTCCCGCAGGGCGCAATCCTTTCCCCGATGCTTTTTAACATCTTTATGCGCCCTCTTGCCCAGATTTTCCGGAGCTTTGGGCTGGGCTGTCATCAATATGCTGATGACACCCAGCTTTATCTGTTGATGGACGGCCGCCCTGACTCGGTCCCAGACACACTGACCAGGTGTTTGGAAGCTGTGGCTGGATGGATGCGTGGGAGCCGGTTGAAGTTAAATCCTTCGAAGACAGAGGTCCTCTGGCTGGGTCGGGACGACATGGGGTTGGGGGGCCAACTCCCATCTCTTGCGGGGGCCCAATTAGCGCCAGCGCCTTCTGTCAAGAGTTTGGGTGTAACCTTCGACGCCTCCCTCTCCATGGAGGCGCAGGTTGCAGCCACAGCAAAGGTGGCATTTTTCCATCTTCGACGTATCAAGCAGTTGGTCCCTTACCTTTCTCGCCCTGATCTGGCCACAGTGATCCATGCGACGGTCACCTCCAGGCTTGATTATTGTAACTCGCTCTACGTGGGGCTGCCCTTGAAGCTGACCCAGAAACTCCAGCGGGTGCAGAATGCCGCAAAGAGGCTCCTTACGGGGTCCTTGCCGCGGGACCACATTCAACCAGTGCTTTACCAGCTGCACTGGCTCCCGGTGGAGTACAGGATCAGGTTTAAGGTGCTGGTTTTGACCTTTAAAGCCTTATGCGGCCTAGGACCCTCGTACCTACAGGACCGCCTCTCCCGGTATGCCCTGCAAAGGACCTTAAGGTCCACAAATAACAACTTGTTGGAGGTCCCGAGCAACAAGGCTGTTAGACTGGTGTCAACTAGGGCCAGGGCCTTTTCTGTACTGGCCCCAACTTGGTGGAACACTCTGTCACAAGAGACTAGGGCCCTGCGGGATTTGACATCTTTCCGCAGGGCCTGCAAGACAGAGCTGTTCCACCTGGCCTTCGGGTCAGACGTAGTCTGATGGGCAAAAATGAAGCGGTATTTTAAATTTTAAATTGGCTTTTTAATGAAGCGGTCAACAAATGAAGCGGTATTTTAAATTTTAAATTGGCCTTTTAATCTGTATTTTAATTAATGGTTTTCTTTTATACTTTGTTGTAATTTTTACTGGTGTTAGCCGCCCTGAGCCTGGTTTCGGCTGGGGAGGGCGGGGTATAAATAAAATTTATTATTATTATTATTATTATTATTATTATTATTAATGAAGGTGCCAGGTGAACTTCCTTGGGGAGAGCATTCCACAGACAGGGAGCCACTGCAGAGAAGGCCTGTTCTCGTGTTGACACACCCTCCGTACCTTTCATTTTTTTTATTAAAAATAATCTTTATTGAAAATTATATCAAAACATACATAAAAACATAAAAACAAACAAATACAACAAAACACAACAAAACAAATAATAAACAACCAAATACTCTAACAAAAACCAAATAAATCAAACCAAACAAATCAAAATAGACACATTCAACACAATTTCTGCTTACTACCCTCTCTAATTAATTCCGTTAATTTGGCCAAATCTAAATAGCTAAATAAGGGACGCGGGTGGCGCTGTGGGTTAAACCACAGAGCCTAGGGCTTGCTGATCAGAAGGTTGGCGGTTCGAATCCCTGCGACGGGGTGAGCTCCCGTTGCTTGGTCCCTGCTCCTGCCAATCTAGCAGTTCAAAAGCATGTCAAAGTGCAAGTAGATCAATAGGTACCGCTGCAGCAGGAAGGTAAATGGCGTTTCCGTGTGCTGCTCTGGTTCGCCAGAAGCGGCTTAGTCATGCTGGCCACATGACCTGGAAGCTGTACGCCAGCTCCCTCGGCCAATAATGTGAGATGAACGCCGCAACCCCAGAGTCAGTCACGACTGGACCTAATGGTCAGGGGTCCCTTTACCTTTACCTTTAAATAGCTAAATAATTTCTCTTGCTATTCTCTAATATTCGGGATTTCTTGTTTTTTCCAATATGTAGCAATTAATATTCTTGCCGCAGCAACTGCATAAAGAAAAATTTTTCATCTTCTTTATTTATTCCCTCATCCAATATCCCTAATAAAAAGGCTTCAGGATCTTTCTTAATATTATATCTGAGTATTTTTTTTTATTTCTTCAAAAACCTGATTCAAAAAAAAAAAAAAATTCCCACAGTGCCACCACATATGTGTGAATGTCCCTATCTCTTTCCCGCACCTCCAACAAAGGTTATCTTTAGTTTTATACAAACCACAGAGCCTAGGGCTTGCCGATCAGAAGGTTGGCGGTTCGAATTCCCGTGTCGGGGTGAGCTCCCATTGTTTGGTCCCTGCTCCTGACAACCTAGCAGTTCGAAAGCATGTCAAAGTGCAAGTAGATAAATAGGTACTGCTGCAGCGGGAAGGTAAACGGAGTTTCCGTGTGCTGCTCTGGTTCGCCAGAAGAGGCTTAGTAATGCTAGCAACATGACCTGGAAGCTTTACTCCGGCTCCCTTGGCCAATAAAGCGAGATGAGTGCCACAACTCCAGACTCGGTCACGACTGGGCCTAATGGTCAGGGGTCCCTTTACCTTTACCTAATATACCATTTATAGAACATTTTAATCATATTTTCTTTTATCCCCTCATGAAGACCCGAGCAGATCCCTTATGGTTGCTAGATTCTTGATTAATGTTTTATTTCATAAGAAAAGAACTGGATCACTTTATGACTTTGATAGTTTAATTAAACCTAATAACCATTAATGGGAACAAGATCTTAGCTGCAAAAGTAAATTTTATTTGATAATGCTGAAAGTAGGTTTTAGATGGATGAATGAACAAGTTTTATTGAACAAAACTGTCTTAATTAGTCGAAAATCTGTAAATACATAGAGGTCGTTTTAAATCGGAAAAATGTTTAAATTGTATCGGTAAATATTATATGATGTACTGTTGTTATTGTTGTTATTGTTGTTTTGATATGGGCCAATGGCCGTAATAAAAACTACCTACCTACCTTTGATCCCCTCAGAAGCCGTAAAATTCCAATACTCCTTCCAAACTTTTTCCCATTGTTTTAGCTTTATAGTTTTCCCCAAATATATTGCCCAATTAATCATTGTCTCCTTCACCATTTCATCTTTAACTTCCCATTCAAGCAATAGATTATACATTTTAGAAATAATTTTGTTATTATTTTGTAATAAATGCACTTCCAAGAAAGAAGGTTCATCCAGAAAGCCATTTTGCGTCCTGTCTTTATTGAACTTACTGTTTATTTGTTGGTATTGTATCCATCCCATCAAGTATTGTTTAATATCATCATATTTCTTCAACCTAAGCTTTCCTTCTTTTTCTTCTAATAAATCTTTATATTTCCCCCAGTTTCCTTCCAAATTTACCTTCTTCACTGTAATAATTTCAATGGGTGACAACCATTTGGGTGTTTTAGGTTCTAAGAGGTTTTGGTGCTTTTCCCAAACTCTCAAAAGGGATTTTTGAATAATATGGGTATTAAACCCTTTATGCACCTTCACCTTATCTTCCCCCAAATAGGCGTGCCATCCAAATTTGTTTCCGTGGCCCTCTAAATCCAATAAATCATGGTTTTCTAATGTAATCCAATCCTTTAGCCACAGAAAACAAACCGCATCATGATACAAATTTAGATTCGGCAAGGCTAGTCCTCCCCTATTTTTTATGTCAATTAATAATTTGTACTTAATCCTTGCCGGTTTATGATTCCAAATAAATATAGTAAGATCTTTTTTCCATTGCTTGAAATGTCCAGACCCTGTTCCAAGAATTGGCAGCATCTGGAATAAAAATAACATTTTGGGAAGGATGTTCATTTTAATAGCGACGATTTACCCTAATAATGATAATTAAAGCCTACTCCAAATATCCAGATCTTTCTTTATTTCCTTCCATGTTTTTATATAATTGTCTTTAAATAGATTATCTGTATTATTAGTAATCCAAATGCCTAAATATTTTGTTTTATTCACTACTTTCAACCCCACCTCCCTCTGTAATTGATCAATTTATTCCCTAGATAAATTTTTAGTTAACATATTGGTTTTATTCATATTTAAATCAAATCCCGCCAATTTCCCAAATTCTATTATGTTTTTCAAGTCTTGAGGAATACTTTCCAGTGGCTCCTACACCTTAATTATAAAATTATCCACAAACGCTTTGGTTTTATGACCACTCTTACCAATTCTAATTACCTTTATATTTTCATCTTTTCCTAATTTTTCTAATAAAAACCCAAGAGTCAAAATAAATAATAGTGGAGATAGGGGACACCCCTGTCTGGTGCCCCTATAAATTTCTAATTCCCTGGATATTTCATTATTTGTTATGAGCTTAGCTCTTTGCATTCTGTAAATTGAATTTATACCATTAAAGAGTTTTTCCCAAAACCTAAGAATGTTATGGCCTTTTTAAGGAATACCCAAGCACCTTATTGCAAGCTTTCTCTGCGTCCAATAATAAAAATGCCGCTTTTTAAAATCCATTTTAACATTTAAATATTCTAAAATATCTATCACATTCCTCAAATTATTATGGATATATCTATTTGGTAAGAAGCCTGATTGATCATTATTTATTAACTTTTTCATAACTCTTTTCATCCGATTAGCTATAATTTCTGCGAATAATTTATAATCGTTATTTAATAGGGAGATTGGCCTGATGTTTTTAACTTGATTTCTATCTGTACCTTGTTTTGGAATAATTGAAATTGTTGCAGACCCCTTCCAGGGCTTCTCTGCACCAAGGATTCCAGAGACACACTCCCTGCTTGCCATTTACAGATTTATTGCTTTGCTAATTGCTTACAAGCACTCAGCCGCTCATAAAAGCGTCAGGACTCCATAACTCAGTTTCCGTGACTGGAGGAACTAAAACTTTTCCCGCTTTCTTCTCCACCATTTGCTGACCCGGAAACACCCTCCCTTATTCCCCCTCCTTCCCTTGGCTTCGCAGTCAGGGCTCTGGGATCTTGCAAACAGCCCTGCCTGCTCTTCCTGTTCATCGCAACTCCCTCCCGACTCCTCGCTGCTTTCACTACTCAGAGGTGCCGGTGGGTCTCGATACTGGCTCAAGGCCGGGGATGGGGGGGGCCTTCCAGTCCTCTGACAGAAATATATGCCTATTCCCAGGATTTCGGAATATGCCCCTCATCACAAATCTTATTCATTAACAGCTTCAATGGATCGGCTAATATTTTTTCAATTTTTTAAAAAATATATAGCTGTTAAACCATCTGTTCCAGGTGATTTTTCTGCCTTTGCTCTCTTAAATGCTCCTTGTACCTCCAACAGTGAAATTGGTTCTTTTAAAAAATTTACATTTTCCTCATCTATCTTAGGTATATTTGTCTTTTTAAAATAATTTTCTATGTCCAATTGATTAGAATTTTCTGATGTGTATAACCTTGTATAAAACTTAACAAAGGCATCTGAAATTTCCTTTGGATCTCCAATTACTTTACCATCTTCTATTAATTTATTAATTACTAGCTGGCCCGGCCACGCGTTGCTGTGGGTTATTTTGTGAAATTGGATAAGTTAGAGTAAGTGCATGGATACTCACAGCTGGAGTAAGTTCATGTTCCATGGTTTGTATGTTGTTGCGTTTCTTCTTTGTTGTTGTAGATGGATTAGTAGGAGGGTGATAGTGTTGTTGTGGGTAGATTTGTTTGGCGGTTGCAGTTTGAATGAGGTAGTTTTTTCATTCAAGTTCAGCTTATCACGATGAACTTCCACCTGGCTCCTCTCAGTCTTCCCCCCCTTTTCGCCTGGCTTAGCACAGCTTATCCCGATGAACTTCTGCCTGCCTCCTCTCAGTCTCCCCCCTCCGTTTTCGCTTGGCTTCCCACAGCTTATCCCGATGAACTTCCGCCTGCCTCCTCTCAGTCTTCCCCCCGTTTTTGGCTGGCTTCCCACAGCTTATCCCGATGAACTTCCACCTGCCTGCTCTCAGTCCCCCCCGTTTTTGGCTGGCTTCCCACAGCTTATCCTGATGAACTTCCACCTGCCTCCTCTCAGTCTCCCCTGTTTTCGCCTGGCTTACCACAGCTTATCCCGATGAACTTCCGCCTGCCTCCTCTCAGTCTCCACCCCCTGGTTTTCGCCTGGCTTCCCACAGCTTATCCCGATGAACTTCCGTCTGCCTCCTCTCAGTCTCCCCCCCTCCGTTTTTGCCTGGCTTCCCACAGCTTATCCCGATGAACTTCTGCCTGCCTCCTCTCAGTCTCCCCCCCTCCGTTTTCGCCTGGCTTCCCACAGCTTATCCCGATGAACTTCCGCCTGCCTCCTCTCAGTCTCCCCCCCTCCGTTTTCGCCTGGCTTCCCACAGCTTATCCCGATGAACTTCCGCCTGCCTCCTCTCAGTCTCCCCCCCTCCGTTTTCGCCTGGCTTCCCACAGCTTATCCCGATGAACTTCCGCCTGTCTCATCTCAGTCTCCCCCCCTCCGTTTTCGCCTGGCTTCGCCTGGCTGATTTTATGCTTATTACCATCAGTAGCAGCCACAGCCAAAATACCCCCCCCCGGCTATGGGTTTTGTCCTCCCCCCGTTGTTGTCTCATCCCTGTGATTCCTCCCATCCTGTAGTGACCCATGAGGTCTCCAGTACCCCCTCCCCCCGAGTCATCCCTGTGACTTCCCCCACCCTGGGTCAGCCCATGACCTATTTGGGCCCCTCCCCCCACCCACCCCACTCGGCTCCACTCGGGATAGTCTGTAAAGTAGAGGTGAGGCCTAGTGAGGCCTAGTCTGTAAAGTAGAGGCGAGGCCTGGGAGGGGGGAGTGTTTTTGGGTTGCGGCCTGTGGCTGTGGCTCTGGGTTTGGCCGTTTGCCTTTGTCTGGTAATGGCTCTGTGGGTTGTCTGGTAATGGCCGCCTTGGTGGTTTCAGTTGCTCGGTTGATGACGTCATTATTTGGCGCCACCCTTCAGAGCTTTTGCTGCCTAATCTATTCTACTTTCTGAATAATTTGCATTAGAAGAGAATGTGAATTGTTTTTGGGAGGGATGTCTACATCGCCAGGCATCTTGTAGATCTAATTTATCTACTAATTGAAAGAAAGACTTTGGAAGTCTTCCATCATTATTTCAATTGACTTTACTCATTTTATCCATTTCCGATGATACGACTCCATTTAGATCCCCCAAGAAGATAATTCTTTTATCACAAAAATCCAGTAGAATGTTTTCTAATTTCTGATAGAATTCTGCCTTTTTTCCATTAGGAGCGTATATTCCTACTACAATTATTTTCTCAAATTTCTCTTGAATTTTAACAACTATAATTCTGCCTCCCTTATCTTTATAGATTTGCTCCGGTTTTAATTTAGGATAAACATATAGCACCACCCCTCTTTTTTTATTGACATCTGAAGAGATAAATTATTCCCCTAATTTTTTATTCACCAGTACTCTACGGTGGTTCCTTATGATATGCATCTCTTGAAGGCAAATTATATCTAATTTTTTCTTACACAATACCGGTAGATGTTCCACTTTATTTCTCTTAACCTTATTATTTAACCCATTAACATTCCAACTGGTAATTCTTAATTCCATTTAAATTTTAAACTTAAAAATTTTATTTTTCCTTTCTTACTTTTTCCAAAAAAGAACAAATACAATTAAAAAAGAACAATTAACTCAAAATTTACACTGATATCTATGAAAAATCTTTTAGTATAAGAAGAAAATTGAAATCAAAAAGCAAAAAGCAAAACAAAAAGAAAATGCAAAAAAAGAATTCAAAATCAACAATATTACAAACAGTTAAAACCGCATAATTTTTATATTCAAATAATGTTGTTGTTGTTGTTCAGTCGTTCAGTCGTGTCCGACTCTTCGTGACCCCATGGACCAGAGCACACCAGGCATGCCTATCCTTCACTGCCTCTCGCAGTTTGGCCAAACTCATGTTAGTAGCTTCGAGAACACTGTCCAACCATCTCATCCTCTGCCGTCCCCTTCTCCTTGTGCCCTCAACCTTTCCCAACATCAGGGTCTTTTCTAGGGAGTCTTCTCTTCTCATGAGGTGGCCAAAGTACTGGAGCCTCAACTTCAGGATCTGTCCTTCTAATGAGCACTCAGGGCTGATTTCATTAAGAATGGAAAGGTTTGATCTTCTTGCAGAGTGAATAAATTGACAGGCTAATTTACCTTATGTTTTTCCCTTTTCTAACCTTCCTCACTATCCAATTCTTCTTTATCCTCTTTCTTTTCCTGTACATTCCCCCCATCCCAAAGGCTTTTCATATTTCATCCAAAACTTCTTTATCTCAAAATCTGAGGTTAATTTCCTTCTACTTTGCTTGTAGATGAAGGAAATCCCTTCCGGAAATTCCCATTTGTAGTAAATGTTATTTCTCTTAAGGGCATCTGTTAGCAGTTTATATTTGGACCTTTCCCTCAGGAGTCTTGGAGGGACTTCTCTCATAATAATAATTTCTCTGTCCTCAATTTTCAATTTTTGTTTCCTTTTATGTTGCATGATTTTATCTCTCAATATTCTTGAGCTTAAAAACACCAGACAATCTCCGGGCCAGCTTCTAGCACATTTTTGCCTAGGTTTCAGTCTAAATGCTCTGTCTACACATATGAATATATCCTCCTCTTGTAACTCCATCCACTCCTCCAGTCCTTTGATGATAATAGTCTCCACGTTCTGGTCTTGGTGTTCCTTGAGGCCTCTAAATCTCAGAGCCAAATCATTTTGCCTTAATTCCTGCATCACAAGTGAATCCCAAGTGGCTTCTTGAGTTTCCACATATTTCTTTATAACGTCCTCTTGTTTACTTATTCTGGTAGACATGGTCTGAGATTCTTTCTCCATCTCCTTACTCTTTTCTGACAGTTCTGTGAATTGTTTGTTCAGGGCCACAATTACTTTAGAATTTTGTTCGATCATTTTCATATTTTGTTTGATCTTATTCCCCATTTTACCTAATTTTTCATTCAAAGAGTCCATTTTCTCATTAATCTCTGCCTTCATCCCAAGAATCAGTTCTTTAATATCAATAGCTTCTGCCTCTAAATTTGATGGGCATCTTTGAGAACATGCTGGTGTAGAGTTGGTTTGACCCTTAAGCTTCTTCTTCCATTGTTGGCATTTAAAGTTTATTTTAACAATTTTATAAAGTTCTTTGGTATCAAGCTCCTAATCCTTGAGATAGAACAAATGGTTGGGGGGGAGTATAATATCTCCCTAGAAAGGCATCATATAACTTCTCATCACCTCCTTTATTAAGTTATATTGGTTGGTTGCTGGACACTGTGAATCTTAATTCACAATTCTCAAATCCTTATTTATTGTAACTCCACTAGGTGCCACTGTGTCTTTTTTATCCTTCCCCACTTAGGTCTTTCTTGCTCACTTTCCTCAGCCTCTCCTTTCTGCTTCTTGTACCTCAGTCCTGTGGAAGATGAGTAGGAATGTGGATGAGGGAATATTGATTAATATTTCCTATCCCAGCTTGTGCTAACAAGCTCCAAACTGGCAGAGTTTCTCATCCCCAATAAAGCGCAGTAAACGTGGCGTTTAAGTTCCTATGAACTTCTAAAACAAGGCAGATTCCTGGCATATATCCCCTGGTTCCCTCTTAACAGAAAATACACGACACATAAGCTTATAAAAGTATAAAGGTTTTACTCACAGACATCCAAGAATATACAAATCTCAGAAGGCAGGCTAGCTTAGATTAAATGTATGTACATGTGGAGTCTCTCCATATGGGAGGAGACTCCATGTGGCCTCTCTTGGCTGGAAGCCAAGAGAGCATCTTCTCTTGAGATGTTGCTTCTTCGAAGTCCTGGTGGGAAGAGAGGAGAATGGCTGCTTCACCTGTGACTTTCAGTAACTGCAGGTGAGGCCACTCCCACTTCTGGTCACACAAAGGAAATGATTTCAGTCTTGGCACAGGAAACTCTCCCTGGAGGACCAAGACTCTAGTGTACACTCTAGGAATGTTGTGATTGACTGCACCAGTGTTATACATCCCACAAACCCCTTCTCAGTATGAACAACATTTAACAAACATAAAACAACTTTATTCAACCACCCAGAGTCCCAGCTTGACACGCAGGTTCTGGAAACTCTCTCGTGGCAAGGGTTTCGTGAGAATGTCCGCAGTCATCTCCTGAGTATTACAGTAGGACATTTCTACTAGTCCATCTTCGATCATCTGGCGAATGAAGTGATACCTGACCCCAATGTGTTTTGAACGTGCAAGAAACTTTTCGGTTTGCGCTAGCTGCAGGCAGCCTTGATTGTCCTCCATCAAGCTGACAGGTCCTTTTCTCGGCAAACCAAAGTCTGTCAGGAGTTGATCCAGCCAGATGATCTCTCTGCATGCTTCCGAAGCTGCAATATATTCACTCTCTGTGGACGATAAGGCTACACATTTCTGTTTATAACTGCCCCATATGATAGGCGCATTTCCAAACATAAAAACATAACCACTTGTGGATTTGTAATCCACCTTATCCCCAGCCCAGTCTGCATCACTGTACCCAACCAACTTAGGGTCCCTTACAGCTGGCAATTTTAATTTACAATTCATAGTACCCTTGAGGTAACGCACCACCCTCTTGACCCCACCCAAGTCATGTTCAGTGGGAGAACTCACTTTTCTGCTTAGGATCCCCACTGCACTTGCTATGTCAGGTCTACTGGTGGTAACCAAATACAAAAGTTTACCAATCGCTGACCTGTATTCGCTGTTGTCTGGCAGCAGCTTCGAATCTTGTTGATTCTTTAGAAAATCTGTGGCCATGGGTGTCGCGACAGGGTGTGCACCTTGCATCTGCATGCTTTCTATCAGTTCTATTATCTTCTGCTTCTGGTTGAGAAGAAATGAGCCGTCCTCTTCTCTCTCAATTTGAATTCCCAAGTAATACTGGACAAGTCCCAATTCCTTTACTTCCACCTCTTTGTTGAGATGTCTGACTATGTCTTTATAGTCTCTGTCATTGGACGTTGATATTAATAAATCATCGACAAAAGCCAGAATGTAAGAGAATTGTCCATTTCTGTTCTTAGTGTACAGGCACTTGTCAGCTGTTGACTGCTTGTACCCAAGCTGAACCAGCATTTCATGTAATTTCTGGTTCCATGCTCTTGCAGCTTGTTTCAAACCATAAATTCCCTTCTGAAGTTTACATACAAGATGTGCCTCATTTTGCCTGATAAAGCCTTTGGGCTGCTTCATATAAATCTCTTCAGAAATTGTCCCATGAAGAAAAGCTGTTGCTATGTCGACATGACGGACAGATAGGCCCTTGGATGCTGCAATACTTAGAAGTAATCTAATACTGCTATATCGCACTGTAGGCGCAAATACTTGATCATAATCTTCGCCATACTGTTGTGAAAATCCTTGTGCTACAAGCCTAGCTTTGTAGCGTTGCACCTCCCCTTCTGACCCCTTCTTAAGCTTGAACAACCACTTGGACCCAATTGCCTTCTTACCAGGAGGTAGCTCTGTCAGGGTCCAGGTCTTGTTGCGATGCAGTGCATCCATCTCTTCCTGCGCGGCTTGCTTCCAGAGACTGGCCTCAGCAGCTGGCAACCTTTGAATCGCTTCCCACGTGGAAGGTTCCTGTGGTGGCGCCGGCCCTGCAAAGTAGGACAGTCGTAGTGGTGGAACGCCTCTGTTGGACCTGGAGGAACGTCTGACCTCTGGCTCTTGTTGAACCGCATCAGCTTCCTCATCTCCTTCCAATGGCGGCATCCCTGCATACGGGTCCTCTTCGTCTCTGGAGCCTTCTGACATCTGGTCCTCCGCGTCTTCTGGGGTGTCATCTGTAGGGGGTGCTACAACACTAGGAGGTACAATACTAGGAGGTGGATTAGTTTCTGGTATGGCTTCAAAAGGAAAACTTACAAACTCCTCTGTTGCTGGCTCATTGGAACAGTCAATTGCTGTGTTCCTTGTGTCAGCCTTTTCATACTCCTCAAAATGAATCACGTGATGTGAACTTGTTTTCCCTGTTTGTAAGTCCACAACTCTGTAGCCTTTTCCTCCAGAAGCATATCCAACTAGGACACCAGGCTTTGCTCTGGAGTCAAGTTTGTGTCTGTGCTCCTTGGGCACGTGGTAATAGCACAAACTTCCAAATACGCGTATGTGTGACAAATTTGGGGCTCTTCCATGCCAAAGTTCAAATGGCGTGCGCTCTGTGCCTTTTGTTGGCAGCCTATTCTGTATATAAATCGCAGTATTTGCTGCCTCGCCCCAAAGTTTCTTCGACAAGTTGGATTCTTTTAGCATACACCTTGTCATCTCTAGGATGGACCTAAATTTCCTCTCAGCAATAGAGTTTTGTTGAGGTGTGTAGCTTACTGTGGTCACATGTGCTATGCCTTCCTGAGCCATGAAGGCTTCCATTTCACGTGAGCAAAACTCCCCACCATTATCGGACATTAGGGTGGTGGGTGCTTGCTGGAATTTATTCTTGACCATGCTTACGTATTGCTTGAACAATTCCACTGTTTCACTCTGCTCTTTGAGAAGGTATCCCACACAAAACCTTGAATAATCATCCAAAAATATCAAAATATACCTATTTCCTCCTAAGGAAGGTATATTCATAGGTCCAGCTAAATCAGTGTACACAATGTCCAGAACTCTTGTGCTTCTCTTTTCTGCACAACGTGGGAAAGAAGGTTTGACTCCCTTTTCACTTACACAAGTTACACATTTTGGTGTGGGTGTGCTACTTTTGTTTACCTGTAGACCTCTCACAAGATCTCCATTCTGCAGTTCCTGGATGACTCTGATATCCCTGTGACCCAGTCTTCGATGCCAGAGCTCCAGATCTGCCTCTTCTTTCCGCTTGGATTGAGCCACTTGTGCTGATTGGTTTTCTGAAACGTTAATCTCATAAACACCATTGATTAGTTTCCCTTGAGCATAAACCTCACCATTTTTCGTTACATTGCATTTTCCATTGGCAAATGTAACCTTGAAACCTTTCTTGTCTAAAGCAGACACACTAAGCAAGTTACAATTCAATTCTGGGACATATTGAACATTAGGCACAGTTGTTTCAAGAGATTCATTGTTCACCTTGAATTTCAAACGCATTGAACCTGTACCTTGTGATTTTAGAACATTTCCATCAGCAATCTGGATTTCAGTCCATTCACTATCATTTATATCTCTGAAATATTCTCTTTTATGCGCAAAATGGCTTGTCGCTCCCGAATCTAAAATAAATTGGTCACTTTTCCTTTCATTTCTTTGCACATTTAAACTCCTTTCTTGCAGTAGAAATGCACGCTCGTAACCCCCCTTCTTTTCACCTTTTGGTTGAAAGGGGCGGGACTTATTCTTGGGCTTCTGGCAACTCCTTGCTATGTGCCCTTTTAAATTGCAGTTATGGCATATTATATCTTTGGACACTTCCTTAGACTTGGGAAATTGTTTAGAAACATAACTTGTGTCCCTCCTTGGATTCCTTTGTGGAGAATCAAGGTAATCTCTGCATTCCTCTCTTAAGTGATTTGCTAGTTCATTAAAAGTCAAATCTCTGGTGTGATCCATTATACTCTTAAATGAAGTAAATTCTTTTCCTAATGATGCCAGCATAAAAGTCACTTTGGTTGCATCATCAAAAGCTCTGGGAGTTAGGGCAATCCTTTGAACAATTTCATTAAAGTTCTTAAAATGCCCTGTAAATTCTTCTCTAGAATTCATCTTTAACTTCAGCAGTTTATCCAATAAATGTCTATAAGAGTTCTCTGATGATTGTGCATAAACCCTCTCAATATCCTTTAGAATTTGAGATGCATCACTTTCATAGTCAATCAGAGATAAATGCTCATCTTTCAAACTGCTCAAAATTATGTGTTTAGCTTCAGCATTTTGCCTTTCCCAATCTGCTGTCTTGGTTAAATCAGCTGAATCAGGTTTGGGATCTTTCACCGCTTTAATCACTTGCTTTGCACCAAGATGCACTAAAAGGCGCTGCTTCCATTGCACAAAATTACTATCATTCAGCAGCATAAAGTTTGATCTTGCTTCACTATCAAATCCTGAGCTTGCCATCTTAATCCTCAAAAATTTAAAAAATTCCAAAATTTCAGAATTTTAAAATTCCCAAAAATGGCTAAAAATCAAAAATCAAGACTCAAAAATTTCAAAATGCAAACTAATCTTCACTGCCTCTGAGGTCTGTGAGCTCTGAGGGAGGGGAGGGGTCGCTAATCCCCCTTTCACAGCACAATGGAGAACAAAAGACCATGTGCTCACCAGGAAGTCCAAACAGAAAAATACTACTCTGCCAAAAATCACAATCCAAAGCAATCCTTTAAAAATACACAAAATACGCAGCTCTGGGTCCCATTAACCCTTTGTGGAAGATGAGTAGGAATGTGGATGAGGGAATATTGATTAATATTTCCTATCCCAGCTTGTGCTAACAAGCTCCAAACTAGCAGAGTTTCTCATCCCCAATAAAGCGCAGTAAACGTGGCGTTTAAGTTCCTATGAACTTCTAAAACAAGGCAGATTCCTGGCATATATCCCCTGGTTCCCTCTTAACAGAAAATACACGACACATAAGCTTATAAAAGTATAAAGGTTTTACTCACAGACATCCAAGATTCGAAGCTGCTGCCAGACAACAGCGAATACAGGTCAGCGATTGGTAAACTTTTGTATTTGGTTACCACCAGTAGACCTGACATAGCAAGTGCAGTGGGGAATCCTAAGCAGAAAAGTGAGTTCTCCCACTGAACATGACTTGGGTGGGGTCAAGAGGGTGGTGCGTTACCTCAAGGGTACTATGAATTGTAAATTAAAATTGCCAGCTGTAAGGGACCCTAAGTTGGTTGGGTACAGTGATGCAGACTGGGCTGGGGATAAGGCGGATTACAAATGTATGTACATGTGGAGTCTCTCCATATGGGAGGAGACTCCATGTGGCCTCTCTTGGCTGGAAGCCAAGAGAGCATCTTCTCTTGAGATGTTGCTTCTTCGAAGTCCTGGTGGGAAGAGAGGAGAATGGCTGCTTCACCTGTGACTTTCAGTAACTGCAGGTGAGGCCACTCCCACTTCTGGTCACACAAAGGAAATGATTTCAGTCTTGGCACAGGAAACTCTCCCTGGAGGACCAAGACCCCTTGTGTACACTCTAGGAATGTTGTGATTGACTGCACCAGTGTTATACATCCCACAAGTCCTTCCGGTGTATAATAAATCAGCAACCTCTCACCGCCATTTTCCGCTACTCTTAATATACTTTTTAATGCCTTCCTTACTTTCCGTCTTTCTCGTTTATTTTCTCTGTTGTTTCTCCCCAACCACTCTGCTCTCCTTTGTTCCTACCTTCCTTCCAACCTCTGTCCAACCTTCTATCACTTTCGTTAATCCTCCTTTCTTTATCCGTTCCACCGTCTTCTTATTCGACCCACCCTGTCTCCTGTTTATCTCACTTCTCACTGCTCTCAAATCACTCTCTGCTTCTTCTTTTTATTCGAACCTCTTTAAAACTCTGGTCTTTCCCTTGGTTGTTTCTGAATCTCTGCTTATTTTTGTATCGCCAATTTCTCTGTTTATTATTATACACCTCCTTCTCCCCTTTTTACTCACTCTGTCTTTCAGCGTTTCACCGCCACAATCACAAAGACGTTCTCCACCTTGTCCTTTCCCCATGAATGCAGGTACCTCCAGACCAGGTGTGCTGGGGGGGGGTGTTCACTCCTTGGGGTCTCCGTCTTCGTCTCCCCTTTGTTTTCCGCACTGCTTCCTTCAGCAGATACGATTCCTCCGAGATTGGCGACAAGTTCCTTTTGCATATACAACTATTGCCGATATTTTAGGTCTTTCAAGTGAAAAGCAAAGCTCCGGTAAATTCAAAGTTCAAATTTTAAAATTTCAAAGTCTAGCTTTGCTCTGGGGTTTCGTACTGTTATCAGCCGCTAAGCTGCTCCCCATCCTGAGGCATCTCATAGGGGGTGGACATTTTCAAAGCGCTAGGGCTCTTTTCTTCTTTCTCTGATATTAGACTTCTTTAATGTTCCTTAGCCCTTTTTGTAGTGCTGCTTTGTCCCTCAAACTCAGAGAACTCCCCTTCTTGAGTTTTGCATTCACGTTGCCTTTATTGCCCTCCCCCCCCATGACTGAACCAACCCGATATCACCACCCTGTCAATTCATGACTTGACTTCAACAGCGGCTAACCCTCCGTAGCTTTCAATGAGACAGCACATGAAGAAGAGCCTCAGAAGATGATCTCAGGGTCCAGGTAGGTTCATATGGAAAGAGGCGGTCCTTGAGGTATTGTTGTCCTGAGCCATTTAAGGCTTTGTAGGTCAAAACCAGCACTTTGGATTGGGCCTTGATACTAATTGGTAGCCAGTGCAGTCAGAGCAGAATCGGTGTAATTTGCTCAAACCATCTTGCTCCAGTGAGCAACCTGACCGCTGAATTCGGCACCAGCTGAAGATTCTGAACCATTTTCAGAGGCAGCCCTACATATAACGAATTGCAGTAATCTAACCTTGAGGTTATCAGAGCATAGACAGCAGTAGTTAGGCTATCCCTGTGCAGATAGAGGTGCAGCTGGCCCACCAGCCAAAGCTGATGGAAGGCACTCCTGGCCACTGTGGCCACCAGAGCCTCAAGCGACAGGAAAGGATCCAGGAGTATCCCCAAGCTGCGAACCTGCTCCTTCAGAGGAAATGTAACCCCATCAAGAGCAGGCAACCTCCCACTCATTTGGTCTAGGGAACCCCCCAGTAACAGTGTCTCAGTCTTATCTGGATTGAGCTTCAGTTTCTTGGCTCTCATCCAGTCCATTACCAAGGCAAGACACTGCTCCAGCACTTCCACTGCCTCACCCGCAGATGTAAAGGAGACAATGTACTCTGAACCTCTGGATAACCCCACCCAGCAGTTTCATGTAGATGTTAAACAACATGGGGGATAGGATTGAGCCCCCACATTGAAGGTTCCACAAGGCTGAAAAGCACTTCCTCAGTAATACCCTCTGGGAACAACCATCCAAGTAGGACTGGAACCACTGCAAAGCGGTGTCACCAACCCCTAGTTCGGAGAGTCGCTCCAGCAGGATACCATGGTTGATGGTATCGAAAGCTGCTGAGAGGTCGAGAACAATTAACAGGGACATGTTTCCCTTGTCTCTCTCTCAACAAAGGTCATCATACAGGGCGACCAAAGCAGTTTCTTTGCCAAAATCAGGCCTAAACCCAGATTGAAAAGGATCCAGAAAATCAGTTTCTTCCAAGAGCTCCTGGATCTGGTGTGCAACCACGTGCTCCAGAACCTTGCCCAGGAAAGGGAGATAAGCAACTGGCCACGAGTTTGTTAGGTTTTCTGAATCCAGGGAAGGTTTCTTAATGAGTGGTTTTACCTCTGCCTCCTTCAAACAGGAAGGGACTACCCCCTCTCGTAAAGAGGCATTGATCACTTCCCTAGCCCAGCCAGCTGTTCCCTCCCTACTGGATTTTATCAGCCAAGAGGGGCAAGGGTCTGGAGTGCAAGTGGTCACCCTGACTGATCCAAGCACCTTGACCACATCCTTGAACCTTACCAACTGAAATTTTAGGGAAAATTGTGTTAAAACTGCAATGAATGAATGAATGAATGAGATGTATATTGTATAGGGAAAGTGAGTGATTAAAAGAAATCAAAGAGTTTGGGGGTAAAGGAAATGTCAGTTCCCAGCAAGGATGTTCTTACACAGGCATTCTTGGCTTTCAGTGAGCTTCAGTCCCCAAACCATCCAAGATTTGACCTAGAGAGAACAAAAATATATTCATAGGCTTGCATAGATGAAGGCATGGGTCCACATTACAAAGTAAACAGTGTCAGTGTCTAATTCTTCCCAGACATAAAACATAATTGGAGTTCTCTAGGGAAATAATTCACTTTTATGAAAAGCTTCAACCGCCATGTATGCACAGTTGTGAATAGATGCATTATGTGGAACCTCAATCCCCCTCCCTCCAATGAAATTAGGTTGAAGGGTAGATTATTTTGTAAGCAAAGTTTGGTGACCCTTGGCCTTCGAGGTCAGCATATGAGCTATGTCTGCTGACCATACAGGAAATAAAACTATCTTTCAAGAAAATCTTAGAAACAGTATAATCCTTCTTTCCAAACCAATGAACCCTGAGTATAGTCTTAGAATAATGTAAGGGCAATGTACTGTATTTTAGTTACTCTTACTGGAACACTGCTTCTTGTAAAGGAATGATTCAACAAAACTCTGACATCTTGCAAATGACATTAACGCACATGTGGGAAAGTAGCATAGAGCCCTATAAATAGATGAGCACTCGGCTTTCCAAATGACCCTGGGACTTGGTAGTGCTCTGCTTGGGTGTCCATTTCTCACTGGCCTCCTAGGAATCCCAATGAAAGTTCCACCATGGAAGTCTGCTGTCCATTCATAGCTGCCATTTTATTGATGCTCCTGGATTCTCCAGGTAAGTCTAATACCAGAACTGCAAACCATAAGATTTCAGTTGCAGAACTATAGAAGTAAAGGAGAATGGAAGACATCTAGAATTGGGGCAGGCAACCGGGTGCCTGCAGGATAGATTTGCCCATCCAAATGTTTATTTGTTTTCTTGAAGCTCTACAAAATATTAATCAAGGTGTGGTGAAAATGTATGGTGTACTTTACTACTATCACATATGGCTTTGCAAAATTCAGTTTAGGTAAATTGTGCCTAAGCACTACCTCCCATTCTCCACCATTTGAGCACTGCAAAATCTCGTTTTGAATGGATGTATTTGGCATTCAGAAATTATCTGTGGATTGGAGGATTTCCTTCTACAGTCTGCAGGGGTCTGCTGCAGATGTGTCTTCCCCAAAGGCAAGGGTCTTGCTAAAAAGCACCCAGCAGGGATGAATCCTCTGTTCACCAACTCTTGAATGTATTCCCAAGAGAGCAAGAAGGGTTGATCTGGCTGTCTTATGTTTGCAAAGTCTGTGCTGTTGAGTTTTGGCTTTGACACCACGTGCCCACTTCTTCACCAACCCCTACTGTAGACCTACAACCAGAAACCAATCACAGCAACATATCATGCTCCTGCCAATCCCAACTCAGGCTAGAGTTAAAGGACACCTGTACCCTAAATGTCATACACTAGTCTGACCATATATTTCATAAGTCCTGAATAAGGTGTGGATTTGTTTCGGCAGACCTGCTCTGTTTCTCCTGTGTTTTCCCAAACCCACTCCATTATATGTTTTTTAAAAACCAACTAGTCTATTATGTTGAAATATTTTTTCCCTCCCCTATGCTATCATGGGATAAATGCAAGGAATTAGCAAGGAATTCAGTGTCAGGTCTACCAAAACAAGGAACAGCTTTTGCGTAAGAACCACATTTTGTCTTTTCAATGGAGGGCAGTCTTGATAATGGTCCAGATAGATGCATGGAATGCATGGGTGTTTGTAGAAGGGATTGATGGAGCAAGATGGTTTTTTCTGGCTCTGGTTGGTGGGACATGAACCAATGGCTTCAGGTTACAGGAAAGGAGATTCTGACTAAACATCAGGAAGAACATTCTGATGGTAAGAGCTGTTCAAAAGTGCAACAGACTCCCTCAGGCGGGAGTCAAGTTACAGGGAACCAGGGAGAGGGCCTTCTCGGTAGTGGCACCCGCCCTATGGAACGCCCTCCCTTCAGATGTCAAAGAGAACAACAATTACCAGACCTTTAAAAGACATCTGAAGGCAGCCCTGTTTAGGGAGGCTTTTAATGTTCTATAGATTATTGTATTTTAATGCTTTGTTGAAAGCCGCCCAGAGTGGCTGGGGGAACCCAGCCAGATGGGCGGGGTATAAATAATAAATTATTATTATTATTATTATTATTATTATTATTATTAAGGAGAGGTTGGATGGCCATCTGTTATGGATGCTTTAGATGAGTATCCTGCATTTCAGGGGCTTTTACTAGATGACCCTTGGGGGTCTCTTCCAGCACTATGATTATATGAGAACTAGAAAATGGGATCATATGGTACAGTCCCTCATTGCTGCTATTTATCACAATATTGTGCATGGAGTGCAACGGTACTTTTAGCAGGGACACATCTGTCTTGGCCAAATATGCATGCTGTAATTATGTCTGGCAGGGAAGCAAGCCCCAATAAGAAGACTCTCCAGCAGTTTTACGTAAGTTTATTTACAAAAAGACACATCCAGAACACGGCTTCTTGCCTGCTCTCATTTATAATAGCTGGTCAGTCTGAATCTTCACCCCTCCCACAGCAGTTAAGTTTCTGAGTCTAACTTCCCCCCTGCACTCTGGGGGGCCATGTTCCTGAAACCCCCCTCCATAATTCTCCTCCTCTTCCTCCTCCTCTTCTTCTTCCTCCCTCCACCCTCTGGCTCTAGGTTTGTTGGGGTGGCTACAGTGAAACCCCCTCTGTAGTTCAGGGGTATGGACATGCTCTGCAAATTCCCAGGATCTGTCCGATGGGCCATATCCCTTCCACTCTATCAGATACTGTAGCCTCTTCCTCATCCAGCGAGAGTCCAGAATCTGCTCCACTTCAAACTCCTCTTCTCCCTCCACCATTACCAGGGGAGGGGGTGCCCCCCCCAGGGATCTGGTAAAGATGTGCAGGAACTACTGGGGATAACAGTGCTCTATGGAATACAGGGTGTATTTTCATGGAAGCAGGCAACCTAAGGCTAAACGTCACCAGATTGATTTGCTCTATTACTTCAAAGGGCCCCACCTACTTTCTGCATCTACCTTTCTGGGGGCAGATCTCTTGTGGACAGCCACACCTTGTCCCCCACCTTTATCTCTCTGCCCGGCTTCCTATTCTTATCTGCCCCTCTCTTGTATGACTTTTTAGCAAAGTCCAATTGCTCCTTTAACAGACTATGCATGGCTGTCATCTCCTCAATGAACTCTTCTGTTGCTGGCACTGACAGCCTTTCTGTCTGTGCAGGAAAGGTCTGCAGATGGCACCCATGACTGGCAAAAAAGGGAGTTTGCTGCGTAGATGGCTGAAGGGCAACTTGGACACCCAGTCATCTTGTTGATAACTCACATAGCACAGGAGGTACTGCTGCAATGTGGCATTAGTCCTTTCCCGTTCCCCATTCATCTGTGGGTGCCTTGCCAATGCGAGGCACAACTCTACCTTGAGCAACTGCATGATCCCAACTGCGGTCTGAGATTGCACTCAAGGGTAATCCATGCAGCTTTAACACATGTTCCACACATGCTCCACAAAGAGCTGTGCTGTCTCTTGTGCTGTTGGTAGCCTCTTGTGTGCATGAAGTGTTAAATCTTTGTGAACAGGTCCACCACCACCCAGATCACCGTCTGCCACTGTGACTCTGGTAGATCGGTGATGAAGTCCATAGCTATTGTCTCCCATGGTCTTTGTGGGGTCAGTAGTGACTTCCTTGGGTCTCTTCACCCACTGGAAAGTCTCATTACATACCCTTTAGTCTCCTCTGTCACCCTTGGCCACCAAAACTGCCTCATCACCTGGTAAAGCATCTTATGCTGCCCGAAATCCCCTGCTGTGGGATTATCATGGCACTGCCACAGGACCTTGGTTCTTAATTCCCTCTCTGGAACATACTGTAGAGTGTTTCTCCTCTATATAGTAAGCCAACCTTTTCCTCAAACCCCTCAGCACTGCCTGCATCTCTCCGCAGCTCCTCTAGCTTGTTTTTTGCAAACTCACCCTCCGCTGTCTTTTGTTGGAATTCGGATGTCTCTGCTACAGAGCCAGCTGCTAACTACAGTTGCTCCAGCTTCAGGATATGCCAATACACTGGAGCCAGTTCTTCTCCCTGGTACTCTGGCTTCCTGGAAAGGGCATCTGCCCTTTGATTCTGACTTCCGGCCACATACTGTACTCTAAAGTCAAACCTGACAAAGAACTGTGCCCATGACATGGAATTGTCTCAGACATAGAAAAGAGTAGACTTGTGGGCATCTGAGCCCCCGGCAGGCAGTCCATTCCTACAGTCATAAGGTACAGCATCCTGTCTGCTTCCTTCTCACAGAACACATCTTGGTAGGCCTTGTATTGGGGAGGGGGCAACTGCCCTTCCTCTCCTGTTAGGGAACCCAATACCTCTGTCCCCCTTGCGGCTACAGCTACTGGGGCGTCAATACCTAAGCAATGTAGGTGGCAATAAGATGAAGCAAAAGTTATGGAGTGCTGCCCCCATGCTATCACTGAATCATGTCTGGACAACGACGTTATTCCCAACACCAGACTTAGGTGGCTAATTTCATGACGTGGAATGTGGCTTGTTCCCTGTGGCCAAACAGTTCCAAGATCAGCAGCACAGTTGTGTGTGAAACTCTCCCTGACACTAGGGGCCTCCCACCTATGGTTTGTACTTTGAGTGGGGCCACCAATCTCTGCATGGGCAGGCTATATTTCTCTACAAAGCCCTGATCTAAAAAGTCTGTAGAAGCCCCTGAATCTATGAAGGCTCTTAACTGCGTCCTATGTCCATCTGGGAACTGTAGTACGGCAAGCCAGGTGAGTCCAGGAATTACTGGACCTGGTTGAGGACCTTTGGCTAAACTTACTCCCAGTCCTGGGCCTCCTAGAGGGACTGGGGCCTTTTGTTTCCCATCTGCTTCTCGTTAGGGTTGGGCTTCTCCCCCACACTTGTCCCCAAGAGCGACCCCAATGCCCCTCTGCTAGGGCACTGCCTTGCTTTGTGATTTGCTTTGCCACAGCCAAAGCACAGCCTCTTTCTTCTCCTCTCTCGCTGTGCCAGTGACGTCTGGAGCCTGCCTCCCACTGAGCCACATTGCATGGGTTTCTCCCCAGTCCCTCTCTGTGCGTACTGCCAAACCTTTGCACAGGAATGTTAGGAATGTTGGCCATCTTGAACGATGGTCTGCACAGCCCCCTCCTCTCTGCCTTGTCTTCTATCACTTGTTGATCTAATTGTAGCAGTGTTTTTATCAGACCTTCCAAGGAAGAAGAGGGGGGGGGGGCATCCTGGCTAGCTCATCCAGCAAGTCTCGGTTCAGCCTGGCTCAATATAATGCCACGAGTGCCTTCTGCCCCCATCCCAATTGTTGGGATAACATATTAAATTCCATGATGTATTGCATCCCAGTTTTACTCCCTTGCTTAATTATAATTATATATACTTATATAATATTATTATTATAGTACATGTGAAAATGATGTAGGTGTCTTAGAAATAAAATCCTGTTGATTTTTTTCCCAGGTGGACAGTTCTATGAATATTCAAAAAATGCAATGTAGCTAGAAGAGGTCCTTAGAATATATTTTGATCCAAAAAATGGAATAACGCCTGGCAGATGGCAATGAGAGGTTGTGGTTTAGAGAGTGAATAAGAAGTGCAGAAGGCCCTGGGTCAACTCTCGCCTCTGCACAGATTCCACTGGGTGGTTCTAGAATAGCTGTTCTCCCATTTGCCCTAGGTAGAGAATAACACTGATTGAGCTAAGAACAATAGGTGGGAAAGTTACAATCAGATATAGAAATCAGAGATTCTAAAGCACTATATTCTTGCTAAGTATTGTCACAATTAGAAAATAACTAGAATATACATATCTTTTCTATTTAAATGATAGCAACCTAGCAGAAAAGGAAAGAATAGATATAATGTCTAGTGCCTGGTGTGTTGGAAATGAAGGAACAGCATTTGCTTCACAATACCTTTTAAATTTTTTTACAGTTGATGGCTTCACTCATTTGTCCCGGACAGTAGAAGACCAAGGTATGAATGCTGAACACAAGAGAGAAGTCCAGATACCAGATTTTACACTTGAGATAAAAGTCCAAGGGCCTCATGCTTCTCTGCAGAGATTTGTCGAAGACGTCAAAGATCTCCTTTATAAAGATGTTGAAATAACTGATTCTTCTATGAATATAGTGAAAAAAGACAACGGCGGTTTTCCCATCAGAGGAGATGATGGGGGGGAATTCATAATCACCATAAAGGGTAAAGGGACTGAAGCTTCTGTCAACAGATTAGTCCAAGAAATCAATGCCTTAATTGCCACATATGGTGAACTAATCGATTCTTCAACGGATAATGAAAGGATTAAATCTCCAAACAACAATGGGCATATGGGGGTTCATTTTATCCTGAACATACAAGGCCAAGGGGATGATGCTTCTCTAAAGAGATTAGTGAATGAGATCAAAGCTTTTCTTTCCAAGGATGGGGAAATAAATGATTATTCTATGAACATGCAAGGCCAAAGCCAAGGGCACGAGGCATTGCTTTTTACATTAACCATACAGGGTAACGGGGCTGATGCTTCCCTCAGGAGATTAGTCAAAATCCTCAATGCCATCCTTCAAAGAGAAGGAAGAATAAGACAAATTAACATAAATATACAAGGCCAAGGGATTGGTCCTTCTATCCACCAATTAATAAATGAGACCAATAGATCCCTGAACAACAGGCCTCAGGAGGGTATTAATTTCCCAACTGAAGGAAGCCAGCAGGTCAAGTTTACATTGAAGATAACGGGCGAAGGGGATGATGCTTCCATAAAGAGATTCGTCGAAAAGATCAAGGCTTTTCTTGGCAAGGAGGAGGAAATAAATGATTACTCTCTGAAGATGAAAGGAAAAAGCCAGGGCAACCAGGTGATTCATTTTACTCTAACCACAGAAGGCCATGGGACTGATGCTTCTCTTGGGAGATTAGTGGAAAACATCAGTGCCATCCTTCAAAGAGAAGACAAAATGACTCATATTTCCCTCAACATAAAAGGCGAAGGGATTGGTGATTCTCTCCACCAATTAATAAAGGAGATCAATAGGTCCCTGAACAACAGGCCTCATGGAGATATTGATTTCCCAACCGAAGGAGGCCAGAGGGACAGGTTTACCTTGAAGATAAAGGGCCAAGGGGATGACTCATCTCTAAAGAGATTCGTAGAAAATATTAAGGCTTTTCTTGGCAATGAAATGCAAATAATGGATTATTCTGTGAGCGTGGAAGGCAAAAGCCAACGCAACCAGGTGATTCATTATACTGTCACCGTAGAAGGCCAAGGACCTGATGCTTCTCTTAGGAGGTTAGTAGAAAACATCAATGCAATCCTTCAGGAAGAAGACAAAATGAATCACGTTACCCTCAACATACAAGGCCAAGGAATTGGTGCTTCTCTCCACCAAATAATCGACGATGTCAACGCTTCCCTGAATGAAAGGCCCAATGTGGATGTTGCTTCACCCAGTCGAATACGCCCGTGGATCCCGTTTACCTTTAAAATACAAGGCCAAGGTAATGATGTTCCTCAAAAGATATTATTCTACGAGATCAATGATCTTCTTGGCAAGGAAAGGCAAATAATTGATTCTTCTGTGAACCTGGAGGGACAAGGACAAGGAAATCAGGGGACGCGTTTTACAATCACCATACAAGGCAAAGGGACTGATGATTCTCTCAGGAGATTAGTGGAAAATATCAATGCCATCCTTCAAAGAGTAAGGAAAATTAATCACATTACCCTCAACATAGAAGGCCAAGGGATTGGTGCTTCTCTCCACGATTTAATCCGACATTTAAATGCTTCCCTGAAAAACAGCTCCAAATCAGGTAACACTTTCCCAAACGAAGGAGGCAAGCGAGATAAATTTACATTGAAGATAAAGGGCCAAGGAGATGACGCTACTCTAAAGAGATTCGTAGAAAAGGTCAAGGATTTGCTTGGCAAGGATATGCAAACAATGGATTATTCTGTGAGCATGGAAGGCAAAAGCCAGGGCAACCAGGTGATTCATTTTACTGTCACCGTAGAAGGCCAAGGACCTGATGCTTCTGTGAGAAAGTTAGTGGAAAACATCAATGCAATCCTTCAGGAAGAAGACAAAATGAATCACATTACCCTCAACATAGAAGGTCAAGGAATTGGTGCTTCTCTCCACCAAATAATTGAAGAGTTAAATGCTTCCCTGAATGAAAGGCCCAATGTGGATGTTGCTCCACTCAAAGAAGGAAACAAGTGGATCCCGTTTACCTTTAACATTCAAGGCCAAGGTGATGAGGCTTCTCTAAAGAGATTTGTCGAAAAGATCAAGGCTTTTCTTGGCAAGGAACGGGAAGTAATTGATTATTCCGTGAACACGCAAGGACGAGGACAAGGATATCAGGGGATGCGTTTTACAGTCACCATACAAGGCCAAGGGACTGATGATTCTCTCAGGAGATTAGTGGAAAATGTCAATGCCATCCTTCAAAGAGAAGGGAAAATTAATTACATTACCCTCAACATAGAAGGCCATGGGATTGGTGCTTCTCTCCACCATTTAATCCGACATTTAAATGCTTCCCTGAAAAACAGGTCCAAATCACTTTCTACTTTCCCAAATGAAGGAGGCAAGAGGGATAAATTTACATTGAAGATAAAGGGCCAAGGAGATGACGCTACTGTAAAGATATTCATCGAAAAGGTCAAGGATTTGATTAGCAAGGATATGCAAACAATGGATTATTCTGTGAGCATGGAAGGCAAAAGCCAGGGGAACCAGGTGATTCATTTTACTGTCACTGTAGAAGGCCAAGGACCTGATGCTTCTGTGAGGAAATTAGTGGAAAACATCAATGCAATCCTTCAGGAAGAAGACAAAATGAATCACATTACCCTCAACATAGAAGGTCAAGGAATTGGTGCTTCTCTCCACCATTTAATCCGACATTTAAATGCTTCCCTGAAAAACAGTTCCAAACCAGGTACCACTTTCCCAAACGAAGGAGGCAAGGGAGATAAATTTACATTGAAGATAAAGGGCCAAGGAGATGACGCTACTCTAAAAATATTCATCGAAAAGGTCAAGGATTTGCTTGGCAAGGATATGCAAACAATGGATTATTCTGTAAGCATGGAAGGCAAAAGCCAGGGCAACCAGGTGATTCATTTTACTGTCACTGTAGAAGGCCAAGGACCTGATGCTTCTGTGAGGAAGTTAGTGGAAAACATCAATGCAATCCTTCAGGAAGAAGACAAAATGAATCACATTACCCTCAACATAGAAGGTCAAGGAATTGGAGCTTCTCTCCACCAAATAATTGACGAGTTAAATGCTTCCCTGAATGAAAGGCCCAATGTGGATGTTGCTCCACTCAAAGAAGGAAAAACGTGGATACCGTTTACCTTTAACATAGAAGGCAGAGGTGATGAGGCTTCTCTACAGAGATTCATCGAAAAGATCAAGGCTTTTCTTGGCAAGGAGCGGGAAGTAATTGATTATTCCGTGAACACGCATGGACGAGGACAAGGATATCAGGGGATGCATTTTACAGTCACCATACAAGGCCAAGGGACTGATGATTCTCTCAGGAGATTCGTGAGACATATCAATGCCATCCTTCAAAGAGAAGGGAAAATTAATTACATTACCCTCAACATAGAAGGCCATGGGATTGGTGCTTCTCTCCACCATTTAATCCGACATTTAAATGCTTCCCTGAAAAACAGGTCCAAACCAATTTCTACATTCCCAAACGAAGGAGGCAAGAGGGTCAAATTTATGTTGAAGATAAAGGGACAAGGTGATAACGCTTCTCTAAAGTCATTCGTCGAAAAGATCAGGATTTTGCTTGATAAGGAAATGCAAATAATGGATAATTCTGTGAGCGTGGACAGTAAACGCCAGGGCAACCAGGTGATTCATTTTACTGTCACCGTAGAAGGCCAAGGACCTGATGCTTCTGTCAGAAAGTTAGTGGAAAACATCAATGCAATCCTTCAGGAAGAATACAAAATGAATCACATTACCCTCAACATACAAGGTCAAGGAATTGGTGCATCTCTCCACCAAATAATTGACGAGTTAAATGCTTCCCTGAATGAAAGGCCCAATGTGGATGTTGCTCCACTCAAGGAAGGAAACACGTGGATCCCGTTTACCTTTAACATAGAAGGCCAAGGTGATGAGGATTCTCTAAAGAGATTCGTCGAAAAGATAAAGGCTTTTCTTGGCAAGGATCAGGAAGTAATTGATTATTCTGTGAACACGCAAGTACGAGGACAAGGAAATCGGCGGATGCATTTTACAGTCACCATACAAGGCCAAGGGAGTGATGATTCTCTCAGGAGATTAGTGGAAAATGTCAATGCCATCCTTCAAAGAGAAGGGAAAATTAATTACATTACCCTCAACATAGAAGGCCATGGGATTGGTTCTTCTCTCCACCATTTAATCCGACATTTAAATGCTTCCCTGAAAAACAGGTCCAAATCACTTTCTACATTCCCAAACGAAGGAAGCAAGCAAGATAAATTTACATTGAAGATAAAGGGCCAAGGAGATGATGCTACTCTAAAAATATTCATCGAAAAGGTCAAGGATTTGCTTGGCAAGGATATGCAAACAATGGATTATTCTGTGAGCATGGAAGGCAAAAGCCAGGGCAACCAGGTGATTCATTTTACTGTCACCGTAGAAGGCCAAGGACCTGATGCTTCTGTGAGGAAGTTAGTGGAAAACATCAATGCAATCCTTCAGGAAGAAGACAAAATGAATCACATTACCCTCAACATACAAGGTCAAGGAATTGGTGCATCTCTCCACCAAATAATTGACGAGTTAAATGCTTCCCTGAATGAAAGGCCCAATGTGGATGTTGCTCCACTCAAGGAAGGAAACACGTGGATCCCGTTTACCTTTAACATAGAAGGCCAAGGGGATGAGGATTCTCTAAAGAGATTCGTCGAAAAGATAAAGGCTTTTCTTGGCAAGGATCGGGAAGTAATTGATTATTCTGTGAACACGCAAGTACGAGGACAAGGAAATCGGCGGATGCATTTTACAGTCACCATACAAGGCCAAGGGAGTGATGATTCTCTCAGGAGATTAGTGGAAAATGTCAATGCCATCCTTCAAAGAGAAGGGAAAATTAATTACATTACCCTCAACATAGAAGGCCATGGGATTGGTTCTTCTCTCCACCATTTAATCCGACATTTAAATGCTTCCCTGAAAAACAGGTCCAAATCACTTTCTACATTCCCAAACGAAGGAAGCAAGCAAGATAAATTTACATTGAAGATAAAGGGCCAAGGAGATGATGCTACTCTAAAAATATTCATCGAAAAGGTCAAGGATTTGCTTGGCAAGGATATGCAAACAATGGATTATTCTGTGAGCATGGAAGGCAAAAGCCAGGGCAACCAGGTGATTCATTTTACTGTCACCGTAGAAGGCCAAGGACCTGATGCTTCTGTGAGGAAGTTAGTGGAAAACATCAATGCAATCCTTCAGGAAGAAGACAAAATGAATCACATTACCCTCAACATACAAGGTCAAGGAATTGGTGCATCTCTCCACCAAATAATTGACGAGTTAAATGCTTCCCTGAATGAAAGGCCGAATGTGGATGTTGCTCCACTCAAGGAAGGAAACACGTGGATCCCGTTTACCTTTAACATAGAAGGCCAAGGTGATGAGGATTCTCTAAAGAGATTCGTCGAAAAGATAAAGGCTTTTCTTGGCAAGGATCGGGAAGTAATTGATTATTCTGTGAACACGCAAGGACGAGGACAAGGATATCAGGGGATGCGTTTTACAGTCACCATACAAGGCCAAGGGACTGATGATTCTCTCAGGAGATTAGTGAGACATATCAATGCCATCCTTCAAAGAGAAGGGAAAATTAATTACATTACCCTCAACATAGAAGGCCATGGGATTGGTGCTTCTCTCCACCATTTAATCCGACATTTAAATGCTTCCCTGAAAAACAGGTCCAAATCACTTTCTACTTTCCCAAATGAAGGAGGCAAGAGGGATAAATTTACATTGAAGATAAAGGGCCAAGGAGATGACGCTACTGTAAAGATATTCATCGAAAAGGTCAAGGATTTGATTAGCAAGGATATGCAAACAATGGATTATTCTGTGAGCATGGAAGGCAGAAGCCAGGGCAACCAGGTGATTCATTTTACTGTCACCGTAGAAGGCCAAGGACCTGATGCTTCTGTGAGGAAATTAGTGGAAAACATCAATGCAATCCTTCAGGAAGAAGACAAAATGAATCACATTACCCTCAACATAGAAGGTCAAGGAATTGGTGCTTCTCTCCACCAAATAATTGAAGAGTTAAATGCTTCCTTGAATGAAAGGCCCAATGTGGATGTTGCTCCACTCAAAGAAGGAAACATGTGGATCCCGTTTACCTTTAACATAGAAGGCCAAGGTGATGAGGCTTCTCTAAAGAGATTCATCGAAAACATCAAGGCTTTTCTTGGCAAGGAACGGGAAGTAATTGATTATTCCGTGAACACGCAAGGACAAGGACAAGGATATCAGGGGATGCGTTTTACTGTCACCATACAAGGCCAAGGGACTGATGATTCTCTCAGGAGATTAGTGGAAAATGTCTATGCCATCCTTCAAAGAGAAGGGAAAATTAATTACATTACCCTCAACATAGAAGGCCATGGGATTGGTTCTTCTCTCCACCATTTAATCCGACATTTAAATGCTTCCCTGAAAAACAGGTCCAAATCACTTTCTACTTTCCCAAATGAAGGAGGCAAGAGGGATAAATTTACATTGAAGATAAAGGGCCAAGGAGATGACGCTACTCTTAAGATATTCATCGAAAAGGTCAAGGATTTGCTTGGCAAGGATATGCAAACAATGGATTATTCTGTGAGCATGGAAGGCAAAAGCCAGGGCAACCAGGTGATTCATTTTACTGTCACCGTAGAAGGCCAAGGACCTGATGCTTCTGTGAGGAGGTTAGTGGAAAACATCAATGCAATCCTTCAGGAAGAAGACAAAATGAATCACATTACCCTCAACATAGAAGGCCATGGAATTGGTGCTTCTCTCCACCATTTAATCCAACATTTAAATGCTTCCCTGCAAAACAGGTCCAAACCACTTTCTACTTTCCCAAACGAAGGAGGCAAGAGTGTCAAATTTATATTGAAGATAAAGGGACAAGGGGATAACGCTTCTCTAAAGACATTCGTCGAAAAGATCAGGATTTTGCTTGGCAAGGAAATGCAAATAATGGATAATTCTGTGAGCGTGGACAGTAAACGCCAGGGCAACCAGGTGATTCGTTTTACTGTCACCGTAGAAGGCCAAGGACCTGATGCTTCTGTGAGGAAGTTAGTGGAAAACATCAATGCAATCCTTCAGGAAGAATACAAAATGAATCACATTACCCTCAACATAGAAGGTCAAGGAATTGGTGCTTCTCTCCACCAATTAATTGAAGAGTTCAATGCTTCCCTGAATGAAAGGCCCAATGAGGATGTTGCTCCACTCAAGGAAGGAAACACGTGGATCCCGTTTACCTTTAACATAGAAGGCCAAGGGGATGAGGATTCTCTAAAGAGATTCGTCGAAAAGATAAAGGCTTTTCTTGGCAAGGATCGGGAAGTAATTGATTATTCTGTGAACACACAAGGACGAGGACAAGGATATCAGGGGATGCGTTTTACAGTCACCATACAAGGCCAGGGGACTGATGATTCTCTCAGGAGATTAGTGGAAAATGTCAATGCCATCATTCAAAGAGAAGACAAAATGAATCACATTACCCTCAACATACAAGGCCAAGGGATTCGTGCTTCTCTCCACCAATTAATCCAACAGTTAAATACTTCCCTGAAAAACAGGCAGAATTTGATCGTCTCCGTACCCAGCGAAGGAGGCCAGGAGGTCCAGTTCACATTGAAGATACAAGGCCAAGCGGATGATGCTACTCTAAAGAGATTTGTCGAAATGATCAAGGCTATTCTTGGCAAGGAAGGGCAATTAATGCATTATTCTTTGCGCGTGGAAGGCAAAGGACAGAGTAACCAGTTGATTCATTTTACAATCACAATAGAAGGCCAAGGGACTGATGATTCTCCCAGGAGATTAGTGGAAAGCATCAATGCCATCCTTCAAAGAGAGGGGGAAATACATCACATTACCATGAACATCGAAGGCCAAGGGATTCGTGCTTCTCTCCACCAATTAATCCAACAGTTAAATGCTTCCCTGAAAAACAGGCAGAATTTGATCGTCTCTGTACCCAGCGAAGGAGGCCAGTTCACATTGAAGATACAAGGCCAAGCGGATGATGCTACTCTAAAGAGATTTGTCGAAATGATCAAGGCTATTCTTGGCAAGGAAGGGCAATTAATGCATTATTCTTTGCGCGTGGAAGGCAAAGGACAGAGTAACCAGTTGATTCATTTTACAATCACAATAGAAGGCCAAGGGACTGATGATTCTCCCAGGAGATTAGTGGAAAGCATCAATGCCATCCTTCAAAGAGAGGGGGAAATAAATCACATTACCATGAACATAGACGGTCAAGGGATTGGTGCTTCTCTCCACCAATTAATCAATGAGATCAATGCCTCCTAAAGAGAGAAGGCCAAGTAACTGTTTCCTGAAAATAGAAAACCAAAGCACTTGTGTTTCATCCGAAAGGGAATTAACAGATGATATACAAAGAAAGTGCTGGGATCGCATGTGTTCTTGTTGCAGGAAAACATGTACAGGGAATTGGAAAGAAAATGGATCATGTCTTCCAGGCTTGTACTTCTGCAAAATATAGTGACATTTCTTTCTTTTTCAAATAAATCTCATCAGAAATGATACATGCATATTATATATCTATGTCTGATGTTTGGGTATTGACTTGAATACATACTTTGCAAATGTGCTCCTCAATCTGGCTTTAGAATGATTTGCATTATTTCTGCACTACTCTTCTAGGTGTTTGGATAAAATTCACAAGCTACATGAGAACCATCAGTATATTTATGGACATGTCAGTTTCGCTGTATTGAAAGGGGCTTACTGCTTCTTAAATGCATTTTGGATAAAAATTGCTGCAATTGAACTCCCCCCCCCCACTTTGCATTTGATGGGGAACTTTGTCCAACCACTCAACTGGACATTTACTGTATATCTTTTAACGCTTGTGGGCCATTTTTTAGAGATGGATGCAGCCATCCATACTGTCAGCCATCACTGATAACAAAGATGTCAAGTGGTGGTCCCTGGGACTCTTAAACTACCAGACCTTTAGAAGACATCTGAAGGCAGCCCTGTTTAGGGAGGCTTTTAATGTTTAATAGATTATTGCATTTTTATGTTCTGTTGGAAGCCGCCCAGAGTGGCTGGGGAAACCCAGCCAGATGGGCGGGGTATAAATAAATTATTATTATTATTATTATTATTATTATTATTATGTAATGCAGGTCATGCCACAGATTAAGCAGGCTTGAAGAAACCACTGTTCAGCTGCTAGGATGTGCCCTCAAACCTGTTTTTTATAGAGATCTGCATGCGGAGAAAAAATATATAAGGATTATCTTCCAATAGAAGCAGGTTGCATTTTATGGGTCAGTATCTTTACTGACAGGGACGCGGGTGGCGCTGTGGGTTAAACCACAGAGCCTAGGGCTTGCCAATCAGAAGGTCGCCAGTTCAAATCCCCACGACGGGGTGAGCTCCCGTTGCTTGGTCCCTGCTCCTGCCAACCTAGCAGTTTGAAAGCACGTCAAAGTGCAAGTAGATAAATAGGTACCGCTGCAGCGGGAAGGTAAACGGCGTTTCTGTGTGCTGCTCTGGTTCGCCAGAAGCGGCTTAGTCATGCTGGCCACATGACCTGGAAGCTGTATGCCGGCTCCCTCGGCCAATAATGCGAGATGAGCGCCACAACCCCAGAGTCGGTCACGACTGGACCTAATGGTTCCTTTACCTATCTTTACTGACAAGGTTGTTCAGAATGTTGCTCTTCATCGTTTTTGCTGTTCTTTCTTTAGCTACACGGCATTTTGCCTTCAGACCAAGGGCAACTGGGGCTCTTTGTTACACTGAGAGCTTAATCTTGCAATCTTTCCCAGCCCCGCCCAGTCTTTACCCACCAGCTGCTTTCATCAAAACATGTTTAAAATAGTTTGAATAGGGGGCATGTTCCTGAAAATGCCTGGCTCCCTTTGCCCCACTTCCATGCATTAAAATATGTGTCAGAGCCAGATTCTTTTTCGTGTCAGGTATCCACACTGATGCTTGTGTTGGGGGGACAGAAAGAAAAGACATGTATCGTCAGGGATGGGTCATAAGAAGAGTCCCAATGCCCTCCAAATTATGTAATGCCTATTGTGTAAGACTTGAAGGGGATAAATTAACCAATTCCTGTGTTCCAGCATAACTGACACCTCAATTTTAATCAATTGCATCTCTCCAGTAGAGGTCATTTTGATATCAACTCAAGGGCTAGGGATACAATCTCTGCAACTTGGGTGGAATGACTGACCTCACTGAATTGAATCAGTACCATAACTGATAATCGCCTTGCAGTGTCTACATGTGTAAGCATGCCAAGGAGGCTCATAATCCATCACTAGTCAGTTTTTGTCAGCGAAGCTCAGATGCTGATAGGAGAAGAAGAAGCAGGCACAGGGAGAGGACAGTTAACAGCAGAAAGCAGAGAGGAGGGGGAGAGCAGCTGTAATCTGAGCTCTGACCAAAGGGACAGACAGACGTGTGAGAACTCCGATAGTGGGCAAGACGTTGGAATGCTGGAAATACGCTGTGCCAAATCTCGTAGGATTTCAAAAGTGGCAGAGATGTGCAAAAGATACCGGAAGAGAAGGTGGGGGCTTCCGTGCTGGGGAAGGGGGAGGAGCTCAGTCTGGGCAACTCCATCTTCTGGGGAGGACAATGAGTAGAGGAGCTCCATCTGAGTTTCTTGTTTTAGCAATAAATCTGAAATAATTAACAGCCAGAGTCAACTCGCGTTTGTGGGAGAGACCAAGCCGTAACAGGTTTAAGGAAGTGATGGAGTCAAGGAAGTGGTTAGGTCATCAGTTCCATTCCTTTTCAAGCAGGTTGGCTCAGTTGGATGCTCTCCACTGCAATGATTGCAATGACCCATGGTCTTCACCATTATCCCCATGTCTCATATGAGAAGCAGCGGTCAATACACAGAAGCTCAACCCGATCTGCCATCCAACAGGGAGCACACTGGCATTCTCATCCTTATGTACCCGAGTCAAAAGGAGCATCCAGTCACAAGCTGGCAAATAAACTTTTGAATGTGAGCCAAGCTCGGCTCCCAGTCATGGTGGCAGCTTCCTATTTTAAGAGAAATTTATAAAATACTGCGAGGGAGTCTTCCCAGACCTGCTGAAAGAGGCGGTCAATAAACCGCTTCTTAAAAAAGCATCTTTAGACCCGGCCAGTATGGCCAACTATCGCCCAGTCTCAAATCTTCCATTCTTCGGCAAGGTGATTGAGCGGATGGTTGCTGAACAACTCCAGGCACGCCTGGAGGATGTGGACCATTTGGATCCCTTCCAATCGGGATTCAGGCCTCATCATGGGACTGAAACTGCCTTGGTCGTGCTAGTTTCTCCGGTGGGCTAGGGACAAAGGTGAGAGCTGTTTCCTAGTTCAGCGGCCTTTGATACAATCAACCATAAAATCCTTCTGGAACGTCTAGAGGAACTGGGAGCTGGGGGCACTGTTATACAGTGGTTCCACTCCTTCCTCCTGGGACGTGTCCAGAAAGTGGGGGGGATGAGTGTTCAGACCCCTGGGCCCTCACTTGTGGGGTGCCTCAGGGTTCCATCCCCTCCCCCATGCTTTTTAACATCTACATGAAGCCGCTGTTACAGGTAGGTAGCCGTATTGGTCTGCCGTAGTAAATAAAAAATAAAATAAAAATCCTTCCAGTAGCACCTTAGAGACCAACTAAGTTTGTTCTTGGTACCAGCTTTTGTGTGCATGCACACTTCTTCAGCCGCTGGGAGAGATCATCAGGGGGTTTGGGCTGGGTGCCCATCAATATGCGGATAATACCCAGCTCTACCTCTCTTTTAAATCTGAACCAGTGAAGGCAGTGAAGGTCCTGTGTGAGTGCCTGGAGGTGGTTGGAGGATGGATGGCGGCCAATGGATTGAGGTTGAATCCTGACAAGACAGAAATACTGTTCTTGGGAGACAGGGGCAGGCTGGTGTGGAGGACTCCCTGGTCCAGAATGGGGTAACTGTGCCCCTGAAGGACCAGGTGCGCAGCCTAGGAGTCATTTTGGACTCACAGATGTCCATGGCGGGGCAGGTCAATTCTGTATCCATGGCAGCTGTCTACCAGCTCCATCTGGTACGCAGGCTGAGACCCTACCTGCCTGCGGACTGTCTCACCAGAGTGGTGCATGCTCTGGTTATCTCCCGCTTGGACTACTGCAATGCACTTTACTTTGAAGGTGACCTGGAAAGTACAACTAATCCAGAATACGGCAGCTAGACTGGTGACTGGGAGCAGCCGCCGAGACCATATAACACCGGTCCTGAAAGACCTACATTGGCTCCCAGTATGTTTCAGAGCACAATTCAAAGTGTTGGTGTTGACCTTTAAAGCCCTAAACGGCCTTGGCCTAGTATACCTGAAGGAGCGTCTTCACCCCCATCGTTCTGCCCGGACACTGAGGTCCAGCGCCTAGGGCCTTCTGGTGATTCCCTCACTGCGAGAAGCAAAGCTACAGGGAACCAGGCAGAGGGCCTACTCAGTAGTGGCGCCCGCCCTGTGGGACACCCTCCCTTCAGATGTCAAAGAGATAAACAACTACCTGACATTTAGAAGACATCTGAAGGCAGCCCTGTTTAGGGAAGTTTTTAATGTGTGATAATTTAATGTATTTTTAATCTTTGTTGGAAGCCGCCCAGAGTGGCTGGGGAAACCCAGCCAGATGGGCGGGGTATAAATAATAAATTTATTATTATTATTATTATTATTATTATTATTATTATTATTACACATTTTATTACCCAGTCACAGCCCCTATAACTATGAAAGTTACATTGCTCTACAATTGAGTTATAGTCCTCTATCCAGCCTGGCTGGGTGTGGCATGGTGGGGTCCCATCATCACCATAACAAGGGCCTTCTGAGTTTTGCAACCATCCCTTCCCATCATTCTTTGGCCCTACCAACTAAGGAATTCCTAAGGTGTTGATGGTGATGGTAAGGAAACCAACATCAGATCTCCTTCTTCCTTGGTTGGAGTTGTCTCTTTGATGCATTCTTTGGTCCTGGGGGTCCCCCTCTCCCCGTAGTATACAATCAAAGCTAATAGCCATCACCACATCATCTTCTAGTAATATTTTAGTTATACATCATATATGAAAAAGTTGTATTCTTACTTACAGAAAACAAACAAACAAACAAACATTGTAAATAAAAATCTGTTACCTTTCCAAAGTAAATACAAAAACTAAGCTAGTGGTTTTGAAGGGCAATAGGTTCCATAAGACTTCTTTCTAGCCATCAGAATTATCCTTGGGGCCTCCAAGAAACTATATAATTTATGCAAGCATTTGATGTCTAATAGAACCTAGCCATGGAAAACTTGAAAATAAAAACTGTGAGAGTATGTAATGGCTTTTCCATGTTCTTGTATTTTTAAAGTTCTAAAAGTGGTCCTTTTCAACACTTCAATTCTATGATTTTATGAAAAGTGTCTTTTAGAGGGCGCAAAGAGAGGGCACCACTAAAGAGCCTTCATTGGTTGTGGCAATAGTAGTGACAGAATAGGGGGAAAGGCACTCCTTGAAGAAACTTGGTCCCACAGTGTTAGGCGTGCATGGGTCAAAACCCAAGACCATAATACTGGCCTAGTGGCTTATTGGCTGCCAGTAAAAAAAAGGTAGCCTTAAGGACAGCTCCACACAAAGCACATTACAGCAGTCCAGCTTTGCATGAGTCACAATGGCTATCCAAAACAAAATAAAAAATAAAAACATTCCTTCCAGTAGCACCTTAGAGACCAACTAAGTTTGTTCTTGGTATGAGCTTTCGTGTGCATGCACACTTCTTCAGATACCAATGGCTATCCAAGGTTGTACTCAAGGTCCCACTTGGCTCAGCTGTAACAGAACTAGGTCTCATTGACCTGCCCAGTGCCTATATCAACAGGCTGTTTGAGATCTTGAGATAACTCTAAAGGGATAGAGCATCCCAGAAGCTATGCGTATAAGAAGGATGCCAACTAGAGAAGTGACCCTGCTTCCCGGAAGATGGTGGAGCAGGATAGGATTTATTCTGCAGAAGCACACAAGAGCAAGTTGCTTACTGGCCCAGGCAGTCCCTGCATACTACCTGCCATTCTTATGCAACTTCCTTGAAAGGAGAACTCAAGGTGCTGAGACAGCTCTAATTGAAATGTGCCTTTCACCTGGAAAAACTGTCTAACAAGTAAATTATTCCCCATTTGGTAGCATTAACTGCTGCTCCTGTGTGCCAAAATATTAGACACAATTCTGGCACCAGGAATGTCACAACACACATCCAATAATAGTGGCAGTTGCCTGCAGTTAGAATTATACTCATATCCAGGAGAGGGCATGATCCTAAAAGGTTCTCAGAAGCTCTCCAGGTGACCTTGGGCCACTCTCTGACTCTCAGGCTGACCTGTATCCCAGGGGTTTTGTGGGGATTACGTGAGGTGAGGAAGAACTGTGTATGCCCCTTGAGTACAACTTTTAGGGAAAACTTTTAGGGGAAACTGCAATGAATGAATGAATGAATGAATGAATGAGATGTGTATTATAAGGGAAAGTGTGTGATGAAATTTTTTTGAAGAGTCTGTGGTTAAGGAAGTGTCAGCACCCAGCAAGGATGTTATTACACAGGGATTCTTGGCTTTCAGTGATCTTTGGCACCCAAACTATCCCAGATTTGACCTAAAGAGAACACAAATATCTTCATAGTCTTGCAGAGATGAAGGCATGGGACCGCATTACAAAGTAAACAGGGTCAATGCCCAATCCTTCCCAGAAATAAAATATAATTGGAGTTCTCTAGGGAAATAATTCACTTTTATGAAAAGCTTCGACCCCCGTACATGCACAGTTGTGCATAGATGCATTATGCGGCACTGCGTTCCCCCTCCCTCCAATGAAATCACCGGTAGGTTGAAGGGTGGATTATTTTGTAAGCAAAGTTTGGTGACCCTTGGTCTTTGAGGTCAGCATATGAGCTATGTCTGCTGACCATACAGGAAAAGACTGTATCTTTCAAGAAAATCTTAGAAACAGTATAATCCTTCTTTCCAAACCAGTGAACCCTGAGTATAGTCTTAGAATAATGTAAGGGCAATGTACCATATTTTAGTTCCTCTTACTGGAACACTGCTTCTTGTAAAGGAATGATTCAACAAAACTCTGACATCTTGCAAATGACATTAATGCACACGTGGAAAAGTAGCATAGAGTCCTATAAATAGATGAGCACTCGGCTTTCCAAATGACCCTGGGACTTGGTAGTGCTCTGCTTGGGTGTCCATTTCTCACTGGCCTCCTAGGAATCCCAATGAAAGTTCCACCATGGAAGTCTGCTGTCCATTCATAGCTGCCATTTTATTGATGCTCCTGGTTTCTCCAGGTAAGTCTAATACCAGAACTGCAAACCATCAGATTTCAGTTGCAGAACTATAGAAGTAAAGGAGAATGGAAGACATCTAGAATTGGGGCAGGCAACCGGGTGGCTACAGGATAGATCTGCCCATCCAAATATTTATTTGTTTTCTTGAAGCTCTACAAAATATTAATCAAGGTGTGGTGAAAATGTATGGTGTACTTTACTACTATCACATATGGCTTTGCAAAATTCAGTTTAGGTAAATTGTGCCTAAGCACTACCTCCCATTCTCCACCATTTGAGCACTGCAAAATCTCGTTTTGAATGGATGTATTTGGCATTCAGAAATTATCTGTGGATTGGAGGATTTCCTTCTACAGTCTGCAGGGGTCTGCTGCAGAAGTGTCTTCCTCAGAGGCAAGGGTCTTGCTAAAAAGCACCCAGCAGGGATGAATCCTCTGTTCACCAACTCTTGAATGTATTCCCAAGAGAGCAAGAAGGGTTGATCTGGCTGTCCTATGTTTGCAAAGTCTGTGCTGTTGAGTTTTGGCTTTGACACCATGTGCCCACTTCTTCACCTATCCCATACTGTAGACCTACAACCAGAAACCAATCACAGCAACATATCATGCTCCTGCCAATCCCAACTCAGGCTAGAGTTAAAGGACACCTGTACCCTAAATGTCATACACTAGTCTGACCATATATTTCATAAGTCCTGAATAAGGTGTGGATATGTTTCGGCAGACCTGCTCTGTTTCTCCTCTGTTTTCTTTCCAAACCCACTCCACTATATGTTTTTAAAAAACCAACTAGTCAATTCTGTTGAAATGTTTTTTTTTTCCATCTATTGCTCCTTCTCCTACGCTATCACGGGATAAATGCAATGAATTAGCAAGGAATCCAGTGCAAGGTCTATCAGAAAAAGGAATACATTGAGGGCAGTCTTGATAATGGTCCAGATAGATGCATGGAATGCATGGGTGTTTGTAGAAAGGTCCGATGGAGCAAGATGATTTTTTCCAGCTATGGTGTGTGGCATATTAACCAATGGCTTCAGGTTACCATAAGGGAGATTACAACTAAACATCAGGAGGAACTTTCTCACAGTAAGATCTGCTCTAAACCTCCCTCAGAAGGTTTTTAAGAAGAGGTTGGATATTCATCTGTTATGAGCCTCCTGGACAAAGTCTTCCAGGTGTGGTCTGACCAAGGCAGAATAGAGTGGTACTATTACTTCCCTTTGTCTGGACACTATACTTTTGTTGATGCAGCCTAGAATAGCTGTAGCTTTTTTGGCAGCGGCTGTATCACACTGTTGACTCATGTTAAGCTTGAGTCACTGTCTACTAAGACCCCTCGATCCTTTTCACATGTACTACTGGCAAGCCAGGTGTCTCCATCTTATATTCGTGCATCTGGTTATTCCTGCCTAAGTGTAGAAACTTACATTTGTACCAGGTATACCCCCGTCATCTGTAGTATTGTCTCCCTCCCCCTCAGGATCTATTTAAAACTCTCCTGATCAGGTTCACAAGACTTTTAGCAAACAGATTCTTCCCAACCACTTTAAGGTTCAGCCCATCTCTTGCCAGAAGTACTCCCTCAAGGAAGTGGAGACCATGGTCCAAGAAGCCAAACCCTTCCTGATGACAAAACCTGCACAGTCAATGGTTTACTTTTAGTATTTTCCTCTCTTTTCCTGGCCCCAACCTTCAACATGGAGTGATGAAAAAACCATCTGTGCCCCAATGCCCTTAGGTTTCCTGCCCAGAGTCTCAGATTCTTTTGTTATTAAGTTGAAAGCTGTGTCTGGCAGTATCACTTGTAATTACATGAATAAAAAAGGTGTTGTAGTCAGTGGGCTTTATAAGATATGACAGCTTCTCTGCTGCATGATGATTCTTTGCACCTGGAGGACAGCAAATTTACCAGGACATTCTGTTACCTCCACACACTGCTGCCTCTGTCCCGCTTGGTAGGAAGTAACCTACCACCATAAAATGTCTCTTTCTCCTCTGAAGAGTGTCAGGAATCATTTTTTACACTGTCTCCTACAGCCTCCTGTGACTGCTCCTCTAGTCCAGAATCTGAAAATAGATTGCTACCAGGATTATTGATTTTAGGACTTCTTCTGCTATCATTGTCAAACTGGGTGATCAGTAGTTGCCTGAGTATTCTCTGTCTGTCTGTCTCCCTCCCTCCCTCCCTCCCTCCGATTTATTGCAATAATGTCCCTGAAAAAGAGGAGACTGAGATCTGATGCTAGCCACCTTCAAATATCTCAAGAGTTGTCACAGACAACAAGATGGAGCAATTTTGTTTTCTGCTGCTCCAGAGGATAGCATCTGAACTAATGAATTCAAATAAGAAGAAAGGAGATATTGCTTAACAATGCCATTTTCTCTTTCCAGTTGATGGCTTCACTGATTTCTCCCTGACAGTAGAAGACCAAGGTATGAAAGCTGAACACAAGAGAGAAGTCCAGAAAACCGATTTTATTATTAATATACAAGCCCAAGGGGCTCCTGTTTCTCTCCAGACATTTGTCGAAGACATCAAAGCTCTCCTTAAAACTTTTGTTGATATAACTGGTTCTTCAGTGACCGTGAAAAACAAAGGCACTGGAGGTTTTCCCAACAGAGGAGAGCAGAAGGAAGATATAATCATCACCATAAAAGGTAAAGGGACTGAAGCTTCTTCCAACAGATTAGTCCAAGAAATCAATGACTTACTTAACATAAATGGTAAAATAACCCAATATTCCGTGAATAATGAAAGGGGGGTTCATTTTTTCCTGAACATACAAGGTCAAGGGGATGATGCTTCTCTAAAAATATTGGTAAGCAAGATAAAAGCTTTTCTTACCAAGGATGGGCAAATAAAAGATTATTCTATGAACCTGCAAGGCCAAACCCAAGGACATCAGACATTGCTTTTTACATTAACTATACAAGGCACTGGGGTCGATGCTTCTATCAAGAGATTAGTACAAAATATAAATGATGTCCTCAAAAGAGAAGGCAAAATAACTCACATTAACATAAGCATACATGGCCAAGGGATTGGTGCTTCTATCCAAAAAATAATCCAAGAGTTCAATGCTTCACTGAACAACAGGCCCCATGCAGTTGTCCCTACACCTAGCAATGGAGACAAGAGGGTAAAGTTTACGTTCAACATACAAGGCCAAGGGGATGATGCTTCCCAAAAGAGATTCGTCGAAAAGATCAAGGCTTATCTTCAAAAGGAAGGACAAATAATGGATTATTCTGTGAGCGTAGAAGGCAAAAGCCAGGGCAACCAGGTGATTCTTTTTACAGTCACCATACAAGGCGAAGGGACTGATGATTCTCTCAGGGGATTAGTGGAAAACATCAATGCCATCCTTCAGGAAGACGACAAAATGAATCACATTACCCTCAACATAGAAGGTCAAGGAATTGGTGCTTCTCTCCACCAAATAATTGAAGAGTTAAATGCTTCCCTGAATGAAAGGCCCAATGTGGATGTTGCTCCACTCAAAGAGGAAAACATGTGGATCCCGTTTACCTTTAACATAGAAGGCAGAGGTGATGAGGCTTCTCTACAGAGATTCGTCAATAAGATCGAGGCTTTTCTTTTCAAGGATCGGGAAGTATTTGATTATTCTGTGAACACGCAAGGACGAGGACAAGGAAATCTTGGGATGCACTTTACAGTCACCATACAAGGAAAAGGGACTGATGATTCTCTCAGGAGAATAGTGGAAAATGTCAATGCCATCCTTCAAAGAGAAGGGGAAATAAAACACATTACCCTCAACATACAAGGCCAAGGGATTGGTGATTCTCTCCACCAAATAATCAAAAAGTTCAATGCTTGCCTGAACGAAAAACCCAATGTTGCTCCACTCAAAGAAGGAAACACGCCAATCTCGTTTACCTTTAACATACAAGGCCAAGGGGATGCAGCTTCTCAAAAGCAATTGGTACAGGAGATCAAGGCTTTTCTTGAAAAGGAAGGGCAAATAATGGATTATTCTGTGAACACGCAGGGAGAAGGACAAGGAAATCAGGGGATGCATTTTACAGTCAGCATACAAGGCCAAGGGACTGATGATTCTCTCAGGGGATTAGTGGAAAAAATCAATGCCATCCTTCAAAGAGAAAGGGAAATTACTCACATTAACCTCAACATAGAAGGCCAAGGGATTGGTGCTTCTCTCCACCAATTCATCCTAGAGATCAATGCTTCCCTGAACAAAAGTCCCAAGAAAATTGATGTACCCACAGGCTTTCCATTTATGGTGAGCCTACAAGGCCAAGCAACTGTTCCTACTCTCAACAGGTTACAACAGGAATTTAATATATTCCTGAAGAAAGAACAAATAACTTACTCTTCTGTGAACTTACAACACCAGGTTATTGGTGGTTCAGTCAACAATGGGGGTCAGACGGCCCTTTTTATTCTTGTCCTACAAGGACAAGGAACTGCTGCTTCTCTCAGCAGATTAGTCCAAGTGGTCAAAGCTTTCCTTAAAAGAGAACGGAAGATTATGGCTTCTTCCCTAAGCATAGAAGGCCAACAAATTGATAGTTCTCTCAACCAATTAATTAAAGAGTACAATGCTTACCTGGAGAAACAATATGAAGCAAATGATATTTTATATGAGAATAGGGCTCAGAAGGCCTTTTTTATGGTGAGCATTCATGGCCATGGGACTGATGCTTCTGTTACCAAACTAGAGCAGGCAATTAATGCTTTCCTTAAGAGAGAAAGCCAGATTAGTGGTTTTTCCCTGAACATACAACGCCAAAGAGTTGATAGTTCATCCAACAATAAGGATCAGAGTTTGCTTTTTATTGTCAGCATACAAGGTCAAGGAACGTATGCTGCTCTCAACAAATTAGTCGAAGAGATTGAAAATTTCCTTCAGAGCGAAGGCCAAATAACTTATTATTTTCTGAAAATAGATAACCAAAGCATTGGTGAATTATCTAAGGTGGAATGCATTGATGATATCCAAAGAAAATGCCAGTATCGCAAGGGTGCTTGTTACAGGGAACCATGTGGAGGGAATTTGAAAGAAAATGGATCATGTGGTCCAGGATTCTACTGCTGCAAATAAATAGCATCAGAAATGATACATGTATAGTAAATGTCCACATTTTATGTTCTGGTATTATAATTGGAAAATGAACTCCTCAAAGTGGCATTAGAATGATTTACATTATTTATGCAGTGCTCTTCCAGGGTGTTTTGATAAAACCCACAATTTACATGAGACCCATAAACATATTTATGCACATGTAATCTTCTTGCTTCTGATATGCATGCTGGGGGGAAATCCTGCAACACAACATTTATTCAACTGTGCATTTGATCAAAGGTGGGGGGGGGGCTCTTTGGGCAGTAGCCCAGGCATGTTATATCTTAATCTCCGTGAGCCATTTTTAAAAGGTGGGTGCAAGCATCCAGATTGTCAGCCATCTCACATAACAAAGACCTCAGGTGATAATCACTGGGACATTAAAATGCCATGCAGGCCTTACCACAGACTTGAAGAAATCATCTATCAGCTGCTAGATGGTGGCTTCATACTCGCTTTGTGCTGAAATCTGTCTATGGCTAAAAAACAAATATAAGGATTACCTTCTAATAGAGGCTGGTTGCATTTAGTGAGTCAGTATGTGTACTGACAATTTTGTTCAGAGTGGTTCTTTCATCCTTTCATGCCATTCCTTCTTTAGCTACACTGCATTTTGCTTCTTTTTAGCAAGGCACAATGGCACTTTATAAGTGCCATTGTGCCTTGCTAAAAATCATATTTTCTGTGTCTCTTACTCACTTTAATGCTGATGTTTGCAACATCTTTAGCAGTGTTTACAGTATGCAGTCTGATGTTCTGTGTATCAAGGCCACAAGATAAGATGTTTGTGCAGGATGTTACAGGGTGTTCTATCTGGACGCCTTCCCAGCAGAGTGTCTGACAAGAGAAGGGGATGTTTGCTTTACTTAGGCAGAACACTGTATCCAGGAAGTGCCTTATATGGAAAGGGAAAAGGAAGTGCCTTATATGGAAAGGGAAAGGGTAATGCCTTATATGGATATATAACTGAAATGCTTAGTTCTTGGGAAGGAAAGGGGAAGTAACCAAATATGGACAAAGGAAGGCTTCTTGTGTCCAAGCTTATTGGCTTAAGTTTGCTTCAATACATGAATATGTAATGTTTGATGTCACCTGGAATGGTATAAAAACCCAGAGCACCGATGCTCTGGGGCTCAGCTTGTGGAAATATCCTTTGAGCCACTGCTTGCCATCAGCAAACAATAAATTAACTTTCCTTTTCTCTATTGCTATGTTTGGAAGTTTTCATTCAGTCTGCAGAGTCTCGTTACACTTTCTTGTACTGAGTGCTTACTCTTTTGCTCTAGCCCAGCCCAGCCTAGTATACACCCAACATCTGCTGTCATTAAAGCACCTTTAGAGGGCAGGTGTATCACATCCCGGTATTTAAAAGGGGGCATGTCCTGGAAAATGCCTGACTCCCTTTTGCCCCACTTTCATGCATTCACATCAGTAACTGAGCCAGTGGATCCCACAAATGTGGTAAATGACTTTCTGGTGTCAGATTTCCCCACTGATGCTTGCATTGGGCAGAGAAAGGGGAGGCATATGTCCTAAGGGATGGGTCAGAAGAACAGTCTCAAAGCCGTCCAAGCCTTTTGTGTAAGTCTTTTGATGGGAAGAAATAAATCAGCAGCTGTTCTCCAACGTAATTGACCTCTCGATTTTCATCCACACCTCTTCAGTAGAGGCCATTTTGAAATCAGTTCAAAGGCTAGGGATAAAACCTCTGCAATTTACCTTAAATGGCGGACCTCACATAATTGATTCAGTACCATAACTGATAATTGCCTTTCATTGCATGAAACCATGCCAAGGGGGCCCATAAACCACCATCCGCATCCATAGTCAGCTCTCAGTAAGTGATAGAGTCAAGGGAGCTTTTAGGTTCTCCGTTCCATTCCCTTTCAAGCAAGTTGACTTATTGGCATGGTGAGGTCCCATCATCCCATGATTCACTGCTCTATCAGTGAGATACAATACAAATCTTTATTACGGTCATAGACCAACATTTAAATCTAAAAAGGGCTTTAGAAAGTTAAAAGGTATTTAAACACAAGGTGAACTTAAAAGTCTATAAAAATTTAAAAGACGCTAAAAGAATCCAAAAGAAGGTTCAGGAACACTGGGTGGGTATGGAAGAACACAAAAGGTTGATATATAAAGGCTTTAACATTTACAGAGCACTTTGATATGTTCATTAAAACTGATTTGTGGCATATCCTACGAATCTCAAACGCTGCTGTGCAGAACCTAGCAACACTATAAGTTGCAGCAGGATCGGTATCCGAGAGCAGCAGGGAGGTGTAAAATTGTCCTGTGCACCCTGGGTACTTTTGAAGTAATGGGGAAATCAGGCTAGTATGAATGTCTTTGTAGCACAGGCACTTGAGAAGGACGATGTCAGGGATCTGACCTCACACAAGGCCCTTGAGACGGGGAAGGAGGGATGGAGGGAAATGCAGCCTCTCCTGGGAAGCAGTTCTGAGTCCAGCGGGGATAGTAAGGAAAGCCCCAGTGGTGAGGAGCAGGAACTGCCAGGCAGTGTGTTGGAGATGAGGGCCAGAGTTGCTGACAGAGCCCTAACTGCACCTGAGTAGGTTGCAGAGCAAAGCGGTCAGCTACTTCCATCGCTCCAGCTGCGTAGGGGGAAAAAGCGTAAGGAAAGGAGGCGATGCTTTGGAATTCCAAAGCTTTTATGTTGGGGGAGGAACCGGCGAAAGCCACTCCCGGATTCTGGAACCGACTCAAGAGGACATGAATCTTACACGCTCCGATGTACATAGTCTGTAAATAAAGTATTAGCTTTAGAAGAACGGATGTTTCTGGCTCTTTACTCTTGAGGAGACAACCCCGAGCCCTTACAGACATGCTCTACCGTTTCTATTTGTCCCAAGTCATAGGGGCATTGTCTCTCCGAGTAGTCAATCTTCCTGTATCTACCTTCAATAACGGTCGAGGGGAGGGCATGACATAGATATGCCATAGGGGAGGACAAAGTACCTGGTGGATTCCTTGGCAATAAAAGTTGGAGTCCTGGCTAGATCCAATTGGCGCTGTGTGTCCACTACACCTTGTTTAATGAGTGCTTTAGCCTGATCCCATGCTAAGTAAGAAGACCTGGAGAGAAGCCCAGGGATGAGATTTTAGTTGCCACTGCCTGTTTCCACGTGGATTGAAAATCATCGTTCATAATTAGTGGGGCAAGGCCACGGGGAAATAATAGTTTAAGCCAATAATTAAGTATGGTCACCCACACTCCAGCCTCCATTTTAATGAAGCCTGCCTCTAGTCTCAGAGTAGCATTAGAGACACATTTTGGGACTTTAAGGACTGACCTTAGAAATTTGGATTGCAAAATTGGTGCAAAATTGGAAAAGGGACCCAGCTGGGCACCATGGAGAAGTTGTGCTATTGGCTTGGCTTCAAATAATTTGAGTGCTGCTGGTATATAGTGACTACCTCTTTTTTAAAAAATAAATTGTCAGGGTTGTGCCCACCCCTGCCAGTCCGGCACTGAGTGCTTACAGGGAACCTCAGCCTGTGTTGACAACGGATTCATCTCAGAGTGAATCTGCCAGCCCCTCTTCGGGGGAGGAGCAGTTAGTGAGTGGGAGCCAGGGAGTGCCAGGTCTCCAGGAAGATGCAGAGAGATCTGGCACCACTCAGCAGACTCGCTCGGAGGGGGAGACGTCAGTTCTGGTGCCTATCTCATGTAGAAGGAGAAGGCGGCAATTCAGAGTGCCGAGGCTGTGGTGTTGGCACCAAAACAGAAGGGGGGCACTTCCATATTCTGCAAGTGACTAGGCAGTCATGTTTGAACTGAACTCTGCACTGTAAATACTTTTGCACAAAATAAAGAGACATAAAGACAAGATGGCTCTGTCTTTACTATAGAGCAACCGATAAGGAAACCTGACATAAATAAATAAATAAATAAATAAGGATTGCCGATGAGCTTCTCTGAGCAATTTCAGCAGCATAGTCCTCATGGGCTGTCCTACTAACAGCAGAATGGAAGACTACCTCCAGGTATTTGAAGCAGGAGACCTGCTCAATCTTGTGGCCATCTATGCTCCAGGAAAGGGTCATAGGCATTTTTGGCAAATGCCATGATTTTAGTTTTCTGATAATTAAGTTCTAGCTTGCAGTACTGTATTAATGCTCCTAGAGCTCTTTTGAGGCCAAGAGGTGTTCTTGGAAAAATTGCTGCATCGTCTGCATAGAGCAGAACAGAGATGCGTCTTCCAGCTAGCTTGGGAGAGTGGAAGTTTATGTTTGGGAGATGGCCCATCATGGAGTTGATATGGAAATTTTAATTTAATTAATTTAATTTAATTTAATTAGTTTAATTTAATTAAGGATGGGGCCAATATGCAGCCTTGCTTGACACTTTTCTCCGTTTCAATGGCATTAGTGAGATGGCCCTGGGGCTACATCTTACTTTGAGTGAGGTCCTTTCATGTAACATACAAATTAAATAAAGTAGATGGTCTGTTGAGGTGGCCTTCAGTTTTCCCCACAGTGTAGCTCTGGATATGGAGTCATATGCTGCTTTAAAATCTATAAAAGCAGCATAAAGGGAGGTTGTGTTATGGGAGGAGTACTTTTCAATAAGATGATGGAGTACTAGGCACTGGTCAATGGTGGATCAACCTTCCCTAAAGCCAGCTTCCTCCTCTGCCAGTATATTTTCTTGTTCCACCCAGTTGTGATATTTCTCAATGAGATATAGTTCTATCCAGCCTGGTTGTGGTGTGGTGTGCCATGCCATGCTGCAGCCCCATCACCACCATGTCAACAGCCCACTTGAAGTCTGGTACCATCCCTTTGGCTGACCAACTAAGGAGCTCCCAAGGTATTGGTGGCGATGGTAAGGAAACCAACATCAGGTCTCTTTCTTCCAAGATTGGAGCTGTCTCTCTGATGCATCCTTTGGCCCTAGCGACCCCCCTCCCCTGCTACTACAGAATTGAAGCTAATAGCCATTGCCACATCATCTTCTAGCGATATCCATATCCTAAACATCCTTCTACATACATCAAGAAAGTTACAGGTCATGAGAAGTAAAACACACATGACTTCATACTGGTAACTTCATCCCTGCAATCACTTTGGGGTGCCCCTAAGTGCCCAGGACATGTGGGTCTCAATTGTCCTATTTTATCACTGTTTCCTTAGCAACCAGGCCTTCGACACGGTGGTTGATATTCCTGTCCCTATCTCACTTCTCCCTGAGCCATCTCAGTAAGCTTCAAGGAGATGTTTGGACTTACACTCCACTGTAACGACATCCTTAATGACCATTTGTGCCACTTTTAGGGTTAGATAGGGTTTCTTGTTTATGGCCTAGAGAGCACAGGGGTTAAAAAATGTTATAAAATGTAGGCACACTGGAGACATACCTAAAAACTATTCAGTGATGCATTCTATCTTTCTAATATTTGAAACATAATTTAAATCGGTCAGTATATATACTGAGGGTTTTCTGATTTTTACATCAGCACTATATATCAATACTTGGACAGAGTTTTCTGTCAGAGGGCATGATCCTAAAATATCCTCAGTAGAGAGTTATTCCAGGCCCATGAAATTCGCAGAGTGACTTTGGGTCAGTCCCTAACAATTATGCTGACCTATATCACAGGGCTGTTGTGGGGATTAAGTGAGGGTATGTGTGAGGGAACCTTGTGCCTACATTGTAAAAACAAACAAACAAACAAACAAAAAACTGCAATATGCATGCAATGTATAAATTATATTTCTCTATTGTTCTATGTAGGAAAAGAGGTGGTGGAGGAAAATAATCATAGAGTCTGGTGTGAAGGAAATGTCAACCTACAGGAAAGATATTCTTACCCATGGATTATTGGTATTCAGTGAGCTTGTGCTCCTACTTGCCCAATTTTTGACTGGGATCCGATGGATATATCTCCATAGGCTTACATAGGTGAAGGCATGGATCCACATGAAATATAAACACTTACTGTCTTTTGCATAAAGGTAAAGGTCAAGGGACCCCTGACCATTAGGTCCAGTCGTGTCCGACTCTGGGGTTGCGGCGCTCATCTCGCTTTACTGACCAAGGGGGCCGGCGTACAGCTTCCAGGTCATGTGGCCAGCATGACTAAGCCACTTCTGGCGAACCAGAGCAGCGCACGGAAACGCTGTTTACCTTCCCGCCAGAGCGGTACCTATTTATCTACTTGCACTTTGATGTGCTTTCAAACTGCTAGGTTGGCAGGAGCTGGGACCGAGCAATGGAAGCTCACCCTGTCACAGGGATTCGAACCGCTGACCTTCTGATCAGCAAGCCCTAGGCTCTGTGGTTTAACCCACAGCGCCGCCTGGGTCCCTGTCCTTTGCATAAATCAGTGTAATTGGACTTCTCTAGGGAAATAATTCACTGCTATTAAAATGTTTGACCCCCACAGATTCACCGTTTTGCACAAATGCTTTACCTGGTCCCAAGTTCCCCCTCCCTCCACTGAAAGGTAGATTATTTTATAGCCAATTTAATAGTTTGCAGTTGGTGCTTCAGTGCAGCGTGAGTTTGCAAATGTGCCAAAAGGTGTTGGTGATCGTTGACCTGTGAGGTAGGCTTATGGGCTATGTCTGCTGGCCATTCAGGATGAAAACTGTATCTTAAACACAAACACACACACACACACACACACACACACACACACACGATAAAGTACAAACTTTATTTCCGAACCAGTGAACCCTGAGTATAGCCTTAGATTAAAGTAAAGTTAATGTACCATGTTTTTGTTCTTCTTGCTAGCACATCATGTCTTTTTATGGAATGATGCAACAAGGCTTTTTGTCACTATGCAAATAGCATTAATGCAGATGTGTAAGTGTAGTATAGAGTTATATAAATAGATGAAAACTGGGACTTGATAGTGCACTGGTTTGGTGTCCATCTCTCACTGGCCCCTGTGAGATCCTAGAGAAACTTCAGCCATGCAGGTTTGCTGCCCTTTCATAGCTGCCATTTTACTGATGCCCCTGGTTTCCCCTGGTAAGTCATACATCAGAACTACAAATTATTTTTCAGTTGCTGAAGGACAGAATGATGGAATGTAAGTAGAGTGGAACAGATGATAGAACAGAACAGATTAAATAAAGCAGGTCTTCACGCAGTGCAGTTAATTTTAGGAACTCGGTCTAACCGGTGGCAGGGATGGTGATAAACGTGGATGGTTTTAGAAAGACAATTAGACAAAATTCATGGAGGAGAGGACTATCAATGGCAACTAGGCATGATGGCTATGCTCTGCCTCAGCACTTGGAGGTAAGTATAGGAATTGGAGCAGATTTGGGTATGTGCATGGGTAGGAGAGGGAGTAAAGTCCCATTGGGCAAGGAGAAACACTTGCACTGATAGAACACATTAGTTGGACAGTGTCCTAAGCATAGCGAGTAGTGGAAGGTATCAAAAAGCCCTTTTAGTTTAGATTACACTATCATGGGAGAAATAGAATGAATGACCAAGGAGTCTTGTGCCATTTGTGCCAGAATGAAAGAATGGCTTTTAGTAAGAAGCCAATTTTATATTTCCAGTTGATGGCGGTTCTTATAATGGTCCAGAATGGTGCACACAGTGCATGGGGTGCTTGTAGTAAGGCTCCATGCTGTGAGAACCAGAAAGTGGGATCCTGTGGGGCAGGCCCTTATTGCTGCAGTATATGACAAGATTGTGCATGGTTATTTGTAGCATGGACACTTTGTGTATTATAATGCCACAGAGATTGTATGCCTGCTCATATATGCACCATAACTGAGGTAGCACTTATTGTTGGATAGTGTCGATTTAAGTATAGAGCTTGACCCATATGTGCCAAGGTAAACTTATGCAACAAAATTTACAAAATACTATATGGTTGGGAGAGGTCCTTAGAATACATCCTGATCTAAAAGGGTGATGTAAGACCTGGCAGATGCCAATGATAACTTGTGGTTTAGAGAGTGACCAAAAAGCCTAGAGGTTCCTAGATCAATTCTCACCCCACACTGAATCCACAAGGAGGTTCTAGAGTAGCTGTTCTCCCATCTGCACTAAAGAAATGTGGCTGTCAGACACCATATACTTTGTCCAAAAGCACAATATACTTTCTAAGTATTGTCACTATTAGAAAATCTCCAGAAGTACCCTGGCAGAAAGGGAAAGAATTGCCAAGATGTCTGGTGCTAGGTGTGTCAGAATTGAAGAAACAGCTTTCTACTTAACAATTTTTGTTTTCTTTCCAGTTGATGGCTTCACTGTTGATTATCCAGAGAAGTGCAGAGATTGTCGTACAGGAGTCTATTGCTTCAGTATATCGTAAGATATTTTCTCTTTTTCAAGTGAATGGCTCCCCAAAATGTCTCTTCCACCTGGCATCACAATTAGATTAGATTATTAATGCTTTCAACATTGTTTTTTGAAGGTCACCTACTTATATAGTTGTTCTGTTCATATTTATGAGGGAATAAGTCCCACCTTGTTGGAATGAGCTTACTTCTGTCTTAGTGTGTTTAGAAGTGCAAGTATAATTACACAATATTTCTCAATCTTTATTCATTCTTTCAACAGTAGACTCCAAAAAAATGATTCTCTCCATAATGTACAAGGCCAATGGATGAACGGTTCAGCCAAGAAAAAGGTCCAAATGGCACATTTTATACTTAATATACAAGTTGAAAGGATGCATGCTTCTTTCAAAAGATTTGTCCAAGAGATCAATGCTCTACTTGGCAAAGAAGGTGAAATAACTGTTTATTCCCTGGATATACAAGGCAAACATATTGGCGGTTTCTCCAATGAAGTAGACCAGGAGGACAATTTGATCATCAACGTACAAGGGAAAGGGACTGAAGCTGCTGTCAGAGGATTAGTCCAAGAAATTAAGGATATGCTTAAGAGACAATGCCAAATAATTAAATCTTCTCTATATAGGGAAGGTCAAGAGACTCATGCTTATATTAGCAGATTAGGCCAAGTGAGGAATGCTTTCCTTAGGAAAAAAAGGACTCTAGGTAATATTTCACTGAACCTAGGGGTTGGTGTTTCTCTCAACAAATTAATTCAAGGGAGAAAACCTTCCTTGAACAAACAGCACCAAGGCAATGAGCACAGAGGGGGCCATTTTATCCTAAACGTACATGCCAAAGGAACCAATCGTTCTCTCAATAGATTAGTCCACGAGATCAAGGCTTTCCTTAAGACAGAAGGCCAAATAAGTGATTCTTCCATAAAGATGGAACGTTGGGAGATTGGTGGAGACCAGAAAGTCCTTTTTATTCTGCACATACAAGGTCGAGGGACTGGTTTTTCTATTGAAAGATTAATCCAAGTCATAAATGGTTTCCTTACAAGAGGCAGGCAATTAACTGATATTTTCCTGAGCATACAAGGCCCAGGGTTAGATGCTTCTATCAATGAATTAATCCAAAACATCAATGCTTCCCTGAACAGGAAACACAAAGCAATTGTTGTGCCCACAACATATCCTTTTATGCCGAGCATACAAGACCAAGGAACTTACGCTTCTCCTAACAGATTACACGAAGGAAACGTCAAAGCTTCCCTGAACAAAAGTCCCAAGAAAATTGATGTACACACAGGCTTTCCATTTATGGTGAGCCTACAAGGCCAAGCAACTGTTCCTACTCTCATCAGGTTACAACAGGAATTTAATATATTCCTGAAGAAAGAACAAATAACTTATTCTTCTGTGAACTTACAACGCCAGGTTATTGGTGGTTCAGTCAACAATGGGGGTCAGACGGCCCTTTTTATTCTTGTCCTACAAGGACAAGGAACTGCTGCTTCTCTCAGCAGATTAGTCCAAGTGGTCAAAGCTTTCCTTAAAAGAGAACGGCAGATTATGGCTTCTTCCCTAAGCATAGAAGGCCAACAAATTGATAGTACTCTCAACCAATTAATTAAAGATTACAATGCTTACCTGGAGAAACAATATGAAGCAAATGATATTTTATATGAGAATGGGGCTCAGAAGGCCTTTTTTATGGTGAGCATTCATGGCCATGGGACTGATGCTTCTGTTACCAAACTAGAGCAGGCAATTAATGCTTTCCTTAAGAGAGAAAGCCAGATTAGTGGTTTTTCCCTGAACATACAACGCCAAAGAGTTGATAGCTCACCCAACAATAAGGATCAGAGGTTGCTTTTTATTGCCAGCATACAAGGTCAAGGAACGTATGCTGCTCTCAACAAATTAGTCGAAGAGATTGAAAATTTCCTTCAGAGCGAAGGCCAAATAACTTATTATTTTCTGAAAATAGATAACCAAAACATTGGTGAATTATCCAAGGTGGAATGCATTGATGATATCCAAAGAAAATGCCAGTATCGCAAGGGTGCTTGTTACGTTGAACCATGTGGAGGGAATTTGAAAGAAAATGGATCATGTGGTCCAGGATTCTACTGCTGCAAACAAATAGTATCAGAAATGATACATGTATAGTAAATGTCCACATTTTATGTTCTGGTATTATAATTGGAAAATGAACTCCTCAAAGTGGCATTAGAATGATTTACATTATTTATGCAGTGCTCTTCCAGGGTGTTTTGATAAAACCCACAATTTACATGAGACCCATAAACATATTTATGCACATGTAATCTTCTTGCTTCTGATATGCATGCTGGGGGGAAATCCTGCAACACAACATTTATTCAACTGTGCATTTGATCAAAGGTGGGGGGGGGCTCTTTGGGCAGTAGCCCAGGCATGTTATATCTTAATCTCCGTGAGCCATTTTTAAAAGGTGGGTGCAAGCATCCAGATTGTCAGCCATCTCACATAACAAAGACCTCAGGTGATAATCACTGGGACATTAAAATGCCATGCAGGCCTTACCACAGACTTGAAGAAATCATCTATCAGCTGCTAGATGGTGGCTTCATACTCGCTTTGTGCTGAAATCTGTCTATGGCTAAAAAACAAATATAAGGATTACCTTCTAATAGAGGCTGGTTGCATTTAGTGAGTCAGTATGTGTACTGACAATTTTGTTCAGAGTGGTTCTTTCATCCTTTCATGCCATTCCTTCTTTAGCTACACTGCATTTTGCTTCTTAACCCAAGGACATGTGTGGTTCTTTTACGGCAAGCGTACCTAGGGCAAAGGGTATACATGAAGTATATTTTATAAAGTGCCATTGTGCCTTGCTAAAAATCATATTTTCTGTGTCTCTTACTCACTTTAATGCTGATGTTTGCAACATCTTTAGCAGTGTTTACAGTATGCAGTCTGATGTTCTGTGTATCAAGGCCACAAGATAAGATGTTTGTGCAGGATGTTACAGGGTGTTCTATCTGGACGCCTTCCCAGCAGAGTGTCTGATAAGAGAAGGGGATGTTTGCTTTACTTAGGCAGAACACTGTATCCAGGAAGTGCCTTATATGGAAAGGGGAAAGGAAGTGCCTTATATGGAAAGGGAAAGGGTAATGCCTTATATGGATATATAACTGAAATGCTTAGTTCTTGGGAAGGAAAGGGGAAGTAACCAAATATGGACAAAGGAAGGCTTCTTGTGTCCAAGCTTATTGGCTTAAGTTTGCTTCAATACATGAATATGTAATGTTTGACGTCACCTGGAATGGTATAAAACCCAGAGCACCGATGCTCTGGGGCTCAGCTTGTGGAAATATCCTTTGAGCCACTGCTTGCCATCAGCAAACAATAAATTAACTTTCCTTTTCTCTATTGCTGTGTTTGGAAGTTTTCATTCAGTCTGTTTTCATTCACTTTCTTGTACTGAGTGCTTACTCTTTTGCTCTAGCCCAGCCCAGCCTAGTATACACCCAACATCTGCTGTCATTAAAGCACCTTTAGAGGGCAGGTGTATCACATCCCGGTATTTAAAAGGGGGCATGTCCTGGAAAATGCCTGACTCCCTTTTGCCCCACTTTCATGCATTCACATCAGTAACTGAGCCAGTGGATCCCACAAATGTGGTAAATGACTTTCTGGTGTCAGATTTCCCCACTGATGCTTGCATTGGGCAGAGAAAGGGGAGGCATATGTCCTAAGGGATGGGTCAGAAGAACAGTCTCAAAGCCGTCCAAGCCTTTTGTGTAAGTCTTTTGATGGGAAGAAATAAATCAGCAGCTGTTCTCCAACGTAATTGACCTCTCGATTTTCATCCACACCTCTTCAGTAGAGGCCATCTTGATGTCAGTTCAAAGGCTAGGGATAAAACCTCTGCAACTTACCTTAAATGGCGGACCTCACATAATCGAATCAGTACCATAACTGATAATTGCCTTTCATTGCATGAGACCATGCCAAGGGGGCCCATAAACCATATCCTTTTATGCCGAGCATACAAGACCAAGGAACTTATGCTTCTCCTAACAGATTACATCAAGGAAACCCAAAGATTGGTGGTTCAATCAAGGAGGGTTGCATTGATGATATCCAAAGGATTTGCCAAACGAGCATGGGTAATTGCTTCAGGGAACCATGTAAAGGGATGTGGAAAGAAAATGACTCATTTGGTGCAGGCTTCTACTTTTGCAAAGTATAATAAAAAAAATCTATTTTTCCAATAAATGGTATCAGAAATGATACATGAATTTTAAACATCCATGTCTTATTTTTTGGTATTATAGTTTGAAAGCTTACACCCAGAAATTGCTCCAACTGACATTAGAGGGGTTTACATTATTAATGCCATCCTTTTTCTAGTTTACTTTCATAAAATCACACAATTTACACAACAACTGTAGGCATATTTATTCACATGCAAGTCCCTGAGTAGTGAAGAGATATTATTGTTTTTCAATAATTGGATTATTTCAGATAATAATTGCTGCAATACAAAGTTTATCCCACTGTATGTTTGATCAGGGGTGGGGGATTTTATCTGGCCAATGGGCCAGATCTTCTTATCTCTTAACATTTATGAGCTATATTTAAAAGTTGGGAAAGCCACCCAGACTGTCAGCCATCTCACATCACCAGGATGTGATAAGTATTGGGACTTTGAAACACTTATGCAAGGCTTACAAAGAGCACTGCATGGTGATTTTTAAGTTGTTAAAAATTATTTAAACATATAACAGCATACCACAGATAAAAATTGAAACATAGTTAATAAAAAAATGAATGTTTTCATTTTTAGCCATTTGCATAATAAAGCTATGACATTCAATTACCGAACAGTCTTTTTGGTTCAAGCCTAGTGCAAATATTATTTTATTAAATATTTCCACAAGTGCTATTTTGACATACTTGGTTGTGCCAATTTGTCAGGGAAGCACCCTGTCAGTCCTTCCAGTGTCTCAGTATCATGAGCTTGGCTCATAATATGAACCTGTAAGATAGTGCTGTCTGTAAGTGGCACTGTGGGTTAAACCACAGAGCCTAGGGCTTGCCGATCAGAAGGTTGGCGGTTCGAATCCCCGTAACAGGGTGAGCTTCCGTTGTTCAGTCCCAGCTCCTGCCAACCTAGCAGTTCAAAAGCACATCAAAGTGCAAGTAGATAAATAGGTACTGCTTCGGCGGGAAGGTAAACAGCATTTCTGTGCGCTGCTCTGGTTCGCCAGAAGCAGCTTAGTCATGCTGGCCACATGACCCGGAAGCTGTAGACCGGCTCCCTCAGCCAGTAAAGCGAGATGAGCGCCACAACCCCAGAGTTGTCTGTGACTGGACCTAATGGCCAGGGGCCCCATTTACCTTTAAGATAATATTGTCTTCCATGATAAGACTAAGGAGAAACAGCTCTGGACACTTGAAGACATTTTGTCCAGTAATTACTTTTATTTGGGCAAATATTCCCTCCCAGAACTGAGCCACTTTTCCACAAGTCTACCACATCTGTTGGTTACAGCCCAATATTTCATATCCTCTCCAAATGTTTAGCAAGCAGGAGGAGCTAATATGGTGATTTTTCCACTATTTAAAGTTCTACCTCTCATGTTAAGGGCAATACTGATTGAAAAGGAAATTTCCTCCACACTGAGGTCTACACAGTTACAGTGATCTGCCAATCAGCTTCCCACATCTGACAAACAATCTGCTGTACCAACATCTATTTTATTAGCATACTATACAGACTAGAAACGAGATGCTGCTCTACCTAAGGTTCCTCAATGCCTGTTCCTTGATGTGAGGTTGGCTTATAAAATTTCCAATTTGATACCACACCAAGCAATATCACCTGAGCTGACATTTCCACATATCCTTTGGGAGTGTCCAGCCTTTTATGCCTGCTTCTGAGCTGGTGGATCTCATAAGTGCAGTAACAAGGTTGTTTTTTTTGGGGGGGGGATTGGATGGCCACACTAACCCTTGTGTAAGGCAGAAGGGGGCAATTGCATTAACTCCTGTGTTCCAGCCTAACTGACGTCTCAGTTTTGATCTGCAACACATCAATTTAAGAACAACTTCACCTCATCAGTGGAGGCCAGCTTGGTATCTTATTCAAGGGCTAGGGATACAATTTCTGCAAGTTACTTCACTGAACTGAATCAGCATCTTCCAGCATAATTGCCTTTCATCACCTACACACATAAAGATGCCAAGGAGGTCCATAAACCCTAATCAGCATCGAGAGTCAGCTCTCAATAAACGATGGAGTCAAGGAAGATGTTAGGTCATCAGTTCCATGCCTTCTCACGCAAGGTGGCTTGGTTGGCCATCCTCCACTTCAATGATTGCAGTTACTGATGTTGTTCACAATAATCCTCATGTGTCATGTGACAAGCAGCAGGCAACACACAGCAACTCCACCCAGTCCCTCTCCCAGAAAGAAGGCATCTGGTATCCCCATCCTTATGCACCTGAGTTAGAAGGAGTGGCTGGTCAGATGCTGGCAAATAAAAAGGGCTTTTGAATGGGAGCCAAGTTTTATCTTCCATCCATGATCCTTGCTGCTTCTTTTGAGTAAAAATTACTCAGTCACAACCCCTATAACTATGAAATTTAATGACTCATCAATGTACAGTCAACATAGACCTATATCCACCTTGCTTGGGGTGTGGTGTGATGGGGCACCACCATGCCATGAGCCTTCAGAAGCATGGCACTATCCTTCCCATCGTCCCTTTGGCCCTACCAACTAAGGAGCTCCCAAGGTGTTGGTGGTGATGGTAAGGAAACCAACGTCAGGTATCCCTCTTTCAAGGTTGGAGTTGTCTCTCTGATGCATTCTTTGCCCCCCCCCAATATATAGAGCTGAAGGACACAGCTAGAAGCCATCATGTTCTAATGATATCTGTATTTTAACATATATGCAAAATGTAGTGTTCTATACAGAGGAGCAAACCCCACCACCTGTGAATAAACATATTTCACCTTTCCCCAATCACTAAGAAAACGGGTCTAAATCAACATACTATGGGAGGTTTTTCTTCATGCGCATGACTCCAAAGGGATAAACCCACCCAGAAGCTCTACATATAAGGATGCCAACCAGAGAAGTGACCCAACTCCCTGTGCTTCTTAGAAGCTAGATGAGCAGGATTTAATCCGGAGAAGCACTCAAGTGTTGGTTGCAAACAGGTCCAGGCAGCACTTGCTTCTGACCTGCTGTTTCTATACAACTTCATTGAAAGGAGCAATCAAGGGTTCTGAGACTGCTCTAATGGGGAAAGTGTCTGACAAGTAAATTGCTCCCCATATAGTAGCATTAACTGCTGCTCCTACGTGCCAAGATGTTAGGCACAATTCTGGTTCCAGGGATGTCAGTGGGATGGTGCTCACAGTGCCCATATAATAATGCAGGCAGTTGCCTGCAGCTGGAATAATATTGTAGGTATGCTAGTGAGAAATACATTTATTAATATTTGTATGCATTACAGATCTACACTTGGATTGATTTCTCAAAGGGAATGATATTAAATGCAACATTTCCTCAGAAAGGAGTCATTCCAGCCCCATGAAGCCTGGGCCAGTTGCTCCCTCTTATGCTGACCTATTCCCCAGAAGGGACGCGGGTGGAACTGTGGTCTAAACCACTGAGCCACTTGGGCTTGCTGATCAGAAGGTCGGCAGTTCGAATCCCCGCGACCAGGTGAGCTCCCGTTGCTCTGTCCCAGCTCCTGCCAACCTAGCAGTTCGAAAGCACTCCAGTGCAAGTAGATAAATAGGTACCATTGCGGCAGGAAGGTAAATGGGATTTCTGTGCGCTCTGGTTTCCGTCACGGTGTTCTGTTGTGTTAGAAGTGGTTTATTCATGCTGGCCACTTGACCCGGAAAGCTGTCTGTGGACAAATGCCAGCTCCCTCGGTCTGAAAGCACCACAACCCCATAGTCATCTTTGACTGGATTTAACCATCCAGGGGTCCCTTTTTATCCCCCAGGGTTGTGGTGGGGATTAAGTGAGGTGGGGAAGAACCATGTAAGCCTCGTTGAGCTTACCTTGTAGGAAAAGGTGGAATATAACTTCAGTGAATGAATGAAAGAAATGTTTCTATTGTTTTGTACAGGGAGAGTGGGTGTTGGAGAAATAGAAGAGTTTGGTGTAAAGGAAATGTCATCCCCCAGGAAAGATGTTCTTACCCAAGGATTATTGGTTTTGGGGAAGCCTCTGCCCCCCACCCCAGATTTGTTTGGGATGCAATGAATATATTTCCCCAGGCTTCCAGAGGTGAAGGCATGTATCCACATGAAAAATAAACATTTTTAAATCCTTGCCACAACATTGCACATAGATGCTTTACCCAGCACCCAGTTTCCTCTGCTACCATTTAAATTACGTTCGAAAGGAGGATGCTTCTGTCACCAGTAGAACTGTTTTCAGTCTGTTCTTCAATGCAGTTTGGGGCCCATGACAGTTTCTCCAGTTTGCAAATGTGCCCAAAGGCCGAAAAAGGTTGGTGTTCCCTGGCCTATGAAGTAGGCTATTGAGCATTGTGTGCTGACCATACAGGATAAAAACTCTATCTGTTCAAAAAATCTTTAAAAACATTAAGAACCTTATTTCCAAACCAGTGAACCCTGAGTATAGTCTTAGAGTGATGCAATGTTAATGTACCGTATTTTAGTTCCTCTTACAAGCACACCATGTCTTTTTAACCTGACTTTCTGCCACCATGTACATGGTTTAAATAACATTTCTAAGTGTAGTATAGAGCCCTATAAATAGATGGCCATTCAGCTTTCCGTATGACGCTGGAACTCGATAGTTCAGTGGTTTGTTTTTCATCTCTGTTGGTCTTCTCGAGATCCCAGTGAAGTTTCAACCATGCAAATCCATTCTGCCTTCATAGCTGCCCTTTCACTGATGCTCATGCTTTATTCAGGTAAGTCATATATCAACATGAAAAAGCAATCAGATATCAACTGCAGAACTATGGAATGACAGGGCTGAAAGAAGGATGGAAGCCACCTTGAACTGGGACAGATAACTTGCTTCCCCCCAGACCTGCTATTTCAAATATATATTCATTTTCTTGAATCCTTACAGAAATATTTATCAAGGTGTGGTAAAAAGGAACAATGTCATTAAGGTTCATAATTAACTGCTATGACAAATGGCAATTGAAAATTCTTAATGTTTAGGCATATTGTGACTGAACGCTGCAAGTGCCTCATCTTCTCTGCTGCCCTCCCCTCAATCATTGAGGGGAGCTTGATTTTATTTTGAATGGTTTTACTGTAAGCCTAGGGACGCGGGTGGCGCTGTGATCTAAAGCACAGAGCCTACGGCCTGCTGATCAGAAGGTCGGCGGTTCGAATCCCCGTGACGGGGTGAGCTCCCGTTGCTCGGTCCCAGCTCCTGCCAACCTAGCAGTTCGAAAGCACATTAAAGTGCAAGTAGATAAATAGGTACCGGCCGCTCCAGCGGGAAGGTAAACAGCGTTTCCGTGCGCTGCTCTGGTTCGCCAAAAGCGGCTTAGTCATGCTAACCACATGACCTGGAAGCTGTACGCCGGCTCCCTCGGCCAGTAACGCGAGATGAGCGCCGCAACCCCAGAGTCGGACACGACTGGACCTAATGGTCAGGGGTCCCTTTACCTTTACCTTTAACAGATTCTTGGAATCATGGGAGCAGATGCTTACTGTACTTTGTTTCTGTTTGTTGTTATTTTCTTCTTCGGGCTTCTCTTAGCGAGAGGAGACATGTTTTCCTTTGTTCTGCCTTACGCTTAATAAAGTAGTTTTAGTGCACACCATCTCAGCCTTAGTCCATCTGCGTTTTATCTCTGCTGGACTATGAATATGTGCTCAGTGTCTCCAAGACATGAGTCATAATAAATTGTTGGGAAGGGCTGTTGGAACTCCCTAGAGCTGCACGCTGGACGCTGATGGGAGAGACGGGCTGGAATCGTTCCCGCGTTATGCCTGGGGGTCGTCCTTGCCCCCGGCCAACCCGACATAGGTCAATCCAGGTGGGGGCTCCTAAGACTTACATCAAATAGGGTGACCCCCGAGATACCCCAGCATTTGGAGGGGCAGGCAGAGACTACAACCTCCCCTCCATCCAAGACAAAGGATTGCCCCTATGCCCAACCCAGTTGTGATGAGGTAGGCAAAACCAGCGGGTTGGGTGGGGTTTCTGTTTTGTTTTGGTTTTGTTTTAACTATTTTTGCTTTTATCCTGTATTTTTATTTTCTGAACCACCCTGAGATCTTCGGATGAAGGGCAGTATATAAATTTAATAAATAATAATAAAGTTGTGCCAGAATTTTTTTTAAATGGCTTTTGCTAAGCAACCCCTTTCTATCTTTCCAGTTGATGGCTTCACTGTTCATACTATAAAACAGTGCTTGGAGCGCTCTGGCATTTGTAGAAAGAACACATGCCCAATTAAGGAACGAGGTATCGGAAAGTGTGGCCAAAATCTCTATTGCTGCAGTACATCGTAAGATTCCTCTTTTTCAAATAAACAATATAACTCAAAATAACTCATTCAGCTGCCATTTCATTTCTTAATATTAGAGTATCAACTTTTAAAACATTGTTTTATACAGGCCACCTGTGCCGGTCTCACGTGTAATCCAAGAAGCGAGGTCCAGGCCCAGTCCGGGATCCAAAGAGTCAGCAAGGAGTCGGTTCGGCAAAGCCAGGGCAGGAAACCAGGCAAGGTCAGGAACAGGATCACAGGCAGAATCTGGCAAACAGCAATGCTGCTCCCGCAACCTGGGGAGGGGTCTGATAGCCTGTTATCTCTGACGAGGTAATGGCTGGTCCCAATCCCCCAACGACTCACCACCCTGTCTCGCCCAAAGGCGAGCACTCCTCCTGAGAGTAATCAGGGCTCTCCTCCTCTCAGACCTGAGTCTCTGCAGCTCGGGAGACACCTGTGGGTTATTAGACCCAGGGGCTGCCTCAGCCTCTCCTGACCCAGCCAGTAGTGGAGCAGCTGTCAGTGATGACCCAGCTGACAGCAACAAGGTATTCCCTGCATCTGGAGCCATGACAGGCTTAGGCCCCTGACTCGGCCCAGCTGGTGCTTGTTGCAGGGGAACCTGTGCAGATTGGGGCTCTTCAGGATCAGGCCCCAGACTTGGTTCAGATGATGCCTGAGGCAGAGGATCCAGTGCAGACTGAGGCTCCTCTGGTTCTGAGTCCGAGCCTGAGTCCCAGGCCATCACACCACCTACTTATAGAGTGCTCCCATTTATCTGTATGCTGAGATACGTCCCATTTTGCAGGAAAGAGCATAGTTTTTTCAACATGGATTTAGAATAGCAAATATAATAACAAAATGTTTACTTTCTATTAATTCTTTCTCTTAGCAACAGAGAAGAAACAACTATACTTAGCTTAAACAGACCAGAAGAAAGGAATAATCAAAAAACCAATATGGCCTATTTTACCCTCACCATAAGTGGCCAAGGTACCGCTGACTCTTTCCTCAGTTTAGTCAATGACATCAAGACTTACCTTAAGGAAAATGGCAAAATAGCTGGTGCTTCCCTGGCCAAACAAGGCCCACAAACTGGTGATTCACCCAATCATACAGCTCAGTTTTTCCTGAGTATAAATGGCAACGCAAAGGATGCTGCTCTCAAGAGATTAATCCGGCAGATTAATCTTTTCCTTAAAAGTGGCTTGCAAATAACAAATAGATCAATGAACTTACGAGGTGATGGAATTGACCCTAAGCTCGAAGAATTTATTGAAGACCTCAATGCTTCCCTGGAACACCACCAGAATGGGTATCCATCCAGAAATAGTAGGAAGAAGACCAGTTTCACCATAATCATAACAGGGCAAACAACCTCTGCTTCATTCAACAGAATAGTCCAAGAGATCAAAGCTTTCCTTAAGAGCATAGGTCAAGAACCCGATTCTTCTGTGACCATAGAACGCCAAGCGATGGATGTTTCACCCCACCAAGGAGATCAGAAGATCATTTTTACCCTGATGATACAAGCCCATGGGTCTGAAACTTCTCTCAACACGATAGTCCAAAACCTCGAAGCTTTACTCAAGAATGCCAGCCAAAAAATGGATTCTCTCCTAGACCTCCAAGTACAAAGGCCCAATGAGTTACCCACTGCAGGAGGTTGGTTTGAAAATATTCATAATGTGTATGGCTCACAAAGGTACTTGCAGCATGAACAGATTCTTTTTTATATACAGTGTTACCCCGGGTTACAAAACTGATCCGTTCCGGGGTGCCGTTCACACCCCGAACAGTGCGCAACCCAGGCGTCCATTTTGCACATGCACAAAAGCGTGATATCGCGTTTCTGTGCATGCGCAAACGGCGCAGAACGCTTCTGCGCACACACGGACTGTGCGAACTGCGTGGACATGCGCAGAAGCGTCCGCGTGGCAGAATCCACTTCCGGGTTTGCGGAGTACGCAACCCGAACGTACGCAAGATGGAGCGTACGCAACACGGGGTATGACTGTATTAGAAGACCACGCCCATTGTATGCTTCACCAGGGAACTGGGGTAACAGAATATATTGAATACCCACAAAATGCTCTGTGGCTAATACAGGTGCTTAGAATATTCCCTGATCAGAAAGAGAGGGCAAAGTTACATCAGTTACCAAGGAGAGGTCGTGGCTCAGAGAGTGAACAAGGCATCTGGAAGACCATGTATTGACTCCCACCTCTGTGCTGAATCCACTAGATCTGTGATGGCTAACCTTGACACCCCAGATGTTTTGGAACTACAACTCCCATCATCCCTAGCTAACAGGATCAGTGGTCAGGGATGATGGGAGTTGTAGTCCCAAAACATCTGGAGTGCCAAGGTTAGCCATCACTGCACTAGATGGTTCTAGAGCAGCTTTCTCCCATCTCCACTAGGCAGAGAATAATGCTGACTGAGATGAGAGGATTAGTAGGATAGGTTACAATAAAATGAAGCTGACAAGTACTATATATGTGCTAAGAATTGGCACTATTAGCCGGGATCCAAAAGAGCTTTCTGTTCACATAGAATCATAGAATTGTAGTGTTGGAAGTGACCCCAAGGGTCATCTAGTCCAACCCCCTGCAATGCAGGAATCTCAAATGAAGCTTCCCTGACAAGTAGATTTTGCTGAAACAACCCATTTTCTCTTTCCAGTTCTGAGCCTTACAGTGGATTCTCCAGAACTGTGCTCTGCCTTTTGGGGATTTTGTCGAAATACCCCATGCAAGACTGAGGAACTGGGAACATGTCATGACGATGCCTATTGCTGCAGTATTCCGTAAGACTTATCTCTTTTTAAAATGAAAGGCACGGAAAATGGCTCCTCCACCTTCACTTCAGAATTATTCTAGTCTATTGATGTTATGTTTTCAACATTTATAAACATAAGCCAACTATTTGCATCTCATTCCTTTTCATATTTATGCAGAAGTAAGGCCCATCATCGAAGGGGCTTACTTCTTTCTAAATGAATTTAGAATTCAAAATTTAATACCAGAACATTAACTGAACATGTACTTATTGTCTCAACAGTGGAAGCCCAGCACCTGATGCTTCCCCGAGGTATGGAGTACAGAGCCACAGAGCTTTGTCCAGCACAGGAAGAGAATCAACCACTCTTTCCCTTATCGGAGGTTCGATTGATAAAACTGGATTCAAAAAATGGGCATGGAACATAAGATCGTTTGCAACAGGGACCAATATCATTTTGTAGATTATGATACTGTGCACACTGAATGACTAAATGTGCACTGTAAAAGTCAAGCAATTTTGGCAAGATGGTGGCAACTTTAGTATGGAATTGGTGTAGCAAAGCATATTGAAAACCCACAAAGTACTTTGTGGCTGGTAGAAGCCCTTAAAATATATCCTCATCCAAAAAAAGTTGACACCAGACGCCAAGCACAGCTTATGGCATAGAGACTGAAGAAGAAGTCCAAAGGACCCTGGGTCGACTCTCGCCTCTGCCCCAAATCCAGTATGTCATTCTAGATCAGGCATGCCAGCTTCTAGGGATGGAGGGGTCTTTGGCCCCCTCAATATTTGCTGGCAGGGGGATGGGCTTCCTTCATGTTCAGGGGGTAGAGGCTGATCGCAGTGCAGTTCAACGGTGGGCTCCTCCTGAGCAAGAGAAAGGAAACCACAGTACACTGGGATCCCTACTTGGCCTCCTTCCAACAATACAATGTCACACGTGCATCACATGCATGACATCACATACGCATGACTCATGCCACCGCCCCCAATCTTGGGTGCAAGATGGCGCCTCTGTTGTATTTTTTTTTGAAATCATTTTTTTATCAATACAAAATTATAACAATCCAAATATATATCCATATACAGAGATTTCTCCAAATCTCAGGAGTTCACCCCACCCAGTGGCGGAGGAAGGGGGCGAGGGGTGGCGCAACCCAGGTGCCATCTGTGTGGGGGTGACAAGGCACCCTGTGGGGGGCTCACCCCGCCACCCACGGGCATGGCGGCACAAGCCGCCGCCATTACGCCGCCGCCACATGCGGAGGATCCTCCGCTCGCGGCTGCAACGGTTTTGGAGGGATCCCACCGCCGCCCATATGGCTCTCGAGTGGAGCTGCCGGCAAACCGCCCAGCGGTGCATGCGTGGCACCACTACGTACATGTACGGCAGGTGTGCATGCGCAGTGCGTACAGTGCCGCACATGCGCCGTACATAGCGCCACACATACATGTTCCATATATAGCAGTGTTGCACATGCACCGTATGTACGGAGAACATGCATGCGCCGCCAGGCGGTTTGCCCTGCCCCGCCCCCCCCCACACCGGGTGTCGGTTCTCCTTCCTTTGCCCCTGCCCCTATCCCCTCCATGGAGGCCCATTTTAAGTATTTAAAACTGCATATTCTTCCAAACGCTAACTTTTATATCAATCCATATTATCCATGGTAATTGTTAGCTACAAGTGAAATCAGAATCCTGCCAATGTTTCCATATGCTTACAGTGGTCCCTTAGATAACTTATCATTCCCCCCCCCCATTCTTTCATAAAGTTTTTGTCCTCCTGGTTCCGGAGTTTTCCAGTCAGCTTTGCCATTTTGGCACAGTCCATCAGCTTGTTTTGCCATTCTTCTCTGGTGGGGACTTTGTCTTCTTTCCAAATCTGGGCTAGTGGCATCCAGGCAACTGTTGTTCCTGTAATTCCTAATAAAAAAGCTTCTGACTTGTTAACAAAAATTATTTTAATTTTTTTCCATTTCATTATATATCATCTCCCAGAAAGCTTTTATCACCTTACAAAAAGTACCTTCTTTTTCTTACATTCCCAGCAGATATTTGTACTTGTCCTATACATTTTTACCAACTTAGTAGGAGTCAAATACCACCAGTACATCATTTTCATATAGTTTTCTTTCAAAGTACAACATGCCGTATGACACCTCTGTTCTACATTATCTATTCTCCCATTTGCGCTAGGCAGAGCAGAACATTGACTGAGCTGAGAGTATTAGTACGGTGCGTTATAATATAATGAAACGGACAATATACTATATACATGCTAAGAATTGTCATTAGTAAATGGGATCCGAAAGAGCTTTCTGTTCACATGATGGTCCCTTCGCAGAAAATGCATCAACAGCTGAGATATCTGGTGTTATCTGTGTCTGAATTTAAAAAGTGGCTATTGCTAAACAACCCCACTTTCACCTTCCAGATGGCAGAGACACTGTCGACTCTCCAGAAAAGTGCTCCAAGCACTTGGGTATTTGTAGAAAAACACCATGCGATGCTAAGGACAAAGACTTCGGAAGTTGTGGCGCAGGACTCCATTGCTGCAAAACATCGTAAGATTCCTATCTTTTCCAAAACAAACGACTACCCAGAATGACATCTGCACCTGCCGTTTGATTTTTTTAAACTTTATATTGTTAATTTAAAAGATCATAATTTTATTATTTTATCTGCAGCCAAGACCATTGTACACCAAATATCCTTGCTTCTCAAACAAAAAAGGAAAGGAAAGGAAAGGTGGGGGCTGATTATAACATGTGAAGAGGGAAGGGACAGCTCTATATTATGGTGAACAAATTAAAAGGAGAAAAAGATCATTTACATTGTCTTTCCAGAAATGTAAAAACAGGGCCCACCTCTAAATAAATTTGTTTTGTTGATTATTATGCATCGTGTTTTTCTTATGCGTAACTTTTATCATTAAAATAGTTTGCCAGATTTCCCTTAGCCAATCAGGTATGAAAGCGGGGAAATTCAGACAAAGGGTTCTAATCTTTTCTACTTTCTCCTGCCTGGGAACTCAATCCCTTTTCCACTTGCATTTTGATGAAGAAGGTTGACTGTTAGCTCTCTCCCCAAGAGTAAGCTCCATCTTAGTATTTGAGGCATGCAATCTAGAAGTAGAATTAACGTGCCTTATTTTTGTTGCTGTTACTGCTGCAATGGACTGGGAGATTTTATGTAAGTAAACACTTATACTTACTCTGCAATCTGGTGTGTTATTCTTTCATTGAGAGGGATATTAAAGGGGAAGATCCAGTTCTGCCAAGGCAGCCTGGGTAAATATTACAAGGCTATACAGCCTAAGTCTTTAAGCTTCCACATTTAATGCTACAAGAGATGGTATTTTAAAACTCCGCTAAGCAAGCATTTTAAGTCTAAATGCCAAACTCACACAAACGATGCAGAGGCATGGTGAACAAATTATATATCCTATCCTCCAAATTCATCCAACAATATTTTACCCATCCAATAAATCTGTACGGCCTGCCGCCTTTTAAGACTTTCATCTGTTTGTGTACAGTGGTACCTAGGTTTTAGAACAGCTTAGTTTATGAACAACTTGGAAATAGAACTCTGCAAACCCGAAAGTAAGTGTTCTGGTTCGTGAACTTGGCCTTGGAAGCTGAATATGTTCCGCTTCCTGTCCAGTGTGGTCTGTTTGTAAATTGAGTCTCCCAATCAGAGGCTTCCTGTTCAGTCTGTCGGCTGTTGAGTCCCGAGCACCCACACAACACAGAGGTGATATTTGGAGCTTTTGTTTTTGCTATTTTTTGTGTGTGTTTGTGTGTGTGTGTGTGACTTTTTTGGTTTTTTTTACTGTGACTTGTTCTTCGTTTTATGTGACTCACTTGTGACTGTGGTTTGTGACTCTGTTTTTGTGACTGCGGCTTGTGACTTGGTTTTTGCGACTTGATTTTGTGACTGTGTGGAACCCAGTTCAGCTACTGATTGATTGATTGTGTGACTGCAGAAATGGATAAAAGGCCACCCCCCATCCAAACAATGACTATCATCAGTGCACGTAAGAAAAATAATAATAATTTTAATTTTAGCCATCTACAATACTGTCTTCTTTATTTTATAGTACAGTACATTGATTATTGCTTTCATTTTATGGATCAATGGTCTCGTTAGTTAGTAAAATTCATGTTAAATTGCTGTTTTAGGGGTTGTTTTTAAAAGTCTGGAACAGATTAATCCATTTTGCATTACTTTCTATGGGAATTACAGGTAGGTAGCCGTGTTGGTCTGCCTTAGTAAAAAATAAATAAATAAATAAATAAATAAAAAATTCCTTCCAGTAGCACCTTAGAGACCAACTAAGTTTGTTTTTGGCATGAGCTTTCATGTGCATGCACACTTCTATGGGAAAACACACCTTGGTTTTAGAATGGACTTCCGGAACGGATTAAGTTTGGGAACCAAGGTACCAGTGTACTTATTTTGCTCTGGCTGTGAACAATGGTCAATTGTGAAAATGGGTGCAACCAAACAAATAAGTATTTTTTTTTTAAAAAAAAAATCATAATTCCAAAGTCTTTCTAGAAGTTATTTATGACTTGAGTTATAAGAATGATTATGAAACTGAGTGATTTAGTAGTATTGACACTGCTACATCATACTCATTCTGTATTTGCAAGAACTTGATCAATTAGTGTGGCAGCATCTACATTTTGGAATTCCCTGGCTATTGAGATCAAGCGACGCCTTAACTGTACTGTTTTCAGCACCTGTTAAAAACATTCATTTTTAAGTCTACACAGACACTCAGAAAGTTGAGGTAAATTTAATCTGTTTTAGTATTTTGACTTTGGTATGTTTTAAAGTAGGCTTGTAAATCCCTCTTGATCTTACAGCTTTATCTTTTGAAAGCCATTTACGGTCAAGAGGTGGGTAAATTTTATGAAATAAATAAAGTAATAATGAGCACTTTACACTGTGGGTGCAGTTTGTGGGATTGCGCACGGCACTTCGGACCCCAGGGAACTTACCAGTTTGTGTGGTAAGTTCCCTCCCTTTGTTTAATGTTTCTTGTTTACAGGTTAACCTTTTTTCTTCCTGTTTAGCGGGCACTGCTATGGTCTTTTGACTGGTTGCTGTTGAAGAGCCAGGAAGAAATTATCCTGCATTGGCAGGTTTTGTCTTCCCCGTAGCAATTCGTCACAATTTTGGCAGTTTATGGCCTTGGGCGGAATCCTTCAGTCTTTTCTTCCCTGAAATGGGGGGGGGAGCACTCCAAGCACTCTGGAGTCTGTAGAAAGGACCCATGCGATGCTAATGCCAAAGATCTAGGAAATTGTGGTACAGGACTCTATTGCTGCAGTATATCGTAAGATTCCTTCCCCCCCCCCCCAGATAAAAAGCTACCAAACATGACTCCCCACCTGCCATTTGATTTATTAGTTAGATTGTTATTTTTTAACATTGTTTTACAAAGACCTCCTACTTACAGGTTGGTCCCATTCAGTGATAACTCCCACTGTGCTGGAAAGATCTTAGTTTCTTCTGCATGGATTTAGAATTGCAAATATAATAATGCAATATTTACTCACTATTTCTTCTTTCCCTGTGGTGTATGGGGTATTAGAGGAGGGATAGTACCTCTGGTGGAGGACATGTCACGCTCCTGGGGTAATTTGTCCACCTTTGATCCCCACACTGCACTCAGCTCTCACCTCTGGCTCCTAGAAGCTGTCACAATGTGACAGCGGCCACACCCCGGGAATGGCTTAGACTGGCTAGCTAAACCTGGTGAGGGTATCCGGTGGGTCTCAAACCCTTGGTGAGTTAGGAACTTCCCCTACATGAAAACAGGCTTCGGTGGACCGAGAGGATGACACCAGTAGTGGGTCCAATGGTCAAGAAGGTAGTTTCTGTACAAGCTGTAGAGGTGAATAAAGGACAGGTGGGGCTCGTCAACCTGTGAAGGTAACCCACATAGGAGAAGGAAAGCTCTAATCCTAAACCGCCACTGCCTTGCGGAACATCTTCAGGATAAGTAAAGACTAATTAAATAGTAAATCGTACACAAATCCGTAGTGGAGTCCCTAAGGTGGTTGGATGGTACCTTGTATGCCTCCTTCTGGTAACTGATATAGCCAAGCTGGTGCCAAACATATTGCTCTGCTTTCCTTTGGACCACATCAGCAAGGCTGAGAGGGGGGTCTTGTCATCTACGCAGGACCTCCATATAAACTGCCCAGGTTTGTGCCCCAGGGAAGTCACTTTGGTGCTGCTAACACAGTGGTTTGACACCCCCCCCCCAGATACACTCCATTGTCTTTTGAGACAGAAGGATGCCAATAACAAGAATATTCTTTCTCTTGACAGTAGAGTCAATTTTACCCTGACTGTGGAAGGCCAAGGAAGAAGTGTTTCCATCAACAGATTAGTCAAAGACATCAAGGCTTACCTTAAGAAAAAAGCCGAAATAATGGATTATTCACTGAAAATGGAAATACAAGGCCCAGAGCATGGTAGTTCACACAGCCAAGGCAATCTGAGTGTCCAATTCTTCCTGAGTGTACAAGGCCAAGCAACCCATGCAGCCCTCAAGAGATTAGTCCAAAAGAGCAATCTTCTCCTTAAAAGCAACAGGCAAATAATGAACATTTTCCTGAAGATAGAAGGTCAAGGGATTCAGGATTCACTCAAAAAACTTATCCAAGAGATCAATACTTCCCTGGAAAAACACCAGATGGATGCTTCACCCAACAAAGGGGAAAAGGAAGTCCATGCTATCCTAATCATACAAGGTCAAGCAACTGATAGTTCTCTCAGCAGATTACTCCAAGAGATCAATGCTTTCCTTAAGAGAGAAGGTAAAAAAACTGGTTCTTCTCTGAACCTGGAAGGCCAAGGGATAGTTGTTTCACCCAACCAAGGAAATCAATTTACCATGAAGATACGAGTCCAGGGGCCTCATGCTTCTCTCAACACAGTAGCCCAAGACACAGTAGCTTTACTTAAAGGAAAATTGCAACTAACCGATTCTTCCCTGAAAATCCAAATCCAAAGGCTTGATGCATTAACCAGCCCAGTAGGTAGGTTTGAAAGTATTTCAAATGATTATGGAGTGCAAGGGTACTTATCTCAGGAATTAATCGCTTTTTGTATATTTGAACAATGCGCCCCTTGCACGACTGGTGAAATGTGCACTGTAACGGTCAAGAACTAGAATAGAATATATTTATTGTCATTATCCCCTTTGGGGACAACGAAATTACAACGAAACTACCTGCTTGATTGTGACAAATCTAGTCTAGAGTCTGTCCATTTATGCCAAGGGAATTGGGGTAACAAAATATATTGAAAACACACAAAATGATTTGTGGCTAACAGAGGTCCTTAGAATACATTAGTTGGTTGGCTTCCATCTGTCTTGGGAGACAATTGTGGAGTGTGCCTTGGGGGTGAGGTCAAACTGTGGGAAGGTTGCAGTGCCTGCTGTCTGGTCAAAGACACATCAGGCTTCAAGAAGAGCTTGTGGATTAGAGATTGAATGACAAGTCAAGAAGACCCTGGATCTACACTTTCCTCTTCCCGAAATCCCCATGGTGGTACAAAAGTAGCTGTTCTCCTGTCTCCACTAGGCAGAGAAGAACACTGACTGAACTTAGTGAATTAGTAGTGTAGGGGTAGGTTAGCCTAACCTGAAATTCCTATGTTACAGTGCTACCTGAAATCCTTATTTTACAGACCCTTTTTCTGTCTTTTTGCTTGAGGCACCACATAGATTCATAGGGAAAGGCAGTGTAATGAACTTTCACTTTATTAGTTTGAGGCTGGAAGAACATAAAACCAGACACAGGATGTCAGCATGACTCTCTTATCAGCATGGCCTTGCCAATCTGGAAGGATGGCATTGACAGTCCAAGTACAGACAGGGAGTCTGTACAGGGAGTCGGGGTGCAAATATCCTTATCACCATGACGTACAAAGGGCCCAGCCAAAGTTCACAGGAAGGAACCCCTTATAAGGTTTGCAGAACATCATAAGGCTCTTCCTTATATGGGTACAGGAAGGATCTCCTAATAAGGTCAGACCTCCTGGGAAGAACTGTATAAAAGCTGGATGCGAACACCATTTGGTGGGCTTGCTGAGGAATGATCCTGCAAGTGCCCTTCTACAGTTCTAGGATGTAGAATAAAAGCTTTTTCTCTGATTCAAACCTCGGTGACATTTTTGTCTCCTTTTGTCCCTCTCCCTCGGGAGCAACGTTGAACCCTGCTTTGCTAAGGCTATATTTGGCGCCCAACGTGGGGCTCGACGTTCCCCGAGGTCGAGGGAGGAAGGTCCGAGGGTCTCCACCTTGCTAACAGCTCCAGGGGGGGTTGATGGACCCCAGCGCGCATCCTACTCCGTTCGTAGGAGGGACCAGCCACCCCACCTAGGAGTAGGGACGTGGTAGAGACCGAGAGAAAAAGGTGCGGCTGCAGGGGATCAGGGGAAGTGCACAGCAGGTAAGCTAGAGAATTGATCACTCTGCTGGTTGTGTGCCAATCCAGTGGCCACCAGCTCCTGGCCGTGAGCCATTAAGGGCCGCCAGGCTAGCTTTGGAGTTGCTGGCTGTGAGCAGTAAAAGTGCCGCCAGTTGTTGCCAGTAGAGGTTTTTTTTGGTTCAAATTAGGAGTGGGGGTTGCATGGACGTATGAGTGAGTGTGGGAAATTACTAGGAGTGTGAGTGTTCTAAAACATGGGAGGCTTTGTGTGAGGCGCCTGTGTGAAAGAAAGGTATGAAAAGATTGGGTGTGTGGGTTTCTGCCTTAGGCAGTAGGCACGCAGTGATTTTTTTATTTCTTTAAAAGTGGCCCTAAGTGGTAATTTTGAAGTGTGTTAGCTTTCCATTCTAAAGACACCTATGAAAAGTCTCTTTTGTCCTGAAAAGTCAGTGTTGGGTTTTTAAGTTTTTCTTGAGGAATGTTTAATTCAAAGTATGGCTTTTATAAGTATTGATTTTGAAACTATTGATTGTATTTGATAATAATATTGTGAAGAAGTAAGAAATTGTGGCTGAAAATATTTGCATTTCACCATTCTAGGAAGAAATAGCTATTTATGAATCCTTTTAATGTGTTCTAGTCACTTGTTTGTTATTGTTAAAGTTTGGCTAGAATATCAGATTTAATGTTGCCCTCCTCTGCATATGGTCCAGCTTGTCAGTATTTTTGAATTGTGGGGTCCAAAAGGTGGCTCCCGCTCCTCCTCTTATTATTTTTATTTTCCTCTGAGAGTGGGTATTTTTTTTGCAAGATTCTGCAGTTCTTTCCCCCCAAGTGTTTCTTCCTGAATTCCCAAGTCCTCTTATAACTGGGTCTATGTGTGTGTGTGTGTGTGTGTGTGTGTTTTCAAAACTCTTTCTGCAGCCTTAGCCGCTTTGGCTGTAGGAATAAAAGAGGGGGAGTAAAAAGCAGAGCAGGAGTTTGCGGCATTTTATCTTGAAAGAGGAAAAATGTGTCTTTCAAGCAAAAGGTTGTTTATGTGGGATTTATTGGTTTACTGTTGTTTTATAGAATGATTTAAGCCTCTCACTCCCTCTCTGGAAACAAGTAGTCCTGGGGTTGGCAGACCCACACTGTATTTAGAATAAGGTTACTCAGCACTGCTTACAGGGTTTTTTTTTTTTTTAAGGGCTTGCTTGGGCTGGAGAATTATGAGGCAAAATAAGGCATTTGGGTGTGTTGGTTTTTTTCCTGTGCACCAAGATATCCAATAACTGTCATTGATTGCATGGCCTGAGCATTGTTTTGGGACAAAATGCTTAGCTCTTGAACCCCGGTCACAGGTTTCTCCCATTCAAATTTTTTTCTTTGCAGTTGTTTCAGATATGTGATATGTGTATTCTATGGCTGTGCCCCTTTTAATAGCTTGAGGAATAATTTGGTGATATCCCAGACCTTAAAATTTTCATGATATTTTTAGAAGTTTTTCTGGAAGTTTTTTTTTTCCTTTTTCATTGTGTATTTTGTTTTGTATACTTGCTTTAAATGGTTCTTATAGGGTATTGGCTTTCTTGATAAGCATCTGCATACAGACAAGGGGAGGGATTCAGACAGTGCAGGAGACAAAAGTTGGACAAAGAAGGAAATGCACAAGGCAGCTAGGAGGGCAAGTGAGAAATGGAGCCATAACTCAGAGAGCGATTTTGAAGATGATGGGGAGTTCAAGAGGTAGGCCAGCAGAGTGAAAAAGAAAAGGGACCAAGAAGCCCAGCAGTAGCGAAGATGAATCAGGCAGTGAGACAGAGGAGATGGAAAGGGGCAAAAGCAAATCCAAGATGTCTGGGAGCAGTGACAAATCAGAGGATGGGTCAGAAGAGTGGGAAAGTGGAAAGTCGAGAGAGAAAAGAGAGAGATCGGGTCTTAGAGGGATCAGTAGTGGTGGAGAAGAGGAACTGCAGGCAGGCAGGGAGAGGCTGGGGCTCTAGGATGTTGTCAGAGACCCACCAACACAGCTGAAGGGAAAAGGGATCTGATGCCACTCCACAGTTGTGCGGGAGGGGGAAGAAAAGAAAAAAAATGGAAGGAAGGGAGAAGGTGTTTTGGATTCAGTGTGAAGTGTAAAGAGTTATAGAGAGCTATAGGAAAGTATGTGTGAAAGCAGTGTGAAGGTAGGAGGAAAAATAGAGAAAGGTGAACCCACAGAGAGTGTATTTGCAGGATTGATTAGCAGCAACTGAGTGTGACATCAAGCTGCAGGAAGAAAGAATGTGGCCTAACCACTGCACAGAGAGAATTGTAAGTTTAGGGGAAAAGAAAGTGGCTGACGGTAAGGTGTGAGGTAGTTTCAGCTGTAGAGAGATGGAAAGAGAAAACGAACGTAGTAGAAGGATGGACAGAGAGGGGAGATGGATGGAAAGAGTAAGGGAAGGGAGGAACATTAGCCAGCATTTGTTAACGCCGCAGAGAGAGGCAGAAGGATGGTGGTAGGAGAGATAATTGGAGGGTGGTTTGGAAGCCCTGGGATGGGTAAAAGAGATATGCCGAGCGCCCAATGTGCTGTGTTTATGACACCCATAGGAGGTGTTAGATGTGTTTATGTGTTTATGGTCCTGTGTTTGGAAGAAGACATCCCCAGGGACTTATGGACTTGTCGGAAGCTGTATGGGAGTCTCGCCAGCTGGCTGTGATACACAGCCTGTGCCATGATTCGGCCAGGGGCAACCGCCTGGCAGATTGAGTGAGCAAGAAGCACGAGAGAGAGAGGAGGAGCTTTACCCCTTGCCATCGGAATAATGATCACCCACATCATCGATTCATCGATCCCCAACTAGCCCTTCTTCATTTTACGATAAGGACTCTTGATTTTTCTTCTGGACTGCATTTGTACAAGAAGCTTACACAGGGCAGCTTTGATGGATGCCTGCTTCCGTGTGTTTTCCTGGCTGAGAGTAATCTCCGGACTGGAGTTAAGGCTGGAAGGAGTGAAAATCCCATATCCCTGAGTTACATAGAGGGAATGGGGAACAGCTGCAGTTTGCTGGACTTTGCCAAGTGAACCCCCACTCCTATAACTCTGATTTATAGGCTACAGATGGGAGGACATTTCCCCAATGCTTCTGAAGCATTTTCCTGAAAATGGCAGAAGGCAAAAGTTGCATCTGTGCGGCGGCAAGACTGTTTGCCAGAACTGTAGTTTTTTTTAATGTGCTACTAGCGTGATACTGCGTGAAAGTGGCAGTCATGGACTGACTGTGGTTTTGTTCCCAAAGCTGCAAAGCAGTTTGATACTGTGCTAAGAAGTGAACAGCCAGAGTGTGTTCAGCGAGCAGGTGGACCTGAAATTATTGCCTGCTGAAGGAGACTCAGGAGAGGAAGCAGTGAAACGTTTGTCCTGTGAGACATTCGGACAGCGAAACCAGTTTCAAGAAGAGACTTTTGCTAAGAGCACAGACTTGTGACATCAAGGAACTGTTCCACCACTCCTTGAACCAGTGGCCCTGGAAAGCATTTTGTTGTTTCACGTGTTTTTCCATTCTTTTTTTTTTTTTTTTAAATAATATTTATTAGATTTTCCAATTTTTGTCCAGCCCCGATTCAGGCCAGATCACATACAATTTATACATTCTCTGATGACTTCCTCACGCCCCCTCTCATTGTTTTCATTTATCATAACATACAATCTTACCAGGTTCCTAATTCCACATCATTAACATTTCCATAATTCCTTAATTTCAAATCGCTTACCAACCACTCACATCTTTAGCATTCTTATCTTTTACATTAATCAAATCAAATCCCTATTCCCCCCCCAGTCCCAGGTGCAGACTATTTCAACATCAAAATTGCTTATCATTTATAGTATCTATCTATCTTATATCATTATATTCAAAAATCATACTGTATTCCATTCCTGCCAAGTCCATGTTCAAAAACCAGTAGGCCACAAAACAGTTACTTCTTATAAGTGTTCATCCTATTCCTGCAGGGTCCAACTTTGGAACCCATTGTCTTTGCTGCAGAGTTACATCCAAAACAATGTCCATTAAAATCTTTGGCCTTCCCTTCCATATTTGGTCCAGATTGTCTCGACTTCCTCTCCGCTGCTTGTCGTTGAGCTGTGGTTTTTTGGGTATTCTTCTGTTATTTCTCTTTTTCCTGATGGTGACGACAGCTCTTAGCTTTAAATAAGTGAATCTTTTGCGGCCGGTTATCTTCAGGGTAGGCTTTCTCTGTTTAGGCTCCACAAAAAGGCTGTTCACATGGTTGAATTGTAAATCCTGGCCAGTCAGACCATTGTTTATGCTTTGCTTTATCTCAGTCACAGTGCTGCTCCCAGCTGCAGCCAGCTCAGCTCTCAGTTCTTTCACTCCAGCATTGTAATCCATTCTAAGTTTTTTCAATTCCTCCAGCAATGTTGTCAAATCCACATCCTGTTTCACCGCCATCTTTAGCAAACAGTTTTTTTTTTCCAACTTTTCCAAACTTTTCAAAAGTTCCAAAACTCCAAAATAATCCTCTCGCTCATAAAGGTTAATTTAGCTTCATCTGCCCCCTAGGGCCGGGGGAGGCGCAAGGGTTAAATCTCCGAAACAAAGTGTCAAATTCCAGGCAGTACTTCTCAAAACTTGCAACAATGCCCTGTCGTTGTTACACAATGGCAAGGGACGGACCTCCGTTTTTTCGCCTCAAGCCAGGTCAGATTGGATCAAAATTAAAACTTTTTCTTGCAGGTTACTTACAGTTCCAAATTGTGAATTTAAGAGGAATCGGCGCGCTCAGCGGTGACGGTCATGCAGCTTCGCCGGACGGGGCTGTCAACGGGCCCTAGAGCTCCGCCGCCCGATCGCTCCCGGGAGCCCCGCTAGGAGCTCCCTGGGATCGGGACCGGCGTCCGAGCTCCTGCGGGTCCTCCGGACCCCGGGACGCCCTTCCCGGGGGTTTTGGGGGTCGCGGCGCTGGCGCGAACACCCCTTTGCCCGGTCCGACGGGGGAATGTCAGGAGCGACATTTCCCCCCGACCGCCATCTCCGGCACGCCAACCGGAAGTCCCACGTGTTTTTCCATTCTGGGACTGACTTACAGCCTACAGTCACTCTACTGGTGCGTTCTCTTCCCCCTTTGCCTTGGTCTCTGCCTGCTGAGACCACGTTCATTGAAAGGACCCTACATTGTTTTGCTCGAGTTACCAGCATCATCCTTGGGTCCTGGAGGTGGATGTCCACCATGCTTGTGAATGGAGAGTGACATCGGATTGGACTGGGACGCCTGATCTACACAAGCCCCTTTTACTCACCCAGACGGCCAGCACCTCTATGCATGGCAGGACAACAACAAGTCAGCATGGGCGTTGTTGACGACGATGGGAACTCTTGGTTTTCTCTCCCTTCTGGAAGGGGGCCACAAACTGTTGCAGTTGGTTGTGGGGCTTTTCATCATGCTACTGAACCTTGTGTTCTTGTTATGGTTCTGTCATCCGTGGAGACACCGGTTGTGGGGACGACCAAGGGGGAGAGGAGTGGTGTTCATCGTCAGGTGCTTGCCCCTGGTGTTCGGGAACAGAAACCCCTAGATTTAGAGAAAGGGATAAGTCTCTTCCCTATTTAGAGGCTGGGGTTTGAGATGTCACGAGGCAGGGAGCATAATAATTCTTCCTGTGATAGGGAGGCATGTACAGAGTACTAAGGCCTTCTTTACCCAAGATAAGTGCAAGATGGAGAGGCAATTATGTGTCAGTTCAAACGTGGAATGGATGGGAAATGTCTTGCTTAGACGATTGGCTCCTGACCTTAGGGTGGTTTCGAGGTATTTTGTTAGCGATGTTGGGCCCTTCTTAATCTTGCTTCTTTTCTGCTTATGTATACCCTGCTACACAATTTTCACCCAGCTCCTTGGGAAGCGGCAGACACCGATTGTCTGCCGGTCCAAAACCAAAAGGGGGGAGTGTAGGGGCAGGTTAGCCTAACCTGAAATTCCTATGTTACAGTGCTACCTGAAATCCTTATTTTACAGACCCTTTTTCTGTCTTTATGCATGAGGTACCACATAGATTCATAGGGAAAGGCAGTGTAATGAACTTTCACTTTATTAGTTTGAGGCTGGAAGAACATAAAACCAGACACAGGATGTCAGCATGACTCTCTTATCAGCATGGCCTTGCCAGTCTGGAAGGATGGCATTGACAGTCCAAGTACAGACAGGGAGTCTGTACAGGGAGTCGGGGTGCAAATATCCTTATCACCATGACGTACAAAGGGCCCAGCCAAAGTTCACAGGAAGGAACCCCTTATAAGGTTTGCAGAACATCATAAGGCTCTTCCTTATATGGGTACAGGAAGGATCTCCTAATAAGGTCAGACCTCCTGGGAAGAACTGTATAAAAGCTGGATGCGAACACCATTTGGTGGGCTTGCTGAGGAATGATCCTGCAAGTGCCCTTCTACAGTTTTGGATGTAGAATAAAAGCTTTTTCTCTGATTCAAACCTCGGTGACATTTTTGTCTCCTTTTGTCCCTCTCCCTCGGGAGCAACGTTGAACCCTGCTTTGCTAAGGCTACAGTAGAATAGGTTCGCAACAACTGTAGCTGTTAGAAAATCACAATTACTATATAAGTATATATTGTCATTATTAAATGGGTTCCAATAGACCATTGTGTTAACTGGCAGAAAGATAATGAACATTCCAGATGACTGGTGCCAGAGGTTTAAGAATTTAATAAGAATAGGCAAGATGTCTGGTGGCAGTTGTGTCAGAATTTCAAAGGTGGCTTTTCCTAAACAACCCCATTTTATCGTTCCAGGTGATAACACCACTGTAGATTCTCCAGCAAAGTGCTCTAAGCACTTGGGAACTTGTAGAAAGGCCCCATGCAAAACTAAGGACCAGCACCTTGGAAATTGTGGGAAAGGACTCAATTGCTGCAGGAGATCGTAAGATTGGAAATGACACTCGCACCTGCCATTTGATATATTAACTTTAGATTGCTGATTTTTTAAAACATTGGTTTATATGAGCCACACCAAAATAGGTTGGTTCTACACATATCTATGCCAAGATAAGTCTCACCTTGCAAAAACAGGTGATAGATGTTAGATAGATTTATCATAGATTTATTTATGCCCTGCCCATCTCGCTGGGTTTCCCCAGCCACTCTGGTCTGCAGTTTCCAACAAAACATTAAAATAAAATAATTCATCAGATAGTAAGACCTTCCCATGTGATCCTAAGGACAAAGATCTTGGAAAATGTGGTGTAGGAGACTATTGCTGCAGTATATCGTAAGATTCCTTTTTTTTCACATAAGAAGCTACCCAACGTGAATCCTCCATCTGCCATTCAATTTTTTAAATTTTAGATTGCTCTTTAAAAAAAAAAATTGTTTTATTAAGACCACCTGCTTATAGAGTAGGATATAAGGGGTGCTAGGGGAGGGGTGGTACTTCTGGAGGGGGACATGTCATGCTCCTTCTGGGGTGGTTTATCCACCTTTGGTCCCCACCTTGCATTCAGCTCTCACATGAGACCACTATAAATTGCCAGCATGTGACAGCGGCCACACCCTGGGCAACATCTTTGTCTCTTCTGCTAAACCCAGTAGTCAATGGGTCTCAAAAACTCAGTGAATTAGGGACTTCCTTGCATGAGGAGACAGGTTCTGGTGGACTGAGTGGATGAGACCAAGAGTGGGTCCAACAATCAAGAAGGCATTTTCTGCATGTGCTCTAGAGGGGCAGATGGAGATGTCAACCTGGGAAGTTAGCCTACCTAGGCAAAGGAAAACTCTGATCAGAAACCTTCAGTGCCTTGTGGGATATCATTGGGAGAAGAAAAGTTAAAGGATCAAACTCTACACAAATCCATAGTGTAGTTCCTATGGTGGTTGGATGGCATCTTGTATGCCTTGCTCTGGCAAATCTGCAGCCTAGCTGGTGCCAAACATATCACTCTGCTTTCCTTTGGACCAAATCTGTTGGCCCGAGTAGGGAGTCTTGTCATCTGGGCAACCCAGGATCTTCATACACAATACCCAATCTTGCACCTTTGGGAGGTCACTTTGGTGCTGCTAACATGGAGGTCTGACTTCAGACCTGGAGGGCACTCCATTGTCTTCTGAGGAAGATGGAGTGGTTCTGTTCATCTTTATGGTAATATATGTTCCACCTACTGGAAACAGTTCCCCGACATGGAATTAGAATTGCAAATATTATAACAAAAAAATACTCACCAGTTATCCTTTCTTTTAGCATCAGGAAAGAAACAACAAATTCTAGTGTAAATGTTCAAGACCAAGGGATTGAAGGTAAAAAGGAGATATTCAATTTTACATTGACCATAAAAGGACAAGCAAGTCTCATCAATTTCAAAGGATTAGTCGTGGACATCCAGGCTTACCTTAAGAGAGAAAACCAAATAACTCTTTCTTCCCTGGACATACAAGGTCCAGGGACTGGTGTTTCACCTAACCATGGTAATAAGAAGGCCCCATTTCTACTGAGTATAAAAGGCCAAGGAAACGATGCTGCTCTCAAGAGATTAGTCCGAGAGACCAACTTTATTCTTAAGAGTGGCAGGCCATTAAAGGATATTTCCTTGACCCTAGAAGGTGAAGGGTTTGACCCAAATCTCAAAATATTCATCCGAGACATCAATGCTTCCCTGCAGCGCTACCTTATTGAAGTTTCACGCAGCAATGAGGAGAAGAATGCCCATTTTATCCTGGTCATTCAAGGCCAAGCAACTGCTGCTTCTCTCAACGCATTAGTCCAAGAGATCAATGCTTTCATTAAGAGAGAAGGTCAAAAAACTGATTCTCTCCTGAACATAAAAGGTCCAGAGATAACTGTTGCACCCAACCCAGAGGATCAGAGAACCAACTTTACCTTGAAGATACAAGTCCAGGGGTCCGATGTCTCTCTCAACACATTACTCCAAGAGATCAAAAATGTACTTAAAAGAGGCGAGGAAATAACTCATTCATCTCTGAACATCAAAGTCCAAAGACTCAATGCAGTACCCAGTGTATCAGGTTTGTTTGATAATATTCAAATTGAACCATCCCTATTTATTTATTGGAATGACAGGCTATTGCTAAACAACCCCACTTTCTCCTTACAGGTGTTGACGGTACTGTTGATTCTCCAGAGAAGTGCTCTAAGCTCTCTGGAATTTGTAGAAAAGAGCAATGTGACACTAAGGACAAAAATATCGGAAATTGTGGTGTAGGATTCCATTGCTGCAGCTCACTGTAAGATTCCTCACTTTTTCAAATGAACAGCTATCTAAAATGACACTTCCACCTGTCATTTGATTTATTAATACTATATTGTTATTTTTTAAAAAAATGTTTATGCCAAGATATGTCCCACCTTGCTGTAAATAACCCTTTAAAGCATATATTTAGATTTGCAAATGATAACAGAATATCACTGTTTATTCTTTCTCTTAACAGAAGAAATCAAACAGCTAATTCTAGCCTAGATGTACCATCCCATGGTAATGAAAGTTCACCCAAGAGGGTCAGTTTTACCCTGACCATAAAAAACCAAGAAACAGATGTGTCTTTAAACAACTTCATCCAAGATCTCAAGGCTTTTCTTAAGACAAAAGGTCATATAACTAGTACTTCCCTGGACATACAAGGCCCAGAGACTACTGGTTCACCTAGCCAAGGCAATCAGACACCCCAATTTGCACTGAGTATAAAACACGAAGAAACAAATACTTCTCTCAACAAATTAATCGAAGAGATCATAGCTTCCTTGAAACATCACGGGATTGAGATTCCACCCAACAATGGGGAGAAGAGCCCCCCTTTTATCTTCATCATACAAGGCTAAGTAAGTACTTCTCTCAACAGATTAGTTTCAGAGGTCAATGCAACTATCCGACCTTTTTAATGTCTGATGTTTTATTCAAAACAAAATAAAAAATAAAAAAAATTCCTTCCAATAGCACCTTAGAGACCAACTAAGTTTGTTCTTGGTATGAGCTTTCGTGTGCATGCACACTTCTACGGATACACTGAAACAGAAGTCACCAGACCCTTATATATAGTGAGAGGGTGGGAGGGGTATTACTCAGAAGGGTGGTGGGAATGGGTGATAGGCTGATAGTTGTGGTAAACCTGTTGACGACTGTTAATGACTGCAATTAGTCTTACTTGAAAAAAGCAAGGGGTGAGAAGGTTAAAAATAGCTTTGTCATGTATAATGAGATAAGAATCCAATGTCTTTGTTCAGACCAGGTCTCTCCATGGTTTTAAGCTTGGTAATGAGTTGCAATTCAGCAACTTCTCTTTCCAGTGTATTTCTGAAATTCCTTTGCAATAAGACAGCTACTTTGAGATCTTGTATAGAGTGTCCTGGGAGATTGAAGTGCTCTCCTACTGGTTTCTCTGTCTTGTGATTCCTGATGTCAGATTTATTTACCTGTAACTGTTTTATTGTTTTTTTAAAAAAAACATTTTGTTGGAAGCGACTCAGAGTGGCTGGGGAAACCCTGCCAGATGGGTGGGGTGTAAATAATAAATTATTATTATTAAATTACTTTACTTTACTTTATTCCTTTATTCGACCGATAGTCAGAAAAATTATTAAATTATTATTTCCTTAAGAGCGATAGTGAAAAATACAATGAATGTGTCTGAACACACATTGCCTAGTGGTTAATGGTTCACTCAACAGTGGAGATTGGAGGACCCATTTTATTCTGAGAATATAATGCCAAGGGACAAAATCTTATTTTAACGGATTAAGTTTTCCTTAATGGACAAAGCCAAATTACGGTTCCTTCCCTGAGCGTATGAAGCCAATGGGATTGTCACTTCTCTCAACAGATTATTCCAAGAGACCCCTGCTTCATTGAACATACAACGGCAAAAGTTTGATGCTTCACAGAACAATGATGTTAAAAGCGGCTCATTTTATCTTGAGCATAGAAGACCAATGAACTGATGCTTCTCAGAAGATAGGCAGTGACTTCAAGATTGTGTTCTGCTGGGGTCATGCCACAAAGAATACACACACACACACACACACACAGAGAGAGAGAGAGAGAGAGAGAGAGAGTACAAGCACATTCTAATGGAAGCAGGTTGTGTTTAGTGCACTATTATCGTCACTGACAATGTTGCTGAGGCTGGTTCTCTTTGCCCTTTCTTGTCCATCCTTCTTTAGCCACAATGCATATTGCCTCCCACCTGAGTGCAGATGGTGCTTTGTTATATTTCTAGGGCTTAAACCTATACTCCAACTTAACCCAGAATTGGGTATATACACTCTGCCACCCAAACACCTTTAGTTGAGCAGGAACATCACATATTTAAAAGGGCTGGATGGGGGTTCTTTCTTACAGAAATCTATGCATTCATGTCTGCATCTGAGGCAATGGGTCCCACAAATGCAGCAAAGGTGTTTTCTGTGTCAGATGTTCACAATAACAATTGCATTGTGTGGAAGCGACAGATTATTGGGCTTGAGATCACTGTGGTGACTTTGTGGCTGTCTTCTGCAGAGACCTACCTACAAAGAAAAATAAATTTAAAGAACTACTTTCTAATGGAAACAGGTTACATTTAGTGGGTCTCTATCTTTACTGAGAACATTGTTCACAGTGGTTCTCTTCAGCTTTCCCTTCCCTTCCTTCTTTTGCCCTATTGATGTCTCAGTTTTGATCTGCAACACATCAGTTTAAGAACGAATGCACTTCATCACTAGAGACCAATTTGGTATCAGTTCAAGAGCAATGGATGCAATTCCTGCAACTTACCTTGAGCAGATTCATTGAAGTATAGTCATGGAAGGTGGGGTGAGGTGGGGCCCATCAACACCATGCTGAGATCCTCCTGGGGTCTGGCACCATCCTTTAGGCCCTACCAACTTTGGAGCTCCAAAGGTGGTGGGAGTAGGGAAATTAATACGAGACCCCTCCTTTTCCATTGCTGGGGGCACCCCCCCACACAATTTCTGTGCCTGCTCCTTGGTGGAGAGGATTGGCAGCAGGTGCCCATCTAGAAGAAGCATCCTACCCAATTCCTGGAGCAAGGAACCACCCACTTCTGAGACTTCCATCTTGTCATAATTCTACTTCAGTTTATTGTCCCTACTTTGTCCTGTTACTGTATTCAGGCAATGGTTTGGAGACTGCATGGTCCCACATGGCTGAGATGAACCCTTCTCATTTCTACAACATTTTTTTAAAAGGCTAGGCAATCAGAACTGTACACACCATTCCAAGCGTGGTGTAATCATAGATTAGTGTGTTGTGATAATATATTAGTGCATTAGTGTGTTATGATTTTGTGCAATATTGTACATCGCTTCATTGGAAGAACATTTCAATTCCTCGTCCTCTCAGCTTCCTCTTTATTAACCACTAGTGTTCCATAAGAGGACCTCTTCGCTCATCCCATTAGTGCCAAGTTTACTCAGAAGTCCACAAAGAAGGCTCATTCAGCAAAATGTTAGGATAATGGTCATATTTATTAATACAACAACTTGGAGGAACTGTAGACCAAATCAATCAAAATCAGAAAATACAAGCAGGTGAGGAGTCCAGCTAATTCTGGTAAGGAAGCACCACTCTAGACTCCATGGATTCTTGGATTCTGACACAGCAACAAACTGGGGTTCCCCAGCGAAGGACTGAGTGTGCACCCAGGCTCTGTGGTCCAGCATTCACTGAAAATACATGCGTGAGGCCTAAAGCTCCCCACCGTCCTCCAAGTTCCACGAGGTATACTGCACTAGCAGATCCCTAAAGGGTGCCCTTAGCTCAATAATGTCTCAGCATATCTAATGTTTCTCTCCAAGCTCACCAATTGGAGGCATCCATTGCCCTGTCTGTCTGTCCGATCTGTACTGGATGGGCCTCGAGTACTGCAACCTGAACAAATTGGGGGGGAGGGCAGGAGAGGGCCTTCTCTGCAACAACCGCTAAGATGTGGAATTCTCTCCACATAGAGGTGGCCTCTTCGCTATATAACTTTTCAGAAATGTTGAAGATGAACCTCTTTACACCAGCCTTTGACACCTGAGACGTGTGTTTTCAAGCCTAGCCTACCCCTGTGATTCTACTCTGTTTAAACTGTTTTGCATTTTGAACTTTAAGTTGTTGTAATCCACCCTGGGACCAACCACCACCACCACAACACAACATCTTCGCCTAACTGGACTCTGTGCCAAAAGAGCAAACAAATAATGCCACTCCCAAATGCGAATCTAATTCATCCCAACAGTTTGAAGTTGGCAAGAAAAAGAGAAGGAAACCTGTGGCCTGTCAAGGAATTACCCTTGAAATATTCTTACTCAGCCCCTCCTAACAGGTAGTAGTAGTAGTAGTAATATATTATTTATACGAAGCTACCAACATGAGTCTGAACAAACTGCGGGAGGCAGTGGAAGACTGCCTGGTGTGCTCTGGTCCATGGGGGCACGAAGAGTCGGACACAACTAAACAACTAAACAACAACAATTATTTATACCCCACTCATCTGGCTGAGTTTCACCAGTCACTCTGGGCGGCTTCCAGCAGAATATTAAAATACAATGATTCATCCACTATTAAGAATTTCCCTAAACAAAAGTGTCTAGCAAAAACCCACAATGCAAATTGGAGGGAGGGAGGGCATAGCAGAAGGCTGATAATACCATGCTTTGAACATCTTCCCGTTGTCCATCAGGCCCTGATGTGGTGGCCTCCTTAACCCCCTCCTTCTGAAAATCAATCACCCAAGTTTTCTTTTGGGAAGGCGTGAGGTGGGAGCAGCATGCATGATATTGAAAGTCAAAGTACACAGTTGAGTACATCTCCCCATATGCTTATTGACTCTCCCAAAGAACACTAAAAGTGCTCATTGTACTAACTCGGTTGTACTCTACAGTTCATTCTGTTTGTTTTAGTGACAGACAACAAAAGCTACAAATTGCATAGTGTTCAGGTACTGCACTGTACTTGGTGTCCTCTCTCTGGTTCACCTTGTGTTCTTGTGCGGTGATGCAAAAATAGCTCTCCTTTGATGCAATGTGCCAAGAATATCTGCCACAGCACATGTTGCATCAGGAGCATCAGTGCAAGATGTGTGGGCTATAAACAATAAAATTATTATTATCATTATCACAGAGGGTTATAAATAGTAAAAGATTCAGCCGTTCCAATAATATAAAACCTTGGTTGCATAAAACCTCTCACTGTCCTCCTTGAGATCTCAACCATGAAAATCTATTACTACATTGCTGTACTTTCTGGGATGTTCTTTGTTTCTGAAGGTATTATTATTTTTATTATTTATTGATTTTATTTACTGCCCTATACCCAGGGATCTCAGGGTGGTTCACAGAATAAAATCAAAATATAAAACCACAAAATACCTAATAAAAAAATAAAAACAACAACCCAATTACCCCCACACCCCAAAAATCCACCACATTTTTAAAGGACATAGGATGTCAAGGTATGCATACGATGATGTGTTGCAATTCAGCTGTTTCATGTTACAGCCTCCCTTAGAAGTTATTTCGCTTTAGCGTGGCCAGGTTGAAACGCCACCTCCCATATTACTCTTTTAATATTGCTATTTTGGATGTGAGAGTTATGTCCATTTATCGTTTTGCATAGAGACTGGGCTGCTTGTTCTGCTTGTCATTATTGTTGTTGTTGTTGTTGCTGCTGCTGCTTTTTGTTTGTATGTGTATGGAAGAGGGAGAGGGGGAGGGAAAGGGGGAGAGACAGCATGCTCCTGCTTCTTGATCTCTTGTTGGCATTTGATTCGAAGGACCATGGAAACTTCCTGGACCAGGTCTGAGGAACGGGAATATGGGAGACTTTATTACAGTGGTTCAAGGAGACACCTTCACTTTATTTGGAACCTGCTGAAAACATTCTTGTTTTGACAACAAAGGGGAAAAGGAAGACCATGCTATCCTAATCATACTAGGTCAAGCAACTGATAGTTCTCTCAGCTGATTAGTCCAAGAGATCAATGCTTTCCTTAAGAGAGAAGGTAAAAAAACTGGTTCTTCTCTGAACCTGGAAGGCCAAGGAATAGTTGTTTCACCCAACCAAGGAAATCAATTTACCCTGAAGATACGAGTCCAGGGGCCTCATGCTTCTCTCAACACAGTAGCCCAAGACACAGTAGCTTTACTTAAAGGAAATTTGCAACTAACCGATTCTTCCCTGAAAATCAAAATCCAAAGGCTTGATGCATTAACCAGCCCAGTAGGTAGGTTTGAAAGTATTTCAAATGATTATGGAGTGCAAGGGTACTTGTCTCAGGAACTAATCCCTATTTGTATATTTGAACAATGCGCCCCTTGCACGACTGGTGAAATGTGCACTACTAGCTTGATTATGACAAATCTAGTCTAGAGTCTGTCTTGGAAGCCGCCCAGAGGGGCTGGGGGAACCCGGCCATATGGGCGGGGTACAAATAATAAATTATTATTATTATTATTATTATTATTATTATTATTATTATTATATTGAAAACACAAAATGATTTGTGGCTAACAGAGGTCCTTAGAATACACTAGTTGGTTGGCTTCCATCTGTCTTGAGAGACAATTGTGGAGTGTGCCTTGGGGGTGAGGTCAAACTGTGGGAAGGTTGCAGTGCCTGCTGTCTGGTCAAAGACACATCAGGCTTCAAGAAGAGCTTGTGGATTAGAGATTGAATGACAAGTCAAGAAGACCCTGGATCTACACTTTCCTCTTCCCGAAATCCCCATGGTGGTACAAAAGTAGCTGTTCTCCTGTCTCCACTAGGCAGAGAAGAACACTGACTGAACTTAGTGAATTAGTAGAATAGGTTCGCAACAACTGTAGCTATTAGACAATCACAATTACTATATAAGTATATATTGCCATTATTACTGTAAATGGGTTCCAATAGCCGTTTGTGTTCAAATGCTTTAACTGGCAGAAAGATAATGAACAGTCCAGATGACCGATGACAGAGGTTTAAGAATTTAATAAGAATAGACAAGATGTCTGGTGGCAGTTGTGTCAGAATTTCAAAGGTGGCTTTTCCTAAACAACCCCATTTTATCGTTCCAGGTGATAACACCACTGTTGATTCTCCAGAAAAGTGCTCTAAGCACTTGGGAACTTGTGAAAAGGCCCAATGCAAAACTAAGGACCAGCACCTTGGAAATTGTGGAAAAGGACTCAATTGCTGCAGGAGATCGTAAGATTGGATATGACACTTGCACCTGCCATTTGATATATTAACTTTAGATTGCTTATTTTTTAAAACATTGGTTTATATGGGCCACCCAAAAATAGGATGGTTCTACCACATTTTTATGCCAAGATAAGTCTCACCTTGCTGAAAGAGGTGATAGATGATAGATAGTTATAGATAGATAGATTTTAGAGATAGATAGATGATAGAGATAGATAGATAGATAGATAGATAGATAGATAGATAGATAGATGATAGATAGATAGATAGATAGATAGATAGATAGATAGATAGATAGATATAGATGATAGATATAGATAGAAAGAAAGATTTATCATAGATTTATTTATACCCTGCCCATCTCGCTGGGTTTCCCCAGCCACTCTGGTTTGCAGTTTCCAACAAAACATTAAAATACAATAATTCATCAGATATTAAGACCTTCCCATGTGATCCTAAGGACAAAGATCTTGGGAAATGTGGTATAGGAGACTATTGCTTCAGTATATCGTAATGTTGTTGTTCAGTCGTTCAGTCGTGTCCGACTCTTCGTGGCCCCATGGACCAGAGCACGCCAGGCACGCCTATCCTTCACTGCCTCTCGCAGTTTGGCCAAACTCATGTTAGTAGCTTCGAGAACACTGTCCAACCATCTCATCCTCTGTCGTCCCCTTCTCCTTGTGCCCTCCATCTTTCCCAACATCAGGGTCTTTTCCAGGGAGTCTTCTCTTCTCATGAGGTGGCCAAAGTACTGGAGCCTCAACTTCAGGATCTGTCCTTCTAGTGAGCACTCAGTGAGCTGATTTCTTTAAGATTGGATAGGTTTGATCTTCTTGCAGTCCATGGGACTCTCAAGAGTCTCCTCCAGCACCATAATTCAAAAGCATCAATTCTTCGGCGATCAGCCTTCTTTATAGTCCAGCTCTCACTTCCGTACATTACTACTGGGAAAACCATAGCTTTAACTATACGGACCTTTGTCGGCAAGGTGATGTCTTTGCTTTTTAAGATGCTGTCTAGGTTTGTCATTCCTTTTCTCCCAAGAAGCAGGAGTCTTTTAATTTCGTGACTGCTGTCACCATCTGAAGTGATCATGGAACCCAAGAAAGTGAAATCTCTCACTGCCTCCATTTCTTCCCCTTCTATTTGCCAGGAGGTGATGGGACCAGTGGCCATGATCTTAGTTTTTTTGATGTTGAGCTTCAGACCATATTTTGCGCTCTCCTCTTTCACCCTCTTTAAAAGGTTCTTTAATTCTTCCTCACTTTCTGCCATCAAGGTTGTATCATCAGCATATCTGAGGTTGTTGATATTTCTTCCGGCAATCTTAATTCCGGTTTGAGATTCATCCAGTCCAGCCTTTCGCATGATGAATTCTGCATATAAGTTAAATAAGCAGGGAGACAATATACAGCCTTGTTGTACTCCTTTCCCAATTTTGAACCAATCAGTTATTCCATATCCAGTTCTAACTGTAGCTTCTTGTCCCACATAGAGATTTCTCAGGAGACGGATGAGGTGATCAGGCACTCCCATTTCTTCAAGAACTTGCCATAGTTTGCTGTGGTCGACACAGTCAAAAGCTTTTGCGTAGTCAATGAAGCAGAAGTAAATGTTTTGCTGGAACTCTCTAGCTTTCTCCATAATCCAGCGCATGTTTGCAATTTGGTCTCTGGTTCCTCTGCCCCTTCGAAATCCAGATTGCACTTCTGGGAGTTCTTGGTCCACATACTGCTTAAGCCTGCCTTGTAGAATTGTTAGCAAAACCTTGCTAGCGTGTGAAATGAGCGCAATTGTGTGGTAGTTGGAGCATTCTTTGGCACTGCAGTACTTTCTTTTTCAGATAAAAAGCTATCCAACGTGACTCCTCCATCTGCCATTATTTTTTTTAAATTTTAGATTGCTCTCTCTCTCTCTCTCTCTCTCTCTCTCTCTCTCTCTCTAGTTTTATTAAGACCAACTGCTTATAGAGTGGGATGTAAGGGGTGTTAGGGGAGGGTGGTACTTCTGGAGGGGGACATGTCATGCTCCTTCTGGGGTGGTTTATCCACCTTTGGTCCTCACCTTGCATTCAGCTCTCACATGAGACTCCCTTAAAATGCCAGCATGCGACAGCGGCCACACCCTGGCAACATCTTTGTCTGTCCTGCTAAACCCAGTAGTCAATGGGTCTCAAAAACTCAGTGTAGTTAGGGACTTCATTGCATGAGAAGTCAGGTTCTGGTGGACTGAGTGAATGAGACTAAGAGTGAGTCCAACAATCAAGAAGGCATTTTCTGCATGTGCTCTAGAGGGGCAGATGGAGATGTCAACCTGGGAAGTTAGCCCACCTAGGCAAAGGAAAACTCTGATCAGAAACCTTCAGTGCCTTGTGGGATATCATTGGGAGAAGAAAAGTTAAAGGATCAAACTCTACACAAATCCATAGTGTAGTTCCTATGGTGCTTGGATGGCATCTTGTATGCCTTGCTCTGGCAAATCTGCAGCCCATCTGGTGCCAAACATATTGCTCTACCTTCCTTTGGACCACATCTGTGGGCCCGAGAAGGGAGTCTTGTCATCTGGGCAGCCCAGGATCTTCACACACAATACCCAAGCTTGCACCTTGGGGAGGTCACTTCGGTGCTGCTAACACGGAGGTCTGACTTCAGACCTGTGGGCACTCCATTGTCTTCTGAGGAAGATGGAGTGGTTCTATTCATCTTTATGGTAATATATGTTCCACTTACTGGAAACAGTTCCCCAACATGGAATTAGAATTGCAGATATTATAACAAAAAATACTCACCAGTTATCCTTTCTTTTAGCATCAGGAAAGAAACAACAAATTCTAGTGTAAATGTTCAAGACCAAGGGATTGAAGGTAAAAAAGAGATATTCAATTTTACACTGACCATAAAAGGACAAGCAACTCCCATCAATTTCAAAGGATTAGCCGTGGACATCAAGGCTTACCTTAAGAGAGAAAACCAAATAACACTTTCTTCCCTGGACATACAAGATCCAGGGACTGGTGTTGCACCTAACCATACTGATAAGATGGCCCCATGTCTACTGAGTATAAAAGGCCAAGGAAACGATGCTGCTCTCAAGAGATTACTCCGAGAGACCAACTTTATTCTTAAGAGTGGCAGGCCATTAAAGGATATGTTCTTGACCCTTGAAGGTGAAGGGTTTGACCCAAATCTCAAAATATTTATCCAAGACATCAATGCTTCCCTGCAGCAATACCTGACTGATATTCCATCCAGGAATGAGGAGAAGGCCCATTTTATCCTGGTCATTCAAGGCCAAGCAACTCCCATCAATTTCAAAGGATTAGTCGTGGACATCAAGGCTTACCTTAAGAGAGAAAACCAAATAACTCTTTCTTCCCTGGACATACAAGATCCAGGGACTGGTGTTGCACCTAACCATACTGATAAGATTGCCCCATTTCTACTGAGTATAAAAGGCCAAGGAAACGATGCTGCTCTCAAGAGATTAGTCCGAGAGACCAACTTTATTCTTAAGAGTGGCAGGCCATTAAAGGATGTTTTCTTGACCCTAGAAGGTGAAGGGTTTGACCCAAATCTCAAAATATTTATCCAAGACATCAATGCTTCCCTGCAGCAATACCTGACTGGTATTTCATCCAGCAATAAGAAGAAGGCCCATTTTATCCTGGTCATTCAAGGCCAAGCAACTCCCATCAATTTCAAAGGATTAGTCGTGGACATCAAGGCTTACCTTAAGAGAGAAAACCAAATAACTCTTTCTTCCCTGGACATACAAGATCCAGGGACAGGTGTTGCACCTAACCATACTGATAAGATTGCCCCATTTCTACTGAGTATAAAAGGCCAAGGAAACGATGCTGCTCTCAAGAGATTAGTCCGAGAGACCAACTTTATTCTTAAGAGTGGCAGGCCATTAAAGGATATTTCCTTGACCCTAGAAGGTGAAGGGTTTGACCCAGATCTCAAAATATTTATCCAAGACATCAATGCTTCCCTGCAGCAATACCTGACTGATATTTCATCTAGCAATGAGGAGAAGAATGCCCATTTTATCCTGGTCATTCAAGGCCAAGCAACTGCTGCTTCTCTTAACACATTAGTCCAAGAGATCAATGCTTTCATTGAAGGTCAAAAAACTAATTCTTCCCTGAACATAAAAGGCCCAGAGATAACTGTTGCACCCAACCCAGAGGATCAGAAAACCAACTTTACCTTGAAGATACAAGTCCAGGGGTCCGATGTCTCTCCCAACACATTAGTCCAAGAGATCAAAACTGTACTTAAAAGAGGCGAGGAAATAACTCATTCATCTCTGAACGTCCAAAGACTCAATGCAGTCCCCATTGTATCAGGTTTGTTTGATAATATTCAATTGGAACTATCCCTATTTATTTATTAGAATGGCAGGCTATTGCTAAACAACCCCACTTTCTCCTTACAGGTGTTGATGGTACTGTTGATTCTCCAGAGAAGTGCTCTAATCTCTCTGGAATTTGTAGAAAAGAGGAATGTGACACTAAGGACAAAAATATCGGAAATTGTGGTGTAGGATTCCATTGCTGCAGCTCACTGTAAGATTCCTCACTTTTTCAAATGAACAGCTATCTAAAATGACACTTGAATCTGCCATTTGATTTATTAATTCTATATTGTTATTTTTTTTTCCAAAAAAAATGTTTATGCCAAGATATGTCCCACCTTGATGTAAATAACCTTTTAAAGCATATATTTAGATTTGCAAATGATAACAGAATATCACTGTTTATTCTTTCTCTTAACAGAAGAGATCAAACAGCTAATTCTAGCCTAGATGTACCATCCCATGGTAATGAAAGTTCACCCAAGAAGGTCAGTTTTACCCTGGCCATAACAAACCAAGAAACAGATGTGTCTTTAAACAACTTCGTCCAAGATCTCAAGGCTTTTCTTAAGACAAAAGGTAATATAACTAGTACTTCCCTGGACATACAAGGCCCAGAGACTCCTGGTTCACCTAGCCAAGGCAATCCAACACCCCAATTTGCACTGAGTATAAAACACCAAGAAACAAATACTTCTCTCAACAAATTAATCGAAGAGATCAAAGCTTCCTTGAAACGTCACGGGATTGAGATTCCACCCAACAATGGGGAAAAGAGGCCCCCTTTTATCTTGATCATACAAGGCTAAGTAAGTACTTCTCTCAACAGATTAGTTTCAGAGGCCAATGCAACTATCCGACTTTTTAAATGTCTGATGTTTTATTGTTTGTTTAAAATATTTTGTTGGAAGCCACTCAGAGTGGCTGGGGAAACCCTGCCTGATGGGTGGGGTATAAATAATAAATTATTATTATTAAATTATTATTTCCTTAAGAGCGATGGTGAAACATACAATGAATGTGTCTGAACACACATTGCCTAGTGATTGATGGTTCACTCAACAGTGGAGATTGGAGGACCCATTTTATTCTGAGAATATAAAGCCAAGGGACAAAAATCTCATTTCAATAGATTAAGATTTCCTTAATGGACAAAGCCAAATTACGGTTCCTTCCCTGAGCGTATGAATCCAATGGGATTGTCACTTCTCTCAACAGATTATTCCAAGAGACCCCTGCTTCATTGAACATACAACGGCAAAATTTGATGCTTCACAGAACAATGATGTTAAAAGCGGCTCATTTTATCTTGAGCATAGAAGACCAACGAACTGATGCTTCTCAGAAGATAGGCAGTGACTTCAAGATTGTGTTCTGCTGGGGTCATGCCACAAAGAATACACACACACACACACACACACACACACACACACACACACAGTACAAGCACATTCTAATGGAAGCAGGTTGTGTTTAGTGCACTATTATCGTCACTGACAATGTTGCTGAGGCTGGTTCTCTTTGCCCTTTCTTGTCCATCCTTCTTTAGCCACAATGCATATTGCCTCCCACCTGAGTGCAGATGGTGCTTTGTTATATTTCTAGGGCTTAAACCTATACTCCAACTTAACCCAGAATTGGGTATATACACTCTGCCACCCAAACACCTTTAGTTGAGCAGGAACATCACATATTTAAAAGGGCTGGATGGGGGTTCTTTCTTACAGAAATCTATGCATTCATGTCTGCATCTGAGGCAATGGGTCCCACAAATGCAGCAAATGTGTTTTCTGTGTCAGATGTTCACAATAACAATTGCATTGTGTGGAAGCGACAGATTATTGGGCTTGAGGTCACTGTGGTGACTTTGTGGCTGTCTTCTGCAGAGACCTACCTACAAAGAAAAATAAATTTAAAGAACTACTCTCTAATGGAAACAGGTTACATTTAGTGGGTCTCTATCTTTACTGAGAACATTGTTCACAGTGGTTCTCTTCAGCTTTCCCTTCCCTTCCTTCTTTTGCCCAATTGATGTCTCAGTTTTGATCTGCAACACATCAGTTTAAGAACGAATGCACTTCATCAGTAGAGACCAATTTGGTATCAGTTCAAGAGCAATGGGTGCAATTCCTGCAACTTACCTTGAGCAGATAATCTCACTCTGACTCCATGCATCACACTGGCAACATAACAGATAACTGCTTTTCATCATTTATACATGTAAACATGCCAAGGAGGCCCGTAAACCACCATCAGTATCCATAGTCAGCTCTTATAAAGTGAATGTAGTCAAGGAGGCTGTTACGTCATCGTTCATTTCCTCTTCAAGTAAGTTGGCTCAGTTGGCCACCCTGCAATGATTGCAATGACCCATGGTGCTCATCATTATCTCCATGAGCCATGTTGCTAACAGGCAACACACAGCAGCTCCACCCAGTGCCCCTCCCAGCAGTTACACTTCTGACATCCCTCTCCTCAAGCAACTGAGTGAAAATGAGTGGCTGCTCAGAAGCTGGCAAATGCACAATCTTTTGAATGGGAGCCAAGCTTAGCTCCCATCCATGGTGTCTGATTCCTATTTTAAATGACATTTATAAAATACAATGCACATATTTCATTAGACAGATTCACAGCTCACAAAACTATGAAATGTATTGATTCATTGAAGTATAGTCATGGAAGGTGGGATGGGGTGGGGCCCATCAACAACATGCTGAGATCCTCCTGGGGTCTGGCACCATCCTTTAGGCCCTACCAACTTTGGATCTCCAAAGGTGGTGGGAGTAGGGAAATCAATACGAGACACGCCTTTTCCATTGTTGGGGCGTGAGCGCGTACACACACACACACACACACACACACACACACACACACACTACAATTTCTGTGCCTGCTCCTTGGTGGAGAGGATTGGCAGCAGGTGCCCATCTAGAAGAAGCATCCTACCCAATTCCTGGAGCAAGGAACCACCCACTCATGAGACTTCCATCTTGTCATGATTCTACTTCAATTTATTGTCCCTTCTTTGTCCTGTTACTGTATTCAGGCAATGGTTTTGGAGACTGCATGGTCCCACATGGCTGAGATGAACCTTTCTCATTTCTACTACATTTTTTTAAAAGGCAAGGCAATCAGAACTGCACAAACCATTCCAAGTGTGGTCTAATCATAGATTAGTGTGTTGTGATAATATATTAGTGCATTAGTGTGTTATGATTTTGTGCAATATTGTACATCGCTTCATTGGAAGAACATTTCGATTCCTCATCCTCTCAGCTTCCTCTTTATTAACCACTAGTGTTCCATAAGAGGACCTCTTCGCTCATCCCATTAGTGCCAAGTTTACTCAGAAGTCCACAAAGAAGGCTCATTCAGCAAAATGTTAGGATAATGGTCATATTTATTAATACAACAACTTGGAGGAACTGTAGAACAAATCAATCAAAATCAGAAAATACAAGCAGGTGAGGAGTCCAGCTAATTCTGGTAAGGAAGCACCACTCTAGACTCCATGGATTCTTGGATTCTGATGCAGCAACAAACTGGGGTTCCCCAGCGAAGGACTGAGTGTGCACCCAGGCTCTGTGGTCCAGCATTCACTGAAAATACATGCGTGAGGCCTAAAGCTCCCCACCGTCCTACAAGTTCCACAAGGGATACTGCACTAGCAGATCCCTAAAGGGTGCCCTTAGCTCAATAATGTCTCAGCATATCTAATGTTTCTCTCCAAGCTCACCAATTGGAGGCATCCATTGCCCTGTCTGTCTGTCCGATCTGTACTGGATGGGCCTCGAGTACTGCAACCTGAACAAATTGGGGGGGAGGGCAGGAGAGGGCCTTCTCTGCAACAACCGCTAAGATGTGGAATTCTCTCCACATAGAGCTTCACTATAGAACTTTTCAGAAATGCTGAAGATGAACCTCTTTACGCCAGCCTTTGACACCTGAGCCTAGCCTACTCCCAGGGACCCAGGTGGCGCTGTGAGCCTAGGGCTTGCTGATCAGAAGGTCAGAGGTTCGAATCCCTGCGAAGGGGTGAGCTCCCGTTGCTTGGTCCCAGTTCCTGCCCACCTAGCAGTTCGAAAGCACGTCAAAGTGCAAGTAGATAAATAGGAACCCCTCTGGCGGGAAGGTAAACGGCGTTTCCGTGCGCTGCTCTGATTTGCCAGAAGCGGCTTAGTCATGCTGGCCACATGACCCGGAAGCTGTACGCTGGCTCTCGGCCAATAAAGCGAGATGAGCGCCGCAACCCCAGAGTCGGACACGACTGGACCTAATGTTCAGGGGTCCCTTTACCCTTTACCTTCAGCCTACTCCTGTGATTCTACTCTGTTTAAACTGTTTTGCATTTTGAACTTTAAATTGTTGTAATCCATCCTGGGACCAACCACCACCACCACAACGCAACATCTTCGCCTAACTGGACTCAGCACCAAAAGAGCAAACAAATAATGCCACTCCCAAATGCTAATCTAATTCATCCCAACAATTTGAAGTTGGCAAAAAAAGAGAAGGAACCCTGTGGCCAGTCAAGGAATTGCCCTTCAAATATTCTTCCTCAGCACCTCCTAACAGGTGGCAATAACAACAACAACAACAACAACAACAACAACAACAATATATAATTTATACGAAGCTACCAACATGAGTCTGACCAAACTGCGGGAGGCAGTGGAAGACTGCCTGGCGTGCTCTGGTCCATGGGGACACGAAGAGTTGGACACAACTAAACAACAACAATTATTTATACCCCACTCATCTGGCTGGGTTTCACCATCCACTCTGGGCGGCTTCCAGCAGAATATTAAGTTACAATGTTTCATCCAATATTAAGAACTTCCCTAAATAAAAGTGTCTAGCAAAAATCCACAATGCAAATTGGAGGGAGGGATGGCATAGCAAGATGGGGGAGCTTGAGAGGAAGCAGAAGGCTGATAATACCATGCTTTGAACATCTTCCCGTTGTCCATCAGGCCCTGATGTGGTGGCCGCCTTAACCTTCTCCTTCTGACAATCAATCACCCAAGTTTTCTTTTGGGAAGGCGTGAGGTGGGAGCAGCATGCATGATATTGAAAGTCAAAGTACGCATTGGAGCACATATGCTTATTGACTCTCCCAAAGAACACTAAAATGCTCATTGTACTAACTCGGTTGTTCTCTTCAGTTCATTCTGTTTGTTTTAGTGACAGACAACAAAAGCTACAAATTGGATAGTGTTCAGGTACTGCACTGTACTTGGTGTCCTCTCTCTAGTTCACCTTGTGTTCTTGTGCGATGATGCAAAAATAGCTCTCCTTTGATGCAATGTGCCAAGAATATCTGCCACAGCACATGTTGCATCAGGAGCATCAGTGCAAGATGTGTGGGCTATAAACAATAAAATTATTATTATCATTATCACAGAGGGTTATAAATAGTAAAAGATTCAGCCGTTCCAATAATATAAAACCTTGGTTGCATAAAACCTCTCACTGTCCTCCTTGAGATCTCAACCATGAAAATCTACTACTACATTGCTGTACTTTCTGGGATGTTCTTTGTTTCTGAAGGTATTGTTATTTTTATTATTTATTGATTTTATTTACTGCCCTATACCCAGGGATCTCAGGGTGGTTCACAGAATAAAATCAAAATATAAAACCACAAAATACCTAATCAAAAAATAAAAACAACAACCCAATTACCCCCCCCAAAAAAACCCACCACATTTTTACAGGGCATAGGATGTCAATGTATGCATACGATGATGTGTTGCAATTCAGCTGTTTCATGTTACAGCCTCCCTTAGAAGTTATTTTGCTTTAGGGTGGCCAGGGGTCATGAAGAGTCAGACACAACTAAATGACTAAACAACAACAACCTGGATGCTTAGAAAGTTGAGTTGTTTTAGTATTTTAACTTCTGTATGTTTTAAAGAATGGTTGTAAATTCTGTTCGCAAGTGACTGTGGAGGCCAATTCTGGATCCACACATCCTTCTACAGTGGTAACATAGGTTTCCGGGCGGGAGTTGATCACAGAGTTTGCCAAACATGCCTTCCTCTTATCATGTTTCTCCTTTCATCCTGAGTTTGTGCTTCATTAAATCCATTATGCGTCTGGTAGAAGCCAGTCTCTGGAGTACTCACAGGGCCAGTGATTCCCAGTTGTCGATGTTCATACTACTTTTTTTTTTTTTTTTTTAGATTTGCCTTGAGAATGTCTTTAAACCTCTTTTGTTGTCCACCAGAATTACACTTACCATTCTTATGTTGGGAATAGAGTAGTTGCTTTGGAAGATGATAATCAGGCATCTAAACCACATGACCAGTCCAACAAAGTTGATGTTGAAGAATCATTGCTTCGAGACTAGTGATATTTTCTTATTCCAGTACACTGATGTTTGTTTGTCTCTCATCCCAAGTGATATGTAAAAAATTTCAGAGACATTGATGGAATCTTTCAAGGAGTTGGAGATTGTGTATACAGCTTAATTCAACATCTATATGGAAGTTATTTTGTGTGTGGAAGGGTGAATTTGTGTGTAACTTGAATCTTCTCTTTAACAAAGTTCTTGCATGGGAGGGGTTGTTTTTCCTAGAAGTTAATATTAGAATATATTAAAAAGGTACACCCATGAACGAGTGGCTTACAATGCATTTTCTCTTTCTGTTTGCAGGTCAAACCCATTTTATAGAAACTCGTGAACAGTGTGAAGCCGCTGAAGGTTGGTGCCAGGAAGGCCCATGCGATATTGGACCCATGGAAAAGGGAATGTGTGACAACAAATGGAGCTTCTGCTGTTCAGGGTAAAGTTTCCCTGTTGTTGTTGTTTTTTTAAAAAATCCACTCTGCCCCAATTAAACATGTGTTTGCATTTTTAAATCACAATTTACATATACACTGGAACATCACAGGCCCCAGTAGTTTTGCTTCTGGAATACAGTTTGTTTTCTTCATAAGGAGCTGGTACCTGTCCATTGGTGAAAACTAGAGAATGCCTCTGAAACTTGAGTACAACAAGGTGAAGCAGAAGAGTAACTTTTTGGGGGAGGGAAGTGCTTTATCATACACAGACACTGAAAAATGGTGATTTGAAAATGCAAACACATGTTTAATTGGGGCAGAGTGCTGACAGAAAATCTGAAGAGAGATTTTGCTTAGTTGGGGTTCAATTTGGCAGCGGAGGAGGCTCTCGAGTAACGCAACCGGTTTGGTCCCGCTGGGCGCAGAGGCCCCAGCAGGCACCACCACTATTGCATCCAATGGAAGGTGAGAGTTGGGGGGGGTGCCAGATTTTGGCATCACACAGAGCACCACTGAACTTTGATATGCCGAGGTCTGTTACTGCCTGCAGGTAAGACTGAGTTTTCTCAAGGGTCAGCTCTCGAACAATGAGGAAATCTCTCAGACCCATGAAAATTAATCAGTACACATTACAGTCAAAAGATGGGTCAAGGAAAAGTTTGAGTCATCCATGGGGAAGAGAGGAGGCTGAAGGAGATAATGACATTCACCAGCTTGTGTTATAGTGATATCTGTAAGTTCTTTCATGCAGAAGTACTATCCTTGTCCTTGAAAATCTGCATGAATATTCTCTGGTAGTCTGTGCTTTCTGTTTCTTGCAAATGCCATGCGAGGGATGTCCCTGAAAAATAAAAATCTGCTTTCTTTCTATAGGAACTACAAAAAGTGAAGCTGGCACCTCATCAACCATTATATTCTCATGTGCATGATGACCCACTGTCATTTAGCCTTCAGAAGATGTTATCATGGGACTGAGATCCTATATTGTTGATTGTAGGATTTCTTGCACATCTTTGGAAAACCAGTGCATAATGTGTCAAATAAAGGAGATGATGTACTGCTAAAATTTCCTGTGTGTGCATGTCTGTTAAATGTACATATTGCCTATAAGGTTTCAACCTTCCCAGAGGCTTGACAGTTAAAAGGACTCTGAGGAGGAGGGGGAGGGAAGCCCAGGAATGTTATCTCCAAAGCAAGAGGCTAGTCAGACTTCGCCTGTTGCTAGGCAACCGCAAGGGGGTGAAGTTCTGAGGGGGAAAGTGAAATGGAGGACACTTTACTCCCAGGCAGTCGCAGCGAGAAAACAAGGAAGTGCCTCCAGATCGTTACTCTCCTGGCACGGCTAATGTGTTTAATGTAGCTTTAGAGCTTCAAAGTTTTCAGGAGGTCATGGCTTTGCCAAAAGAACAGGCTAGTCTTTGGAAACAAGCCATGGATGAGGAGATGGCGTCTCTAAATGAGCATGACGTTTTTACACCCATGGTACCATCTAAAGGAGTGAAAGTTGTTGGGTGTAGGTGGGTGTATAAGCTCAAGCCATTGGTTACAGGTGGTTACAAATACAAAGCACGTTTAGTAGCTCAAGGTTTTTCACAGAGGCCAGGGTTGGACTTTGATGAAGTTTTTGCTCCAACGGCCAAAAGTGAAAGTGTTCGCCTTATGCTTTCTTTAGCAGCTAAACGCAAGCTCAAGGTTAACCATTTCGACATCCAAACTGCTTATTTACATGCAAGTCTGAATGAGGTCATTTATCTGTCAGAGACACCTGGTTTTGAGACAGGAAGCAACAGAGTGTTAAAATTGAATAGAGCTCTGTATGGCTTGAAGCAAGCAGCAAGGTTCTGGAATAAATGCTTGCATGAAGTTTTAGTTTCATTTGGATTTCAGCAAATTTGGCTGATCATTGTGTTTACGTACGTGGGTCTGGTGATAGATAGGAATATTGCATAATTTACATTAATAACCTTTTATATTTATGTAAATTTGATAAACAGATCAAAACATTTGCAGCACAATTGGCCAAGAAGTTCAAGGTAAAAGATTTTGGTCCAGTTAGGTCTTATTTAGGTTTGGAAGTGTGCTGGGCAAAGGATGGTAGTTGTTTGATTAGTCAAAAGAGCAAAATCACACAGCTTCTGGCTACTTATGGTATGCAAAATTGCAAAGGGGCAGCAGTTCCCATGGAGCCAGGTTTTATTAAGTCTTTACACAATTATGAGAGTCCAGAATTTGAACATCCAAAATTGTACCAATCAGCCATTGGAAGTTTACAGTTTTTGGCACAATGGACTAGACCTGATATCAGTTATGCTGTTGGCATTCTTAGCAGGCAGGTATCTAAACCAACACTTAGTGACTGGAAAGCGATAAAACATGTGCTTAGGCACCTTAAACAAACAGTTGACCATGTTTTATAGCTTAGATCTGCAGGAGACGAATTACTGCATTGTTATTCGGACAGTGACTGGGCTAACTTGCCAGATCGTAAATCTGTCACAGGTTTTGGTCACTATGTTTGGAGGAGCTTTGATTGGCTGGAAATCAAGAAAACAGAACATTGTGAGTGTGTCTTCAACAGAAGCGGAATACGCTGCAATTAGTGAGCTTTGTATTGTTGCTATGAGTTGGTGTATTACAAACAGTTATTAACTGATCTGAATGTAAATTATGAACAGCCAATACAAGTGTGTGTTGATAATCAAGCCTACATTACTTTGCGTAATACTGAAGGATTCAATTCAAGGTCAAAACATGTTTCAGTGAAATATCAAAATGTAAGGTGCAATGTACAGGAAAAAGTAATTGCATGTACCTATGTATCAAGTGACCAGAATGTTGCTGATGTAATGACAAAACCGTTAACATGTATAAAGTACAAACGAATGTGTGAAAGTTTAGGTTTGCTTGACAAAGTGAGTTAAAAGAACTCTGTATATGTTCAGAAGTTAATTGCTTCAGTGGTAGTAGCTGTGAGGGGGTGTTAGGAACTTTGAAAGTGCCTACGTGCAGCTACACACATCAAGCAATTAAGAGTTGGCTGAAGGCCAAGATCTGCCTGGTAACAAGGCCTTAGTAACAACCTTCTGATTGGGTAAAAAGTTCCATAAAGGCAAGAGTGACCATGTGCTCTTGTGGTTGGTGTGTTCGATGGAGTTTGCGATTGTTGGAGAAGGTTATGAGAGAGATAGTGAGAGGAAAGGTTTTGCTTTTGTTTCTTTATTTTCCTAAGTCTGTATATAGTAATCTGTGGATACTGTTTGCTATAATAAAGCTGTATATAGTTATCCAGTTACTAGTGGCAGTGAGTTCCTGTGTCATCTCATTCAGTCAACGCTGTTTCAGCCAGAGCTTCCTGAAGGGCTGCGCGCACTCTGCTGTGTCCAGGATTCCGTTATTCCTGACACTAATCCTCATCAGATTAATCAGTCTGTCTTTAAAAGTACAACAATAAATTTGCTCAGAAGTTGTTCACAGTGCACATCCTAGAAGGCAGGCTTTAAGCTTCAGGTTATAAACATATAACGTGGGTTACATCCTTTGTGAGGATGGGCCCAAGTGCTGCTGGCTGAGAGTCAGCAGACAACAAAATGGATGAGACTTAACTGAGAGTTGAATCAAACAGAACTAAAATGGCTGTGTGACTCTGCTTTTATAGAGTTGCACTCATCTGCTGAGTCACATAGCAGGAACAGGAAGTTACACATCCCCCTGTCTCTGTCCACTCTAGGAAGTAAAGCATGTTGTAATTGACTGTACTGTTGTAACACATCCCACACATTTGATCTTTGACTGTTCAGGCATGCAAATACTTGTCAAAGCAAAGATAAGCTGTTCTCCCATCTCTAGACTGAGCTACAAATTATGTCCAGGATGACGGAATGGGGGCATGGAATGGACAAGTGAATTGTCCAACCATCCTGGGGGGGGGGATGTGGTTTTTTTTATAAGTCAAATCCACTATCTTTGCCTCAATAAGGCACCCACCCGCTCATCCTTCAGGGGTATGGAGTTACCCAGCCATCTTGTAAGGAGCAGAATAGGAATTTGGAGTGTGTTTCTCATGTCTGATCAAGGGCACACCTTTTTCCATCCACTCCCCACCCTCTGAACTTTGATGTTCACATGGTGTTTTGGCTGATTGTCACTCAACTAGGCCACAACCAGTAGATAATGCACACATGGGTCAGGACTAAAACATTATGCTACCTTGGTGGGTGCCCTGAAGCACCCAGCTAGCTGGATAGGTGAGGAAGGAATCTGGACATTTTTCAATCTTTCAAGTTCTGGACAGCAGGTGAAGGGTAAAGTAATCAGGTGGTCTCTTGGCTTGCACAAGCAAAGCAGGGCAGTGGTTGATTAATTCCCTGAGCCTGAGCTCAGTCAGAGCAAGTAGCCTATCAAGCAGACAGAGGAAAAGGCAGCCAGCCATTTCCCTGTTCCAGGTTGTCAACATGCTCATTGACCCATTGCTTTCTGCCTTTGTGTTTTGGGCAAATAATGGCAACCACATTTATGGTTGGCTTAAGGGAATTTTGCCTACCTTGAGCAGCATGGACTCCCTCTGCCGCACACCCCAATTTTCTTGTAATCACCATGACAATACCACATCAGGCAATGGCCCCCATATAGCTTACATAAAAACATGTGAGTTATCAAACTAAAAGAAAGAAAGGAAAAACTGTGATCAAAACAGGCTCAAGTCAGGAAATGCTAGCCTTGCTAACTGCCTAGCTGTCTCCTGTTTAGTTCAACTGCTGATATATGACAAAACATATGATATATATTACTTAATTGTAATACCCTCGAAGCAGTTTAGAAGGGGGGGGGAAGCTTTGCATCAAGATTATCAATAAAAGTAAGAGAAAACAAGTTAACCTAAAATATATCAGTCAGATTGTTTCCCAGTTCTGCAGATACAAGATGAAATTTGTGGCTGGTTCACGCCCATAATATATAGAATGACTGATTAATTGAATATGAGATCTTATGACCTTAAAGCTGAAATAAAGTGATTGATTGATTGATTGATTGATTGATTGAATATGAGATCAGAGCATATTGATAGTCTATGTCTTTAAGATCACGGTCCATACCTAAGGGAAAGTTTCTCATCCTTCTAATCTTATGTTCACTTTGTCATGTTTCTGCATGTTTGGTATGCTTTTTTAAAAAACAAAGTAGTCAACAAAATTCACCAACGTTTTTGAGGTTAGGAGGAACTAACGTTTCTCCTAACATGCACATATGTTGAATTAGTTTTGCTCAATATTCCAATTTTTGCAAAACATTTTTGTATGTTATTTCCCCCGATGCCTGCATTACAGTGTATAATGCTGACTTTCCTATAATGCACAGTTTCTGGGTTGAAAGTCAACACAAAGTTAAGAAACCCAACACAAAGCTAAGAAAGCTGGATTTCGTAGTGTAGCCACATTTCAGATCAGCTACTGTAAATGATAATATTGTCAGTGCTTTTTTTCTGGGGGGACACAGGGATACGCATACCCCTAAACATTTTGTGAGTTTGGTCTCACTGAGGGGCAGTATTTCAATATGAGTTGGAAAATGAGAGTACCCCTAAACATTTTTTTAAAGAAAAAAGCACAGAATATTGTTATAAACTTTGCATGTTTGTGCTCAAAGATGGCCCAGCCATTAGGCAGGGTGAAGCTGCTGCTTCAGGCATCAGAACCCCCTCCCCTCCTCCAGGTGGCATGCCAATGGGTGCCCAGCCTGCCCCACCTCCGGCATCAGTAGTGGAGAAGTGTGGCTGACATTGGCACCAATTTTGGGCAAGATCACATCCATTATAGGCCAAATTTAACCCCATTTCAGTGACGATTGTGATGCCACTTCTTTGTCAGTGGTGGATGTGGCAGGGCATGTGGTGGTAGTGGCAGCAGCAGTGGCAGGGCAAAGTGGCACTTCTTGTTCCGCCTTAAGCTGCAAAATGGGATGTGCTGCCCCTTTTTGGTACTTTACATGTGAATTTATGCATCCAGCACAGCTGACCGGCTAGACTTACCTGCTTTACTTTCACATATGTTGTATTTGCAGTCTGGAAGGACAAGCATTTCCCGTCACAAATTACAGGAGCTCTGCATGAACTCACACCACTCTCAAATTAAACAAAACTCATTAACTCGCCATTAAACAAAACTCCTCGGAACATGAACATGCTTAGCTTGGTGGCCCTGCAAAGATCATTGTGGCAAATTCCACCTACCTTTTACAACACTTCTTCCCTGCAGAACATGTTCCAAGGCTCAGTGCATACGCTGGACAGTATTTTTGGCAGTCAGTATTCTTAACATATAAACATGAGAACTCATCAAGGTCCTTTAGAGCAGAAAGCCCTAAAGAACAAAAGAACGAAAGAAAGAAAGAAAGAAAGAAAGAAAGAAAGAAAGAAAGAAAGAAAGAAAGAAAGAGATGAATATGAGAGCTGAGATTTCAGTATTTCTCAAAAGTTTCCAACTCTTCTTAGCATCATAATCCACATACAACACATGACCTGGTTCCACATTTGATGCCAGATAGAGCTTGAAAAATGGCACAGCAGACAACAGTTTGATCAGCTGTAAGCTTTCTGCATCATTTTACCAATCAACGTTATCGTCACCGACACCATCATTTAATACTTGCTCTTTTCCATATAGATTCAGTGTTGAAAAACTGTGTTCTTACTGTAGAATCCCGACCAGCGTATAAACACGCACTTAGCTGACAGAAGGTGAGATTAGGAATGGAAGAAGAATGTGATTAATACACATTTAGATACAAATCAATTTATGTATTCCCAATCTCAACAGCATAAGAAGGTGGTTGGTTATCTGGCGGGGTGGTAGTGGTGCAGCAGCAGTGGATAGGAAAGAACCATTTTAGCATACCACAACAGAAGGTTTTAACACCTTCCCTTTCCCCTGGACTATATGTAAAATTTCCACCCACATTCTGAAATGGGAAAAATCTTCACACCAAATGCACCCTCTGGATGAGATTGCAAAGGGTGGGATATGTGGTGGCATTACTACCAATCCTCCTCATCACCACTGTTATATCATCTCCTTTATAAATTGTTTCTCTTAAAACATCTCCAAGTGATTTAAGATTAAAAGCATATACAAAAATAATCTTAAATCCAGTACAAATGTAGACTGGAATAAAAATATCCACTTAAGAGAGTTATGGAAAAAGGAAAGTCTTCAATAGGTGTTGAAAATATATTTTACACACACAAAACACAGAATGCAATATAGTTGATGCCTAAGGTAAAAATATGCATTTTTATGCATTCTGGTACTCTCTTTTTTTAGCTAAGAACTGCATTGCAATGTTCAGAGAAATGCAAAATCTAAAGGATAACATTAGTTCAGGAGGTACAGATCAGGTCATTTCATGTCAAAATCTTCAACAAATGATTTTTCCTAGCATCTCTAAAATAGTTATGATAAATGGCTACGGGAGTGGTTGGCTGGCAGGTTGTTCAGAAAACCAGTGTTTTCTTTTGGGTCTCTGGCTGGCTCGCTATGCAAACATTCAAGAGCGATGTCTTGCCCTGATAATTAATAAGGTGAATACATATATAAAAAAGCGTACCTGGAGAAGTCAACAGTGTCCTTAAAAGAAAAAGAGGAATAGCCCAAAATACTTTCATAGTTGTTTTACTGAGAATTCAACCACTGTGGCAAACAAGGTTATTTGCTGAATCTAATCAAATGTCAATAAAAAACCATACTTGCTAGCTTTCTTCTTGGTTTCTTCTTGGGGGGAAATGCCTAGACATAAATAAATGCAGTGGGGTGTGTGTGTGTGTGTGTGTGTGTGTGTGTGTGTGTGTGTGTGTTTGGTTATGGTAGAGAGAATTGTGCAGAAGCTGTCTTTGTGGGACTTGACACAGAATTTTTAATGGCACACAGTGGAAAGCAATGAGGGACACACAGCAAGCATAATAATGAGTACAGATTATTCGCTTGGACAACTTTTGTCACAGGATGTTCAACAATGAGACGGAATGAGGTGGGTAGTGCCTGATGTTGGACTTCATGAACATCTTTGTTGCCTACAGAACGTTCAAAAATACAAAATGCATGCGCCGTCAGGACTGCTGCATACAAGTTATCCCAAAATAGGTCTCTGTGAATTCGGGGGTGGGGGTGACTCCCTACTGAGTGTTTTTCGGCTCAGAGGCTCATATTAACACCGGAAACACAGCCGTGTTATTGGAACATAGAGCATTTGAAACTTGCGTTTAATCTCGACAAATAGCTCACCCTTCCCCGAATGCCTATAGCACATGTGAACATAAGAATGGCTCTGTTGGATCAGGCTGGTGGGCCAGCCTGTTCTCACTGTGGCTAACCAGGTGTCTACGGGAAGCCTACAAACAGTGGCGTAGAATGGGGAGTGGCCACAGGAGCAGTAGCCTTGAGCGCAAAATTGTGAGGGGCACAAAACTTCAACACCCGGTACTGCCTCAATACAGCCGTGTGCTTCTCTTGCTAGGCTCTGTTGAAGATGGCTGCTCTATGCAAACCAGGAAGTGGCCTGTTGTAGCATGGGGTTAATGATTTCAGCAAGTGATTTCAGCTCTCTGACATAGCAGGCAGGAGACAACTTCTTCATGTAACAACTCTTTATTCAGGCAAACAAGACTGAGGGAACTGAGGGTAGGGAAGCTACATTTATAGGGACAGAGGACTGACTAGGAAAAGAGACATTTTGGAGGGAACAATCTCAAGCAATCACACAGCTGCTTTTTGGTGGGAACCAATAAGACTGAGGATCCCAATGCAGCAACTTGAATGCACCAATAGTAACTGTTCCTTCTGGGACAGGAAGGCAGTTACTTTACCCTAATGTGATTACAGACAATAGTAATACAGATATGATAACACTTTGAATCAATACACAACATGGCCTTTCCAGACAATGGAACTTCTCATTTCTGTGGCTGCAATCTCTTGGGTGAAGTGGGTGCCGTTAGGCAGTTGAATGTGCTTGTGTACTCCGTCCATTTCTATCTCTCTCATTCCTACTCCCTTTGGCCCTGGCCACTTGCAACCCACGCTATACCACTGCCCTCAAGCAGGGATACAGGGAAATGTTGTAGGAGTAGTTTAGCTGTTTGTGTTTGATGCTGAAGGAAGATGTATAGCCATAGCAAGGTGATGTGTTCCATACCTGATCTGTCGTTAGTAGCATTTCAGGTGGGGCGGTCCCCCCCCCATTTTTATTTTAATCATTGTCCTTTATCATTTTAAAGCTTTGCAGCTGCACTCACAAAACAAGTTCCAGGACTTTATTGGGACACAGTAAAATATACTCTCATTGGAAACAAATATACCCTCATTGAATAATGCAGAGACAATGGTGTTTCATCACATGCTGAAGCTATAACGCTTTCCCCTCGTCTTTCACAGTTTAAAAGCTTTTTGCTTTTTCAGATCCACACATTTTGCTGAATGTATGTATACTGTTTTGATCTCAGGCTTAATGAAGGGACTCACTCGGCCAGACCCTTGTTTCCTTAAAGCATTTTCTTCTATCTTTCTGTAGGTTTATAAACTCACCATTTTTTATCAGACATGTTACGGGTATCCTACCATGTAGGAACAACTACAAGTAGCTGGGAGGAGGGGTACTTCTGGATACATCTGTGTTATTAGAGGATCAAGTCTCTGAGGTGGAATTACTGTTAGGGCCATAATTAGTGGGGTCGTTGTCATGTACACAAGAATGCAACCTGTGCACAACAACTGGTAAGAACAAGTTAAAGAAAAAAATTATGGCTGGCTGTTAAAAGTGAAAAACAACTTCATATAAGGTACAACAAGGGTTACAACATGCACAGTAAAAAAAAATGGGTTGAGCAAGTTGTATTTCAAGGACTGTGGTTGGATGAGAGATGGTGAAATGCTGGAGTGGCAGGAGGTGGTTGGGTAGTGGATTAACAATTAAGATGACGTACATTTGCTATCACTGTGTGTCCTAATGGAAATACAAACCCTAAGGACTTTGTCCGGTAATCTCCTAGAAATGGCGGTGCTCCCAATTAAAGATCACACCCCCTTCTGTCCCTATTAACCAACTCACTCCTACGTCTTGTAATCCAAGCTTGTACCCTCTGTACTTTCTGTTCTTTCTGTTCCGAGACTTTCTGAGCTCTTCTTGACTTGGGCTGAGCAGAGGAATGCTGTCCAGAGACTGAATCTGTTAACCCTCTCTCTCCCAGTGTTTCTTGTCCTAGCTGTTCCCCATCCAGTATTTCCCAGCTTCTGCCTTCTGAACTATGTCCCTATGCAAACCACTGTTCCAAATATATACTGTCCTCTTGCTCCTGGGAAGATTCAGGATCAGGATCAGGGGGAGGGGGTGGCTCCCACTATTCCTCCTCAGTGCAGCCATCCTCAGAAAGGTCCCTAACAGCAGGTGGAGGCCTCCAGGAGCACATCTCTCGCTTGGGGCAATGGAGCCCTGCGGGAGCCCCACAATGGGGCATGGGGAGGGCACAGGAAAGAGCTTCCCATGCAGCTTCCCATGAGCCCTGGAGAGGCCAAGAGCAGCGGGGGGTGCTGGTGAGCCTGGCCAAGGAGGGTGCTGCTGGATGGGCACCCATGCTTGTGACGTTCCTCCTGGAGGGTTGCTTCACATTTCACGGAGCTGCTCACTGTCCTCGAGGTGGAGCTGAAAGGGGAGTGTTTGGGAAGAGTGCTGCTGGACAGGGCTTGGCTAAAACAACCCAGCTGCTCTGGGGAGAAACGGAGGCCAGATTAGAGGGAGACCTCAGCAGAGCAGTGGAGCTCCAGCCTACTAGGGAGGAGAAGGAAGAAGAGAAGGAGGAAAGGGGCTTTATTTTTATTATCATCTTCATCATTATTATTCCGCCTCCCCGCTCCCGCCATGTACACAGCAGAGGGAGCGACACCCATCACCAGTGAGTGGGAACCAGTCAGTGGGCTGCTTCTCCCCCCCTCAAACCCCACCAGATCCACAAAGGAGCAGAGATAATACCAAGAAAAAGAAAAATACCAAGACCCACATAAATGTTAGTGTCTGTTTGTGACTGTGGGTTGTGTTGTGTGTATTTGGTTATGGTTGGAAGAAGTGTGCAGAAACCGTGGGACTTCAAACAGAAATCTTAAAACTACACAGAAGAAAGCAGAGATCGGCGCCCAGCAATAATAATAATGAGTACAGATTATTCACTTGGACATCTTTTGTCACAGGACATTCAGCAACGAGACCATCTCACTCACAGCTTTGACCATCTCACTCTCAGTTGTACACCGCCCTCAATAAATTTGCGGTCTTGGTATTGTAATGCCCATCAGGAATAAAGAAAGAAAATCAACTTTTGAGCTGACCACCAATTCCTCTTTCTTAAAATGCCCATCAAAGGGATGTCATTGCTGCTGCATGGAAGAAGTCCATAGACTGAGCTGCACAGATTCGCCCAGTGCTGTATTATTATTATTATTATTACTACTACTACTACTACTACTACTAATATTTTAGTTTTAAACTGCTTAATCACAAATGTCTCTACGCAATATATCATACCCTTGAACAAGGCCAGATAAATAGGACGCCACCAGTCAGGCTAGGTGCTCTCTGTCAGCCCTCCAACACCTTCCAGACTGTGAAATCTCCTGCTCTCGCCTTACCATAAAACCATGGAGGAAAATGGAGGAGGAAGATCTACTTTCCAGGTTATTAGGGCCCCACAGCTGGCTGCAAACCACACGAGCCTGCTCAGTCCCACTTCACTCTGTGAACCCCTCCCAAGCTCTTCATTGATTGGTGTCAACTTCTCTCCTGTCCCTCTCAACAACAATGCAGCAAACCTTGATTCAAACCCAGCCATGCTCAGAAGGAAAGAGGAGTTAGTGCTGGGTGATCCGGCTTTAAATACCTCTGCCTTCCCCTCTCACTTGCTGGAACTAGCCAACACTGGAGGCCAGAAGTGGTTTCATACCAGTCTTCTGGTCCCACCACAAAAGCACTCCTTCTCAAACCCCCTTTTTGTAGCCAGATGGAGGAGTGATCTATGCATACCCTCCAACATATGTTCAAAAATACAAAATGCATATGTCATGCAAAAGGCACAGAAGTGTCTCTGTATTCGTTTGGACTGACACCCTAATGTGAGCGTTTTAGGATCACACCCACTCATACACCTTTGAAAAGCAATAGAGATGGCAAAAATAAAGGAAGCTAGAAAGCTGGAACAATTTCATTGGCATCCGTATGTCTCAAGAGACAATGGAAGAGTTTGCCTTCAGATTTTTTTCAGATAATTCCCACCCCAACCCCCACTGCCCAACTGTTCAAAATATTTTGCTTCCCACTTTGAGAAATATTCCCATCATCCCATACATAGGGTGGACTATTATTTTCTTGCAAGCTGTCTTCTTCCTTGCAACGATAATTTCTAGATAGTATTGTGCATGGGTGCATTCAACATTGTTGACCTGCAAAATCAATTAGTGATTTGTGTTCCCTATCTCCAAACAACTAAAGAACGTCACTTTAGATAACCACACAATGAAGTAGATGCACACACATTTCAGCAAAGCAGTTTCACATCAAAATCGTTTATTGATTGATTGATTGATTGATTGTGTCAGTAATGGATAACTGAAGATATGAATTTATGGCGGCAAGATTCCTTGGGAGTCCAATACTTGGGAATTGATTGATGTAGAGTACATGAATCAGAGAAGGCTCTCTCTCTACACACACACACACACACACACACACACACACACACACACACACACACACCCCTTGAGATATTCAGACCTCCATTTGCTTCAAAATATGATTTGACCAAATGGGACAAATTCTTCTAAGCCATAGCATGGCTAAGTCTCATCTTTTCTGTTTCTTTTATACCATTTCGATACAAGATGGTTTGCAGGTTTAAATCTTAATGCTGTCACTTTTATTTTTCATCAAAACATGCTGAGATCACCCATAATTGAATTTATTGAGACATTTCCAACTTCCTCTCTGCCGTGCTCATAAACTCTGCTGTCGACTGGGTACACCCGCAGCATTCTGGTCACCCTATTAAATAATATAATGGGTTCCATGAGGCTGGCCAGGAGTGAAAATTTGATTCATTTTCCATTTAAAGTTATAACGATCCAATCCACACTTTCCGACGCGGCGTAAGAACTGAAACACCACCTTTGCTTGAAATTTTCTGAATTTTGTGATGCAGTTTTTCAGCCAAATAAGGTTTACAAAAATGCATTTATTAGGTAAAATTGTGTGTGAATATGCATATTTCAGTGAAAATAGTGTGCAAAAATACATATTAGGAAAAATTGCTTGCAAAAATATTAGTGCATTAGGCAAAGATGCATATAACATGTGTTTACTAGAAGAGATTTGCACTAAAATGTTGAAGAATCTGTCTATAACAGCTTCTCTTAGTTTCTGGTTTTCCCCATCTTAAACCTAGGTCACCTCATTCCTACATCCATTTGTAATGTCTCCCCTTCTCAATATATGTTCTTATTTTTATTTTGGTATGTGCATTTGTCTGATATACATATTTTTGCAAGCAGTTTTTTCCTGTTGCAATGTAGGAAATCCATGTATCATGGATGCTTTAGTTGAGATTCCTGTATTGCAAGGAATTGGGCTAGATAACCCAAGTTTGAAAATGTATAATGAAGCAAATACTTTGTCACAAAATACACCAGAGATGGGGAACCCTCAGGCCCAGGATCCAAATGCAGCCCTCTAAGAATAACCATCTGTTCCATCATCCTTTGCCTCTGATCATACCCATGTTTGCTTCTGGACTCCATTGGCTAGTAACCCCCTAGAAGTTTGTCTAGAAAGGAATGCAGCCCTTTGACTAGAACTAGGTTCGCCACCATAAAATATTCAAATAAAATAATAATAATAATAATAAATCCTTCCAGTAGCACCTTAGAGACCAACTAAGTTTGTTCTTGGTATGAGCTTTGTGTGCATGCACACTTCTTCAGATACACTGAAACAGAAGTCACCAGACCCTTGCGTGTCAACCCGATTCCTCCCGTGGTGAAATAAAGAACCAAGACTCAGTAATTAAGGTTAATGGGCACAACTTTTATTGGTTACGAATGTGGAGAGGTATTGGCTTAGGCATTGGATCTAACCAACTATATCTGACTCCAGCCCGCTGTGCTGGCAGTCTGGGAAGGGTTAACCACCGATGGGAGAGTCATGCTGCTGCACATCAGCTAGGAACTCACCCTGGGGTCACCGATCTGGGGCGTGCCTTTGGCCCTCACCTACCACGGCTTCGGACAGGGCCACGCCCCCCGGACTTGTTTAACGAAGTACCCTTCAGCATTTGGGGGAGGTGATGGCCCAACCTCCCCCCCCTTCAGCCTTCCCTAGATAATCATAATCCAATGCCTAACCACAAACCTAAGTTGTGACGAATTGCTACGAGGTAGGCAAAAACCACAAGGCTCAGCCAATTTGCCAAGTGGGAAAATTCCTACCAGGCCCCAATAGGCGACCAACCGAAGTCCATAGCAAGGTCATTGAAAAAAAGGAGGGTGGGAGGGAAAAGAGTCAGCTGGAGGGAGCAGGAACCAAGAGGCTGTGCCCTGGCATGCGCTTGCTTAAATCTAGCAAGCCCCGCCCCGCCTCCCGGCCGTACCGATAGGTCAGCCGGCCAGGCACCGCACCCAGGGCACAGCCAATGGAGGCAGGGGATGGAACCATCCCCTGCGCACGTGGAGGGCTCGTGGAGCCCGCAACCCCCCTCCTCCCTTCGGTTGGAAGGGACTTTATACTGTATATAGTGAGAGGGTGGGGAGGGGTATTACTCAGAAGGGTGGTGGGAATGGGTGATTGGCTGATAGCTGTGGTAAACCTGTTGACGACTGTTAATGACTGCAATTAGTCTTACAGGAAAAAGCAAAGGGTGAGGAGGTTAAAAATAGCTTTGTCATGTATAATGAGATAAGAATCCAATGTCTTTGTTCAGACCAGGTCTCTCCATGGTTTTAAGCTTGGTAATGAGTTGCAATTCAGCAACTTCTCTTTCCAGTCTATTTCTGAAATTCCTTTGCAATAAGACAGCTATTTTGAGATCTTGTATAGAGTGTCCTGGGAGATTGAAGTGTTCTCCTACTGGTTTCTCTGATTCCTGATGTCATATTTATGTCCATTTATCCTTTGGCGTAGGGTTTGGCCTGTTAGTCCAATATAGAGAGCTGAAGGGCACTGTTGGCATTTGATGGCATACACAATGTTAGACGATGAGCAATTAAATAGTCCTAAGATGGTATGTTTGATGTTGTTGGGGCCAGTAATGGGCTATCAACCTATCACCCATTCCCAGCACCCTTCTGAGTAATACCCCTCCCAGCCTCTCACTATATATAAGGGTCTGGTGACTTCTCTTTCAGTGTATCTGAAGAAGTGTGCATGCACATGAAAGCTCATACCAAGAACAAACTTAGTTGGTCTCTAAGGTGCTACTGGTAGGAATTTTTTTATTTTTTATTTTGTTTTGAGTATTTTGTTTTGACTATGACAGACCAACATGGCTACCTACCTGTATATTCAAATAAAGTACATTTTATGCTAAGATACAAATTGTTGAATGCACTTTGGTGCATTTTTTGAGTCAACAACTCCACAATAAAGTTCAGAGGATTGGAAAATCGGGGGGGGGGGGAATCCACTATAATTGCATTCCAATATGTGAGAAGCAAATTAAAGCTTTTCACTTAAAAATGCAAAATGAATTAAATTATTCTGTGCCATAGTAATCAGAATTAGGAAACAGCACAATCTAGGAAGAGCCCTGCTGGATGAGTAGGCACTTGGTAGCCTTACCCTCCATGAATTTGTCTATGCCATCAGTGTTGGTGGCCAACACTACCTCTCCTGGGAATGCTCTTAGATGGGAGTTGGGAAGGATAGTTATGAACATTTCTCTGGACTTACCCTGGAGAGATCGGCCTACTTTTTTGGAATGGACTTCACACAGCATGGGCTTCCTCTGCCACATGTTCCAAACTGAAAGTTCTTGATAGGGCATTGCCACATTGAGCAAACACCATTAGCAAATGAACACAACCACATATTTGTTACCATGCTAAAGAAAGAAAGAAAGAAAGAAAGAAAGAAAGAAAGAAAGAAAGAGAAAGTTAAAATGATGGTCTGCATGAGTTATATTATCCATGAACATATCAAGGGGGAAATAGGCTGTTGAAAATATTATTGGGCATTAAACTCTTGTCCTTGATAATAAATAATAATAATAATAATAATAATAATAATAATAATAATTTATTACTTATACCCCACCCATCTCAGAGGAACCAGAGACCAAATTGCAAACATGCGCTGGATTATGGAGAAAGCTAGAGAGTTCCAGAAAAAACATCTACTTCTGCTTCATTGACTACGCAAAAGCATTTGGTTTTTTTTTTTTTAAAAAAAAATAATATTTATTAAATTTTACAATTTTTTTAACGGCTTACATCATTTTGGTTAAACTTTCTTGGGCTCCTCCTCTCTCACTCAGAGGAGCCCTTTTACATCAGTTCATCCCCCCCCCTCTCACAGAGGAATACAAATCATATTTTGTTTAACCTTATATCATTACTAATCTTGCCTGTTCTTGTCCCATTCCCCTGGGTCAAGTTATCTATATCCCTAATGTTAGTTTGTTTTGGACTTCCCCGTCTCCCTTACATTGGTTACATCAACAATTCTTATTTCTCAGGTTTCTTCATCATCAATTACATCATAATTGTTTATCTAATATCTTTGAATCTTTTTTCATAATCATTAAAATCATCTTGCCTCATCTCAACTTCTATTTAAGCCTTAGCCATTTTACCCTTCTGCTCCTTAACTATTCTTAATCTTCCCCCTCTCCCATTCCCCAGAAAAGAAAACTTGACTTAATATTCTAATCATTATTAATAATCCATATCATATTATAACTCACTTATGCCATTCCTTGAACCATACCTATGTTTTGCATCATCAGGAAAAAAGAAAGACCGTCCTTTTAAAATACACTCTCTCCTTTCATCCCACCCCCCGCTTTTCCTGCGCCCAGTGCCAAGAGTTGTATGTTCTGAGATGCTCCAATATTTTTTCCACATTTTCCTGCAGCTTCTTGCCTAATTTTTGATCATCTCTTCTTTGCAGTTCATCAGTCTTTTTTCTCTTGATGTATTTCCTGCAGGGTTTCTTCTCTTGATGACAATTTCTCTTTTGCCGATATTTGGATCTCCTGGTTCCTCTCCTCTTTATCCTCCTCTTTCCCACGGTCAGTGGAATGTGATCATTGTAAGTCTCATGTCTTTCTCTGTCCTTCTGTTGTTGCTTAGGAATGCACTCCTGCTGTGAGTTGCTCCCCCCCAGGAAATGCCTGATAATTAAGTCTCTCAGTTCATCCAGTCTCGCATTGATATCTTCCAGCATTTCCATGGTCCGGGGCAACTTTCTTAAAAGTCACACATGTCCCAAAAAATTACTTTAAAAGTTCCTTTAAATTTCTTAGCCAAATTTCTTCCCAGGGTCTGCGAAAGGGGCACTTTTAAACTTGTAGTAAAAGTTTTCCCCAGTTGGTATTTAACGTCTTGCTTCAGCTACAGTGTAGCCTGTTCCTTCCTCCCCAACTGCCGGGATCGACCTCCGTTTTTTTTTTTAAATCCCAAGCTTCTTGCCAATTTAGTCCAAATAAATGTCTTTTTACTCACATCTTTAGTTGCAAATTCTTCTTTTGGGAGGAATCAAGCCGCTCTGCGGGTCCGGGTCGTGCAGCTTCGCCCTGAGGGGGATAGATGGTATTCGATCCGCTGCGCTCCGGCTCTCCCATTCCCGGGGTTTCCTCGGGAGTAAGAGAGCCGTCCGAGCGTCTGCCGGATCCGCCGGTCCCGGGACGCCCCTCCCGGGAGATTTGGGGGCAGCGGTGCTGTCGCTGTCACCCCTTTCACCCCTTTTTCGGGCAGGGAACTTCAGAGCGAAGTTCCCCCCGACCATTCCCGTTAGCGGCTTGACCGGAAGTCCTACGCAAAAGCATTTGACTGTGTTGACCACAGCAAACTATGGCAAGTTCTTAAAGAAATGGGAGTGCCTGATCACCTCATCCGTCTCCTGAGAAATCTCTATGTGGGAAAAGAAGCTACAGTTAGAACTGGATATGGAACAACTGATTGGTTCAAAATTGGGAAAGGAGTACAACAAGGCTGTATATTGTCCCCCTGCTTATTTAACTTATATGCAGAATTCATCATGTGAAAGGCTGGACTAGACGAATCCCAAACCGGAATTAAGATTGCCGGAAGAAATATCAACAACCTCAGATATGCTGATGATACAACCTTGATGGCAGAAAGTGAGGAGGAATTAAAGAACCTTTTAATGAGGGTGAAAGAGGAGAGCACAAAATATGGTCTGAAGCTCAACATCAAAAAAACTAAGATCATGGCCACTGGTCCTATCACCTCATGGCAAATAGAAGGGGAAGAAATGGAGGCAGTGAGAGATTTTCCTTTCTTGGGTTCCTGATGTTGGGAAAGATTGAGGGCACAAGGAGAAGGGGACAACAGAGGATGAGATGGTTGGACAGTGTTCTCGAAGCTACCAACTTGAGTTTGACCAAACTGCAGGAGGCAGTGGAAGACAGGAGTGCCTGGCGTGCTCTGGTCCATGGGGTCACGAAGAGTCGGACATGACTAAACAACTAAACAGCAACAACAACAACCCCACCCATCTGGCCAGGCCTCCCCAGCCACTCTGGGCAGCTTCCAACAGGATATTAAAAACACAATAAAACATCTATTGGCTCATTACGTTGAGCAGAATGCGTATGATAACTAGCCAGATGAAGGGGGTGGCAAATACCCCAAGCAAATACCTGAGAATTATTTAAGCTTCAAGCCTGACAATCCTTCAGGAGTGGAGGCCAGGGGCATGACTGCAGAGTTGCCCTCGAACATTCCAAGTAGAAAAATGTAGGGCTCTGCTTAGCCCAGCTTCCCTGGTTCCAGTCCTGTATCAAATTGGGAGTCAGGTTAATGCTTAATTAGGGCTTTTAAAACCCAGGCTAAACTTATCATCAGGGCAGAGAAGGGGATGCCGAATCGCCTCCCCAAACCATGTCGGCATGTGTACAAACCTGTGGAGAGTTGCTTTGCAAATGCATTCAAGAGCTGGAGGGTTTGATCCTGCAGAGCGCTGGTTTGCAAGCAGATTTCAATCTTGCTGGGATCTGCTTCCCTAGCACATTCCCTGAAGGGAACAGGCTAGTGAAGCAGACTCCTGCTTCTTTCCTGGTCCCCTGACTGCCCCAGACAATACTGTGCTGCCTGACACAGTGATCTGGGAGTGTCTTCACCCCAGTGGCATAGGAAGGGGGTACGGTGGGTGCGGGCCACCCCAGGTGTCATCACTGAGGGGGGTGACAAAATGGCCAAAATATGTGTTTTTGGAAAAATAACTCCCGCACCCACCACACTCCCCTTCCTATGCCACTGCAGGAGCACTCTCCCCTCAAGTGATTTCCAGAAACCAGAAGCATTGCTGCCTCCAACTTTGCAGGCAGAGCACAGCCTTTATGGCTAGTAGCCTTTGACAGCCCTCTCCCCCATGAATCTGCCTAATACAGAGGCATAGCTAGGTGTGTTGGGGTTTTGCTTACGTGCTCGATGCAGCTTCCCACAGAAGCAATTAAGGAGTTGGCCAAAGGCCAGGAAAACTGAGCAGAGGGAGTTATTCTGCCTAGTGATATGGGAGCCCTGGATACAACTCTGCTACTGGACGAGGTCACCCATATAGGCATGATGACTCATTACTTTCCTGTGAGTGGTCTGTGTGTGGTCAGTGGTTGGTTCGTGGTTAGTTAGTTGGAGTTTGTTCAGAGAGATAGAGTTAAGACCCGTGTCTGTATCTTGTATATAGTGGCTTGCGAGTCTGCTGTAAATAATAAAGTTACTAGTGAGCAGCATCTTGTTCCTGCTTCATCCTGCCCGCTTGCAACTGAATACTTCTGGACAGTCTGCATAAGCTCTGCAATATTCAACAAGGTGAGATGAGGGGCACTGGGCCTGAGCCACGCATCTCTCTTTACGGGGAGGCAGTGGGTGGACTGCCTGCAAGCTCCGCGCTGCTTTTTCGAGCAGCGTGGAGCTTGCGTCTGCCCACCGCCTCAGCCACCCTACAGCTGAGGGGGAGGTGGCGGAGAGGCTCCATGCAGTGTGCCCTGCCATGGCTCACCCTGCCCCCCTGGGCAGCTTGCCGCGCCCCCATGAGCAGAAACCAAGAACGAGCATCACGACGGCCAATGAAAGTAGTATATTGTTTTCATGTATAATAACAGTAAGACAACGGACAGTGATCCGGTATTAACACTGTTTCGTGTACGTCTTCTTCAGCATGTAACTGCAAAATATAGATAAACAAATAAACAACCAAAAACCTGCATGGACATGTATCACAGTAATCCATGAAATCAATACATCTAATGCAAATATAGTAAAGGGACCCCTGACCATTTGGTCTAGTCGTGTCCGACTCTGGGGTTGCGGCGCTCATCTCGCATAATTGGCCGAGGGAGCCGGCGTACAGCTTCCAGGTCATGTGGCCAGCATGACAAAGCCGCTTCTGGCGAACCAGAGCAGCACATGGAAACGCCGTTTACCTTCCCGCTGGAGAGGTTCCTATTTATCTACTTGCACTTTGACGTGCTTTCGAACTGCTAGGTGGGCAGGAGCTGGGACCGAGCAACGGGAGCTCACCCCGTTGCGGGGATTCGAACTGCCGACCTTCTGATCAGCAAGCCCTAGGCTCTGTGGTTTAACCCACAGCGCCACCTGGGTCCCTCAATGCAAATATACATAATTCAATAAAACATAGCACTAATATAATAATAATAATAATAATAATAATAATAATAATAATAATTTATTATTTATACCCCGCCCATCTGGCTGGGTTTCCCCAGCCACTCTGGGCGGCTTTCAACAGAACATTAAAATACAATAATCTATATAATATATTATATAGATATATAATATATAATATAATAATGTAATATAATAGCATACCTCAATATACAATGGAAGTTTTCAAGAAGCAGTGGTCATATGAATATGTAACCACTGATGTTAGTTATCAGGAGTTCAGGAGCTTATGAACCCACTCATGGCACCAGGTGAATTCCATTATAATCATGAATGAACACAGTTAAAGCAACATCACTCCTTAACCAGAGCTAAATAAAGCAACCAAGATCCATTTCCGAATTCAACCCTTCTGGATAAAACGTCCTAAACATGAAAATGAATTGGGATTCTTTCTGTCTTAATCTTTTTACAAAATCACATCTATTACTAGTGGTTCTCCAGTTGATCCATAAAACTGTAAAAAGTAAATCCGTGTCAGAAGAGGAACTTCTACAACTGCATTCCGAATACAGGAGCGGTGTGCCCCCATGAGCGGCTCGCTCTACCTCCGGCTGCAGGGCGTGTGTGCCGCCCCGGGCACCCGAACGGTTAGCTATGCCGCTGCTTCTCTCAACTTGGCTGAAACCCAAATCAGCCCGATTCTCTCCAGGCGAAATCTAGGACAGATCCTTACAAAAGGGGATAGCTTTGAAACTTGGGGGCAGGTGAGATTGTGTTTCAAATGTCATATAGACCTACAAACACCAATCACTCTCCAAATCTTAGAGCCGATTTTTTTTTCCTAAAGGGGAAAATTAAAGAGTTCAGCTATGTTCAAAGAGGCACTCATCACAGAGAAGCACTACATGGACATAGCTGGAAATATATGGATGTTAAAAAGAATACTGGCAAGCATTTCCAAACCTGCAAGAATAATATTGAAGAATTGTCTACCTTGTGCAGCAAAATGCACGTCTGCCGCATGTTGAAGTTCTCATAGAAAGCAAAGGGCACTTGCCCTCGAGGCATAACCCTTTGTCAAGCCAGCACTTGAGTAGGTCACGTGTGAGGCCTCGATCATATGGGTTATCTATGCAAGTTGCCAATGCAGAGAGGGAAAGAGAGAGAGATATAGAGAGAGAGAGAGAGAGGAGAAGAAGAAGAAGAAGAAGAAGAAGAAGAAGAAGAAGAAGAAGAAGAAGAAGAAGTTAATAACCATGTTTTTAAAAAAGGGATGTGGTGGTGGTAATTTGGGATTTCGTCCTTACAAAACAGCACTACATTAATCAATATTTCACACACCAAAGACGACCAGCAATATTCACTTTCATTCAGGGCTCCATGGTAACTCAGCCCAGTGGGAACCTCAATTCAAGCAGCCAGATATTTCTTGTGCTGCATGGGCTCCTCCTATTCCCCCCCCCAGACATGCAATACCGTCTTTTAAGGGGGAATTGTTATGATTTTTGTCCAAGCCGAGCAGAAACAGCTGCAGCGAGGGCTGGTTTGACTTTTGCCTGTCTCACCAAGCCGTGAGAAAGGTGTCTTATCTTTGCCTACATGGAATGTTTAATTTTCCCCTTTAGGAAAAAAATGTTTTATGTTTTCATAGAATCATAGAATCATAGAGTTGGAAGAGACCCCAAGGGCCATCCAGTCCAACCCCCTGCCAAGCAGGAAACACCATCAAAGCATTCCTGACAGGTGGCTGTCAAGCCTCTGCTTAAAGACCTCCAAAGAAGGAGACTCCACCACACTCCTTGGCAGCAAATTCCACTGTCGAACAGCTCTTACTGTCATGAAATTCAGTACAGTTTTACTGTACTGTTGTACTCCTAGCATTTGTGCTTCTCTCTTTTAGCTAGATCTCAAGCTGGAAAGACGGCATTATGGCAGCTCTGTCTAAATGAGCTGGCAGCACCGGACTCTCTGTAGCAGGGGATGTAATAATAATAATAATAATAATAATAATAATAATAATAATAATAATTTATTATTTATACCCCGCCCATCTGGCTGGGTTTCCCCAGCCACTCTGGGCGGCTTTCAACAGAACATTAAAATACAATAATCTATAAAAAATTAAAAAGCCTCCCTAAACAGGGCTGCCTTCAGATGTCTTCTAAAGGTCTGATAATTGTTGTTCTCTTTGACATCTGAAGGGAGGGCGTTCCACAGGGCGGGTGCCACTACCGAGAAGGCCCTCTGCCTGGTTCCCTGTAACTTGGCTTCTCGTAGTGAGGGAACCGCCAGAAGGCCCTCGGCACTGGACCTCAGTGTCCGGGCAGAATGATGGGGTTGGAGACGCTCCTTCAGGTATACTGGACCAAAGCCATTTAGGGCTTTAAAGGTCAGCACCAACACTGTGAATTGTGCTCGGAAACATACTGGGAGCCAGTGTAGGTCTTTCAAGACTGGTGTTATGTGGTCTCGGTGGCCGCTCCCAGTCACCAGTCTAGCTGCCGCATTCTGGATTAGTTGTAGTTAGTTGTAGTTGTAGTTAGTTGTGCACACACGGCTTTGCTCTGGCTTTGGGGCAGTCTCACAAATTGCCCCAGGCGGGGTTTATGCTGACAGGAATATGCAATGTATCTTAGAATGTATGCATGCAGCACACAACCAGGGTTTTGCAACAAGGAAGTACCTTCCCACCACCACCAAAATTCTATATACTTCTGGGCAATTCTTATTGGCTTGCTGGGAGTGGCATGGATCATATTTTTGGTTTGGCATTTAGTATAGTCATGAGAGGAAGTAAGTACATAAGTATTAGGTGCATTGAGGCATTATTGCTTTAAAAGCCATCTGTCACAGCCTTATGCATAGTGGGTCGGGGGGGGCACATTTTTGTGAATGTTGGATAGCAGTGCCAGGGTTCACATGCTGAGTTCATGTACCCAAAGCTCACTTAGGAAGGAGGAAATAACTTTCTCCCTATCCTTGGCTGGGGAAACTATGGGCTTACCTTTGCTGTGCACTTTCCATGCATAATTTGTGCTTTAAGGCTCTATGTCCAAGCACCCTTTCTTTTTTCTTTCTCCCCATCCAGAGCTTTCCCCGTGAATCAGAGCAAACAGCAATCCACAGAACACCTGAACTGCCATTTGTTGTGCTTTGACTTTAAAGAGCGGGTTTTCATGGGGAAATATCCAGAGCAAAAAGAGGGAGCACTTGGACACAGAAATTTAATGCATGGATTTGTGCCTGGAATGTGCAGGGCAAAAAAATTAAGTGTGGATAAGCCCTAAGAAAGCATCTGTTAACATGCCCACGGGAATATGGGGTCGTTTCCATATCAGAATAAGACAAAACGCTTTCCAAGTTTTGCATGCAGATGCTCTATTTGTTATATTCATAAATATGGCCTTTCAACCGTTACTTTACATCAGTGGTGGCTAACCTTGACACTCCAGATGTTTTGGGACTACAACTCCCATCATCCCTGACCACTGGTCCTGTTAGCTAGGGATGATGGGAGTTGTAGTTCCAAAACATCTGGAGTGTCAAGGTTAGCCACCACTGCTTTACATCATAAATCTTCCTTGCAGGTGTGGAGGCAAATGGCAACCTGCTACACCAGCCTTGCTAGACAACTGGATTAATTGGCCTTAATACTTTATTTTTGTTGCCACCCGTCTGTCTCAAGAGGCAATGAAATACGCCTCTGGGAGTGAAGACAAACCACTCGAGAATCACAGCGCCTGCTGTGGCTGCAGAGACTGGTAACTTGGTTGCTTGGAAGCTGCCTCCTTCTTTTACTTATTTCAGCCATATTAACATTAGTAACTACAGAGACGAACAGAAGCACACGCCTTACCTTGAGCAGCCAGATTCATCCACGAAAGAGCAACTATGAGAAGTCGAAAGACTTCCATGGGCCCAACACTCACAGGACATATGAAGTATTTGTTTGTGGAATCTGGTCAGATGTTTACTATCTTCCTCCTCAAACAACTGGACCCCAATAAATTGAAATGTTTTATTGGATTTTGTCTTTTCTTGTACTTAGGATAGGATGATTCCTGTGGAAATTGGGATGGCTTCTTCCTCTTCTTCTTCTTCTTCTTCTTCTTCTTCTTCTTCTTCTTCTTCTTCTAGCAGAATTTTCAAACCAAGGTTCCTTACAGTGGCCACTAGTGGCCACAATCCTGCAAAAAGCAATACAGTAGTATGCCAAGAAGAAACCGCAAATTGTGAACAGGAGAAAAGTTTACCTTAACTGCAAACCGAATAAATTTTCTCCCCCTTCCTTAATTTGGCACCTAATAATAATAATAATAATAATAATAATTTATTTATTTGTATCCTGCCCTCCCCAACTGAGGCCGGGCTCAGAGCGGCTAGCATCATAAAAACAACACAATATGTATAAAAACAGACATCAATTAATTGAAATACATTTTAAAATTAATTCAGACAAGTTAAAATCTGGGCAGGTGGCAATTATCAGGTTGGAATTGAGAGTGGTTAATACTTGCCAGGACAAGCTGTTTGCACTGATCATACAAGGACCTGTGAGGAGGTTGGGGACCTCCTTTGGGCTTGTGTTATACAAAGGAATGTAAGTCAAACTGCATCCTGCCCGAAGGGGGGAACACAGAAAGCTGCCTTATGCCAACTCAGACCATAGGTCCTGCTAACTCCATGTTGTCTACACCGACTGGGAGTGACACTCCAGGATTTCAGATGGAGAGCATTTCAAACTAAACCAGGGACTTTCTGTAAGCCAAGCAGACTCTAGCCTGAAGAAGAGAAGGTTAAGGGGTGATATGATAGCCATGTTCAAATATATAAAAGGATGTCATATAGAGGAAGGAGAAAAGTTGTTTTCTGCTGCTCCTGAGAAGAGGACATGGAGCAATGGATTCAAACTACAAGAAAGAAGATTCCACCTAAACATTAGAAAGAACTTCATGACAGTAAGAGCTGTTTGACAGTGGAATTTGCTGCCAAGGAGTGTGGTGGAGTCTCCTTCTTTGGAGGTCTTTAAGCAGAGGCTTGACAGCCACCTGTCAGGAATGCTTTGATGGTGTTTCCTGCTTGGCAGGGGGTTGGACTGGATGGCCCTTGTGGTCTCTTCCAACTCTATGATTCTATGACTCTCTGTCATTGATCTATGGTCCTTCCCATATGTATTCTCTCTGATCTGAGGTACCAAAGTTTATCCCCCCAGCACCACCCCATCTCTCCTTTCCTGGGTGCTTCTGCTTCCTGCTTGATGTCACCTGTGAGGATGGAAAGGATGTTTGCCCTCTGCTATCTTGCATACTCCTAGGTTGTGTGTCTAAGACCTTCTTTCGTTCATTAGTTCCACTGGTTACTGTCAGGAAGCCTAGCTTCAGTAGGCAGCATGGAACGGTGTGTGTGTGTGTGTGTGTGTGTGTGTGTGTGTGTGTGTACACCAATGTCCCTCCTGTAGAAGGACATGTGGATCCAGAATTGGCCTCCACAGTCACTTACCCTATATACTCGAGTATAAGCCTAGTTTTTCAGCACATTTTTTCTGCTGAAAAAGCCGCCCTCGGCTTATACTCGAGTGAGGCAGGCAGTGGCTCCTATGAAGCTTTCCCAGGTTTTTTGTGGTAAAACTGGGTGCCTCAGTTTATATTCGGGTCGGCTTATACTCGAGTATATACGGTACATACTCATTGTTAAAACCGTGTTTATGGAAGGTAATCTTACTCGGCTACAAGTGATCGCCAAAGAAGAAGAAGAAGAATGTGTGTGTGTGTGTGTGTGTGTGTGTGTGTGTGTGTGTGTGTGTACGAATAATTGAGGAGGTCTACTTTGGGAGGCAGGTGGGGAATTGTGTTCCTCACTTGTCTGGCTTAAAATTCAACCCAGATAAGAATTCAGGTGTCACCATCTTCTCCTGGTGATTTGAGTAAAGAATTTCTGGTCTACCCACCCCCAAGACGTGTATTTCTGAGCTAGGAAATCTCCGCAGCATTGCAGCTCACCTCCTCCGGTTCAAGTTCTGAGATGAAAAAAAATATCAGAATCAACAATTTGTACCTATATTGTATTTGTGGAGGTGCCTTTAAAAAACAAATAAAAAACAAACATATTTGACTCTGTTCCAGTAGCTCAGGAATAAAATGGGGTGGAGGGTGATGAAAATGGAATGTCTTATGTGAAGACCTTTTTCTCTCTCATGCTGCTCTGATGTCACAAAGTAGAATCCTGTTTCTTGGCTACCTGGATGATTTGTCATGAGGACTGAGTGCAGCCTAGCTTGGTGAGAAAATGGATTCCTCTGAATCGGACTCATTTGGGTTACGATTTGGTTGAATCTGGTGTGCAGCCTTAATTTCTCCCCTCTCCAGTTCTTGCCGGGCAGTGAGGGAGGCGGGTGTTTAAAAGTACTTCTATTACCGGTACTTCTCCTGGAATAAGTATGGTGTAAGTGAAAGTAGTATGAATTGAATTGTCTGTGTGCATGCACGCACACACACACACACACACACACACACACAATGTTCAGGATTATAGGGGAACATATTACCATAAGCCAAAATGAGGAAATAAGTTGAAGCATGACAATAGGTAACAGTATTAATTGAAGGGACTCTGTATGTGCTGTAAAATGTAAGTTTCACACCCTAAAGTGATATGCCCTACTGCCAGAGGAAGGACAGCAAGGAGGGAGCCAGTCTAGCTTGTCTGGGGAGTTCCAAAGTCTGGGAGCAGCCACTGAGAAGACCCTCTCCCATGCCCTCCCCACCAAGTGTGCCTGTGAGGGTGGCAGGGCCAAGAGAAGGGACTCCCCTGAAGATCTCAGAGCTAGGGCAGTTTTGTATGAGGGAACAGATTAAGTGTGGATAGGCAGAGGGGCAGAGAGGGCATTTCCTTCAGGAAAAAAATGCACTCTGTTCATACTCAGAATGGGGGGTGAGGAAGGACCCATCTATGAGAGTTGAAAGTGGCAAGCATTTCCATTGGGAGCTACAAGAGTGCTGTCTTTGGTTCCATGATGGAAGAAAAGTGTGATGTACACAAAATTAATAAAATTCACAGGCTTTGCATACCTCATTCCTGAAGACAGCATGCAGTGTAGTAGCTGCACAACCCAGTCATAGTTAAAAATGAAGGACAATAAAGTCCATCTCAGCATTGTCCTCCGACTTGCTCACAATAATAGGTACTTCTAAACAGGCTGAAGAAATAAGAATTCAATGAAGAGTATTTCAGTTCAAAGCATAATAAAGGGAGAGCTGGGGTTTAATTATCTCTCCTATTAAAATCTTTAGAGCAGTGGTTCCCAATTGGTGGTCTGTGGACCCCAGGGGGGTGGTCTGTGTGACCCACCCAGGGGGTTTATGGCACCACTTACATACAAAAAAACTACAATAAGGTATATCACCGTTTTCAAAAGTAAGGAGTCCATGCCTTAGCTTTTGAAAAATGGGGGGGCTGCTGTACTTAGGTAATTGTGATCCACTTCTTAAGAGAATAAGAAGAGTCTGTTTGATCAGACAAATATATCCACCTGGTTGAGCATACTTAGGTACACAGTGGCCAATCAGATGGTTGTAGGATGCTCTTAATCAGGACATGAATGAAACACTTCAAAGCCACCATTTCTTAGTGTTCCCTGAATAAAATAATCATTGATTTCTGCCTGATAGGCTTGCCATACATGTGGAATGTCTCAAGCAGTGTCTGGCTTAACAACTCCTCTGTCTGGATTTTCACTATTTGAAAACCAAGAGGTTCCTGGCGCTCAGCTCCGCAATAGAGCTGTGAATTCCTAGGGCGAAAAGGAAGGCTGGGAAGGAATCGCCAAAAGGCCCTCAGAGCTGGACCTCAGTGTCCAGGCTGAACGATGGGGGTGGAAACGCTCCTTCAGGTATACAGGGCCAAGGCTGTTTTGGGAAAGGTACTGGGAGCCAATGTAAGTCTTTCAGGACCAGTGTTATATGGTTATTGATGATAATGGTAATAAAAGTTGACTTCAGATAACGAGAATAATACATGCAACATTCTTCACCTTCCATATGTTTATTTCAAAGGTAAACCCGATCCCATTATTTATGATAAATTCAAAATAATGGGACTTCCGGTTCTACCGCTGGTTGCCGTCGGGTGCGCCTTGAGGGAACCTAACTCCCTCGGTGCGTCCACTGAGGAAAGGGGGGGAGCTGAGGCCAAGCGAACCCCCAGAGAAGGCTCGGGAGGCGATCCCGATCCGAGAAGTCGGTGGTGCCTGCAAGGGAACCTTGCACTCCTCGCCATTACCTGCGAAGCGCGAGCAGCGACAGCGATAATGAAAAGAGGAGGGGGGGAACCCTAGGGCACTGAGACGCGAGAAAATCAGACTTACTCAGTGGAAGGCTTCAATCCCGGCGCAACAGAGACAGTAAAATTTCCTTTTCTATGGCTTGGACATTATAAGCGGGACGTTTGGGAAGAAATATAAAGAAAGAAAAATACCAGCCCCCTCTGCAACAAACGGAGAGCTATAAGCTACGGAGAGCTGCAAAAATAGAAGGAAAGAAAAGCGGAGAGTGGGGGAAACTATCTAAAAAGAAACAACAGAGAACACCTAGATAACGTCGCCGGGAAAAACAGGGAAATAACTTAGAAGGAAGAAAGGCTGAAGGAAAAATAAGGGGAGCCATCGTTATTGCGGCACAACATACAGATATACACTAAGCAAAACCCAGCAAAAGGGATTAAATTAAGGATAGCGAAGAAGAGCCAGATAAGAAGTCAGAACGTTTGTTTTTTTTTTGGAGAGGAGAATAGTGTGAAGAGGGAATAAAATGGAGGACAAAGTACAACAGAATGACTAGATAAAAGAGAAACCGGAAATAAAGAAAGAAAGAGAAAGCTGATAAGTAACAAAAGGCAAGAGAGCCAGAACCTGAAAAGGGAAGACAGCGGCCGCTAGTGGGGAAAATAAGAAAAACACCCAAATAGATATTTTTTAAATAAAATAGTGACACCGTGTGGATGAAAGGAGCATTGCACCAGTGCTGGGGAAAACATTGGAAAATGGGAGAAAAAGCAAAAAAATCAACAATTCTAACACAAAGAAAAAGCTCAGTGGCAGGACAGGAAATGGACTTAAAAGAACTTATTTTGAGCCTGAAAGAAGACATGGGGGAAGTAAGAAAGGATCTTGCTGAAATTAAAAAAAGAAATGAATGAAAGAATTAACAGTGGAAAAAAAAGTTGAAAAAATAGAAGAAAAAATAGAAACCAACGACAAGGACAAAGAAAAAATAAAAAAAATGCCTAGAAGAAATACAAGGAAAAAAATGAAGAAATAAAAACAGCAGTAGAGAATAGCATTAAAAAAATAAATAAGGAGAAAAGAGAAGGAAGATCAGAAATGGCCAGAATAAGAGAAGAGAAGAGGTCTGCAGGGTGACGCAAGAGGCGGAAAGTGATGCCCTAGCCATGATGCAGATGCAGCTCCGGGAGAAGACATTGAGATTCAGGAATATACCAGAGAAAGAAAATGAAGATACAGTTAAAATGATATCGGAGGAACTTGCAAAATGGCTAGAAATAGAGGAACTTGAAATAGAAGAGCGTGTGGAAAAAGCTTTTAGAGTGAACTCAAGGAAAGCTAGAATAAATAACTGGCCGGGTGACTGTCTGGTGACGTTCACCACAACATGGATGAAAAACAAAATTCTTCAAACAAAAGGAAAGAAAAAAACTAAAAATAGACTGAGTGGAAATAGTAATACTAAAAGAGATTCCTCCAAGGCTGATACAAAAAAGGCAAAACTATCAATTCCTAACGAGACCACTGAAAGCCAAGAAGATACCATTCCGATGGGAGTACCCAGAAGGATTATAATTCTTTTACAAAGGGAAAAAAAGAAAGTTTGGGAATGTGCCAGACGCGGACATGTTTTGGAGGAAGTACTGGCAAGGCTTGGGAGGCAAAAAGGTTAAAGGACAGAAAACAAAGGCTCAAGAAGGAGTAGAGGAAGTAGGGGGAGAGGAAGACAACGCGGCGGGAATCCAGACGGACGAGGAAGAAGGAGAGGCATCTGAAAGTGAAGAAGGAGAAAGGAGAGAGGTTTGAGCACAACACCACCCTTCAAAAAGACTTTCTTTCTCATATTTTTAAAAGTTTACATTTCAATAAATTAAATGAATCTTAAAATAATATCTTGGAATATCAATGGTTTAAATAATAAGAAAAAAAGAAATATAATTGGGCATATTTAAAAAAACAACCAAATTGGGACATAATATGTTTGCAAGAAACACATGTAAACAAAAAACATGAAAAGGTGTTAATTAATGCAAAATTGGGCATGGAATTTGTTACGGCAAATGAGAAAAAAAAGGGGAGTAGTAATATATGTGAAAAGGAAATGGGAACCAGAGCTGATATGGAAAGACAAAGAAGGAAGGGTGGTAATGGTAAAAATAATGGTAGAAGGAGAACAAATGATTATAGCGGGAATTTACGCTCCAAACGGAAGTAAATCAGAATTCTTTAAAAACTTAGAAAGTAAATTGCTGGGAAACGTAAACATGCATATTATTATGTTGGGTGATTTCAATGGGGTCACGAACCCCGAAGTAGACAAACTAAGTAAAAAGAAAAAAGGGAGACAGAATAAATTACCTAACAGCTTTTTTAATATGGCAGACAATTTAGATCTAAGTGACATGTGGAGGCATAGTATCTGATCCAAAAAGATTATACATATTATTAGGAGACACATCAATCTGCAAGCAGAATTGACAGTATCTAGGCAACAAAAGAGTTAACAAATAGGAAAGGATCGGTGGAGATAAAACCTAAAAGCATTTCGGACCACAACCCAGTGACATTAATATTAAAAGAAAATGAAAAAACTAATAAGAATTGGAGATTGAATGTATTTCTACTGAATAATGAGATAATAATTGAAGGAGCCCAAAAAGTAATGAAAGAATATTTTGATTTAAACATGAATGGGGAGACAGATATTGGAATAGTATGGGAGGCGAGAAAAGCAGTAATTAGAGGATATTTTATTCAGCAAGGAGCCAACATGAAAAAAGGGAGATAACAAGGAAAGCAGAAATTACTAGATGAAATAAGGAGAAAAGAGAAATTAATGTATAAAACAAAAAATAATGAAATAAAACGAGAATTAAAAATCTTAAGAACAGAATATGAAAGTTTAATTGATAATGAAATAGAGTAAAAATTACAATATTGGAGGTACAAAAATTTTGAGTGGGCCAATAAACCTGGCAAAATATTAGCCTGGCAGGTAAAAAAGAAGAAGAATGAAAGGATAATTAATAGAATTAAATTTAACGGCCAAACTATAAACAAACCATCGGAAATAATGAAAAAATTTGAAGATTACTACACATCCCTTTATAAAAAAAATGAAGTTGATGAGAAAGAAATAGAAGCATATATAAAATAATGTAAGTTACAAAAAATAACAGAGGAAAAAACCAAACAATTAAATAAGGAAATCACAACAGAAGAGATAAAAGAAATTATACATAAAATGAAGAAAGGGAAATCACCAGGCCCAGATGGGATACCGAATGAGTATTATAAACACCTAGAGGGAACCTTGCTATCGCCATTAGCCAAATTAATGAATGATATTTTAAATAAAGGAAAACTACCCCAATCTTGGGGAGAAGCAATGATCACACTGCTACCCAAATCAACAGATACGGAAGAAATAAGTAACTATAGACCAATTAGCCTGTTAAACTGCGACTATAAAATCTTTGCAGGAATTTTAGCAAAAAGAATAAATAAAGTGCTGGAAAAAATAATTGGGCTCTGCCCAATCTTGAAACAGTTAGGAATGTGGGGTGGGGGAGGACCTCTGGTACTCAGTATGAGGCAATAGTAAAAGGATATTTTTCAAAACCTAAGGGAGTTGAAAGTGGCAAGCATTTCCATTCCAAAACATAGCTTGGGAGCTACAAGTGTTCTGCCTTGGGTTCCATGACAGAGGAAAGGTGTGATATACACATAACTAATGGGTGGCACTGTGGGTTAAACCACAGAGCCTAGGGCTTGCTGATCAGAAGGTCGGCGATTCGAATCCCTGCGACGGGGTGAACTCCCATTGCTCGGTCCCTGCTCCTGCCAACCTAGCAGTTCGAAAGCACATCAAAGTGCAAGTAGATAAATAGGTACCGCTCCAGCGGGAAGGTAAACGGCATTTCCGTGCGCTGCTCTGGTTCACCAGAAGTGGCTTAGTCATGCTGGCCACATGACCTGGAAGCTGTATGCCGGCTCTCAGCCAATAAAGTGAGATGAGCGCCGCAACCCCAGAGTCGGACACGACTGGACCTAATGGTCAGGGGTCCCTTTACCTTTTAATTGGTGGCGCTGTGGTCAAACCACTGAACCTCTTGGGCTTGCCAATCAGAAGGCTGGCGGTTCAAATCCCCACGACGGGGTGAGCTACCGTTGCTCTGTCCCAGCTCCTGCCAACCTAGCAGCTCAAAAGCATGCCAAAAAGTGCAAGTAGATAAATAGGTACCGTGAGATGAGCACGGCAACCCCAGAGTCATCTGCGACTGGACTTAACTGTCAGGGGTCCTTTACCTTTACCTTTTTACCCATAGTAGATAGCTGTACATGTAAGAAGTTTGGTGTCCCAGGACAGGCACTTTTTAAACTTGTTAAAAAAAATGATCTGGAGTTAGGGATATGGCAACCTTTGTGCGGATATGCACTTATGGGACTTGTCATTTCTTTGATGCAGGTTTGTCTGGGCACCTTAGGACATGTACAGTCTTGAGCACACTGGAGGAAAAGTGAATATCAATGCGACAAATTCACCTTAAAATTATATCTGCACCACTTCACCTTAATGTTTATTTTCTTCTCTTCTTGTTCCTATACTTCCCATATTTCCTGTTCCTCATTACTTCCAGAATAATGTGCTTACATAATGCCACATCCATTAAACTCATTCTTCCAAAAGTCATTAAACATCATGCAAATTATACTCTGCAGGAAGTATCATGTATGTAGCTGCCCTTGCATGATTCACAGCAGACCCCTTTCCCCCTGCCACAATTCCAATTTCAGCCATTGGTTTGGGTTGATTTGAATCCACTACCACCCCTTGTTCCTGATATAGATCTTCACTCCTCGCTTCTTCCCTGCCTAGTGGGGTGAAAGGTGCCATTTTGTGGTTCACCCTAGGTTCCGAAATATATTGGGCTGGTCCAGATTGTGTCTAAAGTACAATGAGCTCTGGGCTCTACAGGAACGGGTTTGTTCCCTTGAGGCCTGGAAAAAATAGGAGTCAGAGAAGTTATAGCTGTGTCCCACTCCAACAATGATAGCTCCTTTGCATTCAGGAAGAGTAAGGGTATAAGGGACGTGGGTGGCGCTGTGGTCTAAACCACAGAGCCTAGGGCTTGCCGATCAGAAGGTCGGTGGTTCGAATCCCCACGACAGGGTGAGTTCCCATTGCTTGGTCCCTGCTCCTGCCCACCTAGCAGTTCAAAAGCACGTCAAAGTGCAAGTAGATAAATAGGTGCTGCTCCAGCGGGAAGGTAAATGGCGTTTCCATGCACTGCTCTGGTTCGCCAGAAGCGGCTTAGTCATGACCCGGAAGCTGTACGCCGGCTCCCTCGGCCAGTAGAGCGAGATGAGCGCCGCAACCCCAGAGTCGTCTGCGACTGGACCTAATGGTGAGGGGTCCCTTTACCTTTACCTTAAGGGTATAAGGAAGCAGCACATTCCCTGAGAAGGGGACTCATTCTTTGTGGGACAAACAGCTATCCTTTTGTGTCAGTGAGGCTCTCTGTGGGTGGAGGGATCCTGGCTGTGGGTAATCCAGAACATCAATACAGACTGCAGGGTGAATTGCCCGCTTGGAGCAAGCTTAGTAGATATTTCCTCTGGGGTGGCAGCAGTGGTCATGGTGCATGTTGGCACAAATGACATTGGGTATGTAGTTGTGAAGTCCCAGAAACCATATTCCCATGTGAGTAAAGTTTATAGCATATGGGACTTTTTAGTTTAGAGAAAAAGCAAGTAAGAGTTGACATGATAGTTTTTAAAAATAAAGATGGCATGGAACAATGGGCAGAGAAAAGTATTTCTCCTTCTGTCATAACACTAGAGCTTGTGGACATCGAATGAAGCCAAATGTTGGACAATTCTGGACAGATTAAAAGCAGTACTTTATCATGCATGGTATAGTTAATCAACGGAGCCTGCTCCTACAGGAGGGAGTGATGGCCACCAACTTGGATGATTTTAAAAGATGATTAGACAAACCCATGGAGGAGAGGACTATCAAAGGCTATTTGCTATAATGGCTATGCTCTGCCTCCACAGTCTCATGCTCGAATCCTGCTTGTGAATTTCCCACAAGTACCTGGCTGCCCATAAACAGGGTGCTACACTTGGCCTGGTCCAACAGGCTCTTCTTATGTTCTAAGAACATAAGCAGAACAATGCTGAATATGGCCAAGAGTCTATCTACTTCAGCATTCTATTTCCAGAGCTAGTCATTCAAAATTTTCTGGGAAGTCCATAAGCAAGACATGGTTTCAATGTCTCCATTGCTTGAACCCTGCCCCCAAGCAACCAAGCTTCAGAGGACTACTGTGTCTGAAAACAGAGGCTCAGTTTCGGAACCAGCTTCCATAGAGACCATATTGTCATCTGGTTCCTTATAGCATTTCATTCAAACCCCTTCAAGGAATTCTGTTCTTGCTGTTCACAGACAGGCAGATGTGCGAGGACTAGCTGAAGTTGGCAGGTAACATTCAAAGGTGCTTAGTGTGTTTCAACAGCGATGGGGAATTTGTTCCCACCCTCCAAGATGTTGTTGAGTTCCAAATCCCATCAACATCAGCCAACATGGCCCATGGCTAGAGATGATGGGCCAACTTGTCTTACAATAATCAGTTCTGCATGTTACTACACATGTATTAAAATCTCTTTCTGGTTTGGATTGAGTTTCAGTGTTTCATCCTCATCTGATCCATTCCTGCCTCCCCTTCAGAGCTTCCATCACCAATTCACCTGGCTTGGTTGCAACAGAAAAACAGAGTCCGCCCCGTTTTGCAGAGCTCAAAGGAAAACAGCCATGAAGTTCTTTGGGCTTTTGTTTGCTGTTCTTTTATTGATATATTGGGCTTCTCCAGGTAAGATATTATGGATTTCAAGCTGCTCTATACAAAATGAAGCTCTGGGTCCCAAGCTAGTTAGGACTTTGAGAGTTAAAGGCAATATCTGATAGTTTAGTGTGCAATTTTACCAATGTATGCATACATTACCATGTTGTTGTTGTTATTATTATTATTAATAATTAAATTTATTAGTCATTTTATTTTACCCAAGTTGACCCAGAGTAAATCAAAACCAACCAACCAGCCAAACATACAAATAAACCCACAAAGAAGGATTAAAAAAGGGGGGGGAGAGAAACACCTTAGAAACATCCCTCCCACTTCTAAATGGCCACAGATAGTTAAAGGCCATAGACCCGGTTACAGAGGAAAGTTTTTGTCTGGCATGTAAAGATATATAATGATGGCACCAGCCAAGCCTCCCTGGGGAGAGCATTCCATAAATGAGAAGCCACCACAGAAAAGGCCATTCTTGTGCTGCCACCCTCTAGACTTCTCGTGGAGGAAGCTCATGAAGAAGGGCCTCAGAGGATTATCAGAGGGTCTGGGTAGTTTCATATAGGAGAGACAGTCCTTGAGGTATTGTGGTCCTGAGCCATTTAAGTGTCAAAACCAGCACTTGGAATTGGGCCCGGAGTCTAATTTCCGGGCAGTGCTGTTGGGCCAGGTTTGGTGTAACATGCTCGAACCATTTTGTCCCAGTTACAGGTAGGTAGCCGTGTTGGTCTGCCGTAGTCGAAACAAAATCAAAAAATTTCCTTCCAGTAGCACCTTAGAGACCAACTAAGTTTGTTATTGGTATGAGCTTTCGTGTTTTATCTGAAGAAGTGTGCATGTATACATTCTGAAGAAGCCTAGGAGGAACGGAGAGGAATGGCTTAGTGAAGTGTCTAAGAGTTCCTAGCTAGGCAAAGAGAAGCAACCTTTTAAACCCTGGAGCGTTTTTGTGCAAGAGAGATAGGACACAGAAGCGGTGCCTTTTAACAACTCGTGCCTGCTGTGATTTGCACAAGTCAAGAAACAGCTTGTTGACTGGGTCTTCTGCCAGATACTCTCAATGACTTATGCAAATCACTACAGGACATTAGGCATTTAAAACAAACAAACAAAACAAAAAAAGCTACTCTTTGCAATCAAACTCTGTGTCAGGTGCTTTCATGACAGCCTTACATACAACCATACATCCAGTTACAGGTAGGTAGCCGTGTTGGTCTGCCATAGTCAAAACAAAATCAAAAAATTTCCTTCCAGTAGCACCTTAGAGACCAACTAAGTTTGTTATTGGTATGAGCTTCCGTGTGCCTCTGAAGAAGTGTGTATCTGAAGAAGTGTGCATGCACATGAAAGCTCATACCAATAACAAACTTAGTTGATCTCTAAGGTGCTACTGGAAGGGTTTCTTTTTCATTTTGCCCCGGTGTGCAACCTGGCCACTAAATTCTGCACCAGCTGATGCTCCAGAACCATCTCCAGAGGCAGATCCATGTGTAATGTGTTGCAGTAAAGAGGTTACCAGGGCATATACAACAGTAGCTAGGCTATCCCTGCCCAGATAGGGGCACAGCTGAGCCACCAACTGAAGCCAATAGAAGGCACTCTGCAACCCAAACCCTCAAGTAACAGCAATGGATCCAGAAGTACCTCCAAGCTGCGTACCCACTCCTTCAAAGAAAGTGTAACCCCATCAAGAGCAGGCAACCTCTCATTCATCTGGTCTAGGGAATCTCCCACTAACATTTCCTCAGTCTGATCTGGATTGAGCTTTTCAGTTCATTGGCACTCACTCAATCCATTACCAAGGCTGGGTGAAACCACATCACAAATTTAAGAGAAGTATGAATCTTGAAGGATGGCTGCGTTTTTGTTTCTCCAATGTTTCAGAAACTGCAGCTTAGGTAGTTTCACAATTTTCTCCCCCATTCTCCTCCTCCCCCTCCCCCTCCCCCTCCCCTCCTCCTCCTCCTCCTCCTCCTCCTTCTTCACCCCATCCATCTGGCTGGGTTGCCCTATCCCCATCCCAAGAACCTGCATAGCTCCACCTCTGACCCTCCTGACTTGAGCAGGAAAGTTTGAAGAGAGAGTCTGCATGTGTTTAGCTGAAGCCACTCATAAACCTCCCTGCAATTTGAAACTGCACAATTGAGATTCACATCCAAAGGGAGGTCTCCTAGTGCACCCGGCAGAACACACAGGTAGCCCCACTTCAGACCTTGCACCCACCACATGAAGGTCTGAGTTTTTATCAGCCACCACGGATTGTAGGAGTGTTGGAGGACATAGCTAGTGTTTGTAGCGTCACTCATCTTTCAACACACACACACACACACACACACACACACACACACACACACACACTTAATCTAATGCCTGAATAATAGGGTCAGATGTTCATGAGGAAGTTAGTTCTCAATCTATTGTACAGTATGCTAGCCATAAAGGTTGACTCTTCCCTTTCTTCCTCTCATTTTGCAGTGGTCTCTGAAATTTTTGGTTACCATGAGTGCATAAGCGTTAATAAGGGTGAATGTTTTCGATGGGACAAGTGCTTACCCTTTTATGACATGCTTGGGAAATGTGACAGTTGGAAGATATGCTGTAAAAGGTGAGACAGGATGCCTCTGGGTCATCTACAATTCTATGGTTCAATGAGATCCTGAGCGTCCTCTGCCCCACCCTCAGGACTGGCCAATGTCACTGCAGCCAGCCCTCATCCCACACTATCACCTGAAATAGATGGTGGAGGAGGGGGGCAACTCCCAGTCCCTGCAGCTGCTGCAGCAGCCATGTCCTAGCAGATCTGCAGAATGCTCAGGTGGAGGGCACCCAACCAGCCGAAACTAACAGCAGCACCCCCATCCGCTGCGCCCTGAAATTCACATTGACATCACTATCGCCTGCAGCCGCCCTGCCAGCTCCCCAACACTATCACAGAACGAGCAATTAGGTGATGGTTACGTCCTGCCTGAAGCACTTGACTTTGTGGTTTCTGTCTGCTACATGAGCCGACAATCCTGCCAGCATCTGAGCGAGGGGCTGAGCATGGCAGAGGTCTTGGGCATGCCAGTGGAGGCACCCTTGCTCTCCCCATTGCCATCAGGCCCTGGTAGGGAGGATGGGTGTCCCAGGCACAGCAACTGTGCCTGACCACCCAGCCCTGCCACTTCTCACAGGAGCGGCTTCCCACATCCCTCTGCTGCAACCGGCAGAGCAGCTGGCACCACAGATTGGAGGGCTAGGGGTGGTGAGAGTCCTTCCACAAGGGCAGCGGACAGTTGCTATGCATGTTTCCTGGCTGACACAGCCCTGGCTGCTTCTGATGGGGCTGCCTTCTGCTTGGTGGGTGGCATTCTCTTCTCGGCTGGCCACCACTGCTGCTCTCAATACGGGGTCTGCTGGAGAGGAGCTGCAGAAAGGGAGAGGAAAGGGAGTGGAGGTGGACAGAGTATGGAATGTAGCCCTATGCCCCACCAATGCTCAGCCTCCCTCTTCAGCTGGTTGAGGTGAAGAGGCGCTAGAGGGGTCAGAACAGGTTGGATAGATATTACCCAACCAGCTTCCTTAAGGAGCAGGACATGGTAGTTTTCTTAGCAGAGTGTCATCTACAATCACATCCAAGGACCTGTTATCTGGATCCCCTGGCATTAGGACTTAGTAGTGACTCCCCTTTAAGTAAAACTCTTTCTGCTGGTGGGTACAGATTATAATGCATCACACAGAACTGCCATATTTGTTAAAAAGGTTACAGAGAGGTGAAAGCTATTGACTGCACCTGAAGATCACGCAGGTGAAAATGAATTCATTGGCCTGCTTTCATGGGGGAATGCTTATAAACAGGGTTTTTGTGACAATGTATTCTGCCAGGTGGCACTGTGGGTTAAACCACAGAGCCTAGGGCTTGCTGATCAGAAGGTCGGCGGTTCGAATCCCTGCGACGGGGTGAGCTCCCGTTGCTCGGTCCCAGCTCCTGCCAACCTAGCAGTTCGAAAGCACGTCAAAGTGCAAGTAGATCAATAGGAACCGTTCTGGCGGGAAGGTAAACGGCGTTTCCGTGCGCTGCTCTGGTTTCTCCAGAAGCGGCTTAGTCATGCTGGCCACATGACCCGGAAGCTGTACGCCGGCTCTCGGCCAATAAAGCGAGATGAGCGCCACAACCCCAGAGACGGACACGACTGGATCTAATGGTCAGGGGTCCCTTTACCTTTACCTATTCTGCATGCATGAATTTATGTATGTGTTCGGCCTGGTTAGCTAAAAGGCAATAAACTATTTTCCCATTTCAGGAAGCAAGAACATGTCAAATCTCATTTTCATGGGACCACCAGGTGAGACTGTGGCCAATTACTAAGCATTGGGCCATGCCGACTGATTTCTATTGTGACTTTTGCGTTAGACCAGCCTCTTTGCTTGTTCAATTTATGCCAGGTTCCCAGGGCACATGGTTTAGGAGCCAGAATAAGCCCGCTTACCTTCCTTTCTCAAGCCCACCACGCCCTTGGAATGCCCATTTTCAGGGTTTACACTGGCATAAGATCCAACAACCTCAGCTCTGTTGGCTGAGTCATTGCAGGGATAGGGAAGATACTGCAATGTGTCTTTGGCAGATCTGTGGATGGGGACTAGCTGGGAACCCCCCAATAAAACCAGAGATCTGCTGGACCTTCTCAGCCCTGTGGATCTCCCTTCAGGAATGCAGAGTGAGATAACGGAACTGCCGTTTTCCAAAAACAACACAACCATGAGTCCAAGGCTGATCCAATCGAACACAAATGTCAGAATTTGTTGTCAAAAAAATCTATAAAACAGGGGTCAGCAAACTTTTTCAGCAGGAGGCCGGTCCACTGTCCCTCAGACCTTGGGGGGGGGGCAGACTATATTAAAAAACAAAACAAAACACGAACGAATTCCTATGCCCAACAAATAACCCAGAGATGCATTTTAAATAAAAGGACACATTCTACTCATGTAAAAACATGCCGATTCCCGGACCATCCGTAGGTCGGATTGAGAAGGCGATTGGGCCAGATCCAGCCCCTGGGCCTTAGTTTGCCTACCCATGCTATAAACATGGGAGCCAATTATGTTTACAGATTTATCTGGGCAGCCAATTTTCAGAAGGACAGTCCACAGGGCATTACGATTTACAGTGTCGAAAGCCTTAGTCAGGCCAATAAACGCCATATACAGGGGTTGGTTTTGCTCTCTGCATTTTTCTTGAAGCTGTCGAGCTTTGAAAATCGTGTCCACTGTCCCCCTAGAAGGCCGAAAACCATTTTGGGATTCAGGAAGGGTCACCTCAGATATTGTTAAGAGACAGTTTGCTAATCTTACTTGGCTACAAGTGATTGCCAAAGAAGAAGAAGAAAACATGGGATGAGAACAATTCTGTAGGACAGGGATCTGTATACATGCAATCTGAGAACCAAAAGTAAATATTAAAAGTTATATCATGAGATTAAAGGAGTTGCCATATCCTTTGGTCCATATCCCAACAACTATTTCTCTCTTCCTTTTTTGTACCCACTAAGTCACATCTACCTGAGAGCCAACCTCCCTGCTTACTCCCCTCCTTGACCACCACAAAGAATGAGACCTTTGTCACTATATAACACCTGTGCTCAGGGATCTGCACTTTTTGCCAATTTGCTACTGGACCAAGTTCAAGGTGTTACTATTAGCATACAAAGTCCTTAACAACTTGGGACCAGTTTACCCACAAAACCGTCTTACCCCACATGCGCCCACTTGACCACTCCAATCGGTGGAATTGACACTACTAAGTTGTCTTGTAATGCCCACATTCTGCATTTCTAAGAACTTGATTGGTTAGTTCCTACCCTTTGGAACTCCCTGCCTATTGACGCAGGTGCCTTCATTGTACTCTTTTTGGAACCTGCTAAAAACATTCCTGTTTAGACCAGCCTACCCAGATGCTTAGAAAGTTGAGATAATTTTAATCTGTTTTAGTATTTTAACTTTTGCATGTTTTAAAGTAGGGTTGTGATTCCCCCCTTGCTTTTCTTGTTTTACAAAAACAAAAAACAAAAAAACAACAACAACACACTTTGAGGTTATTTTTTACAATCGACCAATGTATAAATTTTATGAAATAAATAAAAATAAAATATTTTTTCCATGGCAGAGGATTTTCTTGGCTACTATTCACCTTGTGTCCACCAGCAGCAAGGTTCATTGCTGTGGCCCCTTGAAAGTGGACTTCATTACCTTCTGAGATGAGGCATGTTCCAAGCACCCGCTCTTTCAGATACATGCAGGTCTTTTTCATTTACCCAAACCTTTTTCTGAACAAAATCTTTAACCACTGTGCATCGATCATCTTCTAGTGCCGTGATGTTATTTTAACAGTATGGGTTTTTGTTTTGTTTTACTGTCCAAAGTTCTGATATTTTCTAATCTGAACATTTTAAAATAATAATAAAAATGATAACTGAGAATGAAAATAGTAAGCAACCATTCAATTTCTGCCTATGTTCCCCTATCTGTTTTTTGCAGGAAACACACTGTTTCCGTCAGAATTGAACACAACAGCCCTCATCACACGTGAGTAGGGATGGGGAACAAATGTGGGAAGCTGTGACTCCACATTGGCATGCCTGATCCAATGTACCCAGATCAGAACTGGGATTTGTTCTGGGATCTGAACATGGCCCTGCTCCCACTCTCTTGTGGATCCCCAATATGAGGTGTCCTAAGGGATGCCTGAGGGACACGGGTGGTGCTGTGGTCTAAACCACTGAGCCTCTTGGGCTTGCTGATCAGAAGGTCAGCGGTTCGAATCCCCGTGACGGGGTGAGCTCCCATTGCTCGGTCCCAGCTCCTGCCAACCTAGCAGTTCGAAAGCACGCCAGTACAAGTAGATAAATAGGTACTGCTGCGGCAGGAAGGTAAACGGCATTTACGTGCGCTGCTCTAGTTTCGGTGTTCCGTTGCGCCAGGTGAGCGCCACAACCGCAGAGTCATCTGCGACTGGACTTAACTTTCAGGGGTCCTTTACCTTTTAAGGGATGCCTGAGTCCTTTCTTTTTAAAATAGTCTCTTCATAGCAGCCAGCTAGTGAGCAGAGCTCTGTTGATGCACAAGTTGAAACAGATGAAGCCAGTTCCACAGAAAGTGACACATCTTGATGACCTGAAGCTCTCATTGGAAGTTTTACGTTTCTCACATGCATTTTACGCAGTGCTTTTTTTCTTTAAAAAAATGTTTAGGGGTACTCTCATTTTCCTACTCATATTGAAATACTGCCCCTCAATGAGGCCAAACTTAGATTCACAAAATGTTTAGGGGTCTGCGTACCCCTGCGTACCCCCAGAACAAAAATCACTGATTTTATGTATTTCTCGTACAATTCTCCTTAACAAGAGCTGCCACTCCCAAGTGGACTTGCTACTAGGGACAGATGGATCTGTCAATTTTGGTCTTCTCAGATTCTCATTTTTAAAAATTTTACATTCATTTCTCCATATTTCTGCAGAAATTTGCCATAACAAATTCCCATGAATATTCACCAACATTTTAGTGCAAATTTCTCCGGAAAAAGACATTTTTGTTTACAGTTTTGACTAATACGCACATTTTTGCAAGCCACTTCCCCTGATGTAGTGATCTATGAGCGGATTTTCGAGGAGCTATATGGATTTGCCTTTAAAAATCCACAGAGAAATAGAATAGAACAGGCATAGGCAAATTCCAGCCCTCCAGATATTTGGGACTACAACTCCCATCATCCCTAGCTAACAGGACCAGTGGTCAGGGATGTGGGAATTGTTGTCCCAAACATTTTTTTAATGCAAAATGTTTATTATTATTATTATTATTATTATTATTATTAAAACAATCTTTATTAAATATTTAAACCAAACATTCCAAAATTTAAATCATTCAACATAATACAAATTGATTCCATATAACTTAAGCTACAAATCATAACAAAACAAAAAAGAAAAAAGAAATAGGCTTCACATTGCTCTTACATTGATTTTCTTCAAATACATAACCATACCTTGCTTCGTATCCTCTTCTCAAACTATATTCTATTAATCCCTTTTCCCATGAGTATTTAATTTAAGCAACTCACCAATTCTGTTATTATTTTTTCCTTTTTCAAATAAATTTCCACATACCTCCATTCTTCTTTCAATTTCTGTTTAGGTGTATTCCTGATTGCTCCTGTCATCCTCACCAAATTCATAAATTCTACCAATTTAGTATACCAATCTTCAATTTGGGGTACTTTTTCTCCCTTCCAATTTTGCGCTATTAATAACCTTGTTGTCCCAAACATATGGAGGACCAGAGTTTGCCTATGCCTGGGATAGAATGAACTTTCGTCCCATACCATTATGAACCTTCCTGTGTGGATCTCAATACCATTTCCCCCTTATTTCTTTTTACAGGGGTGGATTGTAAGGAAAGCTCAAATTCATACCAAGAACGAAATAATCAAAGAGTCCTGGGGCACCTTCCTGATTTTCTTCTTTGATCAAAATAAATTGTAGTTATAAAAATATGCATGTTTTCTTATTTTATGGCAAGGAAATAACTCCTGTTGCTGAGTTGCTCATGAATGGATAGACAAAATCATCTGAGGTTTTTTTTTGCTGGGGTCGATAAGAGAATCGATGCAGGGAGACAGGTCTGGAGTAGATATGTAATATCTAAAGGTTTGTCACATGGAAGATGGAGCGAGCTTGCCCTCTCCTGCTCCAGAGGCTAGGAGTCGAACCAATGGATTCAAGTTACAAAGAAAAGAGATTCCAGCAAAACATCAGGAAGAACTTTCTTATGGTAATAATAATAATAATAATAATAATAATAATAATAATAATAATAATACTTTTATTGCCATTGTACAACCTGTGTACAATGAAATTAAACGAGCCTCCCTCCTCCCAAACACTCAATCTCTTATCAAACAACACACCACCTCGCAAGTCAATTTCGCTATGTTATTTTCCGTTCAATAGCCTAACAGCCCACGGATAGAAGCTATTTTTTAGCCTGTTGGTACGGCTGATTATACTTCTATATCTCCTGCCCGAGGGTAGAAGATTAAAGAGGTGCTGGCCGAGGTGTGAGTCATCCCTGAGAATTTTTCTCACCTTCCTAAGGCAACGATACCTTGCGATGTCATCTAGCGGACTCAAGGGACAGCCTATGATATCATGTGCTGTATTCACCACCCTCTGTAGAAACTTTCTGTCCATGGCTGTCAGGCCAGCATACCACACTGTGAAAGGACACTTTCTATTGTGGACTGGTAAAAGGAGTTCATCAATTGTTGTTTAACATTATTCTTTCGCAAGACCCTGAGGAAATTAAGTCTCTGTTGGGCCTTTGACAGCAGAATGGACTCCCTCAGAAGGTGGTGGACTCTCCTTCACTGAAGGTTTTTAAGGAGAGGTTGGATGGCCATCTGTCATGTATGATTTAGTAGAAAATCCTGTATTGCAGGGGATTGGCCTAGATCAGGGGTGGCCAACTCCCAAGAGACTGCGATCTACTCATAGAGTTAAAAATTGGCAGTGATCTACCCCCTTTTTAAGAGTTCAGGTCAAGGTTGTTCAGCTTTGTTTAGGGAGGGGGGAAACCCCTTTTTGGGGTGCAGGGCAAAGATGTTGAGCTTTTTGTAGGGGGGGGGCAAAGTTTTCCAGGGGAGCAAAAGTTGCTTCTTTGAGAGGATCCAGTGATCTACCACAGACATCCAGTGATCTACCGGTAGATCATGATTTACCTGTTGGACATGCCTGGCCTAGATGACCCTAAGGGTCATTTCCAACTCTAAAATTCTGTGATTCGATATAGAGCTGTGTATTGTTTGTACAGTGGTACCCCGGGTTGCGCACTCAATTCGTTCCAGGGTGCCGTTTGTACCCCGAACAGTGCGCAACCCGGGCGGTGCTTTTGCGCATGTGCGAGATCTCGCGAGAGCACGCTTCTGTGCATGCGCAAACTGCACAGAACGCTTCTGCACATCCACGGACCATGCGGACATGCGCAGAAGTGTCTGCGCAGTGAAAATCTACTTCTGGGTTGCCGGCCTTCGCATCCTGAACGTACGCAACACGGAGCGTACGCAACCCTGGGTATGACTGTATATGGGTGGTACTGAAAGCACTAGGATTTAATGAGACCTTCTATGGAGACTACAGAGGGAGGGGAGGGAGAAGAATAAGTGCGTAATGCAGAACCCTTGGAGACTTCAATGGAACAAAAGAGAGTAGAGGAGCTTCCTCCCCCATTACGACAGACGGAAGCAGTTAAGAACATTTCTGAAAATTGAAGATACATGGATACTGCTAAGCAGGAGAGAGTGGGGGGAGGGTTAACATTTTCAGTGGCAGAAGAGGCAGGAAAGAGGACGAGAACAAAGCAGAGACCCTTAAACGCACCAGTGACAATATCACCTGTGGTATCAGCAAGGGGAGTTTGGGAGGATTACAAGAGTGATTCACAAATTACTTCTGTGCCCAAGCAAAGCATGAAAGTCACAGAAGTAATTTGTGAGGCTTGCCTCTAGCATCTTTTTTTCAGAACCATATTGCCACTGTACAACATGTCTCCATTTGGCTGTCACGGTGGGTAGCTCTTGAAAGAACTTCCTGCTGAAGGGCTGTGGAACTAGCAAAAGATACCATAAGCATTTCCTAAACTTCAATGGCTCAACTAGTCACAGTTGCCTCCATCTTCTGTAATCCTTGTCCCCTCAGATGCAGGTTTCCCAGACAAATATCCACTGCTAATTTTCCATCACTATGAAGATCTGTTATATACTCTTTTCTGTGCTCATCCTGGTGCTTTTTACTGAGCCAGGTAAGTTTTTCCTAAGAAAGAAAGAAAGAAAGAAAGAAAGAAAGAAAGAAAGAAAGACCCTAAGTATGGTAAATGTATGGTAAATTAAGTATGGTAAATATATGGTAAGGGGACCCAGCTGGCGCTGTGGGTTAAACCACAGAGCCTAGGGCTTGCTGATCAGAAGGTCGGCGGTTCGAATCCCTGCGATGGGGTGAGCTCCCATTGCTTGGTCCCAGCTCCTGCCAACCTAGCAGTTTGAAAGCACGTCAAAGTGCAAGTAGATAAATAGGAACCGCTCTGCCGGGAAGGTAAACGGCGTTTCCGTGCGCTGCTCTGGTTCGCCAGAAGCGGCTTTGTCATGCTGGCCACATGACCCGGAAGCTGTACGCCGGCTCCCTCGGCCAATAATGCGAGATGAGTGCCGCAACCCCAGAGTCAGACACGACTGGACCTAATGGTCAGGGGTCCCTTTACCTTTACCTTTAAATATATGGTAAATGCATGTAGTGCTTTTGGCTTCCCTCCTACGTAAAGCACTATAAGTCCTATTTTGCAGTGACTCAAAATCTTCCCCATCTAACAGTCTGAATTTGCATTTATTAACAGCAAAGTAAATCCCACCAATTTTGATCAGAATTTACTTCCAGGAAATCAGGCACAGGTTTTCACCCTAGTATGGGAGAGATGTATTTGATGGTAGTTGTTACATTGCTATCTACTGTGTGGGGAAAGTGGGGTGTTGCATGGTTATTTCCTGGCTTCTGTGCTATTCAACATCTTTATAAATTGCTTGTATGAAGGAATAGAAGGAATGTTCATCAAATCTGCAGATGACACCAAACTAGGAGAGGTAGTTGAGACCTCAGAAGACAAAACCAGGATTCAAGATGGCCTTAACAGATTGGAGAACTGGACCAAAACCAACAAAATGAATTTCAATTAGGGACAGATATAAGGTTCTACATGTAGGCAGGAATAATCAGGTGCTCAAATATAGGATGGGGGACATCTGACTCAACTGCGCTGCATGTGAAACAGATCTAGGGGTCTTAGTAGACCACAAGCTTAACAAGAGTCAACAGAGTAATGCAGTAGCAAAAAAAAAAAAAAAAAAAAAGCTAATGAAATTCTTGACTGAATCATCAGAAGTCTAGTGTCCAAATCAAGGGAAGCAACAGTACCACTCTATTCTGCCTTATCTGAAATCCTGTATCCGGTTCTTAAAATTAATTCAGACAAATTAAAATCCGGGCAGGTGGCAATTATCAGGTTGGAAATGAGAGTGGTTAATACTTGCCAGGACCAGCTGTTTCCATTGATCATACAAGGACCTGTGAGCGGATTGGGGGCCTCCTTCGGGCTTGTTTTATAGAAAGGACTGTCAAACTGCATTTTGCCCAAAGGCCTGGCAGAACAGCTCCGTCTTACAGGCCCTGCGGAAAGATGTCAAATCCCACAGGGCCCTGGTCTCTTGTGGGAGAGCATTCCACCAGGACGGGGCCATGACCGAAAAGGCCCTGGCTCTAGCCGAGGCCAGTCTAATCTCCCTGGGGCCCAGGATCTTCAAGGTGTTGTTGTTTCTAGGGATAGAGATAGGTGGGGATCCGGGAGTATTTATTTCTGTATTGCCCTATACCCAAAGGTCTCATTTTGCCACCTGAGGTTTTGCCACCTGTATTGTAGGTGGGGATCCGGGAGTATTTATTTCTGTATTGCCCTATACCCAAAGGTCTCATTTTGCCACCTGAGGTGACAAACTGGGATGTGTCGTTGTGCTGCTGCTGAAGCCCCCCTTACCAGAGCTGCTTGGTGGCACCCACAAAGCAGAGACTAATGAGATCTCATGAGAGTGCAGTGAAATCTTGTGAGATCTCATCTGAAACCAGCATCAGAGGCAGCAGGGTGGATGGTGAGCCTATGAGCCTTTAATGGTACCTCCTCTCTGGCTTCCCTCACCCAAGGCAGCTGCTCCACTTTACCTCGTAGGCATGGAGGCGAGTACAGCCATTTCATCACCACACACCACCCAGGCAGCCCCACACCAAAAGGCCTTAGGAATTCAAACTCAGCATGAAGAAAGCACCCATAATGTGACTTTCTAAAGTCTAATCATAATTGCAATACAGACCCATAAGCCTCTGCGGTTAGTTTTTTGTTTGATTTTGTTTCTGCTTGATTTTGAACTTTCACCTCCAGCTATTACTTTTGCTTCGGAGCAAAATCAAAACCAGTGTTCAATTTAAAATGACTGAAAAAACATGCAACTGTATTTAAAGTGCAGCAAAGAAGCGGAAATGGAATCAGTTACATTCCGTTGTATATAAAAATTAAGTCACGAAAATAATAAAGTAGGAAAAATGCTGGCGAGAACACTGACAAACATCATGCATATGAAACTTTCTGAAATCAGGAAGACGACAGAAAAGTGTGTGGGGAGATTATTACTATTGTTGTCATTATTATTTTAGAAAGATTGTCCCACCTTCATTTGTGCAGGATTCACTATGATAAACACTAAAAGAAAATGTGTGCGTAACAAAGGCCACTGTGTCCGTCCTAAAAAAGAAGGAGCTTGTAAATTCCCTGAAACCTTGATTGGAAGCTGCACTACAAAGAAATATTGCTGTCAAAAGTGAGTAGCCAGTTAATAATAATATAATAATAATTTATTATTTGTACCCCGCCCATCTGGCTGGGTCCCCCCAGCCACTCTGGGCAGCCTCCAACAGATATTAAAATACATCAAAATATCACAGATTAAATACTTCCCTAAACAGGGCTGCCTTCATGTAGTTGTTTATCACTTTAACCTCTGATGGGAGGGCGTTCCACAGGGCGGGCGCCACTACCGAGAAGGCCCTCTGCCTGGTTCCCTGTAGCTTTGCTTCTCGCACTGAGGGAACCACCAGAAGGCCCTCCGCACTGGATCTCAGTGTCTGGGCTGAACGATGGGGGTGGAGACGCTCCTTCAGGTATACAGGACAGAGGCCGTTTAGGGCTTTAAAGGTCAGCACCAACACTTTGAATTGTGCTCGGAAACGTACTGGGAGCCAATGTAGATCTCTCAGGACCGGTGTTATGTGGTCCCGGCGGCCACTCCCAGTCACCAGTCTAGCTGCCGCATTCTGGATTAATTGCAGTTTCCGGGTCACCTTCAAAGGTAGCCCCACGTAGAGCGCATTGCAGTAGTCCAAGCGGGAGATAACTAGAGCATGCACCACTCTGGCGAGACAGTCTGTGGGCAGGTAGGGTCTCAGCCTGCGTACCAGATGGAGCTGGTAGACAGCTGCCCTGGACCCAGAATTAACCTGCACCCCCATGGACAGCTGTGAGTCCAAAATGACTCCCAGGCTGCGCACCCACAGTTACATCCCACTGACTTGTTTGTGTGCACAATAAATTGATACCAATCTGCTGGAGAGAGGGGGAGAGAGAGAGAGAGAGAGACAGAGAGAGAGACAGAGACAGAGACAGAGACAGAGACAGACAGAGAGAGTAAAAAAAGTGAGTAGCTTCAGATATCTGAGATGGCAGTTATATTTGCTGACAACTCCCCCTGCCCCCGAGTACTGTGAAATGTTTTCATAATGCAAACAAAGCATTTTTAAAAATACATTTCCCCTCTTGTACATCATTCCCCCCCCTGCACTATTTTGCTAATACATCTCAAACCACCTCAGGCCTTTTATGTTTGCATTAATTTGGGAATGGGCTATGTGGCACCATTGCTATTTCAATTGCCTTCCATGATGATTCACTTGCCTTCCAAGCGATGGAAGTGGGCAGTCCCTATATCTAGGTCCTACAATACAATATAGGTCACACAATTCAATTGGAACAATGGGAGAAATTGTGGAAACCTGATATTAAGTTTACAGCATGTTTCACAATCAGAGAAAATATAATGAAAATGATATACCAATGGTACTTTGTTGTTGTTCAGTCGTTCAGTCATGTCCGACTCTTCGTGACCCCATGGACCAGAGCACGCTAGGCACGCCTATCCTTCACTGCCTCTCGCAGTTTGGCCAAACTCATGTTAGTAGCTTCGAGAACACTGTCCAACCATCTCATCCTCTGCCGTCCCCTTCTCCTTGTGCCCTCAATCTTTCCTAACATCAGGGTCTTTTCTAGGGAGTCTTCTCTTCTCATGAGGTGGCCAAAGTACTGGAGCCTTAACCTCAGGATCTGTCCTTCTAGTGAGCACTCAGGGCTGATTTCTTTAAGAATGGATAGGTTTGATCTTCTTGCAGTCTATGGGACTCTCAAGAGTCTCCTCCAGCAACATAATTCAAAAGCATCAATTCTTCGGCGATCAGCCTTCTTTACTTAACCCCTGTTAAATAAATAAAATCTAATACGTGTTGGAGACGCAAAAAAGAAACCGGAATGATGTACCATATATGGTGGGAATGCATGCATATTAAACAATTTTGGAGTACTACACAAGAGGAACTTTTAAAAATGCTTAAAATTTCATGTAATAAAAAACCAGAAGTGTTCCTTTAGGGAATAATAATGAACGACATTCCTGTGACTAAGAAAAAATATTGTTATATGAAACAGCTGCTGCCAGAATGCTTATAGCAAAAACTGGATGGAGGGGTGTGGATATCCCTTCAATAAGAGAGTGACAAACTAAATTTTGTGAATATATAGTTTTGGCAAGACCTACGGCTGTGATAAGAGGACAAACAGACCAAAAACTGATAGAGGAGTGGGATTGTGTAAAGGAGTATATGAAAAATATTTTTCTGGTATAACTATATTGATATGCAATGAATGAAGTTTGCAGGGTAAAGATAAGAAGGAATTGGTTATAAGAGGTATAAAGGTAAAATAATATTAATAACAGAACAATCAAACTTAAAATGAGAGAAGGATGTCATATATGGGTGGTAGGAAGTCAAGATTATATGTAATTTTGTCTGTACTTTTGTATTATGGATTGATATTTTTCCCTTTTCATTTGTGGCTGTTTTTTCTTTAGTTTTTTGTTTTGTTTTGTTGATGTTGTTTATTCCATTTGTTTTCAGTTATTGTAATTAGCAATTTTTAAAAAAGGAAGTGGGGAGTCTCATTTCCTTTTAGAATCTTGACTTTCAAGAATCTAAAATGCATGAGTACACGGGACTTCCAGTCCAGGGATGGAGCTACCGTATGAGGATCTTCCTTCTAATTTCTCCGAATAAAAAGCTTTAAAACCTTGAAAACAGATCAGTGCTATCAAAAGACTGACATCAAAGGGTAAATAAAACCTCCTACTATCTTTCTTCGAGATTAATAGAGACAATTTGCCATGTTTACTAACACAATATTATTTTAAATGCATGAATAGGGCATGTGTCTCAACTCTGAGATGGCAGTATCCTAAGCTGTATACTGAACACGCATGTTTTCCCTTGCAGGAAACGAGTTTTCCGAGGTAAATCTAGAAAAGGTCCAAGAAGAGGCTGATCTCACTTCCAACCCACTTGCCATTTCAATGCAAAATGTCAGTTTGAGGTGGTTCTTCCCCATTCAGTAAACGCTAACTGCACAGAAATGTTTTAATGGCATATGCACTTGCAAGAGTGAAAGTTGATTCATGCTTTGGGTGGTATCCAGCTAACTCATTCCATCCATAAAAGGGTTTATCCTTGCCCAGTGGACCTTTCCCCCATCTCCTCTTCCTGTGTGCACTCCATGGCTTCCCGAAATCTATTTTGGGGGTGCATGGACAGAGGACAGAGGGGCAAGCAGAAATCCTTGTGCTGATAGCATGAGCCGGTTGGATGCAACCCACTGAGTTTAGTATCACAATGTGCAAATGAAATGACCATGCTTGGGAAGACGTACACCATTCAGGCACAATCTGCAGGTAACCAAGGTTGGTTCCTGAGAATTTCTTTATATGCAACAGCCACCGCAAGGTTACTGATTGATTGCAAAAAAAAAAAAAAAAAGGAAATCGGAAGAAGTACCAACATTGAAAGATTGGCAACATAATTTTTTTTGAAATGATTGAATTAGCAAAAATGACGGCAACAATTAGAATGCAATCTAATCAAAATCTCAAACAGGAATGGAAATGTGTAGAAGAATACATGACCAAAAGATGCTCCAACAAGAATTTATTGATATGTATAGACTGATTTCACAAAGTTAAGTCAAGACAAGCAGATATATAAGAATGAATGTTTAATTATTAAGATACAAAAATACAATCTCTCTTTTTTGTGTCATATGATCTTTATTGATTTTTCTCCATATACATACTATTTTTCATTTATACTTATGTTTTACATTACTCCTTTGCTCCTAAGAGTTGACTTCCACTCTTCCTTCTTCAGTCTTCTTTATAACAATTCTTACTTTTGCGCATTTTCTTTTTACATTCTTTATCAATTATCTCTTCTTCCACATATTATTTCATTCGTATTAAATTATCTATGTATACATTTTCTTACTTAAGCCATTATTATTTAACATGCAGTATTTGTTTATTCTGCTTGAACCTGTTGATTATATTTTATATTGATATCTTATTCTTACATTTCCAATAAAGAATTTTATAGTCCAGTTATGAGGTTTTAATTCATTCATACTGTTACGGAAAAAATCCAGGTGCCAGGCTGCACAGCCACCTGGCTCTTCAGGCAAAGCCTGTGGTTCTTTGCGGAGAAAAAGGAGACCAGCCACCAACCGGAGCAAAGGAGAACAATGTTTATTGCACAACAGGTTCAAGGCAAAGATTGAACCCCAAAGATGGGGTGGGAAGAACTTTTAAAACTTCCCTCAATTTCCCAGAACACAGTTCACTAAGCATCATCACTCCATCACTGTTACATCAGTAAAACGTCACCAGAGGGGTGGAGAAGGAGAGGGTTACATGGCATTAACATAGAGGAAATGAAATGCAAATGAATGGTAAGCACTGGTGAATTGGTGGTAAGCACTGGTGTATTCATCTTAAGTGTTTGGTAATCACTGGGCCCTTCACCTTGATTGTCCTTGGGACCAGAACAATGGGTTTGCCTGGCCAGGTCTATCACCCGTAATGGGTCTGGAGTACAGAGATATTGGCTGGTGCTTAGCTGTCAATGTCCCTTTGGCATTTCTTCCTGTGTACGTGATCTGTCACTTGAGAGCTCATGGCAGGAGCCTCTTTCCAGAAGGGCTCCCTTAAGGGCATCGCTCTGTACCCTACGAGTTTACTCAGGAGGAGACTTTGCTTAGGTGCCCCCCCCGTAATTTCCATAACAGTTTCCCCCTTCGGAGATAGATTTGCATCAGGTTCTGAAAGAACCGCAAATCCTTTCTCTGCACTTAACTACAGTTTAGAGATAGAGATATTTCCCACCCCCCTTTGGTCCCGCATGTTATAGATATGCACCTGGTATCCAACCTCCCAGATGTGTGGGCAGGGCCGGCGCGTCCATTTAGGCGAACTAGGCAATTGCCTAGGGCGCCAAAATGGAGGGGGCACTGGCCAGCCTGCCCCCTGTCCCCCGCCACCCACCCCCCTGCCGCCGCCCGCTGCCGCCCCAACCAGCAGCGGAGCAAGCAAACTGCGGCGGCGGGGGGCGCCCGGCTGGGCAGGGGGCGGGGCACCGCTCCGCAACGTGCGTCATACGCAATGACATCCCGTGGCCCGCCCCCTCGCCTAGGGCGACAAAATTGCCAGCACCGGTCCTGTGTGTGGGTTTATGTAAACCTGAAAGGGACCTGCATGTCACGCCTCTTAAGGCCATTTGCAAGTGTAGCAGTGCTACTAAATTACTTGTGGTATTCTAGCACTTTGAGAGAAACATTTTCTCGATAGTGGTCTATGCTTTACACTTAGCAGGAAAGTTCATCAGTGACTGACAAATGCAGTTTGTAAAAGGCGAAAGATTTATATGATCTGAGGTGAAGCCATCGCAGCCGGCTGGGTTCCTGTCGCTCCGCGGGGGACCGGCTGGAAAACGGCTGGGGATTCCGTTCCCGCGCAACGGATCCCCGTAAAACTTCAGGCACGGGAGCCTGAAGACCTGAGGAGCCGGCGGGCGCTCCAACGACCTCCCCAGCTCTTCTAGGGACCCCGTAAGGGATCGCGGAAGAGCGGTCGGGTTGAGGTCGGAGCGCTGCGGCTCCAGAAATCGGCCGCTCCAGCGAAGCAGCGAAGCGGGCTGCCGTGAGCGCTGGACTCCTCCTTCAATAGAAATAAGAAGAAAAACTCCGGAACCGTGAGTAAATGGACAATTAGAGCTAATTAGGATTAAGAAGATTAATTGGATATTGCGGGGAAGATTTAAAAAGGAGGTCCGTCTTCCCCGACTGTGGATTTAGAAGGCAAGATAGTGACTGTAAGCAATTGAAACAGCTTGAAAGACCTTTTAACTCTGGCATTTGACAGCTACTTGACAGATAGCCCCCCTGGACTTGTAAAAAAGGGGGGAAGAATAATTGTTTGAAGATTTATGGTGACTTTTTAAAACTGTTTAAACCCACTGCCACCCTCTGGATTAGTGGAGACTCCGGGACAGTGCGGGGGTTTAACTTAGATTGCAACTTTATTTCTGCCTTTTGGATATTCTGTTTCTAATTGGGGCTGGAACTGTATAACTTGCTACAACCCCTGTGGATTACAAAAAAAAAGGGATTTAAACCTTTTGCAACTCTCTTACATCTTCTAAAGTTGGCTGAAATTACTGCTCCTTTTGATATAGTGGAAAGAGAAAGTAACTTTGTAAAGTTGATGAGAACTGCAATAATCCTGTGAAACTTCTGAGGCTTTTGGAAGCTGCTGCAGCTGCAGGAAGAGAATTCTGAGAGTGACCTTGAACTGTTGCTGATAAATGTCTGGAGCTGGCAGAGAAGTGTCAACAAGAAGTAAGACAGAGAAAATAGAGAAAGAAGAAAAAAGAGAAAGGAGACCTTCCCAGCAAATAGACCCAGCAATAATGACCCAATTATTGGAATCTATGGAATCTATGAGAAAAGAACAGAGAGAAACGGCGGAAAAACAAAGCAAGGAAATAGCGGGAATAAATCGTAAACTGGATGAAATTGCAAAAATAAAAGAAGAACTTCAGGAGACCAAGAAACAAGTGACACAAGTTGAATCACAAGTGCACACTCTAGAGGAAACACATAACAGGGACCACTACAATACGCAAGTCGCTTTGGCCTTTCTGCAAATGCGACAGAGATCTTCGAACCTGAGGGTGAGACATCTTCCAGAAGGGGAGGAGGGAGATCTAAAGGCCTATCTAATAAAGATTTTGGTGGAATATTGGGGACTGGACCAGGAAAGACTGAACAACATAATATTGAAGGCTTATAGTTTTGGACCAAAAGACAAAAAAAAACAAAAAAAGCAGTCAACGACTGTTTGATAGAGTTTCAAACCAAGGAACAAAGGGACGAGATCTTGAATCTCCATTACACCAACAACCTTCAAGTCAATCAGCAAAGGGTGGTCCTGTTTAAGGACATCCCTAAATTTTTCCTGGATCTAAGACCCAATTATACGGACTTGACACAGGCCCTGAACAAAAAGAAGATCAGATTCAGGTGGGAGTTCCCACAAGGCCTCTCCTTCAGATTTAAAGAAACAACCATTAAAGTCAAATCTGTACAAGAAAAAATAAAGTTTTTGGAAAAAAACTCAGCAGACTTCCCCGACGTGCTCCCCACAGGACCACTACCAGAAGGTGCCACAGGAGGATCTGACAATTAATAGAGATGGCATTGAGAGTCTTAACTTGGAACGTTAGAGGTTTAAACATCAAAGCTCGGAGGAACCAGGTCTTCCACATCCTAAAAAAGCAAAATTTGGACTTAATTTGTTTACAAGAAACACATGTGGTAAGACTACACAGAAGAATTTTGGAAAACCAAAAATTAGGACAAAATTTCATCTCTTCAGCAAAAGTAAAGAAAAGAGGAGTAGTGATCTACGCCAAGGAAAAATATAACCCTAAATTGAGATTTAAGGACGAGGATGGAAGATATGTTGCAATTGAAATAACAGTGCAAGGCGAAAAGTTTCTAATCTTGGGACTGTATGCGCCAAATGATGGAAAATCGGAATTCTACAAGGAAATTCACGAAAGGCTATTGGACTTCATGGATTACAAAATATTGATTTTAGGTGACTTCAATGCGGTAGCCTCCACATTAATGGACAGATCACAAAGAGTAAAGTTCACAAACGATGGAAGACTACCGAAAACCTTTTTCGAATTGGTGGACAATCTAGATTTGATAGATACATGGAGAATAAAGAATCCAATGGACACAGAAGCTACTTTTTATAGTGAAGCAACAAAAGCCTGGAGTAGAATTGACCAAATATGGGCATCCAGGGAGTTGACACCCAGGATGCTACGAGCTGAAATACATGCAAGAACTTGTTCGGATCACAATCCGGTACAATTGGACTTAAGATTAACCCAAAAGGGTTCTTTCAGATGGAGAATGGATGATTCATTATTAAGAAATAAAACAATCTGTCACAAGGCCCAAAAGAATATCAAGGACTTTTTTGAAATCAATTTAAGTACAACGGTGGAAAAGAGAACAGTCTGGGACACAAGTAAAGCGGTAATGAGAGGATTCCTGATTCAACAGAAGGCAATAAAAAACAAATTGCAAAAGGAGAAAAAGGATAATATTTTACAACAACTTAAAGAAAAGGAGAAACAATTGAGGATTAAACCAAAAGATGAAAAATTACAAAAGGAAATAAAACAACTTCAGGTGGAATTCTCCAAAATAATAAATTGGGAAATTGAATGGAAAATTAAAACGCTTAAACAAAAGACCTTTGATTCAGCAAACAAGTGTGGCAGACTGTTGGCTTGGCAACTGAAGCAGAGGCAAAAATCAAGTACCATCACGAATATCATGGTAGATGGAAGGAATATAGAGAACCCGGCGGAGATCAGAAAGAGTTTTGAAAATTTTTACAAACAATTGTACAAAGAAAAAGAACAAGAAAAAGGAAGGATCGAACAATTCTTAAAGGAAAATGGCCTACAGAAAATCCCAGAGAATATGAAGAGCCCCCTAAACCACCCCATAACAACAATGGAAGTAGACACAGCAATAAATAATATGAAATTGGACAAGGCCCCAGGACCGGATGGACTAACAGCAAAATACTATAAAACACTAAAAGGTTGGCTGATACAACCGTTAACGGAAGTTTGCAATGATATATTAAGGGGAAGTAGGGCACCGGAGTCTTGGAAAGATGCATACATCACTCTGATACCCAAGCCGGATGTGGATCGGACGCAGATGAAGAACTACAGACCAATCTCCCTCCTAAATGTGGATTACAAAATATTTGCAACTATAATGGCTAGCAGACTCAGGAAGGTCCTAAAAGAGGTTATCCACAAAGACCAGGCCGGTTTTCTACCGGAAAGACATTTAAATAACAACATAAGAAATATTGTGGATATCTTCGAAAGACTGGAACAAAAGAAGGACTGTAAAGCAATCCTGATGTTTGTGGACGCCGAAAAAGCTTTTGACAACGTATCTTGGAACTTTATGAAAGGGAATTTACAACAAATGGAGGTGGGAGAAGGTTTTATGAATGGTTTGGAAGCGATCTACACGGAACAAAAAGCAAGGATCATCATCAATAATGTGGTATCAGACAACATAAGAATTGAAAAAGGAACAAGACAAGGTTGCCCACTTTCCCCTCTACTTTTCATAACGGTCCTGGAGGTACTGCTGAATATGATAAGGAAAGACTCAGACATAAAAGGGGTGGCGGTGGGGGCCAAAGAATATAAGTTAAAAGCCTTTGCTGACGACTTGGTACTAACCCTACAAAATCCGGAGACCAGTGCTGTCAAGGCACTGGAGGTGATACAAGACTTTGGGCAAGTAGCAGGATTCAAACTGAATAAAGCCAAAACTAAGGTTCTAGGGAAAAACCTGACACATGAAGAGCAAGAGGAAATAGAGATGGAGTTGGGCCTACAAATTGTAAAAAAGGTGAAATATCTGGGAATCAACATGACAGCTAAAAACCAGAATTTGTTCAAAGACAATTATGAGAAAGTTTGGAATGAAATTAAGAAAAATCTGGAGATCTGGAATAAATTGAAGTTGTCCTTGCTGGGCCGAATAGCAGTAATAAAAATGAACGTGCTGCCTAAATTATTATTTCTCTTCCAGGCGATACCGATTGTGGACAAGATGGAACCATTCAAGAAGTGGCAGAAGGACATATCAAGATTTATCTGGCAGGGGAAAAAACCCAGAATCAAGTTTAAGATTTTAACAGATGATAAGAAAAGAGGGGGCTTCTCCCTGCCGGAATTAAGTATATACTTTGAAGCAGCGGCCTTCTGCTGGCTGAAAGATTGGTTCCTATTGGAAAATACAGACATACTGGACCTGGAAGGACATGACAACAGATTTGGATGGCATGCATATTTATGGTATGATAAGATCAAGGCCCACCAAGGCTTCAAGATACATATAATCAGAAAGGCTCTATTTAGAGTCTGGATGAAATATAAGGATCTGCTAGAAAAGAAAACACCCAGATGGATCTCACCATTAGAAGCTAAGGCCCACAAGATGACAAATATGGAAGAGAATTGGCCAAAATATTCTGAAATATTAATACAAGAAGGCGAACAAGTCAGGTTGAAACCCTATGAACAACTAAGAGAAAAAGTTAACAATTGGATACAATACCATCAATTAAATGAACTTTATAAGATGGACAAAAAAATTGGCTTTCAATTGGAAAAGTCCAGATTGGAAACGGAACTTTTAGAACCAAAAGTTAAAAATTTGTCGAGAATGTACAACTTGCTGCTGGAATGGCATACGCAGGATGAATTCGTAAAATCTGCAATGATAGATTGGGCCAAAGATGTTGGACATAACATTATGATGGCGGACTGGGAAAGACTATGGAGGACAGGAATAAAATTTACTGCCTGCAATGTGTTAAGAGAAAATATTATGAAGATGATATACAGATGGTATCTGACCCCAGTAAAGCTCGCCAAAATCTACCATTTGAAGGACAATAAGTGTTGGAAGTGTGAGAAATCGGAAGGAACATTTTATCATATGTGGTGGACCTGCCCGAGGTTGAAGGTATTCTGGGAAATGATATATAACGAACTGAAAAGAGTGTTTAAAAACACATTTGCAAAGAAACCAGAGTCCTTCTTGCTCGGAATGGTAAACCAAGAGATACCAAAAGAGGACCACACTTTCTTCATGTATGCCACAACAGCAGCAAGAATACTGATTGCAAAATATTGGAAGACAAAGGATTTACCGACCCTGGAAGAATGGCAGATGAAATTGATGGACTATATGGAACTCGCCGAACTGACCGGGAGACTCCGCGACCAGAGGGAAGAAGCAGTGGAAGAAGATTGGAGAAAATTTAAAGAATACCTTAAAAAATATTACAAAATGTGAAATGAAATAATGCCGAAGTTATAATAGCTTACAGATTAAGTTTTAGTTTAGTGAATTATTAACCAAGAAGTTATAAGATTGTTAAGAAGATTTATGCTTTTTTTTGTTTGAGTAGATAGTGGAATTTAATGCATAAGAATTAAAATAAGTGAAATTAGATAAGGAAGATTAGGAATAGTATTAATGAATTAGGAATGTAAAATGGCGAAAGTTAAAACAGAATAAGAATGTTTAAAACTAGAAAAGAATTTTAAAGAATAGATTTAAATATAATGTTAAAATGGGAAATGAAATTGCCAATAGAAATAATTGATAAATGAAACACAGAAGGATAGACAGGAGGAAGTCAAATATAAAATGTTAAGGAAAATAGAAAAGGAAGTTTATAGATTTTGTTAAGTGTAGTGTAGTATTGTTTTAGTATGTTAGGTTTGTATATGTGTGTGTTTGAATTTATTTGTGTTTAAAAAACCAATAAATATTATTTGAAAAAAAAAAGACAAATGCAGTTTGTTTTGTTTTTGCCTTTTGTGTGTGTTTCCCAGGCGTCAAATCTAGCTTTCTTATGGCCTCACACCTCCATGTGGCACACCAGCAACAATCCCTGGTGGATCCCCTTAGGGCATCCTCTTGACCATTTTCGCCTTGCCATAGGTTTGGACAGGTTTGAACATGCCGTGAGAGAGATGTCCTTGCTTTGACCTTTCTATGGGATGTATTATTATTATTTGGTGTTGGTCTTGCACTCTTGTTGCTCAGTTGTTGCAAGCAGACAAGAAGGCTAATTGCAGCCTGGATACACTTGTCCAATTATAATTTTATATATACCCATGGTTCACTTTTGCAAACCATTCCAAAAGGGGCATCTGTCCAATTGTCAATTTAACCCTATAAGGGACCATTCCTGCTAAATAAAAGCATATGCACCCTTCCTGTTATCTGGGCTTTCTTAGATCCTGGTAAAATTCAAATTGGGTAGGGAAGAGTGGGCACACAATTTTGGTTGTCCAATTGGGATGGAAAAGGAGAGAAATTATGGGGGGAAACCTTAAAATTCACTGCATGCTACCTGGGAAAACAACAACAACCTTATTCCACATGTGGTGGACGTGTCCCCAAATAAATAAATAAATAAAACTTGGGACATGATCTATGAGGAACAAAAACAAACAAACAAACAAACAAACAAACAAACAAACAAACAAACAAATGTTATCACACATTCCTAAAGAAATCAAAAGTATTCCTATTTGGCATTCTAGCGATAAGCATCCCAAACGATAATAAGCTCAGGCGAAAAGGTAAAAAAGAAGGGTTGCTTCAAAACTACCTGATAAATATGGTTCCAAAATAATACTTGGCTGTGTTTAGATTAATTTCACAGATATATGGGAAAACTGAGATTAATAAATAAACACAGAACAATTGCTACTTAGGGACAGTATTGAAACCGCAAGAGATAGGTCCTTCAAGAAAACATGGGATTGAAATGTAATAGTGAATAAAATAATTAACATTTCCTCTGAATATGGTGTCTCTATTTAGCTATCACAGAGGACAATTCTTGAGAAAAAAAGTCTTCTGACAGGGTTATTAATATACAGTTGTTTCCTAAGTTTCAGGAACTCATAAGGAAGACGTGGTGTTTCTCCATGACTGACCCCAGCAGGGGCATATTTCCCTTTGTACATGGTGTCTCCACGGCTGATCATTCTTAATAGCTGGCACTGCTGATAACCCTTGATAGAACCTCTCCTTTGGAAAGGTTGATTAACCAAGAGATGCAATAAACAATTCCTAAACTTCCTTGGCTTTGCACACTGGAGTCCCGAGGGTAGTATATAAATTGAGGAACCATCCCTGGCCTGCACTGGCATCTCATGTTCCATGAGATACAGAACTTCCACTGGGAACTTTCCATCATGATGAAGATTTCTTTGTTTCCCTTTGTTGTCCTTTTCTTGATGCTTTATGCAGATCTAGGTATGTTTTATTCATATTAAAAAAAATTCTACTCCATGCAGAACAGCTGCTAGACTGTTAAGACTTTGGGTCACCTCCAGCTTCTGGTCTTCCTCATACCCGGTTATGAAAAGCTTTGCAGAAGTATTTGCTGAACACTTTGGGAACTGAGGGAGACCCATATCTGCTCAGTAGCCTGGTCCAATGTCTATTGTCACAAAGCTAAAAGCTTGTAAAATGTGGGCTAAATGCTGGTACTGTTAGGTGGATTTGTAGCTGGTTGACTGACAGAATTCAGAGAGTGCTCACCAATGGTTCCTCATCATCCTGGGAATTACAAGTGGATGCCACAGGGTTTTGTCCTAGGCCCAGTGTGCTTCAATATCTTTATGAACAATTTGGATGAAATAATTGAGGGGATGCTTATCAAATTTTCAGATGGAAGGGTAGCTAATACAGCAGAAGATAGAAACAGGATTCAAGATGGCCTAGGATGTGCCCTGACCCTTGCTACTTGACAAAGAACAACAAACTTGGGTTTCTCTTTCTGTCAAAATGTTCAAGGCAGGATACATAAAGAAGACAAGGGTTCAAAGGCACAGCAGGTAAATTGCATGAGGAATGCCTCAAGTTGAGACATTGAACCAATGAGTGACATGCCCCTGTCCCTCCCCTCTGAGGGATCAGGTTGTACATTTTCTGACCAACCACTCTCCTCCCCTGGTTCCAAGATCTCTTTGGATCCTGCCGTCACCTCCCCGTCCACCCTGGGCGCCTCCCCCATGTTGCTGAGGTCTAATTTGGTGAGCTCCTCCACCTCCTCTCTTGATCTGACTGTGTGTGCCCATGACAATTCCTTGAGGCTAATGACACTGAGGGTCAGATAGAAGGCCACGTAAGGCCTCAATCCTACTTTTGCTCTAGATGCTAAGGCTCACCCTCTGAATATGAAAGCCCATCACTGGTTACAGTTCCAAACACTGCAGATCTTTCCAAGTAATTATTACCCCTTTAACCCACACAAAATCTTTTTTTTTATTTGCATGTGGGGAGGGATGGCATCTTCGAGAGCCAGTGTGGTATAGTGGTTAAGAGCGGTAGACTCATAATCTGGTGAACCGGGTTCGTGTCTCCGCTCCTCCACATGCAGCTGCTGGGTGACCTTGGACTAGTCACACTTCTTTGACATCTCTCAGCCCCACTCACCTCACAGAGTGTTTGTTGTGGGGGAGGAAGGGAAAGGAGAATGTTAGCTGCTTTGAGACTCCTTCAGGTAGTGATAAAGCGGGATATCAAATCCAAACTCTTCTTCTGCACTTTCTCGTACTTGCTCACTGAGCAGCATCTTGAACTGGTTTGATATTTCTATCATTTTAATATATGCAGGATTCACTGCCAAAGATGGTTGTGGACGTTCAAGTGAGCTATGCACTGAGAAAGGCCGCTATCACTGTGAATGTGAAAGTATTCATGGAAAATGTTCTTTTGAAGATTGCTGTAAAATGGTGAGCATTAGATACCAGACAGGACCAATATGGAGATGGCAGACATATCATATTTACCAAGACATTTTTTTCACCCAGCTGCGTCTCTTAGCTCCAAGACCTGAGGTCCCACACCTTTGATCTAGACCCTGAAATGTTCGGGCAAGAGCAATATCACAGATATGCTCCCAAAGTAATAGAAGCATAGAAGCAAGTTGGAAGGGACACTGAGGACCATCTAGTTTAACCTTCTGCAATGCAGGAATATACAGCAGATGGAATCTGCAGCCTTAGAGTTATCAGCACCATGTTCTAACCAACTGAGCTATCCAGTCATGTGCTATTGGCTGGGAGCTGCAACACCAGAATTATTGCCCTGCTGAATCCTGCTGCCATCATGAAGATTGCTCCCTGAGAAATGTTTCTTTTCTGCCTTGTTCAGAAGATGGATGGATGGAAACATGTGTTTATTATATTGGGGGATGGCCAGGAGTTCTATTATTATTATACTTTAACAGAAGGCATTTTGCCCTTTTGTGTGTAAAACTCTATCCCAGCAGGGCTTCCTGAAGGGATTGTGTTAACTTCAAGAAGCCCTGACAAGATGGAGCCTTATGGCACTTTGAATGAGTATGGGTCTTTCTTTACAATGTTGGAAGCAAAATAAATGAGCCCATTGCCAACACACCTTAAAGAAGACTCAGGAATTAGCAAGTAAGCCTAACTAAGATTCAACAAGCACACAACATACATACATTCAAAGGAGCAAGCACACAGGGAATAAGAAGTGATGAGGGGTGAATTCAGCACAGATGAGGAAGTCACACTGGCAAACTCTCTCCTTGGGAGCCAAGGCCAGATTTAGGTTTGATGAGGCCCTAAGCTACTGAAGGTAATGGGGCCTTTAATACCGTTTCCCCTATTTTAAGACATAGTCATAAAATAAGCCATAGCAGGATTTTTTCGCATTTGCGAAATATAAGCCGTACCCCGAAAATAAGCCATAGTCATAGGCGCAGTTCTGGAGGGCACCAAGGAAAAGGTGGGACTGGGCGTCCAGTCCCACCACCAAAACCAGTCAGCCCCAGAAGCAGCGCTCAGGAACTCTGCAGAGCAGGGCGCACAGGAAGGGGCAGTGGGCGCAACAAAGGCACTCCGAAGGTCTCTTCGCCCGCACGCTCGCCCAACTCCGCTCAGCGCAGGGCGCATGGGGTGGCCGCCGTGGTGGAGAGGGAAGGCGGCACGGGCTTTCCTTGCTTGCCGCCACGACGAAATCCCCCAAGCTGCCCTATGCGTCGCCCAAGAGGCCCCTTGGAAAATAAGGCTTCTGTCGAGTTTCGAGGAGGGAAGGCGGAGGAGCAGGAGCAGGAGAGAGTGCCCAGCGAAAGCGGGTCTCTCTGGTGCCCGTTTCCTCAAAGCTCAGCTTGGATTCTCCCCCCTGCTGCCAGCAAGCAAACAAAGAGCTCCTCGCCCGCCCCGTCCTTCGCAGCCCCAGAACTCGAGCGTGGCCTTGCCAAGGCGTGCTTACGTAATATAAATAAGACATCCCCTCAAAATAAGCCATAGTGCGTTTTCTTGAGGAAAAAAAAATATAAGATGGTGTCTTAAAATAAGAGAAACACGGTATGTCCAGCTGTCCTTTGTCAACAACAAATTGTCGCTGTTTTTTTGTGTTTAATATATACTATATGGTAATTTATGGACTTAATAGGTATGTAAAGTCATTTGCACATAACAAAATATGGATTTTTTTCTTTTAATTTTTTTTGGGTCCCCCAAAGCTATAGCTTGTTTAACTCATACATAAATCCAGCACTGCTGGGAGCATATAGTAGATGAGGCCTCGGTCATGTGCAAGGCAAAGAAGACCAAAGTCTGACTTCTAAAACAAACACTCACAGAAAAGGTAGCAAACGTGGAGGTTACAGTTTGTAGGGGAAGTACCTCAAGAAGAAGGGATCAGGAGCAAGATATACCTTTTCCAGACCTGGTGGGCAATCCTAGACTCGGCAGACAATGAAGGCAGCAAACACAATGAGTCAAAACCAGAATCCCTCTTCCAATGAAATCTGGAGTTTTTAATACCCTCATAATAAAATGTGTCAAAGCAAATTTAAAACAATTTCTTAAAATCCTTTTAAAATATTTGTTGTCATTTCTTTTCAGGTAAGAGACCGTGAGAAGGCTGAAGACAAATGCCGCAGATATGAATGAGTGGCTGGGGAAACCCAGCCGGATGGGTGGGGTACAAATAAATTATTATTATTATTATTATTATTATTATTATTATTATTATTATTATGAAACCCCAACCCTGCGGAAAGCCATCTAATTAGACTTTAATTTGATTTTCACCTGTTTTTAGGAGGTAATTTAATTATTGTTTGATTTTATACCAATGATATATCTGATGTTAGCCGCCCTGAACCCGACTTCGGCCAGGGAGGACGGGATATAAATAAATAAATGTTTATTACTACCACTACTACTACTACTAAAATTATTATTAATTCTCTCTCCCCCCCTTTACGTATCTTTCAAAAAAGCTCTTCAGAGGGTGCTGAGAGTTTTTACCCATTTTCTTTTTAAATTGCACATGTAATAAAGCTAAATGAAGTTGAGTAAAAGCTATCTGACTTCTTGTTGTTCTCTCCCCCCCCCCCATTATTTGTTTGTCTGGCCATATCCATTCATTCCAATGCGTCTTTGCAGAACATGGGGGAAACTTAATACAATTCGTAGTCTCTGAGTTGCTGCTCTGTTTTCCTGATCCAAATATCCCTCCCCTGTCCCGTCCCCATATATATATATATGCTATTGATAGTCTGATAGTCCCATTGTGGGGAATTTCTGCGAGTGTTGCATACCCTTTAGTATTCAATTTGTTGTAGGGAGAAAAATGCAGCAAATGACCTAATAAAATCTTGCCCCTTCCTCCTCTGTGAACTTCCTTTTCCTTGATGTCCCACCACATCATTTCTTTTTACCTATTTCTAAAGCATATCCTGGGACGCGGGTGGTGCTGTGGTCTAAACCACTGAGCCTCTTGGGCTTGCCAATCAGAAAGTCAGCAGTTCGAGTCCCCGCGACGGGGTGAGCTCCTGTTGCTTGGTCCCAGCTCCTGCCAACCTAGCAGTTCGAAAGTACGTCAAAGTGCAAGTTGATAAATAGGTGCCGCTCCGGCGGGAAGGTAAACAGCATTTCCATGCGCTGCTCTGGTTTCGCCAGAAGCGGCTTAGTCATGCTGGCCACATGACCTGGGAAAACTGTATGCGGACAAACGTCAGCTCCCTCAGCCAGTAAAGCGAGATGAGCGCCGCAACCCCAGAGTCGTCTGCGACTGGACTTAACTGCCAGGGGTCCTTTACCTTTACCTTTTTAAAGAGTATCCAAGCATCAAAACATTTCCAGTGATGAACCAAGGCAGAGGAGAGTCAACTGCTAGTCATGTCATAGATAAATAAATCAATAATCGTTGCAGGCTGCTGTAAGCCAAAGGGGGCTCTCCGTATCTCTGCATGATACATTGCACATACACCCAGATATCCAACCTGATATTCAACTCTTGCACAGATTCAGTTTGAACACTGATGAAATAAGTTGCCAATCCATTTGCATGCCTTGTGCAGCCAGAGGGTCTGGCTGCACAAGGCATGCAAGCTCTGTCCCCAGTCGGTCTCAGACTCCTTATTGGCAGCCGAGCAACGCAGCTGAGGAGCCTCCCTGGCCGGCAGGGAGGGAGAGGAGCTGCTTCCTTTGAAATCCGGGAAATTTAAGGGATATCAACAATCCGGGATAGCAGCGGGAAACGGCATTGGAATAAGGGAGTTTCCCACAAAAAAAGGGAGGGTTGACAGCTATGTGACAATCTCACCTCCTATGCTGCAGTTTCCTTCCTCCTCTCTTACTGTGGAGCCAAGGGGACTGCAGAGCCCCAGTAGAGCATTTTTTTTCACTCCACTGGAAAAAAGGACTAGGACTCTCAGTTCTACCATTCCTAGTGAGAAAAATCACACTGTAGCAGTTAAGAGTGCTGGACCAGCACTTGGGAGACCAGGGTTCAAATCCATGAAGCTCACAGCCTGACCTTGGACCAGTAAGCATCTATCAGGAAATCCTACTTCCCAGGGTTTCAATCCTTTACCCATATACAGTCTCTCTCTCTCTCTCTCTCTCTCTCTCTCTCTCTCTCTCTCTCTCTCTCTCTCTCTCTCTCAGCTTGATCAAGGATAAAGGGCTTTCAATATGATGATTAATTACATGCTCAAGTCCCTCCCAGTGAAATCAATGAGGCATAAGAAATGCTCATTCCCCCCCCCAATTTATTCATTTATTTTAAAAATCATTTCCCACTTTTCACTACGAAGGTCTTGAAGCAGCTTGGAATCATGCGGTATGCAAAATTTGAAATGTAAATTGAACTTTGGCCAGACTGTGCCCAGCCAAGTGGAACATGCTCAATCCCAGATTCGTCAAAACAAAAGAATGTGTGTGTTTTAAGTAATTAAAAACAGAAACAAGGAGCAGAAAGGTATTATTCACCTTTATTGCACAGGGAAGCCATTGTAACCTAACTAGCAATACCAGCTGTGTGTGTTTTTAAGATTAAATTCCCTGGTTTTCCCAAGGTTTGCACTCCATGTGAACACTCTGTAGCCAGGTACCAGGATTGGGAGCCTTCAGAGCCATTTGTGCTACTCAAATCTCGAAGGATAACTTATGCTCCTGGGCGAGGCCTGTTGAAAGAGAATAAAGTCAAGTTTAGAAAGCTTAGAAAGTTTAGAAAGTGAGCACAAATCATAAATCACCAGCAACTTTAGCCATGCAAGCCTTGTTGAAGTGAATGGGGTTGGAATGAGAAGCATTAATAAAATAATAATAATAATAATAATAATAATAATAATAATAATAATACTCCGTCCATCTGACTGGATTTTCCCAGCCACTCTCGGTGGCTCCCAACAGAATATTAAAAACACGATAAAACACCAAACATTAAAAACTTCCCTAAACAGGGCTGCCTTCAGATGTCTTCTAAAAGTCAGATACAGTGGTACCTTGGTTCTCAAACGCCTCAGTTCTCAAACGCCAAAAACCCGGAAGTAAGTGTTCCGGTTTTCAAAAGATTTTCGGAAGCCGAACAACTGATGCAGCTGTCGGCTATTGTTTCCAGGGCACTTTCACCAATCAGAAGCTGTGCCTTGGTTTTCGAACATTTCAGAAGTCAAACGGACTTCTGGAATGGATTAAGTTTGGCACTTTTTGTTTTTGCTATTTATTTTGCATTTTTGTTTTAAGGCTTTTTCGGTTAATTTGTTTGTTTGACTGTGTGGAACCCAGTTCAGCTACTGATTGATTGATTGATTGTGTGACTATGGAAATGGATAAAAGCCCCCCATCCAAACAGTGACTATCATCAGTGCAGGTAAATAATAATAATAATTTTGATTTTTATCATCTACAATACTGACTTATTTATTTTAAAAGACAGTACATTGTTTATTGATTTCGTTTTATGAATCAATGGTCTCGTTAGATAGTAAAATTCAATGTTAAATTGCTGTTTTAGGGGTTGTTTTTAAAAATCTGGAACGGGTTAATCCATTTTGCTTTGCTTTCTATGGGAAAGCACACCTTGGTTTTGGAACTCTTTGGTTTTGGAACGGAGTTCCGCAACGGATTAATTTTGAGAACCAAGGTACCACTGTAGTTGCTTAATTCCTTGACATCTGACGGGAGGGTGTTCCACGCAAGTCCCATCACTCACATGGAAATATGGCCCTGGAACATAGAATCATAGAATCATAGAATCATAGAATCATAGAATCATAGAATTGGAAGAGACCACAAGGGCCACCCAGTCCAACCCCCTGCCAAGCAGGAAACACCATCAAAGCATTCCTGACAGGTGGCTGTCAAGCCTCTGCTTAAAGACCTCCAAAGAAGGAGACTCCACCACACTCCTTGGCAGCAAATTCCACTGTCGAACAGCTCTTACTGTCAAGAAGTTCTTTCTAATGTTTAGGTGGAATCTTCTTTCTTGTAGTTTGAATCCATTGCTCCGTGTCCGCTTCTCTGGAGCAGCAGAAAACAACCTTTCTCCCTCCTCTTATGACATCCTTTTATATATTTGAACATGGCTATCATATCACCCCTTAACCTTCTCTTCTCCAGGCTAAACATACCCAGCTCCCTAAGTCGTTCCTCATAAGGCATCGTTTCCAGGCCTTTGACCATTTTGGTTGCCCTCCTCTGGACACGTTCCAGCTTGTCAGTATCCTTCTTGAACTGTGGTGCCCAGAACTGGACACAGTATTCCAGGTGAGGTCTGACCAGAGCGGAATACAGTGGTATTATTACTTCCCTTGATCTAGATGCTATACTCCTATTGATGCAGCCCAGAATTGCATTGGCTTTTTTAGCTGCTGCATCACACTGTTGACTCATGTCAAGTTTGTGGTCTATCAAGACTCCTAGATCCTTTTCACATGTACTGCTCTCAAGCCAGGTGTCACCCATCCTGTATTTGTGCCTTTCATTTTTTTGCCCAAGGCAAAAAAAGAATCCTCCATTCAACATGTTGGAAGGTATAGAAGGGAAGAGGAAGGGAAGGTTGCATGGGCAAACCCCAGAGGAGTCATCAGGCCCATGGGCCAGTGGCTCCCCACCCCTGGCAGAGGAAATATGAGGGGGGAACCCTTGTCTAACTTTATTTAAATGATTATGCCACACCCCAAACCCTAGGGACATTCTCAGCAATACTTCCTTACATGTTGCTTAAGCTAAAACTGTGCAGGACCACAGATGACAATTATCCATTGGAAGTGCTGTCAGAAGAGTCTATTTCAAGGGCAGAGAATGTCTTTCTGCCCAAAGACCTCATTCCTTCATTGGAAACATTCCAGGGATAACATGACACTGGTGGACAGAGCCAGAAACAAAAGGGGATGGAGATATGGATGTGCATCCCACCTTTGCACTATATGTATGTGTACATCCCAGCTACACACAAACCAGAGGTTCCATCCTGTGCACACACATCTTTCCATTCTCCATTGAGGCAAGAAACAGACACACTACAGTTCAAGGCCAGATTTCAGCCAGGCAGAAGCACTTGAGGAGGGGTGGTAAGAAATGTGGCCTGGGATGGGGTCTTGGTCCAAGGAGAGAAACAAGGTCCATATAGTGAGGCCTGGGGCTGCCACACTCAACCCCAAGGTCTCAAGTCTCCCCACCTCTGCTCTATTTGAACAAGTCCTTTCTCTGGAGGGCTCTCTGGTCCAAGCCCACATGTCCGTAAGAACGGAGAGCAGTGAGGAACATAAAGTTGCCAGTGTGGTGTAGTGGTTAAGAACGGTAGACTTGTAATCTGGGGAACTGGGTTCGCATCTCCGCTCCTCCACATGCAGCTGCTGGGTGACCTTGGGCTAGTCACACTTCTTTGAAGTCTCTCAGCCCCACTCACCTCACAGAGTGTTTGTTGTAGGGGAGGAAGGGAAAGGAGAAGGTTAGCCGCTTTGAGACTCCTTTGGGTAGTGATAAAGCGGGATATCAAATCCAAACTCCTCTTCTCTTCTTTTTCTTCTTCATCTACAGCAGCTTAGCACTTGAACAGCAGACTGAGAAGGCACCTCCCCTGGCCATAGTCTTCCCCACAATGGCGAGATGTATTGTGTTTCTGTTTAAATACTAGTCTATTATTTCTAAGTTTGCATCTGTACATATAGTTTAGCGTGTGTAATTTTTTTATTCATATCTATACCCTCCTTTCTGGTGCCTTCTCTTTTTGGCTACTCTAACTCAGCAAAAATTTCATATACAGGGGCTTCACTTACCATCTGCAGCAGGACATCACTCCTCCTTTGCAGGTCCCCACATTTTGGAAACCAGGTCTGCAAGCCCCAAGTTGACAGCCACCACCACTCCGGCCACATGCAATCGTATCCTCAGGCGCCTGGGCATCTCCTGTATATCACACACCAAAAAAGATTTCATCCATGAGAATTGCTCATGATGAAAAAGGAAAAACAAGGCAGCCTATGGACTGAGCCCAATTCCCCGCTGTAATAAACAGGTTTGCATAATAAACTGAGATGTCAACCGAGAAAAGCAAGATCAGTTAGAACCTTGCAGAAGCAAACATGTCCCTGTTTGTCTCAGGAGAAAAACAAACAAACACTGGTGATCATTTATTGCCACCCCCCCCCCAAAATAACACCATAAAAGGGGGAAGGGGTAAAATTACTTGCATCGAATGTTTCCCAATAGAGCTGAGCATATTATAGCAAAATCACCTTTGAAATGAAAGGAGTTTTTCCAGAAAAAGAAGAAGGAAAAGTCAGGGGTATTTTCTGAATCAATCTGTAGGAAGCTACTGTATTACATCAAAGAAATAGAGCTGCTGGTGCAAAAACCAACATGGGTGGTAGGAAGTCTCCCTTTCTGGTTCTCTTTAGAGGATGGGTTCGTCCACCCTTGGTTTGGGACATGTCCTCCTCCTGATTTTTGTTTTGTTTTTGGCAGAAGTTGGAGAGTTTCTTCTGGAAAGATAACTATCTGTGCTTGGTGAAACTGTAGCCTTTCCCCCAAGAGTCTCCCAAATTCCTCGTCCTATACAATTGTGTAGCTGGAAGCATAACTGTCAACCCTCCATTTTTTTTTTTTGCGGGAAACTCCCTTATTCCAATGTCGTTTCCCGCTGCTATCCCGGATTGTTGATATCCCTTAAATTCCCCAGATTTCAAAGGAAGCAGCTCCTCTCCCTCCCTGCCGGCCAGGGAGTCTCCTCAGCTGCGTTGCTCAGCTGCCAATAAGGAGTCTGAGACCGACTGGGGGTGGAGCTTGCATGCCTTGTGCAGCCAGACCCTCACGCCCAACCAGACAGCCAGCCTGCCTGCCGTCTACGTGCTTGCTCTTTCGCTCACCCGTTCGTGCGCAGCCTCTGGAGCGCAGGGTGGCGAGGAAACTTGGTGCCATTGCACCGCCCTCGTGGCATCCCTTATTTTCAAATCCGAAAGTTTTGGGGAAATCCCTTATTTTCAAATCCGAACGCTTTGGAAAAATCCCTTATTTTCAAATCCGAAAGTTGACAGCTATGGCTGGAAGGGGCAAACTACATAAAATAAAAGTGCCCCTTTCCCCAGCTTTAGCAAGATATGAATGTCTTTATGACATCAGCAGTCATTCCTCCAATTCCTATCCTCACCTCAGACCTATTTCCAAGCCTAGGAAACAACAGGCAACACCTTATTGATAGATTGACTGCCATTTGTCAAGAGGTTATGTGACATAATTAGTGCTTGGGTCAGGCTGGGAAATGCCAAAAGTGCAATCTAACATAGCCAAGCAACCATGCATAAAGCTGCATTTAAAATACATCAATTTAACATTTACAGCCAATAAAACAGTCTAACTGGAGTCAAACAGACAAATCTCATCCCAATGCCTGCATGAAAAGATGCCATAATAAAGTCATTGGTTTATTCTATGCCAGTTGCTAGGGGAAGTCAGTCGTGTGATCGATTCACTAGTTTAAAAAGTCACTGGTGTCAGCTTACAAATATACATTCTCTTTTATTAGAGACAGGCACATTTTTATTGTCCCAATGCTTTGATCATTAGAACTGGTCTGTCCCTATAATTTTGTGACCTCCCCCCCTTTTTGCGCTGTGGGTTAAACCACAGAGCCTAGGGATTGCCGATTAGAAGGTCAGCGGTTCGAATCCCCGCAACGGGGTGAGATCCCGTTGCTCGGTCCCTGCTCCTGCCAACCTAGCAGTTCGAAAGCATGTCAAAGTGCAATCAGATAAATAGGTACCGCTACAGCGAGAAGGTAAACGGCATTTCTGTGCGCTGCTCTGGTTTGCCAGAAGCGGCTTAGTCATGCTGGCCACATGACCCGGAAGCTGTACACTGGCTCCCTCGGCCAATAAAGCGAGATGAGCGCCGCAACCCCAGAGTCGGTCACGACTGGACCTAATGGTCAGGGGTCCCTTTACCTTTACCTTTTTATGTACCTTAAGCCAATTTGGGAAGAATAGTTGAACACAGAGTAGGGAACCTGGCTTGATTTAGCTAACCAAGTTGCCTTCTAGGAGTGCTGAGTGTGGGTTGGTGACAGAAGAGGATTTTCTTTGGGAACTCAATTCAGGATCGGTGGTTGTGCTGTCAGCCTCAGGGGAGCCTTGCTCCCAATATGCTCTGCTGGTATATTTGTAAACAAGCGTACATTGGAAAGACACTATCAGCCTGTAGTGCTCTCTCGCAATGAAGAAAGAGGTCCAGAGCCAGAGGTCACCTATAAATCCCCTTCTCAATGGGAAGACACAAACATGCACAAACACTTTCTGTAAGCCGAAACACCCACCACTTTCCAAGGCTGCTGGTAAATAGCAGACATCTACCAAGCAAATTCACTTTGAGCTCTATTTCTCGAGATCCTACAGGTCTTTTAAGCGATCTTCTTACCTGGTACAGCTTGGTATGAAATCAGAACGATGGCAAAGATCAGGAAAAGGGTCTTCATGGCTGAAGCTCAATGCAATCCTTGCTAGAGACAGGAATCTGAAAGTCAGGTCAAGTAGAATTTGGCAACTGAGGAGCTGGCTATTTATGAAGTTGGTGTGGAACCCAAGAGGAAAAGGGGGGGTTAATAATCCACTGAGAGTTACAAATTAAAGAGGTATTCAAGCATATTACAAAACTACCCCCCCCCTTGGATACAGAAAGTGGCCAAAATGTCACAATTACGCAACATGGTGTATTTTTCCATTCCCTAGTTGTTGGTGGGCTGTTTCCACAAAGAACTTCGGATTGGAGTAGAACAGAGGTGGCTTGCTGATTCAGACCAAAGTGCATCTCCTCCAGTTGTCTGCTTCCAGCAGATGTTCACAAGAAGGGCATTCCAACCTATGAACCCAATATAGTTGAATTCTGGGTTGATCAATCCAGTTCGGTTCAGGGTCCAGGATTCAGCCAGATCTGATGTACAGCTCTAATTCTTATTGATGATGACTATACATTACCTCCAGTGGCAGAGACCATATTCTTCTCTATGGAGTTGTTATAGGATGCAAGCTGAAAAGTGCTACTGCCCTCATGTCTTGCTTGATGGCATCTCATAGAGATGTGGTTGGCAACTAGAGGAATAGGATGCAGGAATACCTGGGTATTTTGCCTTATCCAATGCAGGGGTGTGTTTTTTAAATGTTCCTATGGAACTTACTTCCACAAGATGTGGTAATGACCACCAACTCAGATGGCCCTTTCCTGTGTTCCCACCAAGCCTGCCTGAGAGGGTGGTGGGACTTAGAGAAGGGCCTACCTTCACATCTCTTTATAAAGCTATCTCATGAAGGCCGAATTCTTACAAAACCAAATGCAGCACTCTAGTATTTTATTTTATTGGATTTTTTAAAATAGTGCGTGAAAGGCCTTGTTTTAAACTGCATGCATTTCAAATGTACTTTTTACATGCAACACACATATTTTTATGCCAGATAAAAACTTTTCAATGTTTTTTTCAATTCGTTCATCTATAAACTATGCATTTTTGTACATAACTTTTCATGTAAAATACATATTTTGGGGACACAGTTCTTGTGCATCGTATCATTGTGAAATCTGGAGAAGGGCATAACCCAAATGGGAGTACCTTTCTCATCCAGCATTCCTAATGGTAGCACATAATAAATCTACTCACGTCCTGAGTTATTTAACTATTGACACAAGGAGTCACAAAACGTATTAGAACTCATATAGCTTGTTCCGAACTGGTAGTGGGCAGTTTCTACCAAAGACCTGGGATTGGAGGGAAAGGGAGGTGGGATAAAATATGCTGGTTTTTTTCCAGGTATTGCAACCATTTAATATGTTAATAAGTAGCAGTGACATTGAGAGAGAAGTGAGGTCAGCAGAACTCCAGGTTACAGAGTGTTCACAAATACTTCTGGGTCTTTAGCGCAATGTTGTGGTGAGGTGGGGGGGGGGAGGTGAGAAGACATCCCATATCCTATTTGTGGAATGCCCTCCCTGATGAGTTGTGCCTGTATCCTTCATTATTAACATACAGGATGAATTTAGAAACATTCCTGCTCACCAAGACCCTCCCAAAATGTTTGTGGCATACCCTCCAACATTTCTCCAATCAAAATAGGGATGTCTTATTATTCCATCATCATCATCATCAACAACAACAACAACAACAACAACATCTGGTTTTCTGGATCCAATTCAATTAGGGTTTAGGCCTGGTTTTGGCACAGAAACCGCTTTGGTCAACCTGTATGCAGGGCTGTAGCTAGGGGGTGGTGAGGTGGGCCCCTGCCAGGGGCACAGGTGGTGGTGGGGGGGCGCAACATTGGATAAAAATATGTCCATTAATCTAAAAATCGATTATTGCCTCATAAGAAATGGTTTTAAATAGAGGGTGAATTGAATGGGTAGAGGGGGGGTTGGAGGAGAGGTGGAAAGAAGAGCTAATTTGTCCATGGCTAGGGGGCACAATCTGGATGGTTCTGCCAGGGGCGCAAGATCACCTAGCTACGGTTCTGTCTGCATGATGACCTCTGTTGAGATAAAGACAAGGGAAACATGTCCCTGTTAATTGTTCTTGACCTCTCAGCAGCTTTTGATACCATCAATCATGGTATCCTGCTGGAGCGACTCTCCAAACTAGGGGTTGGTGACACCGCTTTGCAGTGGTTCCAGTCCTACTTGGATGGTTGTTCCCAGAGGGTATTCTGGGGAAGTGCTTTTCAGTCTTGTGGAACCTTCAATGTGAGGTTCTGTAGGGCTCAATCCTATCCCCCATGTTGTTTAACATCTACATGAAACCGCTAGGTGGGGTTATTTGGAGGTTCAGAGTACATTGTCAGTAGTATGCTGATGACACTCAGCTCTATTTTTCTTTTACATCTGCAGGAGAGGCAGTGGAAGTGCTGGACCAGTGTCTTGCCTTGGTAATGGACTGGATGAGAGCCAACAAACTGAAGCTCAATCCAGACTGAGGCACTGTTACTGGGGGGTTCCCTAGACCAGATGTGTGGGATGTCATCTGCTCTTGATGGGGTTACACTTCCTCTGAAGGAGCAAGTTCGTAGCTTGGGGGTACTCCTGGATCCTTTCTTGTTGCTTGAGGCTCAGGTGGCCTCAGTGGCTCAGAGTGCCTTCCATCAGCTTCAACTGGTGGTCCAGCTACGCCCCTGTCTGGACAGGGATAGCCTAACTACTGCTGTCTATGCTCTGGTAATGTCAAGGTTAGATTAATGTGATGCGTTATACATAGGGCTGCCTCAGAAGTTGGTTCAGAAATTTCAACTGGTGCAGAATTCAGTGGCCAGGTTGCTCACCGGAGGAAGATGGTTTGAGCATATTACACTGATTCTGCTCTAACTGCACTGGCTATCAATTAGTTTCCAGGCCCAATCCAAAGTGCTGGTTTTGACCTATAAAGCCTTAAATGGCTCAGGACCACAATACCTCAAGGACCGCCTCTTTCCATATGAACCTTGTTGTTGTTTAGTCGTTTAGTCGTGTCCGACTCTTCGTGACCCCATGGACCAGAGCATGCCAGGCACTCCTGTCTTCCACTGCCTCCCGCATCCTAACCTACCTGGATCCTAAGATCATCTTCTGAGGCCCTCCTTCATGTTCCCCCTCCTAGAGAGGTCCGGAGGGTGGCAAGACAAGAATGGGCCTTCCATGCAGTGGTTCCCCATCTGTGGAAGGCTCTCCCCAGGGTCATTTGCCTGGTGCCTTCATTATACACCTTTAGGTGCCAGGCAAAAACGTTCCTTTTTAATCAGGCCTTTGGTTGATCTGATTTACATCATATGCCCTTTTAAAATGTGGGGGGGGGGGTTGTACGGGGGACGGGGAGGCTATTGGGTTTTTCTTTTTATTTTTATTATGTAACTTGTGGTTTTATATCTTTATCTTATTCTGTAAACCGCCCTGAGACCTGGGGGTATAGGGTGTTATATAAATAAAATAATAATAATAATAATAATAATAATAATGATAATACCCTGCCCATCTGACTGGGTTGCCCCAGCCACTCTGGGTGGCTTCCAGCATATATAAAAATATAGTAAAACCTTCCCTATACAGGGCTGCCTTCAGATGTCTTCCAAAGGTTATCTAATTACTTGTCTCCTTGGCTCGGTGGGTCACATAACTCCATACCCTCCAATATTTCACCGATGAAAATGGGGACATCTTAAGGAAAAGTGGGACATTCTGGGATCAAATCAGAAACAGGGATGGCATCTGTAAATCTGGGACTGTCCCAGGAAAATAGGGACACTTGGTAGGTGTGTGTGAGGAGAGAGAGAGAGAAAAAAATATATCTGCTTGGGAAACTGTTGGAAGGCAGCCTTCAGAGCAGCAGTTCTTGCCATGCTCCCTTTGAAATGTGGGTCCCAGAGGGCTGGCCATGGATCAGTGTGGCCATTGGCCTGAAAAAGGTTAGTCACCTTCAATCCACATAGGTATGTATTACAAAGAGAGAGAATTGGCAATGGGGAAGAGATGGATAAGTGTTTTGAATTAGAAACAGAGGGAGTAAGCCATTATTTGTGGATCCATAGTGTTATGTACTGAGCTGAATAGGATCCAAAATGCAGCAGTCTGATTGGTCCTAGAACAATAGGATCCAGAATGCAGCAGTCTGATTCGTCCGCAGGAGCCACCCAATCCAGCTCCAGGTGGAAGTGAATCCGCAACCTGATTGGTCTACAGGAGTATCCCGGAAGTAGCCAATCATGTGGCGCCCATTGTGTAAATAATGTATATAAAGCAGACGTTCTGGGGAAACATTCATTCCTCGCTACTATGAGCTGAATAAAGAGCATGAAATCCACACTCGACTCCGAGTATATTTCACATAGACAGAAAGAAAATAAATGCTTCAAATTGTCCTGTTGAAGATGAACTTTTTTTATTAAGGTTTTGCAGGAGAAAAAAACACAGAATGATCAATCAGTGCAAATAACACACCCCATATTGCATGTTTGCATTCACAATGACCAACGATCCATATGAGGTTGTGGTGATCTACAGGGATCACACTTAACATGGGATATAAGGCAATGCTGCACAGTACTTGCAGAGTGCTAGAGAAAGAGAGGGACTGGGAGGCATGGTCATAAAACCATAATTAGTCATGTTTAGAGTAGACCTATTACAATCCATTGTTCTTCTCCTAGCATGATTGGAAGTCTTGCTCCAATCCAAACCAAAAAGTGCATGAAAGAGAAGACTTTTAAAGTATGCATATTATAAGGCACATCATAAGGCAATAGATAATATGATTTTACTTTATGTATTTTTATAACAAATATTCCCCATTTTAATACATAACTCTTTTAATAAATCTAGAAAAACAGATGATTATTATTAGTTTTTTAAATCCCTTTTTAAAACCTTTTCTTAACTATTGGGAATTTGTTCAGTTTCCAGAATGTTGTGTACAGAACTGTGTGAATCGAGGAATGGGTCGATTTTCTCCAGCACTTAAATCCTTTGCAGTTTAGATAAACAGCTCTTCACCCTTGACTCCAAAGCTGATCCCATCCATTTCAGAAGTAGACAGAGAAGAATATCAGAGGTCTTGCATTGTCTGTACTTGGCTTATTGGCTCCAAGGACTACCGAAAGAAAAGACAGATCATTAATACCCAACTCTGGTCATACTTTGTCTGATACCTTCTTAAATGGCAAGTCTCTAGAGTTCCAACACTCTACAGCCGCACAACCTAACCCAAGACAATGATACACTGATAAAGTTACAATTAGGAGCTGTTTTGATTCTAATCTCTCCTTATGGGACAAAATAAACGAGGCAGTGATGTAATGGTTATGCTTCATCTCATATTAAATAAACTGAGACAGTTTATCTAATTATCGACTCACACAATTGTGGTCTGACAATTGTGGTAATGACGATGGGAGTAAGGAGTTTTTCAAGCATCCTGGTCCAGACTTCATTTGTACTTCTGGGTACAAATGAATAGGTTTCTATTGATGTGTTCCTAGAATTAGGAATTTGCAGAGGGGTAGTCTCTTGCAGGAAAAACAACAACTGTGGAGTCTTGGAGATGAGCTATAATTGATTGCAGCATAATGGACTCTAGCCCACTTTGTCAGACGTGTGAAGTGAAAATTTGGTTGGCAGGTATATAAAAGGAAGCATTTTCACATGGGAATTGAATGGCAATGACTTGCAAGGATTACAGATGGTGACAAGGAGTGTATATGTCAGACAGCCACGTTTTCAAACCTTTACTGGGGCTAAGCTTGAATAAAAGCCCCACCTGTGATTCAGAGAATTCTGCAAGCATGTTCGGACTCTGGATTTCCTGTTCTGACAGCATCTCATTGTACTGCTTTAGAGGTTGAGCCACACGATCCTCTGATTTTTAAGGCCACGTTTTTGGTAGTTAAAGCTATTTAGCACAAACAATTCAAGTGTATGGTGGCAAAAAAATCAAATGTCTGCCGACTTGATAGTAATAGGCTATCTTATTCAATGTGCCCTCTGTAGTACCCTGTGTTAAATCAAGAAAAGTGCTTAAAGATGTTTGTACAGAGATAGGGATTTTTAAATTATTATTCAGATATGTCTTGGGCCTTATAATCCGACCTTATACCGTTTGTAAATATGTTGCATTCTGTTTGACTGTTGTTTTTATTGGATTTATTGATAGATAACAATGTTTTCCATGGTTACCTTGTATGCTTTGTTCTCTCTCTTACTGCTTTTAGCTGTCCTGAGCACAATTTGGTGCCAGATTGGTGGAAAGGCAGGATACAGATATTGATTGATTGATTGATTGATTGAATAAATGAAAAGAGTGTTGGAATGGGCCAATTGAAAACATGATTGTATTAAGACCCATGTGGGGAGGGGCAGTGTCCCAAACCTGGTTTCATGGAAGCAAGATCACTGCTGCAAATGGAAAGCGAGAGGGGATGGCATGGCAGTGGAAAGGTTGGGGTGGTCCAGGCACACTGGTGCCCCCAGCGGTATGCCTCAACCATGCTAACCTTGCCCCCACACTGCCCGACACCATCCTGGTGACAGTTGCATTACCTTTTGCAGCACAGTAGACGTCCGTCTTGGCATGTTCCCCCAGTATGTTCTGTCCTCCTGGGGCATTCTCTATATTTACAGAAACCTCGTGCAAGCCTGCATTCCATGGTATCATCTGCAGGATATCCAGCCCTTCCTATTACAATAAAAAAGAGAAAGGGAAAGAACCTCCTGAGCTGGCTTGTAGAAGCTGAGTAGGGGGGATGCAGGGGGCAGAGCAGAAAGCTTTTTTGCAAGTGCTACTGGCCTGCAATACCTAGGCTCACACCCTCGCCCTTCCACACTGAAAGAAGCTGGCCCTTTCCTGAGCTGTGCAAACCACTTTAGTGCTGGAGGCACTTCTGTTCCTGTTTTGCTTTCTTTCTTTTTTAATTGTGATCATGGCTTGTTAATGTTCTTAAAAGGAAGAAAGGTTGTTTCACCTGCCCTCCTGCCCTCAGAACTGCTGTTAATAAATTACCAATGTTGCATTGTGGGTTGGCTCCTGCTCAAGAGTCCAGCAAGGAGGTCATGCCCTGTGCCAGAATACTTCATTCCACTCTTCCTTCCCATGATTTTATGTCCCCCCCTCCAAGATATTGTTATTATTAATAATACTAATAATAAGGATGCACAGGAGTGGTGACCTCTGTAAGTATATAGGACATTAATGTTATTGATATGTTAAAAAAGGTAAAGGTAAAGGACCTTTGACAGTTAAGTCCAGTCACAGACAACTCTGGGGTTGCACCGCTCATCTCGCTTTACAGGTTGAGAGAGCCGGCATTTGTCTGCAGACAGTTTTTCTTGGTCATGTGGGCAGCATGACTAAGCCGCTTCTGGCAAAACCAGAGCAGTGCCCAGAAATGCCATTCGCCTTCCCGCCGGAGCGGTACCTGTTGATCTACTTGCACTTTTTTGATGTGTTTTCCAACTGCTGGGTTGGCAGGAGCTGGGACCGAGCAACAGGAGCTCAACAGATATGTTAAGACCCTGTAAATCGTTGGAAGCACTGTTTATTTGCCAGACCTTAGGACCATTTTCCAATTCTCCTTTCCTGTTTTCTCTGGAGTTCAAGGGGACAGCAGGGAGGGTCCCCACACCATCAACCTCACTAATGAATCCCTGTGCGTAGCCAATCTGATGTCTTCACTGAACCATGCTAACCTCACACACGACCAAATGCAGCCTCTTCAACCAAAGAAAGCACACACAAATATCCTCAATTAATAATGATAATAACTGAAGCAGGTGGACTGGTGGCCTTGGAAGGTGTCAAAAAGGACATCTGAGGTCCCTGTGCTCGGGGATGTCTCTAGCAACCATATCCTTTTATGGGGGTTTGCTTACATATAATCAATGATTCGTAGAAATGTAGAGTTGGAACAGACCTCATGGACCATAAAAAACAAAGAATTGTAGAGTTGGAAAGAGACCACAAGGATCATTCAGTCCAACCCCCTAAAATGCAGGAATGCAGCTAAAGTAACAGATGGCCAGGACAGATTGCCATCCAACCTCTACCTAAAACCTCCAAGGAAGGAGAGTCCCCAACCTCCGGATGGAGACCGTTCCACTGTAGAACTGCTCTTACTGTCATCTTGTCCAACCCTCTGTAATGCAGGAATCTCAACATTCAGGGGCCCCCCATCCAATTTGAAATCATACTGGACCCTGTTTAGCTTTGCAAATATGCAGCCGTTGCACAAATAACATTGTTCAAGAAGGACTGACATGGGTTCAGTTAGCCAATTTATCTGAGGATTGCAGTTCCTGCAGCTGCAAGGAAGTGAGTGGTAGCTCTCTACTTTTGTAGGCACACTTACATGGAAAAAAACATTCATTAAATACAGTGTAATTCACAACTGAATGACTCCATGCTGCCCAGTTTATAGAATCACCTCTAAACCTACTGTTGGACTCTGTACCTCGGAATTGTCCACCCATCTCTTACCTGGAATTATTTGGATGAAGACTAAGAAGACAGCAAAGAGAAGGTAAAGGATCTTCATGGTTGAGGCTTGATGCTATCTCGCTTTGGTGGTGTAGTGAGAAGATAATTTGAAGTCCAGATGAGGTCCTTTATGAAAAAGGAGACCATATATATAAGGTTTTAGGGGAATTGCAAAACAGTATTTCCGGAACAAGGTGAAGTTTGGGAACATCTGACTATGTACAAAAGAATCTTCATTGCCCTTTCTGACCACGGAGGTCAGTGACACACAAACATTGCAATGCCCTTCCATTGGCACCCACACAATACCTTTATTGCTCTCAACTGTGGCAAACAGCCAAGTGACCGAGGTAAGATTTTCCACCTGAGAGTGAGCTAATCCCTTAAAGGGTTGTGGGTTTTAAGCAATGCAGGCCTTGAGTCAACATAACACAATTTCCATAAGCCCCAAAGTCCATTTCTATGATTTCTGTTTTGCAATAAAGCCTGCCTGATGGGGAGCTGGATATATTTTCCATAATTATCCAAGCCCCAATTGGAGCTATTTCGGTTTCTACAGCACAAACAGGCAAGCAGTGGACCGCAATCTCATTTTGGGTGTCTCCCAATGCCTTCTGATTCTGTCCTATTCTTTCATGTGGAGATCTTTATTTCCTGTTCATTTCCTCCTTCTTTTCCCCGGTCTTCTTAAGAGTTACCCCACCCCACCATCTTCCTACGCCATGTCAGGGCAATTAAGGGGGGTAATTTATCTGATAAATATAAATAATAAACTGGTGTTTGTTTGTTTGGCATTTTCCATCATTATTGGTTTCCAAACAGCACCGTGGGTATTCATAACCTTGTGAAGTGTATCATCAGATATGTAGCTTCTGGGACTGTGGCCTCTAATTTTGGAAAAGGCCGGGATATTAATGCATGGTTGGGAATGAATTTAATTTCCTGGCCTGTTCTGAAAGTGATAACTGTTGTTTCCCAGTTCAGATGAAAAGGGAAACTGTGGTTGGTTGGTTGGTTGGTTGGTTGGTTGGTTGGTTGGTTAATCAAGATGGTCAATATGGTTCTCCCCCTCCTCATTTATTCCCTACAACAATTAAATGCTTCTTACTTTAGTGGGGTAGGAGAGCTGAAAATAATGCCAATTTATTTCACATGTAGCAGCCAATGTGACTCTTTGGTTTCAGGTAGTACATGGTTGCTGTTATTTAGTCGTTTAGTCATGTCCGACTCTTCGTGACCCCATAGACCAGAGCACGCCAGGCACTCCTGTCTTCCACTGCCCCCCGCAGTTTGGTCAAACTCATGTTGGTAGCTTCAAGAACACTGTCCAACCATCTCGTCCGGTACTGGTCTAGCCAGTACATGGTTAGATGAGTCTAAAAAGCCTGGGACACAAATTTTCATGGCCCTCTAGAGGTTAGGTGGTTCATTTACCAGAAGCAATATATTTAGGACCTGATCTCCTTCTGCAGGACCTGATCTCCTTCTGCAGGGCCTGTAAGACTATTCCACCTGGCCTTCAATTTAGCCTGATTCGTCATTCCTTTTTTCCCTTTCCTTTTTATATTTGTTGTTAGCCGCCCTGAGCCCAGTTTTTAAATCAGGAAGGGCGGGGTATAAATAAATAAAAAAATATTATTATTATTATTATTATTATTATTATTATTATTATTATTATAGTGTTAACTCTGAAAGTGTATACTCGAGTCTGACCAAACTTAGAGGCTAGAGGGGCTGTGATAATTTGTGTTTTTGGCTTTTTAGATGCATCAACCCATGTAGTATCTGAAACCAAAGGGACAAATTGGTTGCCCAGCCAGATGGGCAGGGTATAAATAACAAATTATTATTATTATTATTATTATTATTATTATTATTATTATTATTATTATTATTGCTAGATGGGCTTTTATTTCCAGCTCTCCTACCCCACTAGTTATGTGAAATGGCAACCCATGCCAGCCCTTTCACAGATACAATATACTGAAATGGGAAAGTGAGGCATGCTGTGACTCATACCCTGACACCCTGTTACATATTGTCTCAAGCTCCAGAGCCAGGTGACCTCACTTTCAACCTTGAGACTTTATAGCTGGACAGGAATTGGCAGAAACTGATAAAGCAATGATTGACCAGGTTGAGACCTTCAGTAGGTAATCCAATCCCCCCTGGAGGTGGAAAATCCTACTCTTGCCAAATACTTAATTCAACTATGGTGCTGATTTTGACATACCTGAGTAAATAAAGGGCAATACTCTTTACACCATACTTCCTGATAAATCAGGTTCCAGAGCAAAATACCTCTCTTCGGGCATGATAGCAGTCAGTAAACCTACCAGATTTCATAAGCTTGTTCTGCTCATTTTGTTCCTTTCATCACACAAATCTCGTGAGTTATCTGTTCAGCAATTGCAGGGTTCCACTAAGTTCTTATACCACATTTCCAGAGGCAGATCTTTCTTAGAAAAGAGTCATTTTGGAGTACCACCCTATATATTTAATGGTGCTAATTGCGTGGTCAGGCAGAGTCCCCTCGAACCCCGGGCAGCCCCTGAGGGAAATAACGACACATGACAATGTTCTATGGGATTAAATTGGCCACAACTTTATTAATATTCAGATGTAGGGAGACCTTGGCTCAGGAATTGGGCGTTTATCCTTCCCAGCCCCCCAGCCGGGGTTCTGGGTAATTTTCAGGGTTATCCAGCATGTGTGGGGAGTGGGCTAGCTCTGGAGAACATATGTTCAAGCAGATAGCCCACCTCCCTTGTTCGCCGCCGCTGGAGGGGGAGGGCAATGACGTCCAGCACTTGTTATCAGATACATGATACATTTTAGCAAGTTTAACCGGTGTTAAATACCATCTGTACATCGTTTTCATCATATTTTCTTTTAACACAGTGCATGCAGTAAATTTTTGTCCTTTCTTCCACAACCTTTCCCAATCTTTCAACATTATATTGTGCCCCAAGTCTTTAGCCCAATCGATCATTACTGATTTTACTTGTTCATCCTTTGTATGCCACTCCAGCAATAAATTATACATGCTGGAAAGATTCTTACTTTTAGTATCTAATAGTTCCAACTCAAGTCTGTTTTTTTCTGTCTGAAAACCTGTATTCTTTTTATCTTCTTTAAACATTTCATTAATCTGATAGTATTGTAACCAATCAGTCGGTTTATATTTAAGTTGCTCAGATATTTTAACCTAAATTTGTTATCTTCCTCCACCAATAAATCATTATACCTCAACCATTTGGTTTCCGTGTTTGGTTTTTTCCTTGCCTTTGCTTCCGAAAGTGAGGTCCACCTGGGTGTCTTATTTGCCAGTAAATCTTTATATCTCATCCAAACCTTAAACAATGATTTCCTAATGATATGATTTTTAAACCCACTGTGGGCCTTTACCTTGTCATACCACAAATATGCATGCCATCCAAACAAGTTATCAAAACCTTCTAGGTCCAGCAAATCTGTATTATCTAGTAAAAACCAATCTTTGAACCAGCAAAATGCTGCAGATTCAAAATATAACTTAAGATCTGGCAGGGAGAAGCCACCTCTATCTTTCACATCTGTCAGTAATTTATATTTAATCCTTGGTTTTTCCCCCTGCCAGATAAACTTGGATAATACCCTTTGCCATTCCTGAAAACATTTCACATTCTCTATTATCGGCAGCATTTGGAACATAAATAACATTTTTGGCAATACATTCATCTTGACTACAGATATTCGGCCCAACACAGATAATTTTAAATTAGACCATAATTCCAAATCTCTCTTGATTTCATTCCATAACTTTTCATAATTATCTTTATACAAACTCAAATTTTTTGACGTTAGATTCACACCCAGATACTTAACTACTTCTTCTTCTTCTTCTTCTTCTTCTTCTTCTTCTTCTTCTTCTTCTTCTTCTTTTTTTTTTTTTTTGCAAACTTTAGACCTGTAGTCCCCTCTAATTTATCTGTCTCCTCTATTGTAAGATTCTTACCCAAGACTTTGGTTTTACTCTTATTTAATTTCAGACCCGCAAACTGACCATACTCATTTATCACCTCCAGTGCTTTGTTTGCACTGGTTTCTGGATCTTGAAGTGTCAACACCAAATCATCTGCGAAGGCTTTTAGTTTAAACTGCTTCGACCCTACCTTAATACCTTTAATCTCTTCGTTTTTCCTAATCATATTCAGGAGTACCTCCGGGACCGAGATAAACAATAGGGGGAATAGTGGGCACCCTTGCCTGGTTCCTTTTTCTATTCTTATCTCCTCTGAAACCACATTATTAATTATAATTTTAGCTTTTTTCTCATAATATATTGCATTTATACCATTCAAAAAAATTGTACCGACCTCCATATTAAACAAATTTGCTTTCATAAAGCTCCATGAAACATTATCAAAAGCTTTCTCTGCATCAATAAATATTAAAATGGCTTTACATTTCTTTTTAGATTCTAACATTTCCAAAATGTCTACCACATTTCTAACATTATCCTTCATGTGTCTCCCAGGTAGGAAACCAGCTTGATCATTATTTATAATTTGATTCCCCACTACTTTCAATCTCCTTGCTAATATATAAAACTAATATAGTTTTTAGGAGTGATTATCAAGCAGGGTATGACTTGCAGTGCAAATACTACTGCTCTGGTAAAGAAGGCCCAGCAGAGAACTTATTTCCTCAGACTTTTAAAGAAGAACAATCTGAGTGAGAGACTGCTGGTGTCATTCTACCGAGGCTCCATAGAGAGCATTCTTACATATTGTATTTGTGCTTGGTTTGCCAGTTGCACAGCCAGGGAGAGGGAGGCACTGCAGAATGTCATAACCACAGCCCAAAAGATTATTGGTCATCCTCTCCCATCCTTGGAAGAACTATACAGTTCCCGTTGCCTTAATAAAGTAAACAATATTTTACAGGCTCCATCTCATCCGGGATATACTGTCTTTGCACCATTGCCTTCGGACAAGAGATATAGAACAATCAGATCAAGAACAAATAGATTGAATAATAGTTTCTATCCAAGAGCTATAACCATCTTAAATGTTGTAACCAGGTAATATGACCTTGGAGAGTTGTGATGGGTGTGTATGTATGTGCATGTGTGGCTGATAATGTGTTTCTTTGTTTTTTGTGCTGTTTTTTGTTTTGTTTTTATGGTATGGCATCCAATTTCGTTGCACTTGTACAACGTTGTACTTGTACTTAGAATCATAGAATCATAGAGTTGGAAGAGACCACAAGGGCCATCCAGTCCAACCCCCTGCCAAGCAGGAACACCATCAAAGCATTCTTGACAGATGGCTGTCAAGCCTCTGCTAAAAGACCTCCAAAGAAGGAGACTCCACCACACTCCTTGGCAGCAAATTCCACTGTCGAACAGCTCTTACTGTCAGGAAGTTCTTCCTAATGTTTAGGTGGAATCTTCTTTCTTGTAGTTCGAATCCATTGCTCCGTGTCTGCTTCTCTGGAGCAGCAGAAAACAACCTTTCTCCCTCCTCTATATGACATCCTTTTATATATTTGAACATGGCTATCATATCACCCCTTAACCTTCTCTTCTCCAGGCTAAACATACCCAGCTCCCTAAGCCGTTCCTCATAAGGCATCGTTTCCAGGCCTTTGACCATTTTGGTTGCCCTCCTCTGGACACGTTCCAACTTGTCAGTATCCTTCTTGAACTGTGGTGCCCAGAACTGGACACAGTATTCCAGGTGAGGTCTGACCAGAGCGGAATACAGTGGTATTATTACTTCCCTTGATCTAGTACAATGACAATAAAGAACTCTTATCTTATCTATCTTATCTTATCTTATCTTATCTTATCTTATCTTATCTTATCTTATCTTATCTTATCTTATCTATCATCTATTTAGAGACTTGCAACCTCTTTCAATCTGTTTCAGGTGTTAGATGTGACATTTCTTTTCAAGCTTGTGTTTTTATTTTTTCTTGCTTTCCTATTGGTAATAATGTTTGTATTATTTTGTAAATTTCTTTGGCTTCCTTTTTGTAAAAGAAAGGTGACTCATAAGCAGTGCTATAAATGGTAATAATAAATCACACCAATATGTTGTGGTCTGGTGCTATAGAAATACTTTTATTTTATTGCTTTAATAAATTTTATTAAGGTTAATAGAGAAAACCTCAAAACTTGATATATATATATATTTAAAACCCAAACCAAGACTTTTATCTGGATATAATGAAAACACAAAGGGGAGCGGGAGGGAAAAAAGAGGAAGAAAATGATTTTTTTTAAAAAAAGGTTGAAAGAGAAAGATAGAAAACTAAGGTGCAGAAAATAATGAACTTTAGATTCTTCATCTGTCCACTATATGTAAAAAAGACAAAAACAATATATGAGAGCATAGAAATACTTTTAGAAAATAAATAATTATAAATTGATTTTGGTAACTACAAGGTGCAGGTGTTCCTCCCCTTCCACCTATGTTGGATATTCTCAGTGGAAATATAAAAGTTGAAACCTTAATTGCTATTACAGAGCTAAATATCCCTCTCATCCATATCTCTCATCCATGTGTGTGTGTGTGTATGTTGTTGTTGTTTAGTTGATAGTCGTGTCCGACTCTTCGTGACCCCATGGACCAGAGCACGCCAGGCACTCCTGTCTTCCACTGCCTCCCACAGTTGGGTCAGACTCATGTTGGTAGCTTCAAGAACACTGTCCAACCATCTTGTCCTCTGTCTTCCCCTTCTCCTTGTGCCCTCAGTATATGTATATATACTGTATATATAGATGCTGATTTGGCAATGGGAGATGCTATCCTGTGTGGCTTCTCTGAGGATGCTAAATCCACCCACATGGTTGCCATGATGGATATTTGAATGCCAAGCAGGTATATCATGTGCCCTCATTTCTGCAAATATGGCACAGAATTGTGTGCAGCCTCTTGTTATCTGAGTAGTAAGTCTTCTAAGCATTAGCAAGAGAATATATTGCAGCATGTAGTGCAATAATTTCCTCCCACAACATTTAGACGAAAAGGAACACGCAAAGAACATTTGACCTATTGGCATTTCAAAAAGTATCATAAAAGGTAACTTTATCCCGTAATAAGCTACTCCCACCACTTTCAAAGGAACCCTATGACCCATCTTCATTGTGTAGTTGTCATTAGCATAGAATCTTTAATGATTTCAAAGCAGAGATTTGTTTCTGGTCCTTCACCTGCTGAAGAGCCCAAAATGCATTCTTGGAAAGGGTGGTGATAAAGCTGGAATTGGTGATTCCACAAGCAGAGATGAGGTGTCTCCCTTCACTCAGAGGCAGTACTGAAATATTTTGAAAGCAGAAATCAACATTGAATAAAGGGGGGAGGATATAGTTTCAGTTATACTTGTGAGTCTGCCCTGTCACACACAATCCAATAATGGATGACTGAGATTTTATTCTGGGCTGGCCTAGCATTCAGCAACAGCACCACCAGGCTAGAGGGTCGGCTGAGCTGTGTCACCAGGTTCTGAAATGAAGTTGGTGAAGTAGAGGAAGAGAGGGCTTTGATGGGACAAGCCCTACTCCTCACCCCTGTATGACTTTGCTCACATCCACACAGGGCCAGGCCACTCATGAGGCAAGGTGTGAGGTGCCTTGGGTGGCAGGATCCAAAGGGGCAGCACATCTGGCTACAAGGAACATATCATCTGCAATGTCATCTCTTGTATGTAAGTAAGTAAGTAAGTAAGTAAGTAAGTAAGTAAGAAAATAAAAAAATAAAAAAATAAGTCTCACCCAAGCCTGCAAGCAACTGAACTAGGGACCCTGTACAAAACCACCCTCAATCTCTCCCATTGAGCGAGTTTTCTTACATTGCATTCTAATGCTGTCTGACCTATTTATTTGTTTGTTTGTCTGGGGAAATGTTTGTCTTTTCCCACAATTTTGGTCTATGCATTGGACAGGATTTAGAAACCTGCAGCCTTTTTCAGTGTGTGCGATGTGTTACACGTGACATATATATATATATACAAATAATAATAAAAATAAAAATAATAATAACAATAACAATATTTTTTAGGTTTTTATTTTGACTTGGTATTCCACTGGTAATAATATTCGTACTGTTTCTTAAAAATTTTTGGCTTTCTTTTTGTCAAAGAAAAGTGATTAATAAGTAAGGCTAATAATAGTAATAATAAACCAGCCCAATATTTTCTGGTCTGATTGTAGAAAATTTACAATGAAAAAATATATTTTGAAACTACAAAATGCAGATGTTACTCCCCTTCCTCATATGACTCATTTGCTCTTGGCCCATTTTTATATTTTAAAGAAATATATTACAGAATGTACCACCATCATCTAATAACCTCCCCATCATCTAATAACTATGTCCAGAAAGAAAGGGACATAACAGGAACCGTTTGTCCCTTCTGATTTGTATTATTGTCCTTGTTGTTGTTGTTAAGATGGGATCTTTAACTGATTCACAGCAGAGAATTATTCCTGGTCTTTCAGCTGCAGAAGATCCATAATTGCATTCTTGGCAACGGTCGTGATAAAGCTGGAATTGTTGATTCCTCAAGCAGAGATCTGGTGTCTTCCCATCACTCAGAGGCAGTACTGAAATATTTGGAGAACACAGTATTGACTAAAGGGAGGGGTGTCAATTCTCAGTTACACATGCCATATCCGGTCTGTCATTCACAATCAAATAAGGGATGTTTGAGGCTTTATTCTGGGCAGATCTAGCAATTAGCAACAGCAACTTCCAGGGGTGGAGGAAGGGGAGTGGGGGGGGCGTTTTGCCCTGGGTGTCTTCACCGAGGTGGGTGACATGTGGCTCACTGCCCGCCTGCGACTCACCTTTGTTTTGACAGCTGGGGAAGGCTTTGGAGTCACAGGCGGGTGGCACGGCTAATGTCCGCCATTGGCAACTCGCTCTACCTCTGGCTGCAGGGTGCCCACGCCGCTCCGTACACCTAAGCGGCTATCCCGTGCCTGGGAGGGCACCCTCCGCGCTCTGCGCCTCTCGGGAGCATGTCCCAACTCCCTCGGGAGGGCGCCCACTCTGGGCAGCACGGGCATATGCTCCGCCGCTGCATTTAGCCACAGCACTACCAGGCTGGAGGGATGTCTGACCTGTGTCCGCAGATTCTGAAAAACATTTGGTGAAGGAGAGGAAGAGAGGGCTTTGATGGAACTAGCCCTACTCCTCACCCCTGTATGAGTTTGCTCACCACCACACAGGGCCAGCCCACCCATGAGGAAAGGTGTGAGTTGACTGCCTTGGGTGGCAGGATCCAAAGGGGCAGCACATCTGGCCAAAAGGAACATATCATATGCAATGCCACTTCTACAGCATCCTCTTGATTTATAGGAGGCACTGCTGGTTTCCTCCCACCCGTCTTCCCAGTGTAGATCTTCACTTGCCCCTTCTTGCCTGACTGGGGAGGTGCCATTTTGTCTTTGGCCTCAGGGGCCAAAATGTCTCAGCCAGCCCTGCCTGCACATTTCCCACTACCAACCACCACAGGGGTGACACTCCCAATTGCACCCCAGCTCCCTCGACCCTGTCCCGAAAGACGTGACATCCATGTGAAACCATATGTTTGTGTGTGTTGCGTTCATTATTCTTACTTTACGCAGCAATTCCAATACCGACGACATTCTCCGATTTTGAAATGTGGCGGAGGACACATAAACAGGTAGCATGTACCACTAGATAAATGACATGTTGGTACACCAAGGATGTCAGTTCTTCTTGCAAGTGAACAGAACTCAATAAAGTAAGTAGGTAGGTAGGTAGGTAGGTAGGTAGGTAGGTAGGTAAGTAAGTAAGTAAGTAAGTAAGTATGTGTCATGACTGGAAGATTTGGTTCAGATCTCTATCTGTAACTTTGGGAAGCAACCTGAATTGCTCCAAGTAGTTCTGTGGTTTGTGCAATGGAGCCTTCAGTGTGGGATGCTGCAGGGATGAAGTGCCTTTCCCAAACTCTGAATATTTACACAAAACTACAGTGCTAGCGAATACAGAGCTTTGAAGTGCATTATCAGCCATTCGCTGATGTTTCAGAGCTCAAACTCTTCTCTACACCACCTGATTCCTGACACGGGATGTCAGGGTATGCACCTGCTCTGGATGAGGTCACTCTCCTCTGAAGAAGCAGGTGCATAGCTTGGGGTGCTTCTGGTTACACAGGTGTCACTTGTGGCCTTAGAAGTGCTCAGTGTCTTCCATCAGCTTTGGCTGGTGACCTAGCTGCACTACTCTGTAAACAGGGATAGACCCACATCTGGTATGTTAGATTACTGCAAGGAATTATATGTGGGGTTTCCTTTGGAGATATTATGGAAACTGCAGCAATGCAAATTGCTGACCAGGATCAGAAGTTCTGAGGATATCACCCATCAATCTTGGTATGACCATACCGGTTATCAATCTCTTTCTTTGCTCTATTAGTTTCTGGATCCCAATACAGGGGATTATGGGTTGGAGGAGTGCTGGTACCCTCAAGACATATTTGCAGGCTTCACAATTTGATAGACCATGCAAAGAACAGGATGGTTAAATAAGTGGACCTTTCGAAGTTCTGATCTGATTTTATTCTAATATTGTGTAGCCTAAACCTTTTTATAAAACACTGTTCCCCAAGAGAGCTCAGGGTTTTCTTAAGTAATAACATACCTGGATTGAGAAAGATTGTGAAGATGAAGAGAGACAGAAGAACATATTGGGTTTTCATCACTATGACAAGGCAGAGGCAGGATGCTCAGTTGGGAACCTATACTGAAAATAAGAGAAACAACAGAGAATACTTTTTAAAAATAATAATGGTGGTAGGCATACTTCAGGCAAGTATGCATTCTTTACAAGAAACTCAATTTCACCCACAAAAAGACTTTCAGAATGAAAGAACAGACTTAATCTGAGAACATTCTTGGCTATAACTTTGTTTCCAATAATAGGTGATGAAGTAAGCTTTTAATATTACAAAGCAAAAATACCACAAGATAAAAAGACGATTAAGCAACAATACAATAATATATGAGACTTGTAAACTTAAAGACACAAAGAAACCAGGGGGGAAAAACAAATTGCAAAGCCCTGTGCTTTATTAATAACTAATGAACAACTCTGACTGCGGTCAACCCAGTTTCTTAATCAAGCTTGCATAAATAAATAAATCAGTCTTGTCTCTGTGTTTGTTTCTTAGATCTTACTTTAATTCAAAGATTCATAGAATTGTATAGTTGGAAGGGACCACAAGTGTCATCTAGTCCAACCCCATGCAATGTAGGAATCCATTTTGTCCAACACAGGGCTCAAATCTGATATTTCTTATTCTTATTCATTGAATTTATATACCACCATATACCTGGAGGTCTCAGGGTGAACATTAAGAGCCTCGTGCTCTACAGGCTGAGCTATCCCAATTCCTAAATAATTTTCTCCCCCAGATCTCCGTCGTTTTGGGCTCCCTGAAGAGAAGGGGTTACTATAATATACCAAAAGACTTGTGATATGTATGGGATTATGTGCATCCTTCTCTACCTTACCCTGTGCGTTTCAAATGCAAATAATTGAGAGGTATATGCACAACATTAAGGACACGAGCCAGTAAGCATTCCCTTTAGAGAAATACTTTCTCTAAATTGACCGAATAGCTGCAGGATATTTTACTCTCACAGCTAGTTGTCAGAGCAGTATAACAAGAAACTCCACCATTCTTTTAAATGTTGCATTTCCCACACCACACAAGAAAAACTTCATTATTCTCCATCACTGGCAAACAGCAGAGAGAGTTCAGTACAAATTGGCTCAGAAGAAAGTTGTGCTGGAAAAACTCTCCCTGCAGTCCAAGTTATCCCCAGCCCATTCCTACCTTCTCAAAGCACAAACAGACATGGACTTTTCTGGTAAGTGGTTGGATGTGAAAGTGGAGTCATCTTGAGAAAATTTGAACTTTTACACATAACTTCTTGCAGGTGGTGGATTAGAGAGAGTGATGAAAGTTTCATGTGCCGAATTTGCCTTGGCAGGAAGCTTTTAATAAGCCCAGGGTGTCTAGTGGCATGAAGGATCCTCCCAGACTCCTTGCATTTGATTGGGTTAGGCTGACAGTGAGTCCAGATGCAAGGAAGGACTATGCAGGGCTCAGACCAAAATGAAATGAAACATTTGATTGACTCCCTGCCCCCAGAAAGTGGACTTGCATTACTACTTTCCCCCTCAGTCTCACCCAAGTCTGCAAGCACAATGACAATGAAAAAATATATTGAAACTACAAAATGCCGATTTTCCTCCCCTTCCACATATGACTCATTTGCTCTTGGCCCGTTTTTATTTTTTAAAGAAATATATTACAGAATGTACGACCATCATCTAATAACCTCCCCATCATCTAATAACTATGTTCAGAAAGAAAGGGACATAACAGGAACCGTTTGTCCCTTCTGATTTGTATTATTGTCCTTGTTGTTGTTGTTGTTGTTGTTGTTTTTAAGATGAGATCTTTAACGCATTCACAGCAGAGATTTATTCCTGGTCTTTCAGCTGCAGAAGATCCATAATTGCATTCTTGGCAAGGGTCGTGAAAAAGCTGGAATTGTTGATTCCTCAAGCAGAGATCTGGTGTCTTCCCATCACTCTGAGGCATTTCTGAAATATTTGGAGAACATCATATTGACTAAAGGGAGGGGTGACAATTCTCAGTTACTCATGCCATGTCCGGTCTGTTATTCAAAATCAAATAAGGGATGTTTGAGGCTTTATTCTGGGCAGGTTTAGCATTTCGCCAGGGGCGGAGGAAGGGGGTGGGGGCGTTTTGCCCTGGGTGTCTTCACCGAGGTGGGTGACATTTGGCTCACTGCCCGCCGACGACTCACAAGCCTACCCCTAGTCATTGGGGGAAGGGGGGAGCTGTACCGCTTTGCCAGAAGCATTCTCCCATTCCCCATTTGTTTTGACAGCTGGGGAAGGCTTTGGAGTCACAGGGGGGTGGCACGCTGAATGTCTGCCATTGGCAACTCGCTCCACCCCTGGCTGCAGAGCGCCCACGCCGCTCCATACACCTAAGCGGCTATCCCATGCCTGGGAGGGCACCCTCCGCGCCCAGCGCCTCTCGGGAGAATGTCCCAGCCCCCTCGGGAGGATGCCCACTCTGAGCAGCGATGGCATATGCTCTGCCGCTGCATTTAGCCACAGCAATACCAGGCTGGAGGGTTGTCTGACCAGTGTCCGCAGATTCTGAAACACATTTGGTGAAGGAGAGGAAGAGAGGGCTTTGATGGAACTAGCCCTACTCCTCACCCCTGTATGAGTTTGCTCACCACCGCACAGGGCCAGCCCACCCATGAGGAAAGGTGTGAGTTGACTGCCTTAGGTGGCAGGATCCAAAGGGGCAGCACATCTGGCCACAAGGAATATATCATATGCAATGCCGCTTCTACAGCACCCTCTTGATTAATAGGAGGCACTGCTGTTTTCCTCCCACTCGTCTTCCCAGTGTAGATCTTCACTTGCCCCTTCTTGCCTGACTGGGGAGGTGCCATTTTGTCTTTGGCCTCAGGCGCCAAAATGTCTCAGCTAGCCCTGCCTGCACATTTCCCACTACCAACCACCACAGGGGTGACACTCCCACTTGCACCCCAGCTCCCTCAACCCTGTCCCAAAAGACGAGACATCCATGTGAAACCATATGTTTATGTGTGTTGCATTCATTATTCTTACCTTACGCAGCAACTCCAAGACCGACGACATATCCCGATTTTGTACTTTACCACAGGACACATCAACATGTGGCATGTACCACCGAATAAACTACATGTTTGTGTACCAATGATCTCAGTTCCTCCTGCAAGTGAACAGAACTCAATAAAGTAAGTAGGTAGGTAGGTAGGTAGGTAAGTAAGTAAGTAAGTAAGTAAGTAAGTAAGTAAGTAAGTAAGTAAGTGTCCTGGCTAGAAGATTTGATTCAGATCTCCATCTGTCACTTTGGGAAGCAACCTGAATTGCTCCAAGTAGTTCTGTGGTCTGTACAATGGCGCCTTCAGTGTGGATGCTACAGGGATGAAGTGCATTCTCCAAACTCTGAATATTTACACAAAACTACAGTGCTTGCGAATCCAGAGCTTTGAAGTGCATTATCAGCCATTCGCTGATGTTTTAGAGCTCAAATTCTTCTCTACACCACCTGATTCCCGAGACGGGATGTCAGGGTATGGACCTTCTCTGGATGAGGTCACTCTCCTCTGAAGAAGCAGGTGCATAGCTTGGGGTGCTTCTGCTTCCACAGGTGTCACTTTGGGCCTGAGTAGTGCCCAGTGTCATCCATCAGCTTTGGCTGGTGACCTAGCTGCACTCCTCTCTGAACAGGGATAGACCCACATCTGGTATGTTAGATTACTACAAGGAATTCTACATGGGTTTACCTTTGGAGATATTATGGAAATTGCAGCTACTGCAAATTGTTGACTAGGATCAGAAGTTCTGAGGATATCACCCATCAATCTTGGTATGACCATACCGGTTATCAATTTCTTTCTTTGCTCTATTAGTTTCTGGATCCCAATACAGGGGGTTATGGGTTGGGGGAGCGGTGGTACCCTCAACACCTGTTTGCAGGCTTCACAATTTGATAGACCATGCAAAGAACAGGATGGTTAAATAAGTGGACCTTTCGAAGTTCTGATCTGATTTTATTCTAATATTGTGTAGCCTAAACCTTCTTATAACTCACTGTTCCGCAACAGAGCTCAGGAAATTCTTAAGTAGTAACATACCTGGATTGAGAAAGATTGTGAAAGTGAAGAGAGAGAGAAGAACATATCGGGTATTCATCATTATGATAAGGTAGAGGCAGGATGCTCAGTTGGGAACCTATACTGAAAATAAGAGAAACAACAGACAATTTTTTTAAAAAATGCTAATGGTGGTAAGCATACTTCAGGCTGATATGTGTTCTTTGCAAGAAAATTAAATTCACCCACAAAAACACTTTCAGAATGAAAGAACAGACTTAATCTGAGAACATTCTCTGCCTATAACTTTGTTTGCATGGTGCTATACTAATAACTAATTAATAACTCTGACAGTGGTCAACCCAGTTTCTTAATCAAGCATGCATAAATAAATAAATCAGTCTTGTCTCTGTGTTTGTTTCTTACTTAAATTAAAAGATTCATAGAATTGTATAGTTGGAAGGGATCACAAGTGTCATCAACACGAGGCTCAAATCTATGACCCTGATATTTATAATTCTTATTCTTATTGATTAAATTTATATAGCACCCTATACCTTGAGGTCTCAGGGTGAATATTAAGAGCCTCGTGCTCTACAGGCTGAGTTATCCCAATTCCTAAATAATGAGTTAGTTTCACCATTGCTGCAGAGCCCCATATTTTTATATACCATTATTTGGGAGCAGGAACTATGATAGTTCTCCACCTCCATGAGTCTCATTTCAGGTCCGAGGAAAAGTGATTTTGTATTCATATTGTTAGAAGGTCATCAGTCAGAAGCCATGCCAAACTACTGTGAGTGATTCAGGGATCTGCCTGTAATTCCTAATCTACCCTCGGTCCACACCTGATTTTTTTACAATTTTTCATATTGCAAAATATTAAACTATGTAAGGTGTAGGAGATGGGTGTTGTGCTAGAAGAATGTTCCGGCAAATGTCAAGCGAAATATGAGAAGTTTTCCTTATGGGTGGAGGATCATAGGGAGGTTAACAAATATGGAAGGAGGTGAGGAGAGTCACAAATGCAAGCCCGACATTCATGTAGCAAATATGCCAGCATAAAGTCAAACTGAGCTTTCAATGGATTCTAATGGAGTACCATGTCACAAAGAATGTCTGTTCTTTTCCTTCTTCCTATTCTTCAAAAACTGTACATGCAGCATTTTCAGAGTGTTTGGGGTATCATGGGCCAATGAAGTGTTGAGAAGGCCCATGGGCACAATGTTCTCCCCCAGATCTGCCTTGTTATTAGGGCTCCCTGAAGAGAAGGGGCTACTACAATATACCATAAGACCTGTGATACATATGCGATGATGTGCATACTTCTCTATCTTAGCTTGTGGGTCTCAAATGCAAAATGTTTTTAAAAGTGCAATGGAAAAATAATTCAGAGGTATGTACACAACATTAAGGACACTAGCCAGTAAGCATTCCCTGCAGATGACTTTCTCTAAATGCACCAAATAGCTGCAGGATATTTTGTTTTCAGAGCTTGTTGTCAGAGCAGCATAACAAGCAACTCTACCCTTCTTTTAAATGTTTCATTTACTACAGCATACAAGGAAAACTTCCACATTTGCCATCACTGGCAAAGAGCAGAGAGAGTTCAGTGCCATTGGGCTCAGTAGAAAGTTGTGCTGGAAAGACTCTCCCTGCAGTCCAAGTTATCCCCAACCCATTCCTACCTTCTCCCAGGAACACACAGATGGCCTTTTCCGGTAAGTGGCTGGATGAGAAATTGGAATCAACTTGAGAAAATTTGTAGCTCAGCACATAATTTATTGAATGTGGTGGGTTAGAGAAAGTGATGAAAGTTTCATGTGCTGAATTCGGCTTGCAGGAAGCTTTTTATAAGCACAGGGTGTCTAGTGGCATGAAGGATCCTCCCAGACTCCTTGCATTTGATTGGGTCAGGCTGACAATGAGTCCAGATGCAAGGAAGGACTATGCAGTGCTCAGACCAAAATGGAACAAAACATTTCATTCACTCCCTGCCCCCATAAAGTGGACCTTCATAATTACTTTCCGCCTCAGTCTCACCCAAGCCTGCAAGCACCTGAACTAGGACCACTCTCAATCTCCCCCACTGATTGAGTCTTCTCACATTGGATTCCCTGACAAACGTCTGTTTTGAGATATTTGTAATGGGCAAATTCTGATATAGACGGAACTGATCTGCCCCTTTCCTACAAATAACATTGTGAGAGCCAGTGTGGTGTAGTGGTTAAGAGCGGTAGACTCTAATCTGGGAGACCTGGTTCGAGTCTCCACTCCTCCACATGCAGCTGCTGGGTGACCTTGGGCTAGTCCCACTTCTCTGAAGTCTCTCAGCCCCACTCACCTCACAGAGGGTTTGTTGTGGGGGAGGAAGGGAAAGGAGACTGTGAGCCGCTTTGAGACTCCTTCGGGTAGTGATAAAGCGGGATATCAAATCCAAACTCTTCTTCCTCTAACATAATCAGTTCTTAGCTTCGTACCAGAAATCATATTTTTCCAAAAGACACAGCACAGGTGTCCTCAGTTTCCAAATACCAAAATTGGTAAAGAATGTGAGGGATAATGCATTTGGATCTGTAATTCTTTATATGGGAGAGAAAATATAATCCATATTTGAATAGGAATACAGGATACATTTACAAAGGAAGCTTCGCAAGTCAAGCCAGTGGTCTGTGTAGGTCAGTATTGTCAAGAATGACTGGCAGCAGCTCTCCAGTGTTTCAGGTGGACCTTTGTGCCTCATCATGCACATCATCTCTTTTCCATTGAACTATTGACTTAGGCCAATTGCCCTTCTAGTCCAGAATCCTGTGCTCACACTGGCCAACCAGATGCTTGTGGGAAACTTTGTGAAGATGCTTGTGCAAGCAGGACCAGAGTTCAAGAGCACTCTATCCTTCTGAAGTTTCCAGCAATTGGCATTCAGAAACGTTACTGCCTCTGACCATGGGGACATAATATAGCCCTCATGGCTAGAAGACATTGATTGTCTCCTCCATGAATTTGTTTCTTCTTCTTTGATAGCATTTCTTTCTGGGAGTTGTAAACACTACACAAATCTCTATATGACCACTCCATTAATGGGTTTCACAGGTTCTCCTGAATACGATATGGTGTTGCTGGGATAATATTTTGAATTAGCTCCATTGCTATTTAAAGAAAAAATATATTAATAGTGGCTTTAGGCAGTATTGATGGTTTGAATTCACATTGTGGGTTCAGTCTTGAGTTCCATTTTCCTTAACTCTAATGTTAACTACCATTTTGTAGTATGGAATTTGCTGTCAGTTCTCCAGGTAAATGGGACAAATTTGGGGTGGTTGACGTGACTGTAATGCTTCATGGATGCTTTGGAAAAACTTCAAACATTTCGCCCACCCACCCACCCACCATCAGTGAGTTAAAATAAGAAGTGTTCTGCAGAATTGCAGAGGCTTCAGGTGGGTGGTATAGTTAAAAGGCATGAACTAGATATCATTGATAACATCACCCACTTTCCTAATGACTTTGAGGCATCACTGAAGGACCATCTAATGCTGTCTGGCCTGTTTGTTTGTTTGTTTGTTTGTTTGTTTGTTTGTTTGTCTGGGAAAATGTTTGTCTTTCTCCACAACTTTGGCCCATGCATTGGACAGGATTTAGAAACCAGCAGCCTCTTTCAGTGTGTGTGATGTGTTACGCATGACATATATATACAAAAAATAATAATAAGAATTTGTTTTTAGGTTTTTATTTTGACTTGGTATTCTACTGGTAATAATATTTGTACTATTTCTTAGGTTTCTTTGACTTTCTTTTTGTCAAAGAAAAGTGATTAATAGGTGTCACGGCACTGCCAGGGAACGCCCTGGAGTCGAGGGAGGGGCAAGCATCAGAGTGGGGAACATTAGAAGGAGATAGGCAGGAAACGGCAGGAGCTGAAGAGGGGGAGCGAGCGGAAGGAAGTCAGGAGGCGGCGAGGCTCCTGGATGCTAGTACAGAGCCTCAACACGAATCAAACAGCTCAGGAACAGATGGGGAGGTGATGCCGGTGCCGTAAGCACAGGAGAGGAGGGGGTTGAAACACAGCAATCAGAGTAGGCGGTTGGGACTTCCCAGATTCTTATGCTGGAGGCGGAGTTGCAGACACCCACTTCCCAGATCTGGCTCCGAGGATTCAGGCGCATGAAATGATGTTCTGTAACTTCTTGGCGGGTGGCACTGTGGGTTAAACCACAGAGCCTAGGGCTTGCCGATCAGAAGGTTGGCTGTTCGAATCCCCATGACAGGGTGTAGTGGGGGGGTCAACCTTCTTGCCGTTATCCAATTCTCCAAGTTCCGGCAGAACTTAGATAAGGCCGAGAAGATTGCCCACCTTTTGGCAAAACAGAACACACAAGGTAGCTGCCACCACCTCCCGTACTGAGTAACTTAATAGAAGTCCCGGGAGGAGAACTCCTACGTTTTTCAAAGTTACTCTTAAAGTTTCACTCCACAGTGAAACCACAAATACACAAAATACCTGGTAGGGGCCAAGAGGTTAGGCGCTGAATTCAGCTTCCCCTGAACAAAGGCAATAAACCGCAACAAAATATATTTTCAGAATTTATTGAAAATAAACATATTAAAAGAGGTGCACAGTTCCTAAAAAAGGATTACAAACAGAAAATAAAAACATTGTATAATATAACTAACTCACATACTCACAACTCAAGTACTCAAGCTTAAAAGAAATCATAAGTCCGTTTCTCTGGTCTCTGCCTTCCGGCGAGGCACTTTGGCAAACAGCATGGCAGGGTCTCTCTTTGGCAGAATGCGGATTGCAAATCACATGCTGGCTGGCTAGTTGCTCAGGCTGGCTAACTAACTGCAATTTGCGTCTCACAATGCTGAGTACTTATCTTTTGGGATCCCGTGTGGGGTTCCGTAATTCAGCCAATCCAATTTAATCCTCAATTAGAAGGCATCTATGGTTAAAGACCAAAAGGGTGTCTCCTATCAATCAAGAGTTTTACAAAGCTGTAGATTGTTGATATTTTCGCATCCGTGAGATCAAGGATACTCCCTTAAATTCCCCAAGTCATTGTGATGGGCAACAGACATCCTGAATTGTAAATTAGCTGATCTTTTACAGCCCGAATACGCATCCTGATCCCAGCTGCCTCAACTTCACACTTTGCATTATAAATATACCTTGTTATGCAAATAAGATCTCTTCCTCCAGACCAGGGCAATTACTTACACATCTTCAAAGACAGAGCTTACAGACAGAAAGGCGTGAGAGGGAAAGAGCTCTCTCTCACAAAAAGCAGGCATACATTCCCAGAAGGCTTTTCAATATTTCCCCCATAAGGCTATGCGGGGGTAAAACCAAAGTTTAATATTTACACAGATTCCTCCGGGCACTACACAGGGTGAGCTCCCGTTGCTCGGTCCCTGCTCCTGCCAACCTAGCAGTTCAAAAGCAAATCAAAGTGCAAGTAGATAAATAGGTACTGCTGCAGCAGGATGGTAAACGGCGTTTCCGTGCGCTGCTCTGGTTCGCCAGAAGCGGCTTCGTCATGCTGGCCACATGACCTGGCAGCTGTACGCCGGCTCCCTCGGCCAATAAAGCGAGATGAGCGCCACAACCCCAGAGTCGGTCACGACTGGACCTAATGGTCAGGGGTCCCTTTACCTTTACCACCATCATGTAATAATGATGTTCAGAAAAAAAGGAACTTAAAAGGAACTGTCTGTCCCTTCTGATTTGTACTATTGTCCTTGTTGTCCTTGTTGTTGTTGTTAAGATGGGATCTTTAACTCATTCACAGCAGAGATTTATTCCTGGTCCTTCAGCTGCAGAAGAGCCAAAATTGCATTCTTGGCAAGGGTCGTGATAAAGCTGGAATTGTTGATTCCTCAAGTGTCTTCTCATGACTCAGAGTCAGTACTGAAATATTAGGAGAACATAATATTCACTGATTGGAGGGGTGTCTCAGTTACACAGGCCAAGTCCGGTCTGTCAGTCAAAATCAAATAATGGATGTTTGAGGCTTTATTCTGGGCAGGTTTAGCATTTAGCCAGGGGTGGAGAAAGGGGGGGTGAGGTGTGAGCTGCCCCGGGTGTCTTCGTTGAGGGGGTGGCATTTCGCACGCCACCTGCCCGCAACTCCCAGGCGTCCCCCGAGTAATTGGGGAAGGGGGGAGCTGCACTGTTTTGCTGGATTCCCCCCTTCCCCCTTCATTTTGACATCTGGGGTAGGCATGGGAGTTGCGGGCAGGTGACATGCTGACTGTCCACCATCGGCAGCTAGCTCAGCCCCTGGCTGCAGGGAGCACGCTCCGCTCCATGCACCTGAGAGGCTATCCCATAGCTGGGAGGGCAACCACCTGGGAAGGCACTCCGCTTTGGGAGCTCGCCCACCCTGGGCAGCTCAGGCATATGCTCCGCCGCTGCATTTAGCAACAACATTACTAGGCTGGAGGGTTGTCTGACCTGTATCTACAGATTCTGAAACACATTTGGTGAAGGTGAGGAAGAGAGGGCTTTGATGGGACTAGCCCTACTCCTGACCCCTGTATGAGTTTGATCATATCCACACAGGGCCAGGCCACTCAGGAGGCAAGGTGTGAAGTGACTGCCTTGAATGGCAGGATCCAAAGAGGCAGCAGATCTGGCCACAAGGAACATGTCATATGCAATGCCACTTCTACAGCACCCTCTTGATGAATAGGAGGCACTGCTGGTTTCCTCCCACCCGTCTTCCCAGTGTAGATCTTCACTTTCCCCTTCTTGCCTGACTGGGGAGGTGCCATTTTGTCTTTGGCCTCAGGGGCCAAAATGTCTCAGCCAGCCCTGCCTGCACATTTCCCACTACCAACCACTACAGGGGTGACACTCCCACTTGCACCCCACCTCCCTCAACCCTGTCCCAAAAGATGTGACATCCATGTGAAACCGTGTGTTTGTGCGTGTTGCGTTCATTATTCTTACATTACACAGCAAGGCCAAAAATAACGACAATATCCGATTACGAAACGTGGCAGAGGACACTTAAACAGGTAGCATATGTTGAGTTTTTCCATGAGAAACGGCAGCTTGGGAGTGAACCAATTAGTGAACTGGCAGAAAGCCAGGAAATGATTAAGTGACTAAGCAGTTTTGCCTGGAGATAGGAGCCTAGCAACAGGTTGCTGATTGGCTAGGAGTTCTCACTTAAGCAGCATGACACAGTAACCTAGTTGTTGGAGAGTAGGAGAGTTAGAGTTTAGAGCTATGTGGAGATGTTTGGAGAAGTGTGTAGTTGTATATAGTAACTTGTATAAAGCTGTAAATAATAAAGCTACAAAGAACCAAGTTACTGCTCAGCAGAGTTTGTTCCTGTGTTTCTGGGCAACTACTCAGACATTAAGCTTCGCGCTGCTGATACTTTATTCAGGCTATACGTCAATAGGTTATGGGTTCGAGATTCTGAGTGCCCAGACTGCAAGAACTGTTCCAGGTGGTGAGCCAGCTGCGGTGGTGTTCCAAGTCGTTGAAGCAAGGGCGTGCTGAAACAATCGGTGGGAGAGTGTCGTGGTATCGATGCTAGGAGCTGATCAGCGGCAGTCCTGAGGCTAGTGGACGACTGGACACAGACATGGCTTATCCAGCTGCGTTACCTTTTGAGCGTTTGAACAATCACAACTACTTGCTGTGGTCTCAGCGGATGCAAGCTACGCTGCAGAGGGAAGGTCTCTGGCGTGCGGTGTCTAAACCTCCTTTAAAGCCTGATGAGGAGGACCAGGAGCGAGACCAGAGGGCAAGAGCTACAATTGTGTTGGCGTTGGACGATTTGCAGCTACCACACGTGCGTGAGTATGACACTGCTAAGGCTGTGTGGGTTGCTCTGCGAAATCTCCATGTGCAGGAGACGGCGGGTTCAAAGCTGTCTATTCGCAAGGCTCTGTATAAATCTCTTCTTCAACCGGGAGTGTCTATGCAGGACCATCTCCATGGGTTGCAGATGAAGTTTGTGGCTCTGCAGGAGAGAGGTTGTAATCTTCCGGATGATGAGAAGGTCTGCATAATTTTAAGTTCGCTCCCTGATAGTTGGGACAATCTTGTTCTGTCGCTGGAATCAATGCGAGAACGGGATTTGACACTGGACTATGTAACTAATAGATTACTTCAGGAATGGCAGAAAAGGGAGTGCAGGCAGCAAGCAACTCCTACTGTTTCGACAGGCAGTCGGTCTGTTAAAAACACTGGCAGTGAGGAGAAGCAGCCGTCGCAGCGTTCCCAGGAGGCTGTCAGTGAGGAGTCAGCATTTGCGGTGAGGCGTTGTTACCAGTGTGGGTCAACAAAACATCTGCGGAAGGAGTGTCCAGAAGCGGCAGGTTCCCAGGGTCAGCGTCGCCGTCAGCCGAAGAAGCGAGGTCGGTTCAAGCAAACAGCTCAGTTCGTCACTGCAGTGGACAGTTGTCCAGAAGATGAACAATACAACACGTGGGTTGTCGATTCTGGTTGTTCAAGGCATCTGGTAACATCTGAGGCATCATTCATCGAAAAGACATCTATGCCAAGCAAGGTGGTTGTGCTTGCGGATGGGAGGAAGTCAGAAGTTAGATCTGCAGGTTCTGTTTCTGTTCCATGTCTGCGCACAAAGTTGGACAATGTGTTGTGTGTACCTTCGTTGAAAAATAATTTATTATCTGTATCATGTCTTATGCAGGCAGGATTTATTGTGCAGTTTATTAATGGTCACTGTGAGATACAGAAAGATGGTAAAGTTCTGGGGAAAGCCTGGCCAGAGGGAGGAGTGTTTATGCTAAAAGACAATGTCAGAGTTCAAGAGTCTGTTTTAGCCAGCACTGATAAGCAGGTTGGTCATAATAACAAGGCTTTTCATCAGAAATGCTTACATTTATGGCATCGACGTTTAGGTCACATTGGATGGCAGAGTGTTATAAAAATGCCAAAGCTGAGTGATGGTTGTAATCTACAAAGCTGTAACAAGTATTTAGACTGCAATGTTTGTAAGCAGGTTAAAAGTTACAGAGGTCCCTATCCTAGAAGTGAAAGGATCAGTGAGAGACCATTTCAACTTGTGCATGCCGATGTAGTTGGTCCGTTTAAAGCTAGTAGAGGCAATTCTCGTTATTTTCTAACGATCATTGATGATGCAACCAGATTTTGCTGGGTGTACACAATGAAACAAAAGGGAGAGGTTTTCACCAAGTTTAAAGGTTGGATTGCCAATGTAGAGCGTCAATTTTCCCGCAAAGTTCTAAAAATTCAGACTGACAAAGGCGGAGAATTTATGTCTAATGCGTTTCAAGCGTGGTTGAGCAAACGTGGAATTGGGCATAGGAAAACAAATGTTCATTCTCCAGAGGAACATGGATTGGCTGAACGGAAAAACCGATCGTTGCAAGAAATGATGCAATCAATGCTTGCAGATTCGGGTCTATCTCATTTGTTTTGGGGGGAAGCTGTCCAGTGTGCGTGCTATACGCAAAACAGATTATTCCATAGTGCGATAGGCACTACACCCTATTACAAATTGTTTGGAAAGAAGCCCAAAGTAGATCATTTGAGAGTGTTTGGAATAAAAGCTTTTGTTCATGTGCCCAAAGCTCAGAGGAAGAAAGGTGAAGCTAAGTCACAACAGCTCATTTTTGTAGGCTACCAAGATCTAGGAAAAGGGTGGCGGTTTGCAGCTGGCAGTGCTGGGATAATTGTATCCAGGAACGCAAATTTTTGCGAGCACAGTGGCTGGGAGAAAATCCATGCTAACACTGAAGTGTGGTTTGATTCTTCTAAAAGTTTTTCTAAAAGTGTTTCTGGTAGTAAAACTCAGCCAGAAGTTGTTACTTCTGAGGGGGAGGATGAGAAACCAGGAATGTCAACATCCACTGAAGTCAGACAGTTTTCGCCAGCTTCAAAGGGTGATTCTAATGAAGGGGAGCAAAAGTCTGAGAGGGATGATTCTGAGGAGGACAGTAATTTAACTCCAAGAAGGTCAGAGAGGAAAAACAAGGGAGTTCCTCCAAAGTATTTTTCGCCTGGGATTTCTAAAGTTTGCAATGTAACTGTAGAACCTCAGAGTTACAGTGATGTTTTAAAGTTGCCAGAAGAACAGGTTTTGTGCTGGAAAGAGGCCATGCAGGAGGAAATGCATTCTTTGCAAGAGCACAAGGTTTTCACTTCCACACCACCACCCAAAGGTGCCAAGGTAGTTGGTTGTAGGTGGGTGTTTAAGCTAAAACCCTTAGCTACAGGGGGGTTCAAATATAAAGCGCGTCTGGTGGCACAGGGATTTTCACAGAGGCCTGGTATTGATTTTGATGAGGTTTTTGCGCCGACAGCCAGGAGCGAAAGTTTAAGAGTTTTGCTTGCTATTGCTGCAAAGCGTAAACTACTGGCTAATCATTTTGATATCCAGACGGCATATTTAAACGCTGATTTGGACCAGGAGCTATATTTAGCTGAACCACCAGGATTTGAAACTAAAACTGGAAATGTTTACCGGTTACATAAAGCGTTATATGGATTAAGACAATCTGCGCGTAACTGGAATTTTTGTTTAGATGAAACGCTTGTAAAGCTGAATTTCAAAAGCTGTATTGCTGACAATTGTTTGTATACCAGAGGGTCCGGAGACAAACAGGAATTTTGTCTAATTTTTGTGGATGACATTTTATATGTGGGAAACAATAATAAACAGGTCAAAGAGTTTGCAACTCAATTGGCAAAGAAGTTTAAAGTTAAAAATCTTGGTCCTGTTACAAACTATTTAGGAGTGGAAGCGTGCCGGGCAGAAGATGGATCTTATTTGCTCAGTCAAAGCAATAAAATCAGGCAGTTGTTACAAAAATTTGGCATGCAGGATTGCAAAGGAGCAAAAACGCCAATGGAAACTGGTTTTATTAAGAGTATGCATTCTGAGCAAAGTCAAGAGTTTGAAAGTCCAGAGCTGTATCAGTCAGCTATAGGCAGTTTAATGTATCTGGCACAATGGTCACGCCCTGATATAAGCTACGCTGTTGGAATTTTAAGCAGACAGGTATCCAATCCTTCTGTTTGTGCGTGGAAAGCGGTTAAGAGAATTTTACGTTATCTTAAACATACTGCTGACAGTGTTTTGAAGCTAAGTGCAGCAGGAGAAGAAGTTTTGAAATGTTACTCAGACAGTGATTGGGGAAATTTACCTGATAGGAAATCTGTTACTGGTATCGTTATTTTGCTGGGAGGTGCATTGATCGGCTGGAAATCCAGAAAGCAAAGTTTAATAAGTTTATCTTCAACTGAAGCTGAGTACGCGGCGTTAAGTGAATTGTGTAATGAATTGGAGTTCTATAAACAATTGCTGATGGATTTGGGTGTTAAAAATGTTTGTCCTGTGAAAGTGTGTATTGACAACCAGGCATGTATTACGTTGTCTAGGACAGAACAATTTAAAAGTCGATCAAAACATGTTCACTTGAAATACCAGAATGTAAGATTTAATGTGCAAAATAACAACATTGTATGTGAATATGTGCAAAGTGCTGAAAATGTTGCAGATATAATGACAAAGCCATTGTCATGGGTAAATTGGAACATGCTGTGTCAAAATATGAGTCTGATAATCAAAGTTGTAGAATAATACTTTGTGTATGCTCAGGAGCTAATGTCACTCTACAAGCTGTGAGGGGGTGTTGAGTTTTTCCATGAGAAACGGCAGCTTGGGAGTGAACCAATTAGTGAACTGGCAGAAAGCCAGGAAATGATTAAGTGACTAAGCAGTTTTGCCTGGAGATAGGAGCCTAGCAACAGGTTGCTGATTGGCTAGGAGTTCTCACTTAAGCAGCATGACACAGTAACCTAGTTGTTGGAGAGTAGGAGAGTTAGAGTTTAGAGCTATGTGGAGATGTTTGGAGAAGTGTGTAGTTGTATATAGTAACTTGTATAAAGCTGTAAATAATAAAGCTACAAAGAACCAAGTTACTGCTCAGCAGAGTTTGTTCCTGTGTTTCTGGGCAACTACTCAGACATTAAGCTTCGCGCTGCTGATACTTTATTCAGGCTATACGTCAATAGCATATACCACTGAATATATGACATGTTTGTACACCAAGCATTTCCGTTCTTCCTGCAATGGAACAAAGCTCAATAAAGTAAGTATGTAAGTAAGAAGTAAGTAAGTAAGTAAGTAAGTAAGTAAGAATGGGTCCCGGCTAGAAGATTTGGTTCAGATCTCTTTGTGTCACTTTGGGAAGCAACCTGAATTGCTCCAAGTAGTTCTGTGGTCTGTACAATGGCGCATTCAGTGTGGGATGCTGCAGGGAATAAGTGCCTTTCCCAAACTCTGAATATTTACACAAAACTACAGTGCTAGCGAATACAGAGCTTTGAAGTGCATTATCAGCTATTCGCTGATTTTTCAGAGCTCAAATTCTTCTCTACACCACCTGATTCCTGAGACGGGATGTCAGGGTATGGACCTTCTCTGGATGAGGTCCCTCTCCTCTGAAGAAGCAGGTGCATAGCTAGGAGTGCTTCTGGTTCCACAGGTGTCACTTGTGGCCTTAGAAGTGCTCAGTGTCTTCCATCAGCTGTGGCTGGTGACCTAGCTGCACTGCTCTCTGAACAGGGATAGACCCACATCTGGTATGTTAGATTACTGCAAGGAATTCTAAATGGGGTTTTCTTTGGAGATATTATGGAAACTGCAGCTAGTGCTAATTGATGACCAGGATCAGAAGTTCTGAGGATATCACCCATCAATATTGGTATGACCATACCGGTTATCAATTTCTTTCTGAGCTCTATTAGTTTCTGGATACCAATACAGGGATTATGGGTTGGGGGAGTGATGGTACCCTCAAGACCTATTTGCAGGCTTCACAATTTGATAGACCATGCAAAGAACAGGATGGTTGTATAATTGTACAACCGTTTGGAAACTACATATGTTTGTAATGATCTAACACTATTAACAGCCATTCGGGGGAAACAGGATGGTTAAATAAGTGGACCTTTCGAAGTTTTGAAAGAAATTTTATTTTATTTTTTAAAGAAATATATTACAGAATGTACCACCATCATCTAATAACCTCCCCATCATCTAATAATTCTGTCCAGAAAAAAGGGATATAACAGGAACCGTTTATCCCTTCTGATTTGTATTATTGTCCTTGTTGTTGTTGTTGTTGATCAGGGCTGCCCGGGAGTGGGTCCCAGCCGATAAAATGGCTGGGACAAGTTCTACAGGGGGGGATGCACTGAGACACCCGATCTCAGTGATCACGGGCAGGAGGAGGAGTCACGCTAGGACCAGACCATGTCATTACCGAGGAGGCAGGCTTAGTCGTTGTTTGAGGACTATCCCTGCCTCCGGGTCTGGCCCTGACTGGACGGGTACTGGAATCAACAAGGGATACCCACATGACCTGAAAGTGTTGCTGTGTAATGCCAGGTCAATGATCAACAAAACCACTGCCATCCACGATCTGATTGTGGATGGAGGATTTGACCTGGCATGTGTGACAGAGACTTGGTTGGATGAGGCAGATGGGCCAGTCCTTGCCGCTGCTTGTCCACCAGGTTTCTCTTACGCACAGCAACCCAGGCCATCTGGGCGGGGAGGGGGGGTTGCAGTGATTTTTAGGAAGTCATTAGTTTGCACCAGGCGTCCTATTGGAAAGACCAAGCTTTCTGAGTGCATGTTCTGGAAGTTGGGCAATAGGGGCAGTACAGGATTCCTTTTGGTGTACCGACCTCCCCGCTGCACCAAGGATTCCCTGCCCGAGCTGCTTCAGGTCGTGGCGGATGTGCTCCTGGAGACACCTAGCCTGGTTGTCTTAGGAGATTTTAATATCCACGCCAACACGACCTTACAAGGGGCCGCTCGGGACTTCGTGGAAAGCATGGCCTCCATGGGGCTGTCCCTGAATAAGTCTGGCCCAACTCATAGCCGCGGACATGCCTTAGACCTAGTGTTTACCTCTATGGATGTTGGTGATCTGACACTAAGTAAAAGCGATACAAAAGAAGTGCCATGGTCAGATCACTTCCTGGTGCAACTAGACTTCTCCGCGACCCTTCCCCTCTGCCGGGAGGTGGGACCGATTCGGATGGTCCGCCCCCGCCACTTAATGGATCCAAATGGTTTCCAGAGAGTGGTAGGGGATGTTTTATCCCATGTTGATGGCCTTTCAGCTGATTCCCTGGTGGCCCGCTGGAATGTGGAGTTAACCAGGGCTATTGACTGTCTGGCTCCGAAGCGCCCTCTCCGATTGCATGGAGCCCGGACAGCTCCGTGGTTTTCTCTGGAGCTGAGGGTGATGAAACAGTCGCTGAGATGGCTAGAGCGCCGGTGGCGGAAAACTCATTCTGAATCAGACCGGACACGGGCTAGAGCTCAACTTCGAGCCTACCAAGTGGCAATGGCAACGGCAAAGAGAACTTTCTTTGCCGTTTCTATTGCATCTGCAGAAAACAGCAGCAGGAGACTCTTCCAGGTGGTTCGCAATCTAGCAGAACCACCTCCGTCATCTGGGTCTGATAGGGACCCCAAGATCTCCTGCAATGCTTTTGCAAAGTTTTTTGCAGATAAAGTCGCTCAGATTCGGAAGGAGGTAGACTCCACCGTGGGAGCAGAGCCGGGGCGGGAGAGTGCTAGAGCCCTGTCTAGTCATGTTTTATGGGATCAATTCCAATCTGTTACCTCCGAGGATGTGGACAGGCTGCTTGGACGAGTGAAACCGACCACCTGTCTTCTTGATCCTTGCCCATCCTGGCTAATAAAAGCTAGCCGGGAAGGGCTGGGCGATGGGCTCCGCGGGGTGGTGAATGCCTCTCTCTGTGAGGGAGCCTTCCCAGACCCGCTAAAAGAGGCGGTTATTAAACCGCTTCTTAAAAAACCATCTTTGGATGTGGCCAATATGGCCAACTATCGCCCAGTCTCAAATCTTCCATTCTTGGGCAAGGTGATTGAGCGGGTGGTTGCTGAACAACTCCAGGCACGCCTGGAAGAAGCGGACCATTTGGATCCCTTCCAATCGGGGTTCAGACCTCATCATGGGACTGAATCTGCCTTGGTCGCACTGGTTGATGATCTCCGGCGGGCTAGGGACAAAGGTGAGAGCTGTTTCCTAGTTCTGCTGGATCTCTCAGCGGCTTTTGACACCATCGACCATAACATCCTTCTGGACCGCCTAGAGGGGTTGGGAGCTGGGGGCACTGTTATACAGTGGTTCCGCTCCTTCCTCCTGGGCCGTGTTCAGAAAGTGGTGGTGGGGGATGAGTGTTCAGACCCCTGGGCTCTCACTTGTGGGGTACCTCAGGGCTCTGTCCTCTCCCCCATGCTTTTTAACATCTATATGCAGCCGCTGGGAGAGATCATCAGGGGGTTTGGGCTGGGTGTTCATCAGTATGCGGATGATACCCAGCTCTACCTCTCTTTCAAATCAGAACCAGTGAAGGCGGTGAAGGTCCTGTGTGAGTGTCTGGAGGCGGTTGGAGGATGGATGGCGGCTAACAGATTGAGACTGAATCCTGACAAGACAGAAGTACTGTTTTTGGGGGACAGGGGGCGGGCAGGTGTGGAGGACTCCCTGGTCCTGAATGGGGTAACTGTGCCCCTGAAGGACCAGGTGCGCAGCCTGGGAGTCATTTTGGACTCAAGCTGTCCATGGAGGCACAGGTTAATTCTGTATCCAGGGCAGCAGTCTACCAGCTCCATCTGGTACGCAGGCTGAGACCCTACCTGCCCGCGGACTGTCTCGCCAGAGTGGTGCATGCTCTAGTTATCTCTCGCTTGGATTACTGCAATGCGCTCTACGTGGGGCTACCTTTGAAGGTGACCCGGAAACTACAACTAATCCAGAATGCGGCAGCTAGACTGGTGACTGGGAGCGGCCGCCGAGACCACATAACACCGGTCTTGAAAGACCTGCATTGGCTCCCAGTACGTTTCCGAGCACAATTCAAAGTGTTGGTGCTGACCTTTAAAGGCCTAAATGGCTTCGGTCCAGTATACCTAAAGGAGCGTCTCCACCCCCATCGGTCAACCCGGACATTGAGGTCCAGCGCCGAGGGCCTTCTGGCGGTTCCCTCGCTGCGTGAAGCCAAGTTACAGGGAACCAGGCAGAGGGCCTTCTCGGTAGTGGCGCCCGCCCTGTGGAACGCCCTCCCTTCAGATGTCAAAGAGAACAACAACTACCAGACCTTTAGAAGACATCTGAAGGCAGCCCTGTTTAGGGAGGCTTTTAATGTTTAATAGATTACTGTATTTTAATGTTCTTTTGGAAGCCGCCCAGAGTGGCTGGGGAGACCCAGCCAGATGGGCGGGGTATAAATAATAAATTATTATTATTATTATTATGTTGTTGTTGTTGTTGTTAAGATGGGATCGTTAACTCATTCACAGCAGAGATTTATTCCTGGTCTTTCAGCTGCAGAAGAGCCAAAATTGCATTCTTGGCAACGGTCGTGATAAAGCTGGAATTGTTGATTCCTCAAGCAGAGATCTGGTGTCTTCTCATCATTCAGAGGCAGTACTGAAATATTAGGAGAACATAATATTCACTGATAGGAGGGGTGTCTCAGTTACACAGGCCAAGTCTGGTCTGTCAGTCAAAATCAAATAATGGATGTTTGAGGCTTTATTCTGGGCAGGTTTAGCATTTAGCTAGAGGTGGAGAAAGGGGGGGGTGAGGTGTGAGCTGCCCTGGGTGTCTTCATTGAAGGGGTGGCATTTCTCACGCCACCTGCCCGCGACACCCAGGCGTCCCCCGAGTCATTGGGGAAGGGGGAGCTGTACAATTGCCAGATGCTTCAACCTTCCCCCTTTATTTTGACATCTGGGGTAGGCTTGGGAGTTGCGGGCAGGTGACATGCTGAATGTCCACCATCGGCGGATAGCTCTGCCCCTGGCTGCAGGGAGCACGCTCCGCTCCATGCACCTGAGAGGCTATCCCATGCCTGGGAGGGCACCCACCTGGGAAGGCACTCCGCTTTGGGAGCTTGCCCACCCTGGGCAGCTCTAGCATGTGCTCCACCGCTGCATTTAGCAACAACATTACTAGGCTAGAGGGTTG